>CM069935.1:1939725-3170975 GCA_036172225.1 Cryptocoryne crispatula var. balansae
ACAAAGCACCAAATGAGTTAGCCCGTTACTCAAAGAGACTGCATCTCTAAAGCCAGTATTCCTCACCTCATATTTGATCTTCTACAATAACAAAAATAAAAGGTGAGAAAGAGTCATCTTGTCTCAATCCATAGGTTGATTGATGGGATCCCAACCAGATTGTATGTACAGAAGATGGGTCCAAGATGACTTGGTGCCACCTATTCAATCCGATTGATATCAACATCAAAGTTGCATTATTTTAACAATATTCAGGTTTTATGTATTAGAAGTTTAAATTAGGAATATTTAAAGTTAATTAAAAATTTAGATATATACATTAAAGATAAAATCGAACATAAACTTAAATATGTTACGTTTAAGATGTGCGCACTTAGATAAAAGTATTAGGGTCCTTAATGTAAATTGGCATTAAGGGTCTAATTAATGACCCCCTCCCGCATACGAAGGAGGATTTAACCTCCTCCTGCGGTTCTTCTCCTTCCCTAATCATCTTCGTCTTCTCCTGGCCCTCCTCTCTTCCCCTCCGCGGCCAGGTGAGTCTTCATCCGCCTTCTCCTTCTCTCTCTTCTTCTTCTTTTCCCTAAGGCGGTCTCGCCTTTCACTCCGTCTTCTTCTTCCTCCCACATTGTCTTCGTCCTCTGCCCATGCTCGCGACGTCGCTCACATCAGCCCCGAGCAGGCCTGCACTCACCTCCGCAGCACCATCCAGCCGCCATCAAAGTGTGCCTGCCTGGATCCCATGGCATCTAGCCCCCCCCTCCTCGTCCCTGAGCTTCACCACCTTGGCTCAACCACACGACGGCCATGATGCCTTGGCCTCCCTCACTGCCAACCACACCTGGATGCGGCCTTCACCCGCTGGGGAGCCTCCTTGACTGCCGACGCCGACTGGTTCTCCCCCTTCTTCCCCTTCTTCGTCGGCCTTTTGCACACACCACCTTCTCCGCTGGCTTCCTGCCGTCACACTAGCCCAGCTGGACCGCCACCACCTCCACCTTCAATGCCATTGTCATCACCCAGTGCCACCTCCCTCTCCTTTGTCAAGAGCTTCTTCCCTTGTCCGCATCTACTATCATTGACATCGTCCCCTACCCTCACCATCTTCTCCTCCTCCGTCATTGTCTCCCTTTGTTTCCATCACAGCCACCCCTGCCCTCACCAACGTCTACTCCTCCTTCTGCCGTCACTGTCGTTATCCCACGTCGTCGTCACCACCACCTGCTCCACTGCACCCTGTTGTGCTCCGCTGGCACAACAACACCGAGGACAACACTAGGACAAAAAGAGCCCCTGCCGGGTCTTTTGTCGTGGCCTGATGCACCGCCTCGGGCTCGGGCATCCACGGAGCGGCCCTGAGCCCCGCCCTCCTCCCTTTACGTGTGCAGTCGCAAGGCACCTCGAGGTGCCTCCACGAGACCCACCGGGACCCCACCGCGAAGCTGTCCTCACGTAGACACGGCTGCACCTGCCGCATGATACGTCCCCTCCTGCCCGGTGGATTATCCACCCGGTTGGGCTCCAATCCACCAGCATATGCCACGACACCCTGATCAGCTGGTCACGCACCGGCGACCCCTAGTTGGCCAGCCCAGCCATAGTGGGTAAAGCCCTGGTTCAGCTGGGTTTCAACCGGTTCATCCCAGCTCGGCCTCCCAAGAGCCGGTTCAGTGGCGGTTCAGCTCATCCAAACTCGGTTCAGATCGGTTCAGCAAATTTCAATTTGGTTCAAGTCTTGGTCCTCTCCATATCTTGGTCCTCTCCATTTCATCAGAATCAGGGCCATGAAACAACCTCGTGACCTGTTCGGTCCCGCCATCACATCCGGATGGAGGCATCTTAAGTTGATATTGATTCTGAAACGGGACTTATGTTGTCCCAGCAGAATTAGAAGAATTATCCGATTCCAATCCAATTCATAGGAATTAGACGATTCTTGACCGATTCCACCAATCTAGACCGATTCTGCCGGGAATCAAATATGGATCAGTCCTCCAAGCAAAAATTGGATTGAGACCAAGCAATCCCGATTCGATCCAGCCAATTCTGCAATCAATGATTTGGCGCTTAGCTCAGTCCTCACTTCCACCAAAGCCCTTCTAATATTCTAAGGAATTTTTCAATCAGTACAAATGGGGCTTTGAGACTTTGGGTTAGTAGAAGTGGATTGACAAGTTTCATATTTGTTGAAGATCGCATATTGCAAATAGTATTACTGAGAGAGATCTCTACCTTCCGATGTTCTATTTCTGATATGACTAGGATATGAAGTTGACAATGATTCCAAGATGTGTATTGAAAAGAATAAAACCTTTGAAATCTCTAACAAATGCAGAATCTTTCTTTGTAGTGCTTCAGCCTCATTTAATTGCCCAGATTTCAGTAAGACCTGTAGTAGATATGGCCAGGATTACAAAAATACAAAAGAAATAGATAAAATGAATATTCAACTAAATGCTAATATACATTGTCAAACTAACTTGTAAAGGCATTCTAGTAAAAATAGCTAATAGCCATTATCATGCTGAAATAAAGAAGATAGAAGAAGATGATAGCAAACATCGTCATCATTCCCCATTACAGCACCCTCCTACTGTCCGAAGAGCACAGAAAATCGAAATTCATTTGGCAGAAAAAATATACTTTTTCGAAGGTTAACAATCTCAAACCAGATCTTTAACATGTAAGAGATGGAAATGCTGAGAACTCGTAGCTTATTTGATCCAAAGCACAATATGGTTGTATTAAAGGTGTCTCAATTCTTCGTTATAACCTTCCTCATCAAAGACGAAATGGTATCTCAAACATCATCAGTCAGGGATGTTACCACCTGGGAAAGATATCTCATCCTCCTAATGCAGATTGCAGATTCAGCTAGTCCAGCTTCCTAAACAGGAAAATAAATGCTTAAAGTACAGGAAGCAAAATTTAAAATAAACAGCTAGTAGCAAAGATTAGGGACCTCTAATATCCTGATGGAATCTTGAATTAGAGCTTCTGCATCCCTCTCCAAGCCTTGAAGATACAACACCTACAAAAAAAAACAAACCACTATGATTTTTTTCTTTATTGTTAATTTTTATATTTAAATAATTTTAAAAATCCTATAATCCTCATTTTAATGAACTTTTCACAGCCTTCATTTCCATTAAAATACAAAAATAGACATTGAGAGTAGAACTAGTCAACTAGAAACGAGAGACCATCAACCTACAAGTTGCGACCTAAAAATTTGAGATAGTAGACAGCATTCACAAGTTTTGATCTTTCCTTCCTTCTTCAATACCAAAGCAATATCCACAGAAATGATGACTTGCATGTGGATAACAGTTGCTCTGTGATTGACCTTATTAAGATGCACATGAACCAATATGCCCCAGACCTTGTCAAACATGCCTAGGAACAGATGGCGTTCCACCCAACATCAAAATGTCCAATATTACCCTTGAAGTATGAATAACACGGCGATTTAATGCAAGCATTGTTAATTTAATTAGATTTATTAACTTTCCTGTGCATCAAGTGACATTTTTAATGCCAATGGTACCCCTGCTTCCATCTACAAAAACGAGAAGGGCAAAATGCACAGACCTGAAAGAAGGGACGAATGGTAGAAATCTCGAAGAATACATGCACACTTGAAGTACAGCGATGATGCATTGTTTTTTAGGTCTCCCCAAAACTGGAAGGACACATTTATTCATTCGTAAGGAAGGAAAGACAACTCGCAGACTACTATAAAAAAAGTAAGAAACAGAACCAGCCAACATAACTACAACAGTTTTGTGAGGAAGCTCTAGAAAAGAAAATTGACTTGACTCCAATCAGTAAACAGCAGTAGAGTCAACAGGCCAACGATTTAATTAGCAAAAGACCACTCTTACTGATATGACAGTATGATATATCACATTTGAAAGAGAGCTTAAGTTTTTACAAAAAAAGGAATAAATTTAGTTACAAAAAAAAAGCTCAAGCTTTTACAAAAAAAAGGAATCCCGGTAAGTAGAGGAGGACGTGATACTGTGATAGTTACTTCCTACTTCTAAGGGATCTGTGATGCCTTCTCTGAGTTTTCTGCACTAAAGGGATCTACGGTGATAACAAGTGGGCCCGGAGCCCTCAGAAATAGGAAGGATTGATGCGGATCAAGCTGAGGTAGCAGTAGACCAAATCGAGTTAAATGGATATGCCCCTACCAGGGTGTCCTCGCGACTGACCATGCTGAAATTGTGGGCAGCAAGGTATTTGCGCAGAGGGGTACTAAATAAGCCATGGATATCATTAAATGGGCCTGACTTGAGATGAAAAGTAAGCCCGATAGACATAAAAATGACTTGCGATATTGGACTGTGATGTGGGTTAAAATGCCAAGATAAGCCCATTTTATGAAGAAGCACCTGGCCCAATAGGTGAATTGAGATGGAGCTGCAAAAAATGACATTAAATTGGGCTATTCTCATCAGATTAACAAGAAAATGGGCTTCAATTAATAGGTCAAATATGACGATTGAACATTATTTGACCAATTGAGGATTGGATTGGGTTTAATCCTAATCCAATTAGGACAAATGAAGTGTCGCAAAGGAGAATTGATCAAAAAGATGGAAAATGGGCCCATTTTAAACACATATTCCCATCTAAACCTTTTCATATGCTAAGTAGCTCCATCCGTTGTTGAATTTGTCTAATCTCTTTTTTTTTTTAATTTTTGATGCCAACATAGGCAAACAATACATTTAAAAGCAAGAGAACAAGAACAATCTATAACATTCAGATGTAGAACCAGACATCACCGTTCCAAGATGATACATTGTGTCTGCATAATCTGTGTGCCCATGTCCTAAAACACGCCCCTTTATCTGCCCAAGGTAGTCTCCTGTCAGAATAGTAACTTGGAACTCATAAAAAAAGAAAAATGTAATAGTGGTTAAATTAGAGATATCAGACAGCATCACAGCAACAAGTGGGTCATTTAGAGATGGTGACTGATGAAAGTATACATAACAGACAGAAGCTGTTGGGATCATTCACCTTCAATGCCCGCTGCCAAATATGAACACAAAAGGAATGTTGTTAGGGAATTGATGAGACAAGAAGCTTTAATATGCCAAAACATTGCATGATGCAAGTATTATGTCATAGGCAGTTAGAAAAATGAAATTCAAAATGCAAACTACCTACTATTTTAATTGAAAATCACTACGTGGTAATCTGTAATTCATCTATTAGAGCAACATGTCCAATAGGATGATTTTATTGCAGTCCTTTGACTCCTTTCTAATTTGTATGCCAAATCTAGATTTAGTGTGCATGCTCCTCAGGAATCATTTAGCACTTCTACACGTATGCATGCAATAAGAGAAACCATATGCCTGAAATTAGAATCATATCACTAATTATAATGATTTTCCTACAGTTCAAATTCATCAGGTATAGCATCCTAAAGAAGTGTAAGACACAAATAAAATACATTACAACCTCATAGCAAGTTCGAGTTTCTTGCAGTTTTCTTTGTACAAGATAAAATTGTCCTAGATTGTGCAGAGCAGCTCCGACACTGCATTCAGGCAATCAAGTTCATCAGAAAGAGGATTAGCCATGTGCTTCATACCACAAGATGCAACAAACATCACTTTAATTTGCCAACTATTAATCATTCAAAATTATGTTGGATATTAGCTAAATAGCTTTTATCAGAGACAAAAGTAAACAAATGACTTCAATTAGGACAGTGATAAACAGGACCTGACTCATTTTATGTCATTGGGCTAAAAATCTGCACAAATTAGCATGTCAGATCTGGGTTAGGCTACTTGATAAGTCCACTGTAATTCAACAATTGCTACAAAACTGAGGTGGAACGACAATATATACGAAGATAACAAATCCACCAACCATGTTCTATGTATTAAGAACATGTGGAGTAAAGAACACATGAACTAAGAGACTTTTAGCAATCATACATCTCAATCAGCACACATGGATAGCCAGATACAATGATAGATGTGGTTGAAAAGTCAGCTTATAGTTACTTCGGTGTTTTATTTTAGTTTCTTCTAACTTAAGGGTTATCAATATGAAAATGCAATGAAAGGGCTGAAGCGAAATGAATCACTGAGAGAATATTTTTGCTACATACTGCACATCATCAGGCCCCAAAGCTTCTTCCAGAATATTAATAGCATCCAAGTATAATGGCTCTGCTTTCTCAAATGTTTTTTGTACTCTGTAGAGTTCAGCCTGAACAAATCAAATAAAAAAGTAAGTTGAAATGATTAAAGCCATGCGCAAATTTGGCATACCTAAAAATACCAGTGCTTTGAAATGTAGTGTAAGGCTAATGCCTCAAGACAACATTGCAAGATCCCACTCCCTTCTTGCTTCTCTATCCAGCTTAGGTCCTTTGTCATGTTCTTTATTGTTTTTGGCAAAGGCATTTTACGTATAAGTTCTCATAATTATTTATATTTCCAAATATGTAATCAAAAATTTGAAAATCACAATCATCCAAAATATGTATTGTGGAAAAATAGGTACCTCCATCAAGGTTCACGAACTCGGCTGATCTGGTGGAAGGGGGCAACCAACCCACCCATGGATCCCGCCGGAATTCATCGAATCGGCCTGGATCCTGACCGATTCTGATGACTTGCCAGAATTGGCCGCCAAGGTGGCAGTGCCGCAGCACATTCCCTGCCCTCGAGTCCGTTAAACCCATTAGGACCAGGCCTGCAATATTAGGCCTCCTAGACCCGATATGATGATGACTTGTACCTGGTCTAGGGGACCCATTATAAGCGTGTTATATCATAGAATTGGCCAATTCTTCGATTCAATTCAGATCGGATCGGAATCAACACTAATCCAGTCTCCTATTCCATGTTCCTTGACCTCCATCTAAAAACCCTCCAAAATGTCATTAGAGGCTTTTAATTTTTCAATGAAAATGATCTCTTTTATAGAAAGATAAAAAATAGAGAAGAAAAAGACACTTACTAGATAGGGGTATTTTCGTCAGAAAAATTTTAAAAATTAATCTAACAGCATTTTGGAGGATTAGAGACAGAAAATCAAAAAATCCAAATAATTATAGGGACTAAGAGCCTTTTGGCTATAGGAAGATATTCATGACATATATTCTCATCAAAGGAACAGAAAGCATAGAAGAAAGCCTCATTAATGAAAAATACTGTTTAATGTAGTGGCCAAGTTATATTCCATGAACAAGCCTCCATAAAGATTTCTCTAACATTCCTTTGTAATCCAGTTTACCATTCTTTTCAATTAATGATTGTAGTTTTACCACCTTCAAAAAAAGTTAAATTCCATAAAATACAAAGTTAAATGTTAAATGTGTGACTCAATGACCAGGTTATTCAATGAAGATGCAACATGCGGATCCCTCTCTCCAAAGCCCTTTTTGGCCTCTTCCAAAGCTGACAAGAAGAACTTTTCTGCTTCACCCAGTTTTCCCTAAAGAAACAAAAGGCAGAAAAATCAGCGAGCAAAATGAATAAACAAGTTGTTAGAGTTCATATATATACAGACAAAAATACAGAGATAAGTTACTTGCCTTTGAAAATAGATCCCTCCCATTATCTGTAAAAATTCTCCATTTTATTGTGTGTGGGTTTGATATTATTGAACCATCATCAACTCTCTTTAAGCCAGATATCACATCTTTATCCCTCTGGACCTTTTCAGAACTTGATTCTTCTATAGAAGAGTCTTCAGCTAAGACAGGGCTGCAAATCACTCCAACGACAAATGCTGCAGGATTTAACAGTTAGCACCACTGGCCTATAGAAACTAGCTATGGCCCAGAAATAAATGACAGATTATAAAGTACACTGAATTAAGAGAAAGGCTAAAACTTCTGAAGATAATTTCTGATATCCAGAATTTAGAAAAGAATGATATCCACATTTTAGGAAATATTACACAAGACTGATTTCCACTAAGAAGTCATGTCCAAGTGATTCCGTTTTATGCTCAAAGACACCAATATATGTAATCACTCCAACAGCTTTCATTCTCTCTCTGCAGCCATCATTTGTCATCAGAGATTGTAGAGGATGCTTCCTCCTGATTTAGGCATTATGAAGTATCAAGAATCACAGGAGGTTCACTGATACCTTTCAAACTATGTGATATTTCCCAAAACATGGAGCTATTTACTAGAGACTGAATGATAGCTTGCTGCCGATTCCAATCCAATCCAGATCGGATTAGTAAAATCAGCTGACTCTACCAGAGAAAAACTGATCTGAAATCAGTCCAGATAGGCACTTCAAAAGTCCAAAAAAATAAAAAAAAAACATAAAAATACATCTAGAAGAAGCTTTCCCATGAAATTCTGGTCCTCTCCAATCATTTTGGGGGCAGAATCGACTGGAAAATGCAGTGGCAGAAGGCAGGAAGTACCAGGTCCTTAATTACCGAATAAGTCATATCGGGTCCAGGGGACCTTATAGGACCAAAAGTCACCGAGTCCAAGTACAGGTCCAGGATGACATGTGCTGCCACAACTGCTGTGGAGATCGATTCCGGCAGGTAATCGCCAGAGTTGGACCCAAGCGGGCCCAATTTGGGCCTGGATTTCATCTTTTGTTGCCTTGAATGGTTGGCCTGCTGATGGAGGCTTTGTAAGGATCTTTCTTTTTTACCTATTTTTCTTGGAGTGGTTTATTTTGCATCTCTATCATCTTGCTTCCTTCATGTTGTACCTGCATCTAATTAATGCAACAAATTGTGGTCTCTAAAAGGGTCATCTTCTAAAACACAACTGTTCAGCACTCCGCAGGCAAAAACTACCAGGGCCAAATTATCACTTTCAAGCTAATTAATAGCACTTAAGAAAGGTCAAGTAGAAGTTAATGTTTAAACAGCTAAATTGACTAGGCTTCTAGGTGCAATAAATCAATATTCACAATTCAGTAGTGGTATTACTATTATCAACTAGAACAAATAGAAATTACCAGTTTGCGCAGCAAGCATAAGACCCCATTGAACATGCTTGTCATTCCACCTCAAAGCAAACAATTGGGAACTGTATAAGCAAGAGCATCCTCCAGCACCTGAGATAAATTTGTCATTCATAAAAATATTCAACAATAAACAAGATGTTTGATGAACTTCATTCAGGTAATTTGATAAATGAACTGCATAGAAAGCATCATCACTTGAGCAACTTGGTGCATCTGCATGTGGCATGAGTATTCAATAAAAAACTAAAAGGTTTGTTCAGATTATACAAATGATAAACTCCATATGTATCATTGATGGTCACACTGCATCAGTTGAGGGTTTTTACATCATCATGGGGTTTATAAATTTTTTTTCACTTTTATTGACCTCACACAACTTTCGGATTTATGAAGCTTTATACTTGAAACTCTCTTCACCTTAAAAAATAGTGATCTCATCCACTTCCAAAAGAATGAAGCTAGCCTTCTGCAGCCAAGAAACAAGAACTACTTTATACCTTCTCTGTGTGGTATTTGTCGAAAGTGGGAGAGTTGAGGCACTCCTAGTCTCACTCCATCACCTCCTGGAGGCAACAGATATAAATCGATGTTCAAAATCACTGAATTACTACCTGGATTAATTGATCAACAACCAACAGAATTGGCCAATCCCAATCCTTATAATTCTTATCCAGCCCATGGTTGCAGGATCAGCTGATCAGCTCAATCCAGATCGGGATTGACATGTGCCGACCAATCTAGGGGGAGCCCAATTCCGTGATTGATTTGTGCTAGGATTGGACTAGACATGGTTGAATTGGCCTACATCAGACGATTCTGGGATGATCTTGCAGGGATCCTCGCAAGTCCCTCCTGGCCTGGATCCCTGACAGGTTCAGAGTTCAGACTATCCTTAATTCATGACTTGCAGAGAGAGACTTGTGTCACCATAAACAAAAACTAAAACAACTGTTGTTGGATTCAAAGTCGATATAACGATTACAAGGGTTGTCAATTCTTAGGCATAGTGCTTCTTCTTCGACACCACCTATTAGTAATAGTAATATTATAATTGATTTACAATTTTAATATAATAGGTATAAATCAGACTGCACATAGCTGCAATTAAGGTTGAGGTCGACTTAGTAGGTATCTGGATGGGTTTATTCCCAATATGCATTAAATAAGGTGCAACCATAGGATCACCCAAGGACTACAATTGTTTGATCTTATTTCTACCAACTTACTTTTTAAAAAAAGATAGATATCTATGATCACATGGGCAGGCTTAATTTCAGGGATCAACGTGAACCAAAAAAATGATGCTTCCACCTACTTTCAACCTTTCATCACATCGTGAAGTGATAAAAACTCAGTTGCAGATAACATATCAAGGACTTTGTGCAACTGGTAGAGAAAATTGTTTAAATTTCCGTGAAAGGTAGTGAAAAAAAGAACATACCATCAATTAGAGTGAATGCACTTATTACAATCCCTTAAGTAATTTTTTGTTACTGTTGGGATTTTCACTAATTACGAGCAAACTAGAACGAAGTAGTAGCAGTAGAAGTTCACCTGAAACAAGAGATCTTAAAGGCGCCGAACCTCTGGGAACAGCTGTTATGGGAAGCGAAAGGAGTCTTCTCGTAAGATCAGAAACTCGTCGGAGAAGCATCGGGTGCTTTTCTGAAAAGTGAATCGACCATAAGATCATCCAATTTAGACAAATGATTTAAGATGGTACAGATGAACAAATAGTGCGATGCGGGAGGACCGTAACGGTTGTCCCGGGTCGAGCAGGTTGCTACAGGGGCCGGGCTAGGCCGAACCGCGCAACCGTTGCTTTTGCTAACCGCTCCGCGGCGGCACAATCAATTATCGGCAGGCGCTTCCACGGAAGTACTTGGCGGGCGCGGCGATGGTGCGCGACAGCAGGAAGGGCCTAGAGGCCGGTGGTTCGACGCCAGCACTGGAGGAGGTCTCCGGCGGGATCGGCGGTCAGATGCAGGAAGCCGACACAAGAGCGGAGGTACGGCGCTGTGACGTCAGAGGAGCGGGCGTGTGCGCGCGGGATCGCGGAAGAAAGCTTCGGGGGACGCCGCGGAGTGAGAAGGAGCGGGCTCAGCCGCGCATGAGAGGGATGGCGCTGGAAGCGTCGCCTGAGGGGGGGGCGTCCAATTGAAATTTGCGGGGCGGCGAGTCTCGGGTAGAGGAAAGGTTGCAGGAACTGACGAAGAACCGAAGAGGAGGAACCACGAGTGATAATTTAAATTTAAATTATCTATGTAACTCGATTTAAGGTTAATTTTAATTTTAATTTTTTTAGTATATTTAAGTGATAATTTAAAATTATTAATACCTATAATTTAAATTTTAAAAATAAATATATATTAAAATATTCAATCGAGTTATTCATTAGTTTATCGAGTTGAGTAAAAACTTGTTCAAATTTAACTCTTTTGATGAGTCAAACTTTATTTTGTTTTGTTCAAATTTGATTGTTTGACAACGTTATAAGTCGTCGATCTTCAAGTTACTTGAGCGAGTGTATTAGTTCGTTCGCACCCCTGCGTCTACTAGAGACGGGTCTACAGGCCTGAAACGCTTCTAGTCAAGCTTCATCCCCGGCGAGGTCGTCTTGAGTTACCTGTCAAATTTCTGCACGACGGGGGCGGATTTTTGATTTTGCCGAGCAGGGGAGGAATTCGAGCTGGCCCGGGACCTGACGGCGAAAGCATTCCCAGAACTCGCCGCGCGGTACCAAGCCAGGTGAAGCCCCCAATTTCAAGATCGCAGAACTTCCGGCTTCCGAGCGACTCCCTCGTCTCGAGGATCGTAGAATTCGGTCGAACGGTGTTTGTTCGCGGCTGTTCGCTTCCTCAGGGTACCAAGCCAGGTGAAGCCCCCAATTTCAAGATCGCAGGGCATTAAGTGATAATGGAACTTGGTATCAGAGCCAGCTGCCATGGCTGGGTCGTCTTCACAGGTCAGTGGTTCCAGTCTTACAGAAGGGATAAATGATCCCTTTTTTTACATCCGTCCGACAACCCTGGAGCAGTTCTTGTATCTTCGCTGCTTGTTGGGGAAAATTACTTAACCTGGAAGAGAGCTATGCTGATAGCTTTAGCTGCCAAGAATAAGGTGGTTTTTGTTGATGGTTCAATTAGTAAGCCATCAACAGAAGATATTTCGTATGTTTCTTGGAAGAGAGTTGATAGCATGGTGCTATCTTGGCTTTTAAATTCTGTTCATCCGGATATTGTTTCTTCTGTTTTGTATGCTGAGAGTGCATTTCCAGTTTGGACAGATTTGAAAGAACGGTTCTCTCCATCTAATGGTCCAAGAATTTTTTCTATTGAGCGTTCTATTGCTATGATTCAGCAAGGAAATGATTCGGTGACCAAGTACTTTACCATTTTAAAGGGGCTTTGGGACGAGTTAATGATGTTTGAACCTGAAATGCCATTAGAAATACATAACCGGAAGCATCTTGTGCAGTTTTTGATGAGTCTAAATGAGGTTTATTCACCTCTACGGAGTCAGCTTCTTTTAATGGACCATTTGCCTTCGGTTAGTAAGGCGTATTCTCTTGTTATTCAAGATGAGGCGCAGCGTGCTATATATGCGCCAATTCATCAAGTAGAATCTGCTATGTTAGTGAAAGGGGTTGTTAAGTTTAAAAACTACAAGAACAAAGAAGAGTGCTCGTATTGTCATAAGGTTGGACATTCTAAAGAGCAGTGCTATAAGTTGGTGGGATATCCTGCACATTACAGAATAATGCGGAAAAATTCTGAAAAATCTGATGTGCAGACACCACCTAAATCTGATGCTGGTTATACGTTGACTTCTGATCAGTATAGTCAGTTGATTAAGCTACTGAGTTCCAGTAGTGTTCCTCAACATCACTTGAACATGGCAAGTAGTCCGGTTGCTTCGCATTCTCCATGGATTTTAGATTCTGGGGCTTCTACTCATGTGACCCCGATTTCTGAAAAATTGTTCAATGAGACTCAACAGAGTATTCTACTACCAAATAATACCACTTTAGATGTTACAGGTTCAGGTTCTATTACTTTAACAGATGATATTGAATTGAGCAATGTACTTCTTGTTCCGAAGTCTGGTTTTAAGCTTTTATCTGTTAGTCAATTGACTAAAGATAAGGATTGTGTTGTTACCTTCTTCAAAAACCATTTTATTATACAGGATCTGCAGAGCAAGAAGGTGATTGGTCAGGGGCTTGAACGAGGTGGATTGTATTATTTCAATCCGGCTAAACAAGGTTGTGTGCTGGCTGCTATGAATAAAGGGCTGACTGAAGTTTGGCACCGGCGGCTGGGGTATCCATCTAATGATCGTCTGTCTGTTCTACAAGGTTTTATATCAGGAAATTTTTGTTCAGATTTTAAATGCACTACATGTCCTCTTGGAAAGCAAAGTAGATTGTCTGTTTCTTCTAGTGTGAGTCAAACAGAGTCTGCTTTTGATTTGTTACATATGGATGTCTGGGGTCCATATCCTGTTACTTCAAGGACTGATGGTCAGTTTTTTCTTTCTATTGTTGATGATTATACCCGGTTCACTTGGGTATATATCATGAGGTTCAAGTCTCAAGTTTCTAGTATTCTGTTACATTTTTTCTCTTATGTTACAAGACAGTTCAATAAGCAAATAAAGTGCATTCGGACTGATAATGGCTCAGAATTTTTTTCAACTATTCTTCAGAATTTTTTTAAAGAGAATGGTGTTGTTCATCAACATACCTGTGTCTCAACTTCACAATAAAATGGTGTGGTTGGGAGGAAGTATAGACATATACTTGATGTAGCTAGGACACTTCGGATTCAGGCAAATTTGCCTAAAATTTTCTGGAGTGATTGTGTTTTAGTTGCTACCCATCTTGTGAATAGGCAACCGGCCGCTCACTTGAGTGCAGAGGTTCCTTATATTAAATTGTTCAACAAAGTGCCTGAGTACAATAGGCTGAAAGTGTTTGGGTGTTTATGTTTTGCATCCACTGGGCATTTGGATTTTGATAAGTTCAATCCTAGAAGTAAGAGGTGTGTATTTATTGGATATCCCCCTTTGCAAAAAGCATATCTCCTTTATGATATTCAATCTGGTTCTACTTTTACTAGTCGAGATGTGGTCTTTTATGAAGATATTTTTCCGTTTGCTCATATGAAGACTGATCATGGAGCTGTAGTTTTGCCGTCACCAGTTGTTCAAGATTCTTTTGATATTTTTGATGAACAAGTTGAAGTCTTAGATGCACAGTCTGTTGGATTGCCGCAAACAGATTTATAGCGACCAACCAACGAACTCTTCTGTCAACATTCTATATGATGTGAATGTACTTAGCCAGTTTATACATAAACCGAGGGTTTCTCATTGGCATGCAGCATTACGTGTCTTGAGATTTTTAAAAGCTGAACCAGGTCATGGGCTTTTCTATCCTGTGCAAAATAAATTGCATTTTAATGTGTATACAGATTCTGATTGGGCATCATGTCCAGTTACAAGACGGTCAATTACTGGTTATGTTTTATACATAGGCGATGCACCTGTTTCTCTCTTCTGCTGAGGCTGAGTATCGTGCTTTGGCGGCAGGTGTCTGTGAATTACAATGGGTGGTTTATATATTGCAGGATCTTAAAGTCTGTGTTGGTCCTGCTAGTATGTTTTGTGATAATCAGGCAGCGCTGCACATTTCGGCTAATCCGGTTTTTCATGAACGCACTAAACATATTGAGTTGGATTGTCATTTAGTTCGGGAGAAGTTACAGAGTAGTTTAATGGAGTTAAAGTATGTCTGTACAAGAGAGCAGGTTGCTGATTTATTCACCAAGGCTATTGGTGTTGATCAATTTGAGAAGCTACAATGCAAGTTTGTGCAAAATGTTTTCGCTACAGCTCGAGGGGGAGTGTTGACAGAAGAGTTCGTTGATTGGTCGTTGTATAATTCTGTTTGTTTATATTTTTACAGGATCTATTCTGTAATTGTGTAATTAACAGTTTATATATACAAATTGGTACACCGCTCCAGGGTGCTGTGCGGAGTTTTCCAACACAGAGCATTCTGTTCTTCTTCCGGCGACGCTTCCGCACGTTCCTATTTCCAGATTCCGATTGTTCACTGAGCGTCTCGAGGATCGTAGAATTCGGTCGAACGGTGTTTCTTGTTCGCGGCTGTTCGCTTCCGCAGGGCTATGTTATTACATGCTATTAGACAAACTCAAGCAACAATACGCAGGCAGGGCTCTATCGGAACGAGACCAGACATCTGAGATCATCCGGTGCAGACGAATACACCGATCGACCTAATTCCAAGCCATCTTATCAAGGCATCTCTCTCGCTCTCTCTCTTTCACCGCGGGAGCACAGGTAGCTTTCAAGATCGCGTTTCCGGGGATTGCCGTTGCGGGAGACGCGACGACCGACTCCATCGCCGATCCTCAGAATGCAGGCTATTGAATTGAATGCCCCTCTCCTCGTAATGGAGGTACTCGTCTTTGAACATCTGATCATCCAATCAATGCCGGAGAGGGTGTGGGAGGACTCGTCTTTTTTCTGCATTTCGTGGCGCGTCTTTCCCATATCGTGCATATAAACTCTGCCGAGCCCTTCAAAGTTCAAACACTTCGATCTCGATCTCCGGTAAAACCAAAGGGCTTGTTCGTTTCCTCTGTTGTGGAAAACGGTACGTGTTTTTTGTCGTTTTTTCTCCTGTTGTAACGTGGTCGATCCAGAGAAAAGCATCTCACTTCCACGCAAATGTGGCGATAATTTATCTACTATATGTAATGCCATTGTTGTTGTTTTTTCTCCTGCTGTAAATTTCCGCCGACTCGTTCGGGAAGATCCGAGCTTTCAGTGAAAGAGATTTTATCACATAGCTCAGTCTTGAAATCAGAGGTGTGTATATATATGGGTATAGAAATTCGAAAACAAGGCTGGCAATTTTTTCATTAATCCACAGAGTTATTTAATTTGTTGTTTCAACGAGCCATGTAGCACCACCATTTCTAACCCCCCCCCCCAAATGATTCAATATCGAGAAAGTTGCTTCTTCGTTTAGAGATGGACTGGGGTACATCGAGGTTTCCTAATAATCATGTTTGCCTCGAAATTAATGTAGTTCTAAGCACCCTCATTAATTGGAGATAAACCTGATTTACTCACAAAATTTAAGAGATAAATTAAATTTATCTCTTAAATAATCTAGTATCAAACATAGGCTGCTGGATTAATGCCTTGTTTTTTTTTTTACTCATTTGATGTATGACCTCTGAATCAGCCAGTTAGATATTGAGACTACTTGATAAAATATATAATTCCTTGATCGATCAGAGGTTAAATCAGAGGTCAGATGTTAAGATCGTTTGGTAAAATATATGAACTAGTGTCTGAATATACCACAATCTCTTAAAAATATTTAATTTTAAATAATTCACTATATTCTTATTTTTAAAGATAAGTAATTAAGATTTTTGTGTTCCACGAGATAAGAGTTTATTGGCGTATTCACACATTAGTTTAAACATTTTACCACAACCATCTTAACATGATCGATTCAGAGGTTAAAATATTTTTATCAAACGGTCGACATGTCTAACCTCAACCCAATTCATAGATTAGATATCAAATAAGTAAAAACAAACAATGTGATTGATCTGACTACACCTCTAACCGTAATTCGGTCACAGATAAGTATATTGTGACTGTTTGATGTTAGGTCTTTATTAACTTTTAATTAAACATCTTTTCCCTCAATAAATCTCTCAAAATCAAACTATATGGTTTACCTTTTCAATTTTTTTTTCAGATGTAATTTAAATAGGATAAAGTAAAATAGTAGTATATCTATGTTTCAGATGTAATCCTTATAGAAAAACAAAAATAATATATGTTATGTATCTTTAAGTAAAGATTAAAATAATTAATGCATAATTATCTCAATCAATTTAAGCACTTAATTTTACCATAAATTAAAATGGTAGACATGAAATTAAGAGTCCAAATTTTTAGGTTAAGTCAAAACAAATGTCTTCAAAGACCAATGGTGTTTATTATCTGATTCAACTAGAAAATTAAACTAAATCAGTAATTTGATTTTAGTTGGATGTTCACAAAATATTGTACTGATAATTTCTTGAAAATCAATTGATTTTAAGTGATTCCTTATATTATTTATTTTTATATAACCAAAGTTTTGTGTTCCATGAGAGATATTACAGATAAATTTAAGATTTTAGATATTTTATTAAGTCAGAGCAAATATTACCTAGTTTGATTCGGTCAATTTAACTAAAAGAATCAAACCAAATTAATTAATTTAAAATGTAATAAAATATCACTATATTATTAGTAAAATGGTACATACATAGTGTGTGTGATAAAACAGTGTTTATGCACGACGCCACCCCGCAGGGGGGGTGGCGTGGGTTCGATCCCGGCGGTGGACGCCGGGACCACACCTCCCCATGGGGGGGGGGGAGGTGATCCAGTGGGGATCGAGCGCTGCACCGGCAGCGCTCGATCCCTCGACCTGGCGCTGCGCTGCGCCTTCTCCTGGCCACTGGGCCAGCGTGTCCAAAAAAAAAAGATAAAACAGTGTTTATATCCACCAAGAAAGTATCTTTGAAAACATAAATTTATTATCATTTTCAGTTATCTCTTTTTAATCCAATTTTGTTAAAAAAAATAAGTTATCCCACAACCAAACACTCTTATATTTTTTGTGACAATATTATATATATTAAATTAAAATCTAAAACGGCTAAAAACATAAACTTATCATGTTTGGTTGGAACTCCCAAAAGTGGCCAGCTTGTATAAAAAAAGGTGGAGATCATGAGATATAAAATCTCTTCTTCTTCTTCTTCTTCTTTTTCCGCAGGAAAAAGTATTCATACAATTGTCCTTCTTGTTGTGTCCTGGTGGACATGCTATTTAATATATTTTTCCAAATATATAGAAATAATATTTTCATCGTACCACCAATAACCGTACGACGGTCGACAAAAATCACTTTTACACAGCCGTGACCGAGGGGGAACGCTGAGTTCGGAAGAAATATAATAATAATAATTATTAAACGATGCATATCGAAATTCCATTGTTTCAAACATAAAACTAGTCATTCAAAGTTAAAAAAGGACTTTTGACAAGCGGTAAATAAAACAGCTTCAAGTCTTTATTAACTGTATAGATATAGATTTTACCGAACCGCTACAAGCAAATTTTTTGAGAAAATTCACTCCCGATCCATTCTTAGAAATTGTTTTTAACACATGGTCCGCTGTCAGAAATGTTTTAGTCATAAGTCCAGTATTTTGAATTTTTAAAATTTCCACTCCAATTTTCAACCATAACGTCCACGGAATGTTGGATGATGGATACAATGACTCTTTTACCTATGTAATATTTTTTTCTTCAAACAAGATGTTCCAGGTTCAAATATAAGAGAAAAATATTGATAATAATTTAAAAGATATGTACAAGTTCAATTTATTTTTTCAAATGATATGTACAGATTGAAATGATTTTGCTTTTTCTCACTCACTTAATTTATATATTTACTTATTTTAAAATACTTTTTATTTACTCGTATTTAACATACTCAATTGATAAAAAGAAAATAAAACCAAACATTATAAAATGTATTGTTATTCAATATTCTGCCTCTAAATATTTATTTAAATTATACATAATAATTTTTCTATACATAATAAATAAGTTTAAAGATTTTTTAATCTAACCCCAAAGTCAAGTATTTAATTGAGGAAGCAGAAACCGCCAGAGTATACTGTCGTATGGGCAAAATTGAGATTTTCAAATTTTTTAACGTTGAAAGTGACAGAATGGATCGGATGTTAGAGATTTTTCAGTCTTTGGACTGTTCATAATGAACATTTAGTCAACGGACTAATGATTGAAGTCATTTTGTGAAATGGAGCGGAAGTTAATTTTCCCAAATTTTTTTTAAGAGAATCAAGATCTTACGAAGCTATTCATTTATATTTAGAAAGGATCTCAATTAACACATTCCAGAAATACAACACGCTCTAATAAAAATATATATATTTATAATTTTTTTATCCCGACGTGGGTCCCACTACAGCTCATTGTCTTACGATCCATCCGTTCATCAATGTAAGGCAGGTTGCCGGATCCGCATCCGAAACGTAACGGTGGCGAGCATGCTGCGATGCTATTGGCTCGCAAGCGATGGCTTGACGTCATTCCGCGGAACTTGACGTCACGGTCCCACACTGCTGGCGCTGGTGGGTTGCATTCTATTCCCGCCGATCCGGTGCCGATCGCCGTATCAGGCTGCACGCAGGGAGCGAGGAAGGAGAGATCTCGGCGTGGGTGAAGGACGTGAAAGGTGCCCCCCCGTCCCCATCCTCCCCCTTCCCCCTCTCCTTTCCTCACTCTTCTCCGGTTCGTTCTCTCCTCGTCCCTCTCCGCAGATCCCTTGTCTGTCCGATCCGGTTGCTTGCCCTCCCCCCCCGCAAGGTACTCATCCTCTTCTCCAATTACCTAAAAATCATGCCCTATGCGGCGAAGTCTGTGCGGGAAATTTCTCGGGGGCTTCGAAGAAATCCGGATAAGTCCCGCTGTTTGGACTTTGCTCGTGTTCTTCCGGGTTGGGGCAAACTAATTTCGCGTGTTATCAGCTTAGGTCTACTTTCCGGTTTCTTCCGCACATAAGCTCTGCTTACTGCTTTTCTGAAGTCTCTAATTGACTAATTCCTTGTCGCTGTTGCTTATTCAACGTGGACGGACAGTAGCCTGTTATGAGCTGGGTCTACGACGCTCTTTTACCATACTTCGGCGCTCGATATTTTTGATCCTAGATACGTGAGATCGCCCGAACTTTCTTATGGTTTTTAGCACATCGTGAAGATGGCGGTGAGCTCGTCGTAGAGGCGTGTTTGCTGGCGATTCAGATGTCAGAAGCCAGAAGTTCTAGATCGTATATCCTACGTAGATGCGAGTGGTTTCACCAGCCTTATTTCTTTGACCAAGGTTTTTCTGGCTCTACGGGCGAATCTTTTTTTATTTTTCTTACCATTTTTGGACAATTTCGTGGTGAATTCGTAAAGGAAAGAGAAAGGGAAAGCAAGCCGGTTGATAATTTAATGTCCCTCACAATTATAGGACGACAAGAAGCCGCGTCGAGATTGTCGTTATCGTTGATCTAATGTCTATTTCTTGGCACCTTCCTCGTTGAAGCGCTTATACTACTTTCCGGGACAGTTGCTTGCTTCTGAAGGATCTGGTGTTTCGTAAGGCTTCTTTTTATACTACTTTGTTTCTTTCTTATTCGTGTAATAGCTCATCTTTTGGGGTTCCTGGAAATCGCTTGGAATCCGCAGTATGAGCGGAGGGTTGCCAGAGTCCCGTCGGCCGTCGTTGGTAGTTGCCTCGTATATATATGTGATGTCTGACTTGGATGTGAACTATCCTGATCGTGCCATATTCATATCTCTGACGTAGGGACCTCCAGATTCTGATATTTATAAAGTCATAGCCTTGCTCAGTACACGGAAATCATTTTTTCTTCAAGGAATAAAGAAGGAATAAACGTAGGCCATTCAGCAAGTTGGTGTCAATTGCTCATCTTAATTTACTCGATCACGGTTCCTTATTGCTGTTTACTACTTTTGGTCACTACACTTCATGCGTAGGAGTTGCCCATCACTTAACTAAGCTAACACGCTAACATATTAAAGCTCTTTAAATTTTTGTGGATGCTATCACCTAAGGGGATAAGACCATTTGACTTTTCCAAGTTGGTTGTTACAACTACAAGATATTTCTGTGAGCTGGTTGCTTCCTGTCATGGTGGTTTTCGATGTGTATAAAAGACAATCCTTCTATGAAATGATGGGTGCCTATCCACTTGTTGCCTTACCACTCGAGGATTCTTATCCTTCGTTCACCTCTAGTTTCTCTGGAATACGTGAGCTTCTCTTTTCTTTTCCGACATTCTGGTTTATATTTCTTCGTGCAAATATTTAGGTGAATCACCTCATCATCTCTGGTTTTCTTGTGGAATTTTGCTCTAGAATTTTGCTGGTTTATATTTTGGTTTAAGAAACTCCTTTTTAGTTATTTTCTATAGTTTGAAGTTTTATTAGATTTTACTGCTAGTTTATTCTTCTGTTACGTGCTTGTTACATTCTATCTTGGCTGGTCCACAATTTCTGTGTGATCTGCAGAATATAATTTTTTATTATTTTAACTTCCTATTTAGTTCTAACGTTCTTATTGGATAACTGTCCAATCAGGCAATGGGCAATTTGCTTTGCTGTGTGCAAGTTGACCAATCTACTGTAGCCATCAAGGAAAGATTTGGGAGATTCAGTGAAGTGCTCGAACCAGGATGCCACTGTCTTCCTTGGATCTTTGGCTGTCAACTCGCAGGACACCTCTCACTCAGGGTTCAGCAGCTGGATGTGAAGTGTGAAACAAAAACTAAGGTTTGTCTATTCTTGCAAGCTAATTCTCTGCCCGCTTCTTAAACTTTGATGCCGACCAATTGAAATCTTGGCAGTGATCAAGATTGGTTCTGTGTTATTGGAATTATGCTTATTTCGATCAGTGATAATTGGCTTTTGCACCTTTCTGGTCAGTTTAAAATAATTATTGACAGCAAAAAGAAATCAGACAAAGTTATAAAACACCAAGACTAATTCTACATTTGCTACCTCTAAATCTATGCATTAAAGAATCTTGGATAGCAATTTTGAGATACTGTGAGTGAGCAGAATATAAGCACTGTGTGCACTTCAATCTATCTTAGCGAGTTCCTTGTTGTCATTTTGTTTGCCCTTGCTTTATTCATAACGATGGTTGGTGAATGTCCAGTCCTTTCAGAGGCAAGAATTCACATTCCTTTCTAATGCTGTCAGGATAATGGGTTTTACCTTAATGCTTAATCTTCTATAGCAAAGGTTCTTTCTTTGGGGTCTCTGGTTGGTCAGAGTAACATGATATTCGAAGACTCTTTTCAGCTTCTGGTTTATGTCCCTATAGATGCTCGTTGGTCTCCTGATGAATGAGCATCTATAGGTGACTGGAATTGGGAAGGGGGGTGTTCTTTATATAATGGGCATCCTCTGGACCATTCCAGTCTATTCTTGTATCCTTTGCAGGGTTCTAGTTTTGGGACCTTTTAATTTCTTTTCTTTTCCTCTTGTACCTATTCTATCTTATTAATAGAAATTTTTAGCCACTCTTTATTATTATTCACTGCTAGTCTATTAGGTGGCTTAGGAAATATATCCATTGTCGAGTTGTCACTCAGCAGAAACTTAGTTTAAAGAAATGTGGACGGATTATCACTTTCATATGCATGCTGGGTGAAGTGTATTTTATTTCTAATATCTGAGAATTATAACTATTCTTTTGATTGTCCAGTATTTAGTCTGTTCATTTTACTGACGCTTTCTATATTGTCAGGACAACGTATTTGTCAACGTTGTTGCATCTGTTCAGTACCGTGCTTTGGCTAACCAGGCCAGTGACGCTTTCTACAAACTCAGCAATACCAGAGGCCAAATCCAAGCATATGTATTTGATGGTATGACACAAGTATATTAAGAAATACTGTTAGTCTTGATTAATCACATTTTTACAAGGAAATATTGTTATTATACTGTGTTTCACACTTTTACTACAAAGCTGTGTTATCCCTCCAGCATGTTAACAATCTGATCACTTACCTACTGTCAACTTGAAAAACAAAAATCTTCCAACTGCAAGGCAATTGCTTGTGTAGATATTTGTGCTTCATAATTATTCATACTTTAGATTGATTTAGGTGATAATTAGATATTGATTTGAAGTTTTTTTCCCCAGTGATCAGAGCAAGTGTCCCGAAGCTAAACCTGGATGATGCATTTGAGCAGAAGAATGAGATTGCAAAAGTAGTGGAGGAGGAACTTGAGAAGGCTATGTCGAACTATGGTTTTGAGATTGTGCAAACACTCATCGTAGACATAGAGCCAGACGAGCATGTCAAACGTGCTATGAACGAGATAAATGCTGGTATGACTTTCCCAACTGTTTATCCAAGTGTAATTATCTTTATGCATTTTGTGTGGATTAATCCATTCATCCATGATGGTTGTTAATAGTATTGGTTTCCCTCTCGGAAAGTTCGTTGAAGTTCCATTTTTCCAGCTACCGTGATGTTTTCGTTCTAGTTTACACTTGAAATTCACACAAGTCGTGAAGTCTTACCTTTTTTTTTTCTTTCGTTTCCAAGCTTGAATTTCAAGCTCTTAATTTAGACCTTCACGTTTCTATGTGCCTTAAAACTAGGGCTGTAGTAAAGGGCTTCGGACTTCAGTAGCGTTATTATTAACTAATTTTTTTATTTTGATTCGGATAAGAGTTAAACAATTCTGGATTTAATCGACGGCATTCCGATTCCATTATCTAATCCAAACAGTGTGCTAATTCCTGAAATTTATAATATATGTTAGTTTGTATTAAAAATTTGTAAATGAATCTCATTTCTAATATTTTTTTTGATATAATATATTTATAATTTTACCTGTACTTTTTAGCACTTATATATCATTAGTGTAATAATAATTCATACGTTTTTATTTATTATAATATATATGGCGACATGGAAATTATTGTTTTTTATTTCGAGTCTGATAAGACATTGGAATATTGGATTCTACGAGACAAAAGATGCTCATAAATCTGTTGATCTTTATCAGGATGCACCCTTAGATCGAAACTCGTGGAACACTGATGGGGTGTTTGGTTGCATGATAATGGAGGTTTTTATTTTAATTTCTAAAAATTGTAAGAAGACTTGTAAAAAAAGGTGTTTGGCAACCTTGACAATTTTATATTTTGAAAGTGATTTTCTTCTTAAACAAAAAAAGAGGGTCTCACCTCTTTCTTTTTTCTTGTGATCCCCACTTTGTTTGGTCATGTGTGGTAGTTACTCTTTTTTTTAATCACATCCTTTCAAACATGATAATTTTATGTCATGAGTTGGTTCACTTTTTATTTTAATACAATTTTTATCATGAAAGTGTACAAAAAATTATCATGCAACCAAACACCCCATGAGTCTTGTTTAACTCGTGAGCTTTGTCGAGTCTCTCAATTTCTTCACAGAGAGACGATGTGATGACATAATTGGATAATATTTAATGATGTTTTGATGTCATCATATCATCTTTTTTGCGAAAAGGTTGAGAAAAGAAATTGAGGAAGTCGTCTCAAGTAAGGCTCCTCGGAAGAACCGGACTCATGGACACTATACCAGCTTATTTCACCTTAACCCTCTTCTGCCCATTCCGATCAGCACAAAGGCTCCGGATGGCGGCGAACGAGAAGGCGGAAGCGGAGAAGATCCTGCAGATCAAGCGTGCGGAAGGGGAGGCGGAGTCGAAGTACCTGTCGGGACTCGGCATCGCCCGGCAGCGCCAGGCGATCGTGGACGGGCTGAGGGACAGCGTGCTGGGGTTCTCCGTCAACGTGCCCGGCACCACGGCCAAGGACGTGATGGACATGGTCCTGGTGACGCAGTACTTCGACACCATGAAGGAGATCGGCGCCGCCTCGAAGGCGTCCGCCGTCTTCATCCCCCACGGCCCCGGGGCCGTCCGCGACGTCGCCACCCAGATACGCGAGGGTCTCCTCCAAGCCTCCGCCGTCTGAAGCAACTCGATCGGTTGTGTCGTGGTCGAACTCCTGTGGAGGCAGATCGTTCGAGGCTCAGTAAACGTTTTCTGCTGCTCCTTGCCGTCGTTGTCGTCGTCGGTGCCTGGACAAGCCGGGTCTCTCGGTGACGGGTCGTCGTCTTTGTTCTTAACGCGTCGTCGTCGGATGGGACATCTCTGTTACTGCTGCTGCGTGCTTCGTTCTCGGTTTCAGTGTGGGTACGGTGGCCCTATATATGATTCTGTTCATGTAAGGTCATCTCGATAGAGTGCTTTTTATTTGGTCCTATGATTTTTTTTTCAAAATATAAATTCGTGATGATTGTCGAACATTTTTGTAACAATGTTTTTTTTATAAAAATACGAAATTCTAGCGAAAACTCATCTTATAAAATACGCAACCAAACACCGTTTCGTTCCATAAAAAATAATTTTCTCAAAAAGTTTTATAATAAAATGTAAAAATGCAAGTTTTATAAGTTTTATAATAAAATGTAAATGTCTTCTGCTCCTCCGTGTCGTCGTCGGGTGCCTGGACAAGCTGGGCCTCGCCATCTTTTGTTCTCAATGTGTTGTCGTCGGATGGGACTTCTCTGGTAGTTAGTGCTGCTACGTGCTTTGCCCTTGGCATCGGCGGCATTCGAAGACTTGTTCTTAACGTGTTGTCGTCGGATTGAAATGTTGACATCTACTTCGGACCTACGCAACTAATCGATGGGGGAAAAAATACAGAACTTGCAGAAATGTAAGTAGATGTCAAGGAAGGGGGCGGGGGTGCAAACCCTCGCTTACGTTATAAAGGTCAACTATCTCATTATCTAATAGCAATGTATTAAATGAAGTCTGAGACCGTGTTTAGAGTGGACATAGAAAAGCAACCGGAAACGAATGCTTATTTGTATTTTAAACCATTATGGTAGAAAACGAAGAGTCGTGTTAGACGGATTTCTGACCATTAAAAAGAATAAATTGGATCAAGATTTTTATCTTTCTTAGATTAAAAAAAAATGTCTAAAGCAAGTAACTAATTCTGACGGGAAGCGAACTTCTCTCCCCCGGCATAGTAGCGCACGTAAACAATACCGGTGAAGAGGCTACTAGCTTAACTTTCCTTGAATGGCAAAATAGATTTTCTTTATAATATCTAATAATAAAATGTAAAATTCAGATTCTTGGCAATCATGTTATGACACATTTTAACAAAAGACAAGTGATACTTAATTTATATTTCGTTGTCTCATCTTTTCTTACATACGGTTTCCTTGTCCTTGCATTTTTAGCTAACCTAGATTTTAACACAAGTGACAAAAATTGGGAGTTCTGCTTTCCTACAAGTCACAATAAGCATTACCTCACCTTTTGCTAATGAACTTTTGAACCAAAAAAACTACCGGATACGTTTTCTTGTGGCACATCAATATGCACAAGGTTGTCTTCCCAAACCCATCGCAACTTAAATCAGTGCTGGCAAATAACCAACTCAGCAATAAATAAACAAAGTATAACAACACCTATGACCTTGAATACGGATAATAAGATCGGCAAAAAACGTTATCCAGTGTTCCTGATTTGACAAGAGTTTTTTAACGCACATCTATTTTTTGCTGCGCTATTCTATATTGGGCAAGGACGTAGAACAACATTCGGTAACCCAGAAATTCTTCACAATCTTTCCTCGAGAAGTAAACTCACTTCTGTGGGCATCCTTCCGACAGAATTTCTAGTATCGTATACTATTATACCACTACTAATTTAAAAAATATAAAACAAATAAGGTTTACATAAATGCATTGATCTAAATTAAGACATATGAAGATCATAATCAATAAAAACTAGTAGATAAAATAAGCTAACCCAGTCACTGATTCAAGATAGTTTTGATTTTTCACCAAAGCTGGACTAATATGCTGAGTGGGATCAGGCAGGATGCGACCTGGAGGGATCCATAATCCAGATAGACCGATCTCAATTGATCCGTCTATGACTCCTCACCTTTGTCCTCCATCTGTGTACCTCTCCCAGCCTATCATTATCTACCAGGGTGATCCATCTGCTCCTGGTTGGTAAACCGGTAAGCTTGCTTTTAACTTTTAACAGCCCAATCAACTTACAGGATTGGGTAAAGAAAGTGTTACTTTCCTGAGGTTCAGATGACCCAAAAGCAAAATCTTAAATTCTAGATGAAATCAGAGAGGGATCAAGACATTGAGTCAAAAGTTCTTTTCTGGGGTGGTGTCTCATCAAAAAGGTGCGAACATATCAGAAGCAAAGAGCTCAAAATGGATTTCGAGGCCTCCAATATCAGGTCCAGTCATCTGAATCAACAGGAGTAGAAAAGAGGTATACGACTGTTTCCTCATCTTCCCATCAAGCCAGTATTATTCCAAGAAGGAACAACCAAAGGCACAAATACGATAGAAACACAGAAGGGAAGGCAGATCTCAGGCCTTGAGCAGCAACGAAAGACCTACCTTGGAGCTCTTCTCAATGGCTTTGGTGTCAACCTCTCCAGACAAGGTGACAAGGGACTTGGGCCTCCACTCATGCTGGATCAGAGCGCTGGCTTTGCCGAAGTTGTTGATGCGGGCCTTGACGGTGGTGAGGGGATCCAGTGCATGCTGGGTGCCGAAGGTGAAGGTGTTTTCGTTGCTCGAGAAAGAGTGACACAGCTCTGCGCCAACTGCAGTGCTTGTCAATGGGTCGACCATGTGGTAATAAGATGCTGTCAGGTTGTCACCCTTGTCATTTCTGCACAACAATTCAACAAAGGAATAATATATCCCCGGCATGTTTACCTGAGATTAGTATTCTATCATTCATCAGGAAGAGTGGGGGTGCAGGAAAGGCAGAGGGCAGCAACAACTCACAATGTGACAGAGGCAATGAGATCTGAGTTTGTGATGTTAACCCCTGCATTGTACTTGGTAAGGTTTCCGGAGGCGGTGTCAAAGGATAGATCAACGCCAGCTTGGAGAGTTTCAGTGCCAATTACTGAGGCAAAATTGAAAATAGGATTGGCATTGAGCCCAAAACTGGTTTGCACCCCCGCGTAGTCATGCAAGTATTGCAATTCAACCTAGAAACCCCCATACAACGATAAGTAAGAGTCAAAATAGAGTAAGAAAAGAATAGGGATGCTTTTTTTTACCTTGCCAGACCTCTGGTCCGGGACAACGAAACTGAAAATTGTCTTGAATCGTGGAGCGAATTCTTCAACAGTGATAGTTGTGAGGAGCTGCAGATCATACCATGACAGGAAATGGACATTATATGCAAATATCTATGTTACTTTCACCAAGCAATATAATGTTGGCATTAAACAAGGGCGTCGTGTTTAACTATGCCATACCACATATGCCAACTCAAACATAAATAAGACACCCGCCCAAAATAGCAAACGGCCATTGCTACATACATCATATATGCACAAAAAACTCATATGCTGATGACCATACAAAACAAGTTACAGGAGACTTATAGAAAAACAACATGTAATCATGAAGTCGCTGTGTTAATGATTCTAAAAAAAATTATGTGGAATAAACAACTCATCGAAGACTTACACTTGAATCAGAGTTTACTTTCAGATCAGTTGTTATACCCTTCTTCTTTAGTTGAGCTTGAATATCACCAAAAACCAGATCGTTCTTCTTAGTCCCTGAGGATGTGATCACCTGAAATCACCCGTCAAAGACAAGCTTAGGGGGATTCAAGCATTGATCAGAAATGTTTTGTGCAAGTTCAGCAAATGATTTTTTGAACAAGTACATGAAAGATGATGCTAATGCAGAATAGCTTATTAGGTGACAAGGAGAAAAGCATGAATGATTTTCAGAATGCCACCAGCACGCTCTGTTAGTTTCTTTAGTACAGAATTACAATTTGATACCAGAATTATCAAGTTTCATAAAGGAAATAGCAGTTCCTCAAAAAATAAATAAACAGAAGTGGCAAACACCTCCACTTGAACTGTTCCTGTCTATCTCCCATATTCAACTGTCTACTCTTCTCTTTGTTTTCCCCTTCATCTTGTTTTGTCTTCCAATACGGGTGTCCTACACCCTCCAGTTCGTGTTCACATTCTCCGATTGTTTTCTTTGTTTTTCCCCTCCCTACACACTCCGGTTCATCTTTGACCTTCTCCGATTGTTATTTTCTGTTCTCACCCTCCTTGGGCATATTTTGTTCTATACATTAATGTTGTGGTTTGGCTTCCTTGTGGCTCTAATCCAAAACTTCAAGATGCACCTGGTCCATGTGCGTGTAAGACTTCCTTTTTCCAATATGCCATCCCTACAGCACCCAACTTGGACTGAAGCTTGCCTTATCGTTTTTGTGCCACTTGCAATGTTCAGCATTGTGGGAAACTTTCTCGCTTTATAGGATCTATTGTGGCTGCTTCAGCTTTTCGCCAACATGGACAATGTATCAGATTGCCGCCTTGTTGGTTATGAAATGTCTGTATCCCTTCGGGAACATCTCATTTGGCATTCCTATGAAGTTCGGGTTAGGTTTGCATTCTGTTTGTATTCAATTCAGGTTCCACCGCACTTTTATTTTGGCATGGAGATGTTGATGGAACCGCATCACCTATTGTCATCTGTACTACTTCCCCAGTACCCTCTTCACCCCGGAACGCCTTACATATAATCTGTTCTGCTTCTAGTTAATGTGAACTCTCCTTGTTGACGTCCCCGCTCCCACCTTCCAACTACAAAGAAGAGAATAAAACCAAACTGAACCAACCATTCTACCGTCTGCAGACGACCTACACCTCATTGTATTGCATGTTCTAATAATAAATGGCTAACAAAGGTCGACATAAGACAGCGCGCATGAGAATCGCACTGCTCTTGGGGTACTGGAAGAAATTTCCCGTTAGACAAACATTCGAAAGGACTACACAGAAAGAGTCCATTTCGAAACACAATCTTCACCAAGAAGGAGCACCATCGAGTAGCTATATGTTCACCGGGCGAGGCAGAAAACATAAATCAACCTCGAAAGCCAAACAGACAGGCTAGAAAAACGGAACTCACCACTCCATTGGCAGCACAGGTGGAGAACGCAAACTTATGGTCCGTCTGATAATCCTTGTAAAGGAGATCTGCAGAGGTGGAAACCCAAAACGTGTCAAAAGCCCGAACAGCCGCCCCAGGAATCGCCGAAAACGAAAATGCGAGGTCGGATCGGGCGAAACCCAACCCCTGGCCTTCTTGCCGATGTCGGAGTAGAGTCCCGGCCCCATCTCGGAGGAGAAAATCAGCTGCCCTTCGGGAGGGAAACAGCAGACTCCGCCGCTGCTGATGCCCGAACGGGGAGAGGGAAAATCTGAAAACAGAGCGGCGGATACCAGCGCCACGAAACCTAATCGCGCGCGTCGGAAGACGGCCTCCGGACGTCCTCGCCGGAGAAATCTGGTACGTTTGATCGTGCGGACGTCTTCGACGGGCCGTTGATCTCCCAGCGCTGGGTAGCCCCCGACCACGAGGGATGCGCGCTTCGATCGGTGGAATCCGGAAGCTTCGGCGACGGCGTCCGCGCTGTCCACGTGTCGGCAGCTCCGCGTTGAGGTGTTGATGGACTACTGGCGTACATCTTGATGCTGAATTCTGACCGTCCGATTGGTCCCCTTCTTCAGATTTTAATCTTTTGCCTCGATCTACGATTGCCTTAATTCTTTGACAAATAAAAAACAATTGGCTCAAGTGATGATGATAAAATCAAATCTTTTTTGGGGGGGGTGGGTCGAGATTTTTTTTTTTCCGAATCGTCAAAATGATTATAAGACATGAGGGCACAGGTTATTACTATTATTTTTAATCCACACCCCCAAGAAACTAGGACAATTATCGATCTTCCAGCCTGCAAGGATCAACCAACCACCCAGCTTCTTAACATGCCGATTAAATTAACACAAAAGAGCGGAAACAGGTGCCTCGGAAGAACAAGAACCTCGTAATTCCATCGAGCTTCCTTAAACACGCGGCGGTACTCCAAGAAATACAAAGAACGAGTTCCACGGAATCTCTCTCACACTGCACCCGCATAGCTCTGCTGCTGCTGCTGCTGCTGCTCCTGCGTTCTTGCGGAAAATGGGGAACATTGACCGGACCGGACCCATTCAAACAAGTCCACGTTCCAACGCCGCCGGATCATCAGGGCCCACCGGATTCTGGTCCGGCGACGTACCGGCACCGGTGGATAGGCTCCTCCTCAGAGTCCGCGGTCCGTTCCTCGGGAGAGAATTCCGCGCCTTCCAACGATGTCTAGGGTTCTTCGAGGAGCTGCTGCTGCCGGTGCTGCTGCTGCTTGAATGCGCCATCATTGCTCGTTGCGCTTGCATGCTCTGAAAGAGGTAGGAAGAGCTGGCCATGTCCTCGAGATCGAGCAGCGGTTTCAGCGCTTCCACGACTCCGCTCATGAGGGGCCGTGCCTTCGAGTCCCGGCCGAGACAGCGACGGGCGATCTGCGCCACCTTCTGGGCACCCTTGAGGGAGAAATTGCCCTCAAGGCGTGGATCTACGAGCCGATGAAACGAACGCCTCTCTCCGAGGTAGGGCCGTGCCCACTCCAACAGGTTGTGCTCCCCGTTGGGTCGATTTTTATCCATGGACCTCCTCCCGGATAGCATCTCGAGCAGAACCACCCCGAAGCTGTAGACATCGCTCTTCGATGTCAGGTGACCTGACATGCAGAGCTCGTTTGGGTCAGAAAGTGTATCATAGAACGCAAACTAACATACAACATGCATTATTGCAAGCTCTCCTCGAAGGGGGGATGGCTGCCCAATTACTTCCGTTCCGGGTGAGTGAAATATTCACGTAGAAATGCATCGAGACCGACTCCAGCGACCTCATTAAAAACATACCGAGGCTACAAACATGCGGGGACTCACAACCCACAAAAAAGATTCGTACTCTTCCCTCACAATGAGTGGCGGTAATCTTTTCTCACCATCGGTGCATCTAATCTAATAAGAGTCCTATGATCATCTTCGATATGGGCCCTATGGTTTTATTATTTTCGAGACACTCATTGGCCACCACTATAGACTATGGTAGTCCACATGACTCCTTGCTAGAACTTCATCAAGGGTGAGAAGCATGTGACAGATCTGTGTTCTTGCTGCACCCTCCTCCCCCTTTGACCCTAGAAGGAAAGTAGCATTTTGACGTCCATTCAGTTTACCCATGGGACAGCAGCAAAGAATTATACCAACATTTGAAGTTTTCAAAAGCATGTGCTGGATGAGACAAAAGGGTATAAAGAATAATACCAAAATTACTTGATTCGCATATGGTGATAACTGAGAAGTATATCCGACAGATGGTCGCACAGGAAGAAATGAGGAGGGATTGCCTCTCACCTCCTGATCTAGGCAGTCATCAACTGCTTTCAATATATTGCAGTTCCTTTCTGTCACCGTCCTCCAGCATTTACTTTTCGTCGCAAGAGACGTGTTTTTCTAAAATCAGCAGGTTCTATACGGGCCGATGCCATTCAAGTATTAAAAAAAGGATAAGATGACATAACACGCGTTCCAGGAAGAAAAAAAATAAGCAACACAATATGAGCCACGAGAATAGCAAGCTCATCTTGGAAGTGTATATTTCTCGTATAATACTTTCATAAAATTCCAGAAATCTGTCAAAAATCGATTTCAATTTTTCCCAATGGAACATCAAATCACAGGCAACTGCATCCTAAACTAGAAAAGGAATAAAGATAAACTGAACGATCTTCTAATTAAGCAAGCACTCCAAATCAAAGTAAAAGCATGGGCAACTGCAATGAATTTTACCCCAATGTACACATCAAAGTGCCAACCACAAGCTCAGGGAAAAACATGAACTTGCAAACGGAGTTTCCCAGCTTACCAGTCATTACATACTCGGGGGCTGCGTAGCCATATGTTCCCATCACTCTGGTGGACACGTGAGTCTTGTCTCCTTCTGGACCATCTTTAGCCAGCCCAAAATCAGAAAGCTTGGCGTTAAAATCCTGAAGAAACAAATATTTAGGAACAACTATAGAGGAAAAGTTAAAAAATGGGAGATTCTTTATTTCCTTGCAAGACATACCATATCTAAAAGAATGTTAGATGTCTTGAAATCACGATATATCACCGGTCTTTCAGCTTCCTCGTGAAGAAATGCAAGTCCTTTGGCAGCTTCAAAGGCAATTTTAATTCTGGTGGACCATGGAAGAGGCACGGACCCTTCTGTACATAACATGGTTGTTACCCTAAAAGGTTAAAAAATATGGACAACCCAGAGGTGATGGGATGAATAGTACTTCATAAAAGCACACGTCAGGTGAGCACAATCATGTCTACAGATATAACTGCAAGCAGAGTAATGAATGACTTAACTTTTTCCTGGAAACAGAAAGCAGTAGTAAGGTGACAGCAGTGACATGTTTACGATGACCTTTAACGTCACTGTTTTGGAACCCAACAGTGTTGATTTATTATTTACAATTTATGTTCATTGATGATGTTGATAGCTTTTGTCTATAGCTTATTCATGAAGTTGGCAGCTATGCTTACTACTCCTTAATTTCAACCTGGAAAAATGTATTCTTCCATTTAAAAATGTTCCTTGGAAAACGGAAGGCTTGGCACTGGAGAATTTTTTAACAAACAGGTTAAGTTTAGTTATCTTGCAATTGCAACCTAAAGATTAGGGTTCACCCATCTTTCCCTCTTTCCCGCTTCCTTTTTGGCAGTTTTGTTGGGTGTTGATGGCTCATGCTTGGTCAGTCATGCAAGTATACTTTTGTGCACCAAGCATAAATACCAACTCATGCTTCCTTTTTTAAGTTAATGAAAACATGATATACCGACTATCAGATATAAGATTTTTGGGCAATGGTTATTTGTTATGTTTGTATGTATATATGCCCCATTGAAAAAATGGCAATTATTTTCAATAGCTGCTTTTCTTTAATCAAGTAGTTTGTTTCTCTGGGAGTACTTGGCTTTGTCTGCTGTTGGTATGACACCAGGGGCATTGTCTTGAGCACCAAAACATGTTCAGACTGTTTGTCATAGGATAGCCCTTTTCCTTTTAGCATTGAAGAAGTGAAGATGAAGAAACAACATGAACTCAAAAACTCCAGGTCCAAATAAAACTCAACTCAATCCTTAACCTCAAATTATTTGGGGTTGGTTACCTTCTCCATTAGCATCAATTTTGAGTCAGTTCTTCAGAGAGGTTCCAACCATCCAATAAGGTATCCTCCTCCAGGTTAGCTTACGCCTGCCACATCTTTTTTTGCTTGTACTGTCGTTACAAGTGTTCACACCATTGGGAGGGTATAAATCAAACTGGGAACGTACACATACACACAAAAGAGGATGACAACACATATTCATCTACCAAACAGCGATTCTTAGTCACAATTATTACTCTTTAATGAAAGACCTTCAACCATCCTAATGTTATATAACCATTTCAGCCTTTTTTTGCCAGTTAATATGTACTTTTGACTAATATGTGCACCGACAAGTTGCATGGGAACTTTGAAACATTAATTTTATGCTTGTAGTGAAATGGTTTCTACTTTTTAATGTGACTAAAATATTTCAACTTGTTGTGCCATTTAGTATATATTTCTGATGATGTGCACCAAAACAATGCACAGGGATCTGAATCGTGGATATTACTTTTCAAATGAAATATTTTCCACTTTCTTGAGGTGATAAAAGTACTTCAACTCGTCATGCCATAAGTACATATTAATCACTGACATCTAAACCAAAAGGTGACTAAGCTAAAGATAGAATCATAGAACTTCAGTCGCTGTTATGCATAGAACAGGAAACTATGTTCTCTATTTTTTATTTGTAGTCCTTTAATTGCATGATTTGATAATATCACTGACATAAGAATGCCTACTCCCACTAACCAAAAATCATGACAAAAAATGTAGGTCAATCTAGTTCACCTCATTCTCTGAGCTTTTGGACAAGGAAAAAAACAAAAAGAGGGCTTAAGTCAAGGACCAATTTTGACACAAAAACACCAAAAATACTGAAGTTGACACAGAATAGCAGCAAAGGTAGAAAAGTACACTGAAAGAATTTAAACTAATTTAATGATACACGGAGAACATATTTTAGGGGTTAGAAACTACAAACTTGTAAATGGTACTCTTGTGATTCTGAGCAGTTACTAATGAAAAAGTGAAGCTCTACCATTCAAAGTAATAGAAAGTTATCAATGATAAAAGTTGTCCTAAAGTTTTACAAAGAATGGTATTGAGAAGACAACATTTGGCTCATGTAGTCTATGTAGCTACAGATTTCTGTTTTTTAGCGAATAAGCAGTACTTCTGGATGGACCCAGTAACAGGACAATGGTAAACTTGTGAACTACACCAGCCTTAACTTTCCTGTATAATCTTATGCAAAAGAAATATATGCCATATATAAAGGACTTGGGATGAAAAAGCATACTTCTGAACAGATGGTTTTCCAAACTTCCTCGGGGCATAAATTCGTAAACCAGCAATCTTTGGTCATCCTCAATACAATACCCAATAAGTTTAACTAAATTTGGATGGAGGAGTTCACCAAGAAGGTTAACTTCAGCCTGGAAAGGACAGATAAAACAGTTATGATATGTAGGAAGGTCAGAAATAAGGATCATTTAAAAGTTACATGTAATAAAACTGGCATACCACCCATTCCTTGTGCCCTTGGAGACCATCTTGATTAAGTGTTTTAACTGCAACCGTGAGTCCCGTGCCAGGCTTCACAGGTGCAGTTCCATTTTCCTCGATCCACCCCTTGAACACACATCCAAAACCTCCCTCCCCAAGAAGAGACTCGGGCCTAAAATTCCTTGTGGCCAATTTTAACTCACTGAAGGTAAATTTCCAAAGTTGAGATGCCACTCTCATATGCTCACCAAGTTTAGGAGTTGAAGAGCTACTTTCTGAGTTGCTCGTAGTTGTTGAGCATGATGCAATGCAAGCAGTTGGCCGGTCTCTGCTGACTTCATTTGCTAACTTGTCCCCTGCAGTAAATAAAGGAGTAAACAGATTAATAGTTTTTACCTGAATAGGTTTTCAACAAATAATGAGATGTTTTATTTTAATACATGTCATAACATTGAATGACATTCAGTATATTTTAATACATGTCATAACATTGAATGACATTCAGTTTACGCAATGTATAAGTCTCAGCATATCCATACTTAGACATCAGTTGTACACACGGATTTCAAGGTGTCACCTAGGTGCCTAGTTGACGAGGTGCCCCCTCACCCGTCAAGGCTTATAGACATCAGTTGTACACATGGTTTTCAAAGTGTCGCCTAGGCACCTAGGTGAGTAGGGCAATTTAAGGCTATTTTGGCTGATTTAAGAATAAATAATGTTAATTAAGTATCAATATCATGTAATTGAGTGGTTTTGAAGTAAAAATAACTAGGTCTAATAGTTAATTTGATCATAAATAGACATTTTGATGAATAATAACTTGGATTAAAAAAATCATAAATTTTTACTAATAGCTAATACAAATTAAGTCCTAAAATTAATTTATATTCAAGTTATTTAGTCTATGAAACTATGTACTTGAACATCATTAATTGATTTACATAGTGTCATAACTATATTTTCTATTATTTGTCACAAATATATTTGTTATTTTATCAATTTTACTCTAAAAAAAGATGTTGCCTAACACTTATCTCGCCTCATCGCCTAGGCGCCAAGGCGGCAACTACATCGAGGCGCCAAGGCGGTAACTACATCGAGGCGCCAAGGCAGTACTATGTGGCCTTGATTGCCTTGAAAACCATGGTTGTACATTAATAGAATGGCTTTAGAATCATCATAATATAGCTCTGAGTTCCAAATTCATGTGTGTTACCTTTAAGTCATGAGTGCAAATATGATATAATATAACCTAACCCAGATGGAACAACATGCTCTTGATATGAATAGAAATCATTCAGGAATCAATTGGTTTGATGATAAAAACTGGAAAACTTCCTTTTAAGAATCAAATACCGCTTTATATTTGAAATACCCTTTTTTCCAAGTAAAATAATATCCATAATATTTCCATAATTGAAGGTTAACTAAAAAAGACCCCTCTGCTCAGTTTCTTTGACGAAGAAGATAGTAATAGTTATTCCAACAGGATCAGTGTATGTATGGACAAGAGTTACAGGAAGTGTCAAAGATATGGCAAATACCAGTGAAGTTGTGTACAAGGACATCACAAAAGTACACTAAGCGAAGCTTTGCAGCTCCTCCTAACGTTAAGCGTACAAGAAGATAGAGACCAAGAGATGAAGTATGCAAATTTTCAACCAAACGAACCAACTTTGGCGATCACATTACCACAGTTAACACAGGCGCCGCTGACAGAAGTATCCACCTTCGATCTGGCCGAGATGCAACCCACCATGATGTTAAGCCTCATCCAGCATCCAGCATCCCCCGCCATATCGCCCTTCTTCTTCCTTCCGCCGGACTTCATCTTCTCAGCATTCCCCCTTCCCTCGACATGAGTCTCAGTAGGGCCCATGCCCACAATAAAAAAAAACCTCTAAGCAATCAAGCGACCATCAAATTAGGCGTCCCACAGCCACACTCCCCTGAGCAACCCTCTTCTTCACACCCCACCCCCTCGGACTTCAGCTTCACAACCGTGGGTCGACGTTAGAATCTTTGCGGGGCAGGACGCCCCAAGCCGAATGAACAACCTGACCAAGAACTACTGCTCTCGCAGGGCGGCAACGGCAGCGCGACCCAGTTCAGACCAACTGGGAGGAACGGCCCCAAGTTACTGCCAGACCTCAGAAACCCCGGAGTCGGACATCCCTTTCGCCGGGACGAAGAATGCGAAATCGGCGCTCCACCGTCCGCTCCCCACCGTGCTTGCGGAGAAAGCGCACACGGCGCTGCAGTGTCAGCGGACGACTGCCGCAAGACACGAGTTCCCCCGCATTGTACCCAGATAGAGGGAGAGGCAGGGCGTGATGGGGGAGCACGCAAGAGACTGATGAGCGAGGACGAGGGGTGATGGCGGAGGAGGGGTAACGTGGCGCGCGATCTGGCTAGCTTCTTCTCGAAGGGTCTCGGAACCGCGGTGCAATGAACCACAAAAGGACAATAGGAATGTTAATATAATTTTTCTGACAGGCACAACAAGTCGTTGTAGTATAGTGGTAAGTATTCCCGCCTGTCACGCGGGTGACCCGGGTTCGATCCCCGGCAACGGCGAAAAATATTTTTTTTCCACATTAATCCGCTTAGTCGATGCTCGTCTGGTCCAAACATATATATACAAATATTATACTTTAATAATAAACACATGCTTTAATGCAAATTAACTTGTGATTCAGTATAATTTTGTTTCCAAGATATTTTTGGTTTGGGTTGACTTGAAAAAGAAATAAAAAATCAAACCAAACCCCTAACGCCGTGGGGGTGCAATGACTTTATAAGTAAACGATACTATATCGAATTTGAGATTGATATTTCTAGATGGTAGATTATAAAAGACAAAATTAATGTAGGTGACCGTTTGTATTGCAATCAATTCATTGCTCAAATTACAATTTTGAAACATATTATTAACAGTGAAAGACGTCACCATGATTTTTATTAATATTAATTTCAAATTTAACGATGAAAATACATTTCACTTCATTAGCAGCAATAAAAGATGTTTGATTCAAAAGGGCACCAGGCAAGGGGAAAATTTTAAATTAACACACTAAAAAATTAAATTTATAAAATTAACACACACACAACAAACGATGACTAGTTGACTGCAACCGCTGCGCCATCTCTTCAAAAAAAAGAAGAAGATATTTTCGTGCAGTGAATTTTAACATTAGCATATGGTGAAAGTACGAATGCCTAATCAATGAGGTGTACGGTTGCACGATAGGTTTTAGTACACTTCTACGATAAAATTATATATTAAGATAATATGTAAGATATCTAAATTCATGCAATTATGATGTTGGGGGGTAGATGATAACAAAAAGAGTGATGGGGGGGGCGCAAGAAAAAAAGAATCCCACCCTTTTCTTGCCCAAGAATTTATTCTCTGTTAAAATATGTTTGTAATGATTTATTAATTTTTTTAAAAAAAACTCAATTTGTGAGGCAACCAAACATTGTATTAAGAAACCGAAACTTTCTTGGTAGCTCCTGAAACTTCTTCTGTACCTCATACAGTATATTTATATCAAGGGGATAAGAAAAATTCCCAAGACTTTTATATATGCTAAAAAGAATATTATGTGCAAAAAGTAGTTATGAATAGGCACGAAGAGGGGATAAAGCATAATATATGGGATAGAGCATATTTCAAGAGCATATATACAAGTAGTCTTGTGAGCCATTATATAAATGGGATAAAGCATATGTCAAGACTTTTATAAAACTGCGTAAGTATATGCAGTGTTTTATTTATTGACTACGTGAGTTATATGTAGTGTTTTATCATCTTCATGCACCATGCCAGTTTACCCTAGATTAGTTGTATATATATATATACCAAGAAAAAAAACTAAATATGAATAATAGAGTTAGTACGATAATCAAAAGTCAAGACCCCAACAGGGCACTTCAGTAAAAAAATTTCAATTATTTCTTTTGACAACAAAAAGAGATAAACACCCTTTTTCATAATTGATATAAAAAAATATCAGGCAGAGAGAAGACTGGTCCAAGACACCCCAGACCCACATGAGAAAGGAAGCGGGAAATGAAACAAGAAAGAAACGAAAACAAAATGCCTCCAACCATAAATTTTAATCTTTTGAGAAATGAGTAACATTAGAAAAAGCGAGTAACAACATGAGAAACGAGGGGGGTCAAACAATTTTCATTAGAGTGCGATTCACCTCAGGTAACCACTCGAGGAAGGAGCCGTAGCCGCTTATGAGCGAATGCCATAGCCCCTCTCATAAACAAAAGAAAAAATAGACGTGCACATAGACCTAGGTGTATTTATGAGAAGGCTGTGACAGTTATTCATAGATGACTGTGACTCCTCCTTCCTCCTCTTTCATATGGTCACCTGGGGTGAACCACACTTTTTCCATTAAGATGATACGGAAGTGCACACAAACAAACAAGAAGATGCTATATGCAAGTAATTGCACATTTCATGTTTATATTGACAATTTCCTTTCTACTAGCAGTTTCCAGTCTAATTCCTTTTTCTGTTTGGTGAAAAAGCGTAGAGTAACAGCGACCAAGAAACCAACGCAGAACTTGTCTTTCTAGATCTCACTGCATATATTTCGTCAGAAGAACCAAATTCAATGACAGGCATGCTGCAAACAATGGATGTTTGACCTGTTGTGCACTGAATTAGTCGGCAGCTGAAAGCAAGATATGATGAATCTCACGCATTTACCATTATAAAACCATCTATTAGAGAAGAACAGAGAGATGAGTCCAACAACAAAACAAAGACCCGAAACAAATGAGATCTCAACCCGAGGCATGCAGGCAAATTTCCAAAAATACCCGAAGAATCAAGTAGAGATCAACCATATGTTCATGCGGTGAAATGAAAATTTCGATATCTAAAAAAATTACTTAGTGGAAAAGAAAACTTCGATCCAAAAAACTTATTGTTTCTGGGATACTTGTGTACAAGCTTCGATTCAACACAACCAGTTGTCCTGGAAGTGAAAGTAGCAGCCAAAAGCTAGATCGAAAGAAGATAATATCTCTAATGAAAAAGTAAGTAAAACCAGTAAGTCACCACGGCTGAATGAATCTACCTCAACCAGCCGTATCTCCTTAGCAAATCCCTCGTGCGCTTCCTGCCTCTGGTGAAAACGATCACCACGCACGCCAGGATCCAGGGGGGGAAGCTCCCGCGAGAAAATTCCGACCACCTGAACCACCGACTATCCTTCATCACCAGCGCCATCAGCAGGGTCATCACTGCTACGCCAACAAGGATCTTCGTCACGGGCTTCACCAGCGGATCCTGACTCCAGGAAGACGAATATAAGAAAATAGCGCAGATCAGAAAGCAAAAAATCAATCCAACCGAAGATAGGCGTCCAGGAGATGCGCGATCGGACCTTCGGCTCGCCGTCGACGAAGATGATGGCGCCGTCGGAGTAGGGGAGGAACGACCTGCCGTTGCGGGGGCTGAAGCGGACGGGAGCGCTGCGGCCGGAGGCGGGATTGAAGGCGAAAAGAGATTTGAGACCGTGCTGGTCGAGGATTTCCTGGACCTCAAGACGGTCCTGATCCCAGCCTCCCAGCCGCGACTTGAAGACGACGGCGGGTCCCTGCCCACGCCGGAACAGATGGATCTCTACCTCCGGCGCTTTCGCCTTCGCCTTTGCCTTCGCTTCCTTGGCAGCCTGATCCAGGCCGAGGCCGCTGGCCGGCGCCTCGCTGACGGCATCCTCCTCCGCGGCCGTTGCCCCGTGCTCGATCTCCGTCGCCATTAGGATCGCCACTGATTCCGCGCTACGAGCACTGCCCGCCGCCCCGCCTCTTTTTTTTCATTTCTAGTTATATATGATAGTCACTTTCTTTGTTCTATGTTTCATCAAACATGATAATTTTATATTTTAACTTACTCAATATTATTTAAACATATCTTTTTGTCATAAAATACATAAAAAAATATTATGCAATCAAACATCATATGAAATTATAGATTCGGTAACAAAGGAATAGCAACTCTAGCAATTTACCTTCCGATTTTGAAACCCACCAATGCAATTTTCTAGTTGCCGCTTTGTCCTCCAAAGAAATGCCTGAGTATCTACTATCTAGTACGTAGCACGATTATCGCATAAAAATGCAAACAATTTGGTAAGAAATTATTGCAAGAGGGATAAACAGGCCAGATTCGATAATGAGATTATCTAATTAATTTGATTTCGATAAGAGTTTAGATATTTATATTTCAACTCTGATTAAATAGGAACTGCATACCAATTAGGGCATAAACGAAATCCGAAATTCCGATTCGATTTCGATAAAAATTAACGAGTTTGGAAACTATTTTTGTATCTTATAAATTATCGGAATCGGAATCGAATATTCCGATAGCTTATCAGAATCGGAATCAGAATAAAGTGATTCCATTTCCGTTTATCTAATTTTGATAATAAATAAATAAATATAAATATAAATAATCAAAATAAAATCAAATAAATCATAAAATATAATATATAAATGGATAAAATAATAAAAATAAAGTTTTAAAATAGTATATTAAAATTTATTAATTATATGTGAATTATTAATAAATTTTTAAATAAAAATTAATATTTAATATCGAAATCAAAAATTATCAGATTCGATTCCGATTTCGGAATCGGATCGGAATCGGAACATGGTGATTCCGAAATTATCGGAATCAGAATCGGAACACCTTATCCTTTATTGGAATCGGAATCGGATTCTGTGATTCCGCTACAGAATCCGACCCGTTTACACCCCTAATACCAATTTAGTTCAGATTTTAGGATCAGAGTCTAATTTGATATTTTCAACATATATCCTATATATTAATGCTATTAAAAATAATTAATAAATCTGGTATACCTATTAAAATTGATAAATCACTGTAGAATTTTATTTTTAGTTCTAATCATTTTATATGATATAGTTTTTACGATCTATTAGTTTATTTTATTATCGTATTAACTTTAAGATAAATATATTGAATTTTATCAAAAATATTAAAAATAAATACAGAGTAATTTCGATTCTAATAACTTATAAGAATCTCTGCTTCCCCATTTACTACTAATATCCGATGATTCATATTAAGTATCTAAATATTCATCATTAAACCATCTTGTCCAATGCACCAGGCATCCAAGAATTTCATCTAGAGGCAGATTCCAAAGAAATGATAAGTAAAACCTCCAAAGTAGCCTGAGAGTTTTGTTTTGTTTTGTTTTTGTTTTTGTTTTTGTTTTTTTTTTGTTTTTTGGGTGGGGGGGTCTAATGATCTAATCAACCTTTTAAGCTACTTTGAAGGTGCCATGTTAAAACAAACAATGATAAATTCTCTGATCTGGACCATAAAAATTATTTAAACATCCTGATTCCTGACATAAAATGTCAGGTGGTAGTGGTACAACCAAATGAACAAATAATGGATTCTACTGGCAATGAAAATAATTCTCAAACCACCCAAGGCTGGAATGTGCACAACACGCTTGATTCACAAGAAACTGCCAACCTAACAATTTCCCTACACAATCGAAATAAACTTCTTTTGTCCAAATGTTTGTTTATATCTTGAGGCCTTGAACAAATGGCTCCTCTTTATGAAAAAGCAGGAGAATAACATTATAACAAAAACAATAAGGCAAATCTGGAAGTGAAATGCCTGAACAAAAACGAGCCCAAGTTTACTCCAATTGTTGCAGCTATAATCAAAGCAATCACCAAGAACCTGCTTGGCAGCGGGTTCCTCAGGATCAAGAACAAAGTCTAGGTTCATTGCTTCATCTCCCAGCAAGATGCGTGTTGTTTTGGATTTATAACCAGCCATTGCAGCAGTAACTGCAGAAATTCGAGCGATTCTTTCAAAATTGTGGTGAAATCAATAAATGATGCAACACACGGTAGGTGCTTTTGTAAGCTGTTAAGTTCCACTAAGTGTGTACTGTACATTGTTGAGCGAAGAGGAGACAGATTAAGACGTTTAACAAGTGAAAAAAGTTTCACTTGGTGGACAACAAAGTGGTAATCGATGGTCTTTAATTCTTTTAATCATGGTTCGCCGGGTCGCCCGACGCGGTTGCTTTTTGGGCCGACCGACCCCGACTCGGCCCCGACCCCCCGACCCGATTATTATTTTAAAATAAATTTTTTTATTTTTTTCCCTACCCCGACCCGACCTGGGTCGCGACCCCAACCAACCCGGGTCGGTTTTGGGGCTGACCGACCCGGGGCCGACCCCCGACTATTCCTTCCTTGCTTTTAATATTTGTAAAGTCGAACTCAATGTTGGAGAAAGCAACAAAAGTAGCATGCTTCATTTTGCTTAATAGTAGATGTACAGAGTCTACCAAAGACAATAAATATCAAGCCTACAGCATGAAGAAAAACATATATGCATCATGAAGAGTACATGTATCTTCTTTCTTTTCCCTTCTGCCCGGGACAGTCTTGCATGGTTCGCCGGGTCGGCGACCCGGTCGCTTTTTGGGCCGACCGACCCCGACCCGGCCCCGACCCCCCGAACCGGTTATTATTTTAAAATGAATTTTTTTATTTATTTTTTTCCCGACCCCAACCCGACCCGGGTCGCGACCCCAACCGACCCGGGTTGGTTTTGGGGCCGACCCCCGACTATTCCTTCCTTGGTCTTAACTATAATAAACCATCAACAGTAAAGAATACAATGGAGAAGAAAATATTAAACAGTGCATAAAATAAATCTTAAGTTTATTTTCTATTAAGTTCATGAATAACTGTTGCCAAACTATGAAGAGGATTTATGTAATGATAAATGATCCCTCCCTGGATTATGAAAATATCCCTACATATTGCCAAATATGGCTAGTTTTGAGCGTCACTAGAAGCTGCTTCTCGAAACTGAAACAGTGATCCCCCATATGGTTAAATAAGTATTCATGGGAAAAAGAAATTATTCGTTGGTCAATGCTTGTCTAGAGAAAGTGGATGGTTCACTTGATGAGAAAGAGAAGGTTCAGTCGCAAATTTTGGAGTCTTTTATAGTCCACAATCCACAAAACCATTAAACAGATGTTGGACTTGCCAATTGCAATGCATTTAAATTGACACCTGATGACTCGTTAACCATTAGAATTCTTCTCAGGTGTGTTCACCGACCAGTGATGTCAAAAGATGACTCAGAAAAATTCTATTGGATCAGCAGAATCGGTCCTATCCAACCCCATCCATTCTTTGTTTCTGACTAGTAAATTTACCCAGTTTAGCCTCCGAAAGTAGTAAAATTTGAAATATTCTACTCAACTACCTGAAATCTAGAGCAAAAAAAGTAAAAAAAAATTGAGTTCTTGTTCAGAGAAAAGTTGATGATTATCCAGGTTTAAATCCCTTCAAATTGACAATCAACCTTGCTGCTCTTTGAATTTTGATCACAATAGACACGTCAGCAGGCACAGAGCGCACAGACAATCATTGAAATTCTGAAAAGAAAAACTTTTTAAAAAAATCCACTTCAGCTTCTCCAGGCTTAGAAGTGAACTGCTGGTTGACCCTACGGCTGGAGAAGATTAAATAATGAAGCTTGCATAAAATAAACACAAGTCTAAAGATCTTTGACCCACAGTTTTCAGGACTGGCTGATGAAAAATTAATCAGCAATGGCTACTCATTCCAGGCTTTTCAATTTGATCCTGAAAAACCAGCCATGATCATGCATTCCTTGCTTTTGAGAAGGTTGTTGGGTTGGGTCCATATTTGCAGAAGTATAATCATGCCATACAGGGTATGATTGTAAAATAATAAATAAAAACAAACGAGGCAAACCTTCATAGTTTCCACCAGGTGCGAGCAAACGATGATAATCACCAAAGAATATGCTGGCATTTACCTGTAAATGCAAGATATGAGAGTTACCAATGGAAGATAATGTATATAAAAGCCACCAGAAGGTTTCACCATTTGTGTAGAACTGAGGAATCAAGTAACATAACCTTACGTATAAAAATTTCACAATGCACCTGCTGCAGCTATGAGCTACCATTAGTCCCATGTGGGAAATTTTGTGGGACAATCTGCCTGAGTTTTGAAAACAACCTTGTTCAAAGTGTCAAGCACCAACCGGAGCACCCCGAGATTTCACCAATAAAAATACAGGAAAAGTCTTCCTATGTAACTATCATTAAACTTCTGTCAAGTCAAGTAGGATAGCAGTGGGCCAGTGGCCCCTTGCTAGTATGAATGGTGACAAAATGTTCATCATTCTTGCCCCAGAAATTCAATATAAACCCATCAGATTTTTTTTGAAGAAAGAAGAATTAAGATCTCCCAGTATTAATATTCACTAAAACAAAAGCAACTGCTTCAGTTATCATATATATTTAACAGGAAAGAAGTTTACCGATGGAATGAAAAGTTTGGCAATGGTCTATGCTAGTTAGTAGTAACCACATTATGAATTCACGAGCAAACCTAAGTAATTGATGTCCAAAAGACATACTTTGTATTGTCGGCAAGAAACATGCATGTGATCAGTAAAGTCAACAACACAGGAAAAGTTTTCATATCTAACTATTATTTACAGATCAGTCAAGTAGGAACAAGAATATAAATGATTGATGTCATAAGACATACTTTGTAATTTATACCCTTTATTGTCACAGAAGCAGGTACAGGACGTCCAGTGGCTGATGACAATATCCTTCCATGCAATCCTGTCTGTAACATGGAACAAAGATGATTCTTCATCGACAAAGCTTTTGTCCCAAAAAAATAAATTCATAAAAGCACAAGTCCCTTCAAATGAAATAAGCCATGTGACCCAAAAGACAAGAATTTTTTATAACAAGAAAATTCAATGAAACATTAAAAAAAGAGAACGAGAACTCAACTAAATTGGTGATTAAATTCAGAATCTTTCAACAAATATTATTTCCACTAATTTAAGATAATCCAACAGATATTAAAAAAAAGCTCCTCAAAATTATCTAACAGAAAATATCTTACCGTGACAGTCCAAGCAACAAGATTTAACATGCTAATTCTGTTGAATTCCCAGAGAGTTTTCAGCTGTATACAGCATCAAAAAGAAATATGCTGTTATAAACACAAGTTAACAAAAGTAAAATTTTACGCTACATTTTCAGGCTTCCATCTAGATGAAAAATGACAATGCAAAAGAAAGCAACTTTTCTGAGTGATACCACATATCGCTGGATGACTTGTTGATGGTACGATCTACAGCACAAATAATTGTTTCAATGTTGACAGGACACATACCAAACAGTTAAGCATAACAGATACACTGTATACTAAGTTATCCCAGATTGGAGAACAAAACCAATGACCACCATACATTCAAATATCTAATAACCAACACAGATTATTGAACCATATGGGACCATGCAACTCAAAGATTTAGTGGGCAGGTGGTAGACAGAAATTTAAAAATGCATAAGACTGTCTGCAAACCCAGCCAAAAAACTTATGATCATCAGGAGAAAGATGAAAGAAAAGGAGCAAGGACTAATTAGGCATTTGGGGATGCAGCCTTGAATAAAAAAAATTAATATGCATAAATACAAACGTTAAATTGAAAAAAAGGCCAATGAACTCACAATGCAGGAGGCAAAAGAGTAAGTGCCATGTGGGCTTGTAAAAATCCAAAATTTCACGATATAAAAATGTATCATGGAAACTCACGTCCCCCCAGTTAGGAGATTTGTGTTATAGATGAAAATATGTGAGGTAATGATGTGGATTTGTGAGTTCATTAAACTTGATCATTAAGAGTTTCAATAAAGAAATTGAGGTAACTAAAAAGCAGGAAATAGTGATAAAGCAGTGACCTGATATTGGTGTCAGGCAGAAGGTACAGAAAGGTTAGACATCAAATTTGGAGAACAATGCAACCACAGAATGGACAATGGAGTTTGGTGAGAGGATCACATTTCCTGAACACTTGACCTACTTGGGCCCTTGATTTGTCTTCTTAATTAATGTACTTTTGGTGCTACAAGGGCACTATTTTCTTGAGCTACTTGGTCTACATGGTATCTATGGGGTTCCACAAGAAAGATTGCAGCAAGCCAAAAACCAGTAGAAAATTATGCTGCAAAATTTCTGGCAAATTTTGGGGAATATGGTACCATAGTGGGTCCTGATATGAGCTGAACTGAGGGCTCATTCCACTGCTACGGTTACTTCAAGGATTTCATAGAAAGGCCCTCTGCCAACTCCATCTGAGTTGGCTAAAATGCAGGCCAAGAATTAAAAAGATGCAAGTGTATAACAGGAGTCCAAATTGCTGTTTCTGCATACTACTCTCTCAAGGTCTCTTCATCGATTCCTCTCACTATTTTCCTTAATCCCTCTTGACATCAATCTCCAATAATCACTGTCACCCCCGCCCCACCCCCCAACACAACAGAAAAGAAAACCTGGAGGTTTGTGGATGTTTTAGCTGTGGCCACTGACAGCTCCCATGCAGTTGTTACCACCCCTGCATTCAGAATCAATCCTCCACCCTTTCCAACAACCAGTTCCATCTGCAATGCATAGTGGACATCCCATAATTAGTGATTTAAAGCAGCATGCACCTCAAATAGTCCTTTGCCATTGCAATGCGTCCACGGACTCTAGCAAGCACCAGTCTGTTTATAGGTCAAGAACTCAAGGCACATTATCCACCGTATATCCTTATTCGTGTCTTGTTGTCTATTGCCATGAATGGGTTGGTCCCCCCTTCATTATTGTACTCTCCATTTGCCCACAATACAGTAGTCTACCATCACATGAACTCAATCATTGAATCCTCTCTATTTACTAAAGGAACCATTCAAGCACATGTTGATGGGGATTGATATGAACCGGATCATCCATTTGTTCGGAGACGGTGTCCTCCGGGTCCTAAGGAGACAACATATTTATTTCTTTATTTTTCGTAGTGTTAGAATTTATTTTATGTATTTTTTTAGTATTTTTAATCTTTTGAATCCCTTTTATTTTAGTCCTTTAGAGAACAAATATGTAATTAGATCTTTTAGGAGTCTATTTTGTAATGTCCAGCTCTATTTAAAGAGTCCTAACTAGTGAATGAGATATAATAGATATTTTGAAGAAGAAGAGGATGTTTCCTCCTCCCTCCCCTTGTCCCCTCCTCTCGGTCGATCTACTCCCCCTCCGACATCGATGTTGTCCTCCCACCCTTGGGTGCTTCCGGTCTTCCCCTTCCCCTCTCGGTGTTTCTCCCCACCTCCAGAACTAGGTCTGGTGCCCCTTCCCCCCTGTTCTGTTTGGTTTCCCCTTCACCTCCAACGAGTTCCAACCTTCGTTGACACCTCCGTTGACCTTGTCCTAGGTCCGTTTGGACCTCCCACCTCACCGCCTCTCGACCCCTACGGATGCCATCCCCCTCCCCTTTCTCTGTTGGAAGCCCCTGCGACCCCCCTTCCGGTACCCATCCGCACCCGCGTGCACACATGTGACCCTAAATCACCCCTCCCACCGTGTGCGGCTCCCCTCTGCCCCACAAGCCCCTCCCACAGCCCTTGCTGACCCTTCACGGTGCCCCCAAAAACCTCCTTCCCTCCTGTTAGTTGTCGCGAGCCCCATACCAACATTGTTTCCCGTTGACCGTCGGAAACCCTCGAGCTCCCCCATTTCGGTGGGCCTATGTGACATCGATGAGGAGGAGGAGGAGGAGGAGGAGTGGAGGCCCCTGTTGGAGCCCCCGGACGCCACCGTCGACGGTGGCTTCCTCCTTCACCTCCCGCGGCTGCCGCGACCGTTGGACCCCATCGTGAGCGAGGCAGAGGAGCCGTCGGGGATGCTGAGCAGCCTCCACAAACCCCCCGGGCTCCCCCTCTCTCGGTTGGGCTCACCGGAAGCGCACCACGACCCCTCCCGGGTTCGCCTCTTCTTCGGCTGTAGGCGAGCCCCACCAGGTTAGTTACATAGTGCCGCCTTGGGCAGCCACAAACCCACCTCATGGCGTTAATCGATGCCAGCTGGCTGGTGCTGGTTCATCTGGTGGCTCAGCCAGTCCCAGTCTAGCCCGGTTCAACCAAGTTCACAGCTAGTTCGCACCGGTTCAGAGGCCAGCCACCTGGTTCAGAGCCCAGACTGCCAGTTCAGGGCGGTTCAAAGACGGTTTAGGCCTCTAGAGGCCGGTTCAGGGCCGGCTCAGCGGTCTTTGACCCGGTTCAGCAGTTGTGGGTCCGGTTCAGTGACAATGGGGTTTGGTTCGGTAAATTTCAAGCCTGGTTCAGCAGTTTTCAGCCCGGTTTGACACAATTCAGTGCCGTTTGGGGCTGGTTTAGTGCCCATCGGACCGGTTCAGCTTGGTTCTGGTTCAATTCAACGCCCGTCAGCTCCGTTTGGGAAGTTTTCAGCTCAGTTCATGCTTGGTTGGCCCATTTCGGACCCGTCTCGGCACGTGATGCCACCACTAGTGAACTAATCGGGTCTGCCGACGCACGCGGATGGCGGCACTTCTGTCCCTGTCTCGCATCAATGCTCATCCAAGTAAAACTTCCCACGGTCCTAAATTTTTTTAATAAAGATACTTAAACATGCATCTCTACAGAATCATGGAGATAGTTTCAGTACTCCTTAGCTGAGGCAGCACAACCTAAGATATGCTGCTATTACTTAACTACATTTTAGACACACCAAACATTATAATGCACGAAATCACAGTGAAATTAGTGGGAAATGATGAAGTGAATTTATTGTAAGGTTGGAATTCAAGATGGAGATGGATATAACCAACCTCATTTGCCTTAGGCCACTTGCTGTCACTAATTTCCAATGTTAATTCAAAGCATCCTGCATGAATGTAGTTCCAGTCTTGCATGCCGCCATATATTGGATACCTGAAATGAAATTTTATTAAAATTATTCCAGGTATTACAACAAGCTAGAAGAGACAAAAGTGCATTGTCCAGCAAAAAGGATAAATAATCACAGAATAATCCTATATGCATAAAAGGGGAGCTATTTACACATACCAAGCAGCACCATTTGTAATACCACCAGGAAATTCATCACTAAGTGACATGTTGTAATGAGAACGGCTGTACACCTCTGCCATGTGGCGAAATGTCTGGTCATCAGGACATGCATAGTACTCTTTACTGAAATCACATGCAAGACAAACTTTACAAAGATTGGCAGAAAAGAGGTTATTCATAAAATGATTAATCTGAGACGACAATTAATGCATACATCTTTCTTCTAAACTATAACCATATGAAGATCATTTCAGAATACCAGACAAATCAAAATAGAAACTAGAACAGGTCAGAGAAAAAAGAACATCTACAACTACTTTACGCCCTTGTTTAACATGTGGAAAATATCAGCAACCAAAAAATAGCCAATGGATGTAATCATAAACAAAAGAACGGATAAGCACCTTGTGTTTTGAGAGCCATCCCATGGATAATTGGCGACCAAAGCACCCTGCAAGTTCATCAATGCATGACTGAGGTGTAGATGAGATTCATAAAGTGGTCACCAGTACTCCGATGGAGATGCATGCCATTAAAAACTACAAGTTGCTAATCAAAGTTACATAAGATTTACATAATGGATTCAAAATTAAACAAAATAGATTTTAAAAACAACATTTGACAGGGATTTCATATTACCATTGTCAAATACAAAATATCGTTTACGCTAACATTCATACACCATATCATCAACTCTTACTCATGGCCAGGTTAACCACTTAAGCAAGAGAAATAAAACAGAACAGCTGGCATAGACATCGTCAAGACCAGGCACAGAGATTTTGGAGTCAGATAAAGGACCACAATTTATAAACAGAAGGAAAAACACCTCAAGAAATAAAAATGAGTGATTCCAACTAGGCAGTAGAACACCAATGCCCAGGAAATGCACAATACTAATCTAGGAAACATAAGTCAAAATAATATTGTTATATCACAAGTCCACAAGTTACAGAAGAATTTTTAGACAGCTGAGGAAAATGAGCATGGAATGTGTAAAAAGATCCATAAGAAACAAGGAAATAAAAATAAGGAAACATTACCCCATGCAGGCTTGCAGACGCTGTGAAATGCTGCTTCTTTACCCATGCCATGACAGCTCTTGTTTCAGGTTGCCGCAAGTCCAATATATTGTTTGTAGAGAAGAACTGAATACAATTCATGAATCAAATAGCAGCTTAGATGACCAGATATTGAACAATGGTCGCAGAAAATGAAATTGTTTGCATATGGAAAGGCAATCAGAAAACAATTTATATGCACTTCAATGAATTCATGCAGAAGAAACTCTGTATGAGCAATTACCTGATCAGGAAAATCTCGATTCAGATCCACATTGTTTGCATTCCCCCGTCTCCTAAGAGAATATCCATCAGGATTCATGGTTGGAAGTATATGAAGGTGAACTTTGTCCACAATCATTGTTGCCTAAGGGAAAAAAACTATCAGCCATATTTTCTTCTTGAAATGCAGATAACAGATAACTACAGGATTTTAATTAATTTGGAACTCATAAACCCTAAGGTACATGATAAAAAAGGCCTATTAGAATGGACTTTGACTACATAGCATGTTTCCTTTTTTTAAAAAAATCAAAATATGGAATAAAAACATGAACCTTCCAGGGAACCTAATAATGGTGTTGGATGTTCTTTCATTCCACTCAAATTTTTCATGAAGTGGAGACACCTTTTGCTCTAAATATCCCCTGCCTTAAAATTTAACTGCAGTCCAGTTTGTTTGGTTTTGGATTTTAGAGAATAATGTCTCAACTGTCAACATGTTAAGACCAAGGAATGTTAACTCTGATTTTGGAATAGTCTCAGCCTCTCAGGATGATTAGCGAGGTGAATATCGCCAAGATCTCACGTGAGATAGGGCTGGAGAAAATGCTCTGGAGAAGCAGAGATGGCAGGTGGCAGGCAACATAGTGGGTAAGAATGCTGCGCTGATGTCTTCCCCACCCAATAAGCCACCGCTACCAGTACAATTTTCAGACCCCCAATGACCCAGTAGATGCAGATCTGCAAGTTAAGTTGCAGATCCAGTGGTTATGGGTCTCTTGAAATCTCAGGTCTACAGCAGGTCCACGAACCTAGACCAGTGACAATACCAACATTTCCCACTACAGGGTGGGGAAGTGCAATGCTGCCCTCTGCGACAGCTTCAGCAACCCTTCTGCAGCACTCTCAGATCTCGGGAAGGGGAGACGGTGCCGTATGGCACTATCCGGTGCTGTGATCCAGATCTCAGCAGCATGACAAGATCAAGAATCTTGTAAGATCTTGCCAAGATTGCAAACCATGGTTAAGACTGCATGCAATGATTTTGAATTCTATTTGTTGGCACATGGCATGGTTTTAAGAATTTAAATAAGTCGTGTTCATAACAGATTTTACCGTACAAGCTATGTCTATCTATAAAAGTAAAAAGACAATTAGAAGGTTGCCCTTCATAAAAGAACCATGATTGGCTAGATAAGAAGACGAGGCAAGGTGGTCACCCCCGATGCTACTGACTATATGAGGCAGGGCTGCAGAGATTGATGGCTGCCCCTGCTCCTCCCACCCTGTTTGGCACATGAAAGACGAAAACTCCACCATTCAGTCTGGTCTGCCTTAAGTTGCAGATCCCCAATATGGATCCACAGGTTACACGTAGGCAGGCCAGCAGATTTTTTTTATTTCCCCACTCTAAAATGGGACAAGGAAGGCAAGGGGTGGCAGCCACCCCTCTGTCCTCACCCCCCTTCTTCTCACTGCCCCCCACCTCTCTTCAACAGCACCTACCTTCTACCTTTGTTTGCAAGATCAGCCGATCTGGATAGGACTCAACAAGTGCAGATCTGATCCTGGAGGAAAGCATGATCCCAAAACTTTCTCCTGCTGCTTCTCACCAACAGTCTCATGAAGTAATTGCCTGACCCCCCATGGCATTGGTTCCAACCAGCAGCTCAATGCCCACCTTATCGGTCTTCCCTTCCTTTGCCAGAGCAGATGTTGCTCCATACAGCAGCTATGCCCATACATCTATCCTTACATAGAGAAAAGTGCTGGCAACCCATCTGTCACTTTCATTGCCTGTGAAGATTTTCAATTGACCCCCTCCCCTTTTCAGGTCCTATTCTTCATCTACCACCCAGCATCCAGCTGACAACATGCACACAATATAGGCCCTCCCCCTCACTTCAGCGGCAAACCTACAACCAAGTTGTTACTAGCTCAGCACACAGTGCCAAAGATCCCCAACTACAGAACACAATCGTCACCTCCAACAGAAATGCAACTACATAGCAGAACCCTGACAATCTGCCGATGCTGCCTGCAGCAGATGGGATGACCTTGTCAGTTTATTTGTACCAGGTTAGTCTCAACCATCTATGTGCATGATCTCAGCAGAGGCACCCAAACAATTGAGTGTTTGAAATCCGACCTCTTCAATCTTGGAACTCCATACTCTCTTCCCTCTCACCCTGATCTTTGTTTCCTCTATCGCAGTGGAACCCCTAATCTGCACACCACACAGCAGGAAAGCACAGCCAATGATCACAATGTTGGACCACACCTGGGCAGAGGCCATGCTTCCAAGCACAAATCTCATCCAGTCTCCACCTCTTCTTGGAGTGAGCTCATTTAAGACAGTAAGATGACTTGTCCTAAACTCAGTCGCCAAATAGGCCTGACAAAAACTATCTCTTCACCTCATCCAGGCTCCAGCTCTTCAGCAACTCAGCCCTTGCTGGCTCAGACTGGCTGTTACTCCACCAGTCTGTCCCATTTATACCCATGTGAACCCCACCCCTCTAGACTGAGATGGCATGGCAGCCACTTGAACCTATTTTGCATCATGTTGGATCACCACAAAGTTGACTTGACTACCCACTCGATTATGTCCCACATTAAATGGCAAACAATAACAGGCCTTTCACCTCCTTGTTCCACGTCAGAAGAGTAACAGAAGAGGGTCCACCACCTTGTCCGACATGACTTCCTTATAGCAGAGCTGGTGGTACTCCTTCCTAGTTTTCACACTTCCTATCTGAGTGTGTTTCCACCAAGGCAACACAAAAGGGGAACAAAGCATGATTACCATCTTATGTCTAGCCGATGAAATAATATAGTTTTGTGCTAACACTATAGACACCTAAAATCACTTTCTGATCTGAAACACTTTAAGATTTTCATTGTAAGAACCTCTAAGGGCAAACTTTTTACTGGATCAAATGTTTAAAATGACGGTAAACATAGCTTAGCAACAGACACCTTAGGATCTTGTTTGCACCATGTTAGTTGCTCAAAATGTACTACTTCTTTTCTTTCTATCAAATCAAACTCTAGCCAAACTTCCAGAGTTTCATCTTCAATTTAAAACAGTAAAATGTTATAGACCAGATGCTAGTAATAAATTTTTGAGAGAGAAATTACCAGAGGATCTCTCATGTAGTTATCACATAACCAATTAGCCAAAAGCATAAGTAGTTCTCTACCAACTGGTTCATCACCATGCACGTTTCCAATAAACTGCACCAGTTTTTGAAGAACATGTTATTTAGATTTGGATAAAAAATTTGAACAATTTTTGTAGGAATATTTCTTCATAATGTAAATTATTTTAAAGCATAAATATAACATTACAAAAGCTGAATGTTTCTTCAAGAGAACATAATGCAATATTGACTGAGAACTTTATGCATGATGTATTGACATTGGGCCTGGTTCAGCTAGGCACTAGGGATTTACCCCAACCTGGATCTACCTTGAATCAGCCAGAATGTCTGTAGCCAATTTCTATGTTGATCAGCCAATCCGGCCAATTGGCAGATTCAGATTGGCAAACACGCAAATCAGGACAACAAGGAGTTTCAGTTAATTCAGGAGATAACAAGATATTGACTATCAGGACAAGAAATAGCATAAGACCACCATTCATAGACAGAACCACCTGAAATCTGAAAAGCAGAACCCTCTTCAGTTGACAGACAGGGTGTCACATATAAATTAAATAAAAGATGTATAAGAATGAAAAGCATGACATATCACCAACAACAGCTCAAAAAAATGGAAAAATGTGCATAGAGAAAATGACAAACTGGTATTGACACAAAAAATAAAAAAAAAACAATTATATTAATGTGAATTAGTATATCAATCGATACTAAGAAGAAGAAAATTGATACAAACAATTCCTCAAGTTCCTTTCACCCTGTGAGCCCGAACAGTGACAGGAAGATCAGTCATTATGCCTCCTTGTTCTTCCTTCATGTTGTTTCCATCCAAATAGAAGTTTCTCAACCAAATACATACCTGAAGGACAAGAACTTGCCTTATCTAGCTTAGACCACACTTCTGATAACAAGGAGCAGACCACAAGAGATAATCAAGAACCCCAATGTCTACCTTATTAATGGCTTAATGCAGAAGTTGGAAGGTACTTAAAGCAGAAATCAAGACAGACCATAATGTCATGGAATCCCTTTTAACCCATTCTGTTTCTAGCTTTATTTTTTCATGTTCCTCAGTTCATCTTAGATTAATCTTTTAAAATTATAAGATTCAAGCCTTATTTCTCACTTCACTACCCGTTTCTTTTACCAATGTTAGTTCCTATGAGTCAGACACCCCCTAGTAGGTAGCTGCTTCTAAGCCAACTCCACAATGAAATCTTGACCATCATTGACAGGTTAGTCATGCTTCTCAAATTCAAACCAGCCTAACCTTCTGCAACATCTCAAGCATTGACTAGGCAGAGAAGACTCCAAAATTCAAATGTATTCCATCTGCAGTAATCAAGAATCAATAACATGGCTGAGAAAGAAGATAATTTAAAGTAAGTCCATAGATGTGCTTCCTTGACAACAAAAAATCATTATAAAAATTAGCTCCCATAGATACTGTTGTAATGGCAATAAAGCATGAAAGCCCTTCATTTGAGGTTCCAGTACAAGTGTCTGGAGTACAGAAATAGAAATCAAAGAGCCAATGGAACCTTAATACACTGTGTCATGCCAGATCCAAGCTTCCTATCAATTCCTACTTGAGTGACCACGGAGAAGGACACAAGTCCAGCAGCTTCAAGAACCACTTTCTGAACTTTTGGGATTAGAGTCATCAGACTATAATGGTTAGCATCAAAATCAATCCGTTACCACCATGGATGGGAAAATCAGAATCGAAAAATCGGTCAGAATCAGCTATTTTTTTGAAAAGAAAACTTGTTCGGAATCAATTTGTTTATAAAAAATTAAAAAAATTCTGATTCCAATTCCAATCCAATCCGATTCTGGCTAATTAGGCCTGATTCAGACTGATTCCAATTCCAATAACGATTCAGCCGATTCTCAACCAATTCAGCCTATTCAGATCTATTTCACTGAAAATCAATTATAGATTGGTCCTCTATGCGAAAATTGGATTGAGACATGCCGATCCAATTCCGGAATTGGCCAATTCCTATCCGATTCGACCCACTTCGTAAACCATGGTTACCACAAAGGCGGAATTTTAAATATGATAACATCCTTCCACAAAGGACTGCCTATCTGCCACTTTTACAAATCCATTTGCCAAGCAAAGCAAGATTGGGTTCATTAGAAAACTAGAATCTTTCTTACTCATCAGGAGGCCATCCAATAAACAATATAGACATATTTATCTAGATGTAATACAGTGATTTAAACTATAAATGGCATCTGTAACAACACATTAAAAGTTAAAACAAATGTTGTGAATTAATACACAAAATTCAAGTGCAATTTCATTTTACCTGAATAAGTAGGTATCAGAAAAAGTACATTTTCTCTTTCTAACATAGGGCCATGATATTTACCATAAGGAACAAGTACATCATAAAGATCAGAAATTACCCGAGGGCATTTGATAATTATATTACCAGAATGTACATGTTCTTTTTTTACAGATGTCTTAAAATTAAATTAGTAAATAAAGAAAAAGCCAGGACAAAACTTTTATCGATTCTAAAAAATGTTCACATGTTAAGGGTTACCAACCTTAAATGCTGGTTCCGCTTCTTCTACACCTGGCTTGTCAGAGATTTCTATTGCCCACTGCATGTATAGGAAAGATATTTTCCAACAAATCAATGAGTGAGATACTTGACCTTCAAGTATCTATGCAAATGAACATCTGTGAGCAGGTTTCGATATTTACCAGATCAAATGCATTCACGCTTTGTCCAATACTGGAGTCACGTCCAAAAAACAACCCTCAATATGAGAAAAAAAAGATAAGTTAGCACAAGCTGCCGGGCAAGATGCAAGCCCAGAAGGGAAAAAGTTCCCAGTATAAGAATCTGAACAAATAGAATTTCAAGAACTTATACAACCGAATAAAATTTTGAGTATCTGTCAATAATACCCTCTGGCCTTGTTCTGGGCCTCTGTTGAACATCATCTGCTACTTTAATGCCATTATCAGCTAGAACGAAAATATCCTCGAACTCTAAACAGTTCCAGCCAGCATGAATCAAGATCCAAAATGAAAGGCTCCAGGTAGGAATCATCAAAAGACCAAAAAATTTGAGTAGGATACTCCATACATACCACACGTTCTATACTACTTTACAGTTTCTAAATTCTATGCGTTAATAATGTCCAAATAATTTTCTAGCTTTTAAGTGATGCTATGAACTGATCTAGCAAAACATTCTGTTGATGGACACTAAACTTAAGATGGAAAAGGCTCGGGATTGCTTACCTGTAGATCCTAGAAATCTTACTACATCTTTGACCAAATTCCTTAACAGCCTGCTCAAGATCTAAATTGCTCATGTAACCATGAGTGATTTCCTCTCTGATATCATTAAAACACAAAAACAAAAAAAATGAACTTCAGGCATCTTTAAAAATGTTCTCGAGCAATGGAAAATTGTAATAACAGGAATTTCAGATAATTACGATATCAAGGTGATTTCATCCATAAGATGCCGACTAGCTAACTTCTTGGGATTGTCCACTAAACCTGTTGAGTAAAGAAAAAAACATATTTTAGTGTGTGAGATAGACAGTATCGGCATATACATATCATGAGACACAATGTTTACATCAGAAACAATGAGAACTGTGCGGTTTTTGTTACAACACACAATCCGTGGCATTTTGAACCACAGTAAAGAAATGACAGTTTCAACTTGAACTTGAAACAAAGTTTTGTTGTGATAAAATCCAAGACTTTCTGAACCACAATGGAAGATCAGCAAAAGCAGCATGAAGATGTCCTTAACTGCTATACGAGTTGGTTGCCAAAAGTATGGTAGTATACTACCTACTTGTGAAATGACCAAAAACTAACTAGCTTTACAATCATGCTAATCAGTAGCCTTTCTAGAATAGTCATTCATCTTAGAAGTTTGGAACCACTCCCAATCGAAAATGTTTAACTTCAGAGTCTCTTATAGCTTAACCTCTGAAAATGATTAACTGAAGTTGTTAATAACCAATTGGTTTAGAATCTTAGCAATAGATACTAATATCAACTCATCATACACAAATCACATATCTAATACCAAGACATAAAAGGCATTCCAACTGCATTATATATAACTTTGATACCATATATAACAACCAAATTAGCTGAGTGACCTAACAACTAAGCTAACTAGTAGCCTTCCCATCAAGTTCAAATATTCTAAAACTACTAATCGAGCATGCCTAGGCTCGAAGTTTTTTCAAACTCCACATCTAAAATTAGTTAATCAGGATTGTCAGTAGACAGTTGATTTACCAACTTAAGTCTTAACATATTATTATAACTGGATGTTACAACTTGTAAGATGGATCTTCCTTCTCCTTTTTGGTTTTGTTTTGTGTTTTCGAAAAGAAAATACTAAAAGGGTACTAATGATTTTAACCATTTGACCAGTTGGAGATAAGTCATAAATAAATACCACTCTCACACTGACGCCAGAAGATCAGCAACGCATTTTGTTTGCCCTTTAAAAGCACCTTCTTTCACATGTTATCCCCATAACTTTTCCCTTTCCTGTAGTCGATATGCTGCTTTTGGGCACCATCAGATGTCCTCGGTGTACTTTGTCATACATTATATACTGCTTGCGGGCAAATCTAGCACGTTCTCCATTGCCTATTTCGACAGCCATCTGTCAACGTTAGAAATTTGGCCAACGTTTTTTTTTCTGAGCATTGTCCTACAGGGTTTTCACACTTGCGGCACCACAAAAATGAGCGTATGGCCATTCACTAAAACATACTGGAAATAGCTCTCAATTCTATGTACGAAACTGGATGCATATAATTCGTTTGGATCATCCACTGTTCTCATTAGCCAGCAAGCCCCTCGTATCCAAGGCACAAACGGAAACCACCCGACTCCGCATTGACCGGAATGGATCATTTGATTGAAGAGACATGACGCCGATGAACCAATAATTCTTCATCTTAAGAGAGACTCAAGGACTAGAAACTATTTTCCGGTGTTTCTTCACGAGGCGAGATCCGTGATTCCGTGTAACAAGCGCCATGAAGGCGCTGCAAAAAGAAATCTTTCGGATACCAGATACGGCAGAGGCCACGATTGACTGGAAATGGAGAAAGCATAGCGGGAACCAAAACTGTAACCCGCGGGTACCACGCCATACCTGCGAACTCCGCGCTGTCCCCGCCTCCTCTTGCTGCCGCTGGCTTCGGCAAAAGATGTGTGAGAAAAATCACAGAGAGGACGAACAAAATGGCGGGCGATAGTTCCATCGCGCCGCCCCGCATCATGCGACCGATCGTTCTCCTCCCTCTCATGTCCGAAGGGTCCGCGCTGACCGGCGAGGTAGCGAAAACATGGGGACGATTGGATCGGTTGCAGAGCAGGAGAGAACCGTCCCCCGGATCGGAGTCCCCGGCCCCAGGATTTCTTCTCCCTCTTCCTCTACTCGATGTGAGGCCGTCCTCGCGTCTCGGCGGTGTAGATCACGGCGTTGGTCGTAGGCTCGTAGCCATCGCCCGTGCTCGGTAGCTTGCAGCTTGCGCCGTCAACGCTCTGGGCCGGCCAGGCGCTTCCGGGCGTCGACATCAAGATAAATATCTGCGGAAGTAGCTAAAAATTCGGTTCGATAAAAATTTAAGTAGATTTGTTTATTATCTTCTTATTAATTGAATACTTAATAATTTATTCAATTTATTTTATTACAAAAGTATTGTGAATATTTATAATTATATAATGTTAACTAAATCTGCTGAGTATACTGAAATAAATTTTAATTTGACTTTAAAAATGGTTTTAAAATTTAAAAGAGCTCAGATTCAAGTTTAATATATGAAATTTGGGCTTCTGACCGTATGGATGAACTCACAATAAGACAGATAAGTAACAGAGCTGAACTTTCTAGAACCAGCCTTGTTCCTCGGCAAGCCCTCCATGTTCTTTGCCGCGTCCCTTGGGCTGCCAAACATGCGAACGTCTTCTTACTTGCGATTTCCTTTTGGACGGTCCAGATCGCACGATCAAGCTCACCAGTCGACGTACGAGGTGATCTCGATCATTCCGACTGGAGCGAGCTCCATCCCGCTGTGCGGCCGCCGCCAGCATCGAAGCTTCCGGAGACGGGACAGGCTCTATACGATTCCGTTGGCTACCCACGGCCGGTCCCGACGGGAGGAGGAAACAAGGTATCGTCAGCGGCGACAACGGCAGCAGGATGGTGCAGTTCTTCGCAAGGTACGTTGGCGGTAGGCCCGATATGTTTCCTCGTTATCTGATGGATCCCAGGCTCCAAGCGTCGCCTGAGAACGTCTTGTACAAATTCGAGTTTGGTTTTATGATGTAAGGTTTTCGTAGAGATCACGGATCCTGTTTCCATATTGTCAAGTTGGTTCAAGTCCGTGCAGATCGTATTCGGAAATGTGGAGTAAAATTTACAATTTCTGCGTTGGTGTACTCGGTTATCTGACGTCTGATCGTGTTTCTATTTTTCGTTTTGGGTCAGATATCTACTATTTATCAGGTGGATAAGCAGTTCGCATTTGTAGAGTTTCTTAACCTAGTTTAGAAAGTAGGAAGAGAGCGTTGTGGGGTTCGATTTTGGAAATGATAACTGCGTCGTTGCCGTGGCGCGGCAGCCGGCAGCGAGGCATTGATGTGGTCCTGAACGACGAGTCGAAGCGTGAGACGCCCACAATCGTCTGCTTCGGCGACAAGCAGAGGTTGATTGGGACAGCTGGCGCGGCATCGTCGACGATGAACCCAAAGAACTCTATTTCCCAGATAAAGCGGTTGATTGGGCGCAAGTTCTCAGACCCTGGGCTCCAGCATGACATTCAGTCCCTCCCTTTCAGTGTAACGGAGGGGCCTGATGGGTTCCCCTTGATCCACGCGAGGTACCTTGGTGAACAAAGGGCACTTACTCACGCAGATACTGGTCATGGTTCTATCGAACTTAAAGGGAATTGCTGAGAAGAGCCTCAATGCTGCTGTTGTGGATTGTTGCATTGGTATTCCAGTATATTTCACTGATTTTCAGAGGAGGGCCATGCTGGATGCAGCCACCATTGCAGGTCTACATCCTCTGCGCTTGATCCACGAGACAACAGCGACAGCTTTGGCTTATGGCATATATAAAATGGATTTGCCTGAAAATGATCAGCTGAACATAGCTTTTATTGACGTGGGACATGCGAGCATGCGGGTCTGTATAACGGGGTTCAAGAAGGGCCAGCTGAAAACTTGTCACATTCTTTTGACCGGTCCCTTGGAGGGAGAGACTTTGATGAGATATTGTTCCATCACTTGCATCAAGGTTCAAGGAAGAATATAGAATTGAAGTCAACCAGTGTGCACGTGCTTCTTTGAGATTAAGAGCTGCTTGTGAGAAATTGAAGAAGGTGCTAAGTGCAAATCCCGAAGCTCCCCTGATTATTGAGTACTTGATGGATGAGAAGGATGTCAGAGGATTTATCAAGCAGGACGATTTTGAGCAGATTAGTGTCTCAATCTTGGAAAGGATGAAATGGCCTCTACAAAAAGTGTCAAGAATATTCATGTGGGTGGAGGTCATAGATTCAGGGTCTCGTGTTCCAGCCGCCTTCAAGATTTTGACTGATTTTTTTGGGGAAGGAGCCAAGGCGTACAATGAATGCGAGCGAATGTGTTGCTCGTGGTTTTGCATTACAGTGTGCTATTCTCAGCCCTACTTTTAAAGTTAGAGAATTTCAGGTATGCCATTATGCTCGTATAAACTTGAAGATCTGTCAAGATTTGTATGTTGTTTTGCTGAGCACACTTTACCAGTTTATTTTAGTAATGCCTGTAAACAACTATGAATCTTATTTATCTGAAATCATTATTGGTAGATGAGCCTCTTCTCATTCTTCCCTTTTCCCTTCAATTTGTACTCACTTCTGCATTAATAGAATTTTGGTCTTTTGTCGATATTAATAAAATATTCATCTTAAATCAAGAACTATGTTGAAAAATCTTTACTTTTCTTGCTTTTAACTTATTATGCGTTTTTAGTGGTGGCTGCACCAATCCCCCTTTGAAGATCAATGGGTTTTGAATGCAGAAAGCGGCTTAAGAGATAAGTAGGACATTCTTTGTTTCCTACTTGCTACCCATTGATTGGGTTTGTTTACAAGCCAAATGGAGTTGAGCTTTCCGATGCTTGAGTTTAGCTTCACCGAAGAAACTTGGGCAGCAACTGAAATGCAGGCTTCTACTCATGCTTTTCTCACCAAGCACAAGCTAACATTTTATCGAGGTGCAGTGTTTTTCATGTTAATTTAAGGTAAAAAAAGATTCTATATGCTCCATGAGGATGGTTGCTCTATCTTTATTTTATGCCACATATTTGCAATCCGCTTCATGTCTTCATGCGAAGAATGTTGAACTTCATTGATAAGGATAGAGACTAACGACAAGTACATAAGCTTTTATTCAGTAGAAGAAAGCAAAGGGAAAGGTGTTCCAGAAAGGTGCACACACGCATATATCAAGATAAAGAGATAGTTGGAAGAAAATATCTATTGAACACACTTCCATTTCTAACAATCCCATGGTCCGCAAAATGCCATAAGAACAGCAACCCAGACTTTTTTTTCCTCTTGGTGGTCTTTGATCATTCTAATACACGATCATTTATCTTAGGTTGGATTCTCTACTTATTTTTTTCCCAAATAATCTGGAATAGAACTTCCAGTTGTTAATGCAAAAATCTACGCTGCACTGAAATTTAATTGTGTTGGAGAATTTTCTTATGCAAAATCAGTTTTTAAAGCTAATAGAAGTAGCACAAGTTGACCAGCAGTGAGCTATCTGTCAGAGAAATGGTAAATCAGGTTGGATGCTCTACTTGGGTTGATGAGTTTAACGGTAAAAGGTTGTTCTCTTCTTTTAGATCTGCATGTAAAGCTTGGCTTCCCTTGTGTTCCAATTATGAATCAAGTTTGAATCAGCTTGATAGAAGGCTTTTGTTTGTCACATAGGAGGTGATCTCAAGCAGCTTGCATGCTGCTCAGCTTATTACTGGTCTTATCCACTATCCTCAAGCATTTCGTTTTAATTGGATTCCTTGAAGTGAATTTTGACAGGTTATTTACCCTTTCCCTCTTTTATAATTGTTGTCCAAGCTTTGTGAGTATAATATCTTGGCAAGTTCTGTCTTTACGATTATGTATAAGGCATCATCGGGACAGTCTATTATTGGGCGTGCAGACTTTATGACATGTATCCTTCAAGACGAACGTGATATTATGGTGTGAGGATAAAGGAGGCATATATTGTGATGCAGGATAAAGTGCTAAACAACGGACTAAAATGCTGGAAAAGAAGTAATATAGACTAAACTAGAGAGAATCGGGGCCTTGAACAGGTTTGTAGATCCGGCTGGACAGCATGGTGAACCTGGCTGGGCCAGCTGGCTAGCCCATCTCTGTCCACCGAGCAAGGATGACTTGGGCCCAGGTGTGGTTTGCTCTCGTGGCTGCTGGCTTGCATTGATGACATGATGACTGTAGTCATTGAGGCAGGTTTCGATCGCACAAAGACACAACAACAGAAGTCTCCAGGGTTGCCATAACCCTGATGAGCTCCTTTGTAAAGTTTCTATGTGCTGTACTGTAGCACTGGTGCATGAACATGGGAACGGAAAGTGGAGGAGAAGGCGGTGTCGGGGTGAAGATCAGACCATCCGGTGATTGCCAGACGGACTGCGGCAGGTAAACACTGCTGATTGCTGGATTTGCCTCCATTTGCGTGGAAGATAGACTGGGGATGATGCGCAGTTATCCAAAAAGCACCTCTGGTGTTGCACAGGAGGCCATCGATGTTGATCGAACTCCAGATGTCAACCATATTGTAGATGATGCAGATGACCAAGCTATCGAACTAGGAATGTGGAGGATGAGACTCTTCGGGGATCACTGGAGGGCACTGATTGCCTGTGTCGCTGAGAAACTGCAACTGGATCTGATGTTGAGCAACCAATCAAAGAGAAAGACGAATGGTGAGAGAATCTGCCAAAATCTATTGTTGCTTCCAGGAAATGCCAAAATTTGTGAAGGGAAAAGATAGAAGAAGGCTCGGAGGCCGAACGGGTGAAGGGAGGTGGAGAATGGCTCACGACTGAGAAGGAGAAGAACTCGAAGGCCTTCTTGGCCAATTGAGGAGGTAAAGAAGAAGACTTATGAGACCTAGCCCCTCTAAGAAATATTTTACCAATACGGCTCCAAAAATTCTCATTCACTATTTATTGTTTCAGGAGTACATAGGGCTAGTTATCAAAAAAAATAATCTTGAAAAGCGGATATTTACAAAAAAAGTCCTTTCAAATATTGAAATGCAAAAGATCATAAATCCTACTAATTCAATTCTCATCATTCTTTCTTACCAGGAGAAAATTCGCCTTTGAATTTTAAAACCACATCACGAACTTTGCAGTTTATGTGCCGAATGTTGAAGTTGTTCGAAATATCTCAAGAGTTAGCTCATAGGAACAAACCGATATTAAGTTTTGATACCAACTTGATGTGGGACAACTTGGTAGAGATCGAGCTAAATGCTACAAAACAAACTAGAATAAATTGAACTAAAGCAAAACTAAAGTGAACCGATTTGAAACTTGTTGAACTCCTACACAACAGCAGCTCACCAGGGTGGCTAATGTAGTGGTTTGGTTAGGCAGGCTAAGGAGGTCGCCCACATGGTCTTGTGCATGTGAGAGAAGTTGGCAGGGAGGGTTGTGGCTGATAAAGAGGGATGCTAAGGACGTGATGGATTGAGAGGAGCAGGTTTGTCGATTGCATTGCTACAGAGTACAAGAGATGGCAGAACACGACAAACAACCGTAGAGAGCACTGTAACGGGATTGTAGTCGCGATAGAGGCACGTTGAAACCTTCTACATGTCGTATTGTAGCACATACTTGAAACAAAGGAGGAAAACATGAGATATGGCATAGAGACAACCAGTGGTTGATGTGGAGATGGAGAAGAAGAAGGGAGAGAAAGAAGATGGTGAAGGTGGACCTAGAGGAAGAGGTGCTTGATCAGTCGGTTGGAACATAGGAAACAATGTTGGTGCCTTGGCGGAACTGATAGATGTTGTGAACAATTCAATGATTGAATTGGGAACTTGAGAGAAGTACTTTTTTGCGAAGAAGGTATTTTTATAGAGAAGTATTTTTATATCAGAGAAGTGAAAGCTGTTTGATACTATTTTTTATCTTAAAAGGAAGTACTTCTATAATAATATTTTTTTATTTTATATGAGAAGTCAATTATAATTATATACATAGACAATTACAACAGTAGGTTATGTATCAATGTCTAATATTCAAACAACACTTGCTCTTTAAATAAGGTATCTATTGTTCAAAATTTTGATTTGCCAAAGAATTTCTGAAAGTGCTCATCATTCATCCTTTTCGCTAGAAATTTGTCTTGATGTGTTTGTAACATTGAAGTAGTTTCAACTTAAATTTTAGCAAATTTTCTGAATAACTCATTTTCTAAATTAGCTCTTCGTATGAAGTTGTGTACTGATATTGAAGCAACTATAATTTGTGCCTCTTTCATAGACATACCATTAATAATTCACCAACACTTTTCAAGTACTTTAAAACATCGGTCAATAATATTTTTTAATAACAAATGAAGATATTTGAATGCTTCTTTGTTTCAGTGATTACGATCACAGCAATCTTGCAAATGATAATGATAATTACGATATGATGTTAAATACTCAATTGTAATAGTGAAAGCTATGTCTACCAAGTCATAATTTCCTACATGGAATCCATACAAATAGTTATATTGTACACATGGGACAAAACCATACATTTATAAATAAAATATTTATCTATTGGTGACTTAGAAAATTTAAAATTCAGATCACAAATACAATTTAGTAAAATGTGCATCATGACGTGTTTCTTCGTGTTCCGTAGAAACAAATGTAAATAACATTTTAAAGTCACAAACATGGAATGTCATCTCATCAAGATCTCGGCGAGATCTTGCGAGATCTCAGTCTCGCCAAGGGGGCCGAGAAACGAGATCATCGAGATCTCATCCCATGTAACATGGCCCTAAAAAAAAATTTTGGGGGGCTTTGCCCCCTGATACCTCCCACAAGGGGTGCTGCCCCCTTGACCATTGCGACCTGAATACCCGTTTATGGTAGTGTAAACATATTAATATATCTCACTATCATTTATAATATCACATAAAAATGTGCTACAAGTTTAATATCTTATTAGTATTTAAATAAGTTTGTATACAAGTTGTAATCTTTTAGAAACACAAAGATCATTTTTTTGGTATTGAGAGTACTTTGTATTTGTTTATTCACACAGTTAGTGTATAAATGTGTTATATATTTTTATATAAATTCATTGATGTACTTCTATCTTTATAAGATATTATGTTATGTTTTATACATATATATTTTGATTCGAGAATCTAAGATCCGATCTCTCGAGATTTTTCCGAGATCTCTCCGAGATCTCCTCTTTCACCCCCTCAAGACGAAGCCGAGATCCGAGACGGCAATCCTTGGTCACAAACAACTAGAATATTCTGAGTGTATTTTGTCTTTTGGCCACTTGTATGGATAGCCCTGGTGGGACAGCATTGGTGGTGGCATCTAGCAGGAGCGGTGCTTCAGCCATTAGCAGGTGTAGATAAGCTTGACAAGCTGTGTGATAGGCTACACAGTGTTCGCTGATCCATATGGGAGAGGGATTGGCAGCAATCTCTGATGTATTTCACGCCGCTGTAGGTGACTGAACTTTGCAGATGACAAATAAGAGGGGTGTGAAGGATTTTGACAAAGAAAGGAGGAGGGGGGAATCGGCAGAACCGGTGAGGAGGAAGAGAAATGATCCGGTGGAGCTTGAACCTGGGCTGCCGCAGAAAATCCGAGGAGGTCCAGGAAGATGACAAAGGAGCTGGGAGGAAGGTGAGGAACCGGGGAAACAAAGGCTTACCGGAGGTTAAGAAGAATAAATGGAATGGGTGGTGAGGATGGTGGAAAATTAGTTAGCTCTCTTTTGAGTTTTAGTTTTTTTTTGTTATTAAGAATAGGCTTGTAAACATTTTTTTTGTTGTTTTTGAGTGTCAAACTGAGGGCTCCATATAAAGGGCACTTTCATTGAATTTCAAAGAAGTTGAATAAAAGGGATTTTTGGAGTCAATTGGCATTCGTAAGGGGGCTCAATTCCGGTAGGTCTTTCTCCACTTGTTCAGCCAAGGAGGTCTTCTACTCTTCTCTCTCCACCCTGTTTGACTGAGGAGGCCTTTCCCTCCTCCTCTTCTTCTCTGATCAGTCTCCGTGCCTTCTTCCACCTTTTTGCTTGGTTCCCTCATGGTGCATTTTCGAGCTTCTGGTTTGGTGTTGTGACAGATTGAGCTACCATCTGTGACTTTACTACGGTCACCAAGCAGGGTCCGAGGGTCCCTTAATAAATAAGATAACATTATTATTATAACTAAATATATTTTCGCTTTCTTTTATATTGCCATTAAAAGTAAGATTGATCTTTTCTACTGGGAGCATGTCTTTTTTCATGTGTTCTTAGTAGAGTTGATGCATTGATGTACTCTTCCGAAGGGTGAACTCTTGTTCTATGAATCATGTTCATGCATTTCAATATATAGAATGAAGACCACCGAGCTGCATGGTGAGCACATATCGAATTATTATTTCGCCTTTTACTAAAGAATATCGTGTGCTCACCACATTCTAGTGGCATATGCCAATTTTTGAAGATCCTATGGTCCACGTATTGAAGGCTAAAAAAATAGAATGAAAAGATATGCTCTACAGTATGTTATTGTAAATGGTGAATGTTGGACGAATATGTAGTTTACAGTGAGTGATTGCTATTAGCATGTTGTACTTACCGGAAATAACTTTGTGCTGATATGTGATTGTCAGGTCATAAAGAAGTGTGGTGAAGCAGAGTTCTGATCAAGAGAGAAAAAGCAGCAACAGGATTCTCTGCCCAAGTATGCAAATCCAGTTCTGCTTTCTGCCGCCTTGAAGAAGAAAGCTGAGATTCTGGATAGGTAAATAAGATATTCATCCTTTAGTCCCCTATACCTAAATTTGAATTTATCATGCATATCATATCGATTTGTAGATCACTGCTTTACCTTTCTTGTGGTATGTTGATTTTGCGCAATTTTTTTTTGGATTCGGTGGTGCTTGGTTGCCCCCAACAGTGTGATGATCTACTTCCGTTTTTGTTAGTCTATTATTGGTTCTTCAAACTTGGGGTGGGGGTCTGTCTTTGAAGTTGGCTGGAGCTTATTAAGACAATTTCTAGTGTGCTACGTTACGGTACTGCTCCTTCCGGATGGAGGTCGTTGGTTTTATGCTGATTGCAGAAGGTTGTATGTGGATTATACATGCAGGTTCTGCAGGTCCATAATGACCAAACCAAAACTGGCACCACCTAAACCTCACACACCACCCCCAGCTGAGGCTTTGCCTGATCCACGGGAAGCACAGCCTCAAGATGCTGATGGTGGTGCCGAAAAAGTAGCTGATGCTGCCTCAGCAGATACTGCAGACCCGATGGATACTGACAGGCCCGAGAAATCTGCCGAACCTTCCCCTTGAGCTGCAGCTGTGCCCCCTTTGGAATCTTTCATTTGCGGGATACGACATTGCTGGACATCAGAATGCCTTGAGTTGGACAGTGTTTGACAAAGAGGTGCCCAAAGGAGGCGAGCTGGTGGGTGGGCGATTTATTCGGGCCTCTCCACCTCGCCAGCTATGTATTAGAGGTCTTTTCCAAAGAGTTTGTTTTTCATATCTTTGTCATTGGAGTCGTTTTTCCTTGGGATTGTACCAAGTGGCTTGTGTTGTTTGCAGCAAGGAAGGTGGGGTCGGGAGTCGGGATCGGGTCGTTTTGACTCCAAACTGACCCAGGTCGGCCGGGGTCACGACCCGGGTCAGGACGGGATCGGCCGGGGTCGTCAAAAATAATAATAAAATATTAATTATGAGGTCAGGGTTTTGGGGTCGGGACCAGGTCAGTTGACCTTAAAACCGACCGGATCAGAGTGGAGTCGTGACTTCGCATTCCATGGTTTGCAGTTTTTGCATGCCGCAGCTGCTCTGAACCTTTTTTTTCTGACATCTGTATTTGATTGAGCTTGTAGTATTACTAGATGCTTTCTCGTGTGTAAGCGAATCAACTAACTTGGCGGACCGTGCATACGAAGGAACGGATTATGCTTCCGCCATGAACCAAGAAGGGCGTGGGGGGTCTAAGAGTTTCCCCTGAAACCTGCCTGTTTCCTTGTTTCGCCTGCTGCTGATGTTTGACTTGATCTCATAGATTTTTTAAAAATTGTTTTTTATTCTAGCTTTAGCCGACCCAAAGTCTCGACTTAGGTAGGTTTGGTCTCAACCGAGTCACTCATGACTAGGGGTGGCAATGGGTCGGGTCGGCCCACGGGTTCGCGGGCCGGGCCGACTGCGGGTCATTTGGCGGGCCAAACATTTTGGCCCGCAGGCTTTAGTCGGGCCGAAGCGGGCTAAAACGGGTAAATAATTTTTAATTTTTTATGTCAAAAATATCATTTTTACTTATTAAAAATATATTTTAATTAAATTATTATTAATTTTATAATATTATCTTAAATAATTAAATTTATCATATTTAATAAATATTTATTTATAAAATATATAGTTCGGCCGGGCTAGGTCGGGCCAAGTCAATAATTTTTGCGGGCTGGGTCGGGTCGGGCCAACAATGTAGTGCGGGCCGAGTTGGGCCAGGCCAATATATTTTAGACCGGGCTCTAAGCGGGCCGATCTCAGGACGGGCCGGGCCCGGCCCATTGACACCCCTACTCATGACCTCGCCTACCGTTCGGATGTTACTCCTTTTTGAAAACGGACTTTCTATCCCTTTTCTTTGTGCAACTCTTTACTCCTTTTCTTATGGTATCTTATCAAATATAAAGCTTATTATTAAATATGTTTAAAATTATTTTGCGACCCAGCACCCTGTAAACCGCGGCTCTCCTCACTTAATTATTTAAAAACTCTTGATCGGTGACCATGTAACGTGGGCATGCTCATGCCTACGTATTCTTAAGTCTAGTGGCACATCACCGCATGCCCACGCTGCCGTGTTTCCGGCAGGACGTCTCAATCTCATTTTATCGAAGGGAGTCACATTCGCTTTCTTCGTCTGGTATCATGTCTAGCATCATTAATATGGTAACTCAAAACATGGTTCGTCGGGTTGCGATCTGGACCCGACTCGGTCGGTTTTGGGGCCGACCAACCCGGTCACGACCTCAAGATCTCGATTCTATTTTTAATTTTTTATTGCTATTGTTTGCGACTCGGACCGACTCCGTCCAGACCGGAGTCGCGACCCCGGCCGACTCGGGTCGGTTTGAGGCCAAACGGACCCGGTCTCAACCCTTGACCCCACCTTCCTTCAAAACCGAAGGACTCTCCGAACATATCTTGGGACCATTAACCTTTTGCCCACGGCAACGGAAGAGTTTTTGTTTAGCATACTGTCCCCTGATAGGCCAGGTCAATTTCCAGTATCCAATATGTTGTGTTGGTCCACCAAATTTAGACCTAACCCTAACCATTTCTCTCTCTCTCTCCCCCCGTTGCATCTGCCGCCAACCCTACCAAGATCAGGTTTCTTGCCTCCCAAATGACGCCGTTGTCGTCTACTCTCCCGACTGAGGCGGCACTAATTTAAGAAAGAAATTGCTTAGATTTAAGGAGGGGGGGATGGGCAGGAGGAGCATCTTTCTTTCTGCAGGCTTACCGATGCTCCTCGTGAGCACCCCCCCCCACAGGACATCTCTCCTCTTGAAACAGCAAAGAAAACGTCAAAGAAGGCTTTCCCATTGTTTTTCTCGATCGGTTCACAGCTCGGGTTCTTTACGGTTCATCCATGGATGCGCCTCTCGGAATGCTCTCTCAGTCTCTCTCTCTCTTCTCTTATGTGAAACGTTTTTCCTCTTCGTGTGTCGGTTTTCGTGCTCAATCTTACCGGCCTGCTCATTTAAACATTATTCACACCAAAGATCAACGTCCTCATCGCCCAGAGAAACGTATCGAGGAATCGTACGCATTCCCCGAAGGTCACATGCATGCCGTAAGCTTAACTCTATAAATATATATATATATTTTATTAGTCCCATATTTATCTCTACTCAGGTGTGAGAGTTTAAACCCTCTCCCTATGGTTAGCCTCGACCCTTTTATCTGAGCTCTGGACTCCATTATCTAATGGAGCGAGCCCGACTTTGAGTAGCTGCCAACCCAACTCCCCACTTCAATTTAAGGGTTTTTTTTAACTAGCACCGTTTTTTGTAAACTAGCATCCTGATTTTTAATTTTGTAAAATTAACACCGTTTGATTAAAATTGTAGTAAGAAAACATGACTTTACCGTAAAATGTTAAAGTCGGACTTTCAAAATTCGACTTTAATAGAAAAGTCAAATTTTCGATATCCGACCTGTATTAGACACTAATTTTTGCACGTTATTTTTTTAAAATTGTTAAAATTTTTAACTCCTACCATAACATTGTGATCTAAAACTAGAGTTTTTGAGTTCGACTTTAAAATAAAAATATAAAAGTTAGACATTTTAAGTCCGACTTTAATACAAAAGTTGGAGTAAAATATTCCATATTTTTATTTTAAAAATTGATGTTTATCGCATCGACTTTGTTATCTTATAATTTTATTTAATTTTTTTATTAAAAATAGTTTTTAATTTTTATGATAAAAAATAAAGACGGATATTAAAAGTCCGACTCTAACATTTTAGTGTAAGGTCGCGCTTTTTGACCACCACTTTGGTCAAATGATGTTAGTTTTGCAAAATTAAAAATCAGGGTGCTAGTTTTAGAAAATAAAAAATGGTGCTAGTTTAAAAAAAATCCTTCAATTTAAACTTAGTTTAGGCTAGATACGAGCTTGTTTATAAAATTAGAGTTTGTTCTAGTTAATTTGTAAATTTTTGATTTGTGAATATATATATATGTGTACGTATATATGATATATCTAATCTGATCAAAAAACCTCATGCATGGCTCCTCACTGGGTTGCCCAAACTTCCATCTCTAATCTTGCTAAACTCATTAAACAATGAAATTTATAAAATCCTCAGAGTCGAGAAGCTTAAATATGGATCGACGACAGCGCTCCTATATATATATATATATATATATATATTAAAAATACACGACCAAAAAAGCTGTATTCATGCGCATGTCTCTTGCATGCGGCACTTGGGTGCATCAGCTTTCCTTTCCGTTGAGACTCCCCGCTAGGGCTGTTTTCTGTTCAACCCGAAAAATCAATCGGAATCGAATAACCTAAATTGGATTAAATATTTTAGTTTAAATTATATATAAAATAGTATTTATGCATCTTTTCTTCTAAAACTAAATTTGTTTCAAGAGTTTTTAAGGTAAAATTAATATAATGTATAAACATATACACAAGATTTTAATAGAATATGATTTTAAACAAACAAAATAAAATTATATATTGATATATCTACTACACCTTAGTCAAATATGGTTTGAACCGAACTGATGCGAACTAAACCAAACCGAACTAATTTGGTTCGATTTAGTTTGGTTTGGAAGATGATTTGGTTTGGTTTGGTTTGTGAAAAAATACTCAGAAATCAAACCAAATCATGAACACCCCGACTCCCCGCCCGGAAGAACTACGTGCTTGTTAAAATATCCCCTCGTTTTCTAGCATATATATATCACGCCCAAACCATAAAAAATAACCCGAACCTTGAATATATATATGCTAGCCCCTACAAAACCGCTATAAATTTTAGAGAGAGATCTCTCTACAATTATAAACATAAAAAGCTAGGATGGGATTCACAGTGTATTAATTAAATATAATAATACATCGAAAGTTGTGTGTATGAACCTCAATATGTTTTTGTGTTTACGACGAAAAGATGGACTAATTTCCTCAGCATCTGTCGGAGGTGATCGGAACTCGGGCCAGTCGGCAGCACCGGCCTTTTCTTTGCTTCCTCCTTCCCTCCTTATACACTGAGCAGGATTAGTTAAGGCGGGTCTTCTCCGTCTGTCCGGCAGGCGGCAGAGGATATGTGGAGATGATCAGGAGGAGCTCCTGATCGATCTCCCGACGTACGGTTCCTCCCCTTGCCATTGAAGCCAAGCGTCAACAGCTCTGGGGTCCTGTCGGGATGAGGAGATTAATAGACATAACCAAGGTTCTGGGCCGCCTCCGTCGACCGTCCCCTTGTTGCAGCTCCTGCATGTGTACGAGCACCATGGAAGATCAAGAAGACCTTCTTGAGATGGAGGCACTGATGACTAGCGATGAGATGGTCAGACTCAGAGAGATGTTTGAAGGGGACAAGACATTGGCCTTTCACCTAGAACCAAAGGTGATATATATTGTGATTTCTTTTTCTTCCTCCTCCTCCTCCTCCTCTCGGGCTGATCGATCTGCTGACAAATGTTGCCCTTTTTCTTCGTCCAACTGATCTCCTCCTTTGATTTCTGAGGGATGCACGCAGACTGTAGTCTTGAAGGTGTCCATGCACTGCGACGGCTGCGCGAAGCAAGTAAAGAAGCGCTTATCCAGAATAGATGGTAAAGAAAATTAAGATTCATCTTAATTTCTTCCTTCAAAAGGTGCTCTCGTTTTTGTCCTCCGAATTATGCGCTGCTTTTTTTGATCGCTCAAGTTGATGCTAGATATATAGAGAGAGTGAAATAACGCATGTGAGTGTGTGTATCTCTCTCTCTCTCTATATATATATATATATTCAGGCTTTAGAACAACAGGAACTGACATTCAAGCCGAGTCCTCCATGAAAAATCTCAGCTCGATCGCGCTTGTTTATCCTCCGGTACTTTGGATGGCTGAAAGTTTAGAAATCATATGCCAGCGACGGGGGTCGGATACTGGTCAGAGATATAGTGATATACTATCCGTATCTGTACTGGTCTATACAAGCAAAGGATATAATATTAATTCTTGTTGTTCGCCAATAATAAAAAAAAAGGGTATGCTCTTGAATTAGCTAGCTAGCTAGAGGCAGACTTGTTTGGGTTGTCTAGACGATGCCGATCAGCAAGCGTGATGTAGGCCAAACCATGCCTACATCTAATTAAATCCGATTCATATATACATATATATATATATGCTTCCAAGGTCTCTGCAGAACAAAAATGGCACAGCTGCTAGATTGGAAGTGAATATATACAGTGTGCATGGTAGTACTCGTGCCCGTCTGTGGTCGATCTCTACCTGCCTTCAAGGTTTTGACTTCGAGAAGAAGACAGGGGTCGAGTTGTATTCATATTGATTAAGCCTGTCTGAATCAGAACTCGGCTGTTCTTGCTCTGAATACGTACGTACCAGAAACGAAACGAAACTTGGTTTTGGAATTTTTGGGGGTGGTAGGAGGGAGAGAATCTCTTGCATGGTATTAATATTACTCCACCGGCCGTATTGTTATTAATATATTGTGCTTGGGTCTTTCTCATTTTGCTGATTGCAACCACTACACATCAGATTTAAGTAGCAAGTAAACGTGTATAAAGCATCTGAACATCAGCATCATATTAATTATCTGACAGTGAAATTAAGCATCCACTCTTAGTTACTGATTTTTCTATTTTGCTGCACGCCGAAATATTTTATGGATTTATGTATGCATATGTTAAATCAAGAATTTTATCTCATGATATCTGCCATGGCATGCAACTCCCTTTCTCCAGGTGTGACGTCCTTGGAAGTGGATTTGGAAAACCAGAAGGTGGTTGTAATGGGAGATATCACTCCATTTGAGGTTTTACAGTGTGTTTCTAAGGTCAAATATGCACAGTTTTGGGATATAACACGGTGATCGATCTGTGTTATAATTGCAATGGTACGTGATTATATACTAATTAAATGCGCCTCACATTTCCAACAAATGTGTATTATTTCTGATTAATTACAGGAAGCAGTACCGTGGTGTAGCTACATGCCATCGCAAGGAAGATGTTATTTTTTTTGCCTCAATATGTGTATTAAAGAGAGAAGGAAAAGAGCAAATACCTTGAAGATTTGCTCTCTTAATTTCTTGTATGTTTCTTTTTTACCGGGATATATAGATTCTTATCTCTAGCTAATAACAAATATAATTATCGTCTTATCTTGTATATATATATATAAACGACGACAGTAGTCATGATAAATTACAGTGAATCATGCATGATCAGCTGTGGTATGGTCAAAATATTTAATTCTGGTGATAGATTAGAGATAAACCTACATATTGTAATGTAGATGCGGACTGGGACATTTTTCTCATTCGCTCATGAGTCATGCATGAATATTCTTAATACTAGTCCTGACCTGAAAAGAAAAATTAAGAATTGCATATATATATATATATCTTGGGAATTTGCCTGTATTTTGAAACGACGTCTGACATGCCCAAAAATCGTACCTTTATTATTATTTTTTCGTTTCTTAACCTGTGACTGCCAATTGATCACATGATGTGTGGTGAATAATGGACATCTTCCATTAATCTTGTCTGGATTTTATTGGGTGAGATGATATTACAGCGCCATGCACTTTCATCTGTCCTCATTGTATTCGAATTATATATATGTTTGAAACAGAATTTTCCTTGTCGTGATCAGTTATATATATATATAATAACTAAAGAGGAATAACTATATATATATATATTTTTTGATATGCTACATTGAGAGACAACATGAATGCATACATGTATACTGTGCAATAATAGCTAGACATATCTAGATATATATATTGCATATGATATATATGGTTCAATCCATTTGGGAAAGTAGGACACATCTGGCCTGGATGACTACCACACCATCTACTATTTGAGAAATCTTTCTGACACATCCTGAACACTTCAGTTTCTCTTCACTCTTTAAATTAAATCTCTCCTTCAAATATTTTACACGGAATCGATCTAAAATGTGCATGATGCATTTGGTTGCGTTGATAACTTGTTACACGGAGACAATGCAGTCAAACACAACCTTAAGATCCATCATCATTCGGTAAACTAATATATAAATATAAATATATATATGTATATGAAAGGTAGCTAGCTTGAATTTGAAGGCCGACAACATTTGTTTTCTGCCCTTTTGATTCTTACACATCCAAGATGATAAAAACCAGAACGTGTACGTACGTTTTGAAACCAGCAGTTTTTAATATGTGCTAGTAAAGAAGCAACTGAGTCTGTAATTGAAGTCCTGAACAGACTTAAAATTGCTTTCTTATATTGTCCGTACGTTGGGAAGAGAGAAGAGAGATAACAACTACACATTAACAGATGACATCTTTAGAAAAGCAAAATATAACTAGGCGAAGTCCAAAAATTAATTTATAAACTGGATTGGATATATATATCTTGGATCAGGCGCCCACCCAACCTCTCGTGTCAAGTACCGGTATTGTATCACAGCATATTGACCAATACAACAAGTTTAGCCTCTCTTCTTTTTATCTGATACACCTAATCCTTTCGGGCAGATTAAAACAAATGCACACTCTAGATTATTACAACTTAGTATAGTACTGGTTTGATTCTAGGATGACGAAATAGGATCATGCCCAAATCAAACTTGAACCAAACATCTGGCCATCAATTAAAGATCACCAAAACATCAAGGAATCACTTTATTTCCAGCTAAGTAAGTGTCAAATCAACATTATATGGTAAATCAATTGATCATAAAATCAGCTTAGGAAGCTAATTAAACTACGGTTGTTTTGCACTTTAATTGATGTCTGTGGTTAAATTTGTGGAACCACTAACACGTATGAGTGATTGTTCTTATGTAAATTTGTTTATAGTACTATTAAATGACAACTTCATTTATGCTAACTTGGCATGCGTTAAGGGAAAGGATAGTACTTTGTTAAGGCTCTTACAGATTTTTTTTTTTAAATGTGCTCTTAAGTTGGTACCTTCTTGATGCCTATGCTCTCCTGTATTATTGTCAATTTTAAAAATTATAATACAAACAAGACATAGATGGTAATACACAAGTCCACCTGTATCAATTTTGTTATTAATTTATATCTTCTAGCTAGAAGCATCATATAAAATTTGATATAATATTATTTTTAATACTCTAACCAAATAGCTCAGTAAGTATAGCATCAAAGATGCGTGGCATTTATGATCCACTGATTCTTAATTATTTGGAAATATGAAAACATGATCATCATCTCCAGCTGCATTAGCAGCTTCACCTTCAAGGTGGCAAGACATGTATTTTGCTTGGACATATATATATATCCATCTGTGATCATTAATATTCTAAGTTAATTATACCAACATCTCTAATGTGTTAATATATATTATTAAGGTAGCTAATTGGTGTATATATAGTTGTTCTTAAAACAAAGAATTAACTTACATTTGATTATCTCTCGAGGGTCTTGGAACTAAATAATTAATTTCTTATTAATTAAATGTGGGACAAATCTTTAAGAATTTCCTCTACTTTTCCTTTTATAATGTGGAACAAATGTTCTTGTTTTTTATATGAAAAGTTGATGTCGTTCGCTTCTATTAGTTAAATTAAATGAATTATGCACCCATTTCTTAAGTAAGAAAAGTGTAATTAAAGATCATGCAGATAAATTAAAAGACATTTAGTTCTACATCCTTGGAAATATAGTGACTAATTTTTGCATACTTTATATTTGCATCGCGAAGTTTATGAATTTAAGTCCTTGGGAAGGGCTTAAAAAATGTCCTTGAGAAGGAATCATCGTATACAAGTAAATTAGACTAAATAAGAAGTAATAATCGGTCAACACATTGAACATGATACATTATTTAAGATATATATGTTATATTTTTTATGTCCATAATTTTTTACGTTTAGATGATGCAAGAGTAAATTGCCCAAGGCAGAAAGTTTGGCATTTATTTATGTGCATCATTTTTTTTTCTTTTTCATTTAGCTGGTCAGCAAAGTCTCCTCTTTTGTTGTCCGATTCGCTGTTTCTTCATCCTCCTCACTGTGGTCGCTGCCGTTGTCCCATCGGGACGCCGGCTGCTCGCCACCACGCCGACACCCAGATCTCCCATCCATCTCCGTAAAGCCCTAAACCTTGGCATTCTTCTCCGCTCGATCCCGTCCGGAGTCACCCTTCTGCTGTGCGAGCACGGCGGCTGACTGCAGCGACAAACGCGACGGCCGCCGTCACGGCATTGCAAGATTGCTGTTTTTCTTCTTCTTCTTCTTCTTCTTCTTCTTCTTCTTCTGTCCCATCGATTCCTCTTTTTTGGGGTTTCCGAGCGCTCGTGTTGCTCTTTCAGCTTGTACTTGTGTGCTTATCTCCGTGTGATCTGATGCTTTGATCTGCGGATCCGGGACATTGCTGAATTTCGACTGGCTGGTTGTTGGACTCTGGAGACTCCGGGAACTTCGCTCGATGCTGATGAACTAAGAAGTGAGAGTGATTGCTGCCTGTAAGTGCGCTGTCGTCATTCCCTTTGCAGGTTTGAGGTGCAAGCTAAACTTGCCTCCGGAATGTCTGCTGTCTAGAGGTGGTCTTGGTAAGAAGGGGGATGGAGGAAAGGAGTAGCAGAGGGGATTTACATGTGAGCGTGGCGCGGCAGAGCTCTCTGCGCCCTGCCGGCAGCTTCAAGTCCAGTTTATCTGGGAGATCCACTCCTAGTCCTAGGGGCTCTCCTTCCTTCCGCAGGGCATTTTCTGGCAGGACTTCCCGGAGGGGAGAACCAAGAGCCGGCTGGGACTGGTTCCAGTGGTTCCGGGGTAATCGGCTACTATTTTGGTTGATCCTCATCACTCTGTGGACCTATATCGGCTTCGTTGTGCAGTCTAAGTGGGCTCACAACGACCACGCTAAGGGGTTCATCGGGTACAGAAGTGCAAGGGGGAGCGCTCCTAGAAGAAGAGAGGATGTAGCGAAGACCGATGCACGCGCTGAAGGGGCAAATTCCACCCTTTCTTCAGGTGCGGAGTCGATTCCGCGGAGTGGGGAAGGGAAACAAGAACGTAAGGAAATTGCTGCGGGTTCGCAGACGAAATCGAAGAAATCTGCCAGCAAGAAGAACAGCCCTGGAAGATCGAGTGTGGAGCGCAGGCGCACAACGCAGAAGGTCGCGGTGAAAGAAAGTACGTCAACTGAAGTGGATGACGGCATACCGAGAAGAAATACTTCGTACGGGTTGATTGTCGGCCCTTTCGGCAATACTGAGGACAGGATTTTAGAGTGGAGCGCGGAGAAAAGAAAGGGAACCTGCCACAGAAAAGGCGACTTTGCACGCCTCGTTTGGTCCAGATCTTTTGTCTTGATTTTTCATGAGCTCTCCATGACGGGGGCACCGCTATCGATGATGGAGCTGGCCACGGAGCTTTTGAGTTGTGGTGCTACGGTCTCGGTGGTGGTACTTAGCAGGAAGGGCGGCCTTCTATCAGAGCTTGATAGGAGAGGCATAAAGGTTCTCAAGGACAAGGGGGAGTTCAGCTTCAAAACTGCCATGAAATCAGATTTGGTTATAGCTGGGTCTGCTGTGTGTTCCTCATGGATTGGTGAGTCGAAATACATCAGGTGGTTTCAGAGCCTGACAGCTTTCTTTCCGGAAACGAAGATTTTGGGTGAAATTCTTCTTTACCCAGTCGTTGAATGAACAATTAAACGATTCTCTAGCAAATTAAGACTTAAAATGTTTCTTCCTTGTTATTTTTTTTTCTTTTTCCCTTTCTGTGAAATGGAGCAATCTCTTTCATATATTCTCAATAAATTAACAAAAGAGAAGCAATTTCGGCAGCAACCTTAAATCCATATCTTTATAGGGGATAATTGATCGCTTTAGTGTGAAAAGCTGCTTCTACTGAGTATATTCAATCTTCCATTCATTTTCAAGTCCTTGATATCATGTATCATTTAATCTGATTCTGTTGGCAGCTATCACTCCTTACATAAGTTCGTTCTCAGTCTACAACTTGCTGTGCTCACGCTGTATGTCCAATTAGCATGCATTAGATAGAATCATGAACGTGGAGAGCAGGGATTTTGACTTAATGAAGCACTACCTTCCTTGTTTGTTCCAATCCCTGACACGAAGACGCGTGCTGTCTAGTAGTATTAAGTGTTCTTCTAGTGCAAGTCTTAAATGACTTTGTTAGTTGGTGAGGAATGTAGCCCTGGCTCTCAGAAGGTCACTTTAGCCTTATGTACCAGCATAGAACCTCAATTCACCTGGACTTTTGGAAAATGCCACACAATGTGTAAGAGAGGAATGTTTAGGGCATCTGCTGGTCCAAGAGCAAAAGGTATAAGTCCTAGGTTGGAGTTCTTGTAAGTTTGATGACCATTAAGTTTTGAACTTTTATTCTTTTGTTTACCTTATTCTATGCATCAGGTATCAAATGGTGGTGGTGTCTTTCCAACTCTTTCTTGTATTTTGATTTTACAGGATAAACTCATCCGAGCCAACTACAGCCTAGCCACCACCTCAGACTGCACCACGAGATTTATGAGTTAAACTGGACTATGGATGAGCTCATAGGGTAAATCCATCTGGGTGATGAGTGGGGTGGGGAGAGGGAGGCCATCATATAGCAAGCCTGGCGCACTACCTGTCTCTTTTTGCTCAGAAGTCTGGTATGTGGAAAAGTTAGGACTTTTACGTGGGAGTGTGAAACCTCCTGTTATCCAAGCACATTCTTTTTCCATCAATGTTGTAATAGAAATGACCTCACAATCATGTCTTAGCTCTCAAGTTTTTTTTTCTTTCAGATTTTCATTATACCCAATGTCATGCAAAATGCTGCATTTATTTTATTTTGAAAAGGTCAAAATAAGGAACACTCAAGTACTCACCTGCTTGACTCTTGATGGTTTTTTTCAAGATGCGATCTTGTGGCATTCTATTGTTGGCTATAGTTACTGGATGATCTATGATGTAAATTGATAAAGAGGCATGCCTTCTCTGATTCATTCATAAAAGTAACCCTCATGGAATGCCTTTCTTGATAGATAGCTTATGCTTCTGTTGGCCTTTGTTTCAGAGCAATACCTTCAGCGTGTTACTGCTAGTTCTAGTCAAATTGTCTGGTGGATCATGGAGAACAGAAGGGAGTACTTTGACAGGTCAAAGAGTATGCTTAGCCAAGTGAAGATGCTGATCTTCCTGTCAGAATCACAGTCTAAACAGTGGCTAGCTTGGTGTCAAGAAGAACACGTTGAGTTGAAATCACAGCCAGCTCTTGTTCCCCTTTCAGTTAACGATGAACTTGCCTTTGTTGCTGGCATTCCCTGTTCCTTGAATACCCCATTATTCAGCGTTGAAAAAATGCGAGAAAAGAGGAATCTACTGAGATCTGTGGTTAGGAAAGAGATGGGTCTAGGTCATACAGACATGCTTGTGATGACCCTTAGCAGCATCAACCCTGGAAAAGGGCACTTGCTGCTATTAGAATCTATTTCTTTGATGTCTGAGGAGAATATGGAGCCAAGGAATATAGACATTATTAATTTGTCAGAAGAGAAGAACATCTCTGACATTGTTGCACAAAATCAAACCATGTTAAATGTTACCAAAGTCAAACTGGTGGATACTGATGGCCAATCCAGTAACGCCAGAACCACTTCTAAGAAACGTAAAAAGAAGCGCTCAAGATCAAAGAAATCCAGCAGAAATTTGTTGTCAATTGATGAAAGAGAGCCTTCTCTCAAAGTGTTGATTGGTTCAATTGGTTCAAAGAGCAATAAAGTTCCATATGTTAAGGCAATTCTGAGATTTCTTTCTCAACATTCTAACCTGACAAAATCAATATTGTGGACACCAGCAGCTACTCATGTTGCTTCACTCTACTCGGCAGCTGATGTCTACGTCATAAATGCCCAGGTAAATGGTTATCTTTAGCTGATTTTGCATATACGCCCAGCTGGTTGTCTAATTCAGTGTTATACAAGTCAAAGTATTTTCTTTCCCTTTTCTCAAGTCGTTGTCACTGATAAAAGTACTTAGCGCTGGTAAAAACACTTATTTCCATGCTGTTCTGCAAAAGATATGGCCCACCTTTTGGTGTTTTCCCATAATGTTTCTTTCCCCCTCGTTTTATCTTCTATTAAATTGATACGGTTTTTCCATCCCTCTTTATGGTCTTTTGTTGTTGAAGATTGGCCCCACGTTCACCTTCTAGAAAAAGGGAATATATTCATGATTGGTCGTTTTCTGTGACAATCAGTATAATCTGATGTCAAACAATGTTTATAATGATAAGCTCAGTTAAACTTCGTGCTATGCTCTCTGCAAATTCTGTGCTATATGTTGGATTCTGGGTTAAATATGACCACGTAACATATTGTTATGAGGATGAGAGCTTTTTTTATATCTCTGTGTCATATTTGAACAAGCTCTGCCGAAATCCCACATCTTTATTTAATATAAAATGTGTAACTAGTTGCTTTGTAGAGGAAATTGTAGAACATAACCTAGTCATGGGATTACAAGGAACCCACATCTGCATAAATATCATTGCCTTTAACTATGTTAAAGTCATTAGACCATCCCTTACAAAACCAAGGCACGCAATGTAGATGGTACTTCATAAACATTTTGCATGACTTATCCATGATGGGTTGTTGTACCTCAAACTGAATGCTCACTCTGCAGGGAATTGGAGAAACATTCGGAAGGGTGACAATTGAAGCAATGGCATTTGGCCTGCCGGTATCACATCTTTCTCAGTTGCTAATTTTCTGTCTTAAAAGCAGATTGTTTTCTTATGCTTTGGTTCTCAGCTTCTTGCAACATTATGGTTCCTTTGTCGCTAATCATACCTTTGGATTGTTCATGGCTTTAAATTAACTTCGAATTGACACTCTAGGGCTTCCCATGGCCTTGTTATAGCAATAGGGTGCGGTATAAGGAAAAGAATGTATTGTAAAATACTCAAGAAATCAATGGTGTACAGGTCCTATACACCTAGCAAAGGATTGAATAGTTGAGGACCTTGTGGTTATGGTTCCAAGCTTCTTCAATAACTGGACATGTTCTCATTTGATTCCCTAGTTGTCTCTTTTTTTCAAGTATGTATCTGTTCAGCCTTTCATTGCCCTTCCCATTATACCCCTGTAAAAATTGCCTTCTAGTCTGAGATTGAATGAGGTACTTAAAAAGTTAAAACTCAAGTTCCAATGGTTGGGGGGGGGGGGGGGTATTTTGAGCAAATACTTTGGTCGTGAAAACCAGAAAGCACGCACATCTGCGCACCATAAAACCCCTTGCGTTTCTTTTGGAGTTGTATCTTTATACTCTGTGTTTCTACGCAATCAGTAGTCTCCTTTCTCCAGCTGCTTAGTTCGATCTCCAACACTGTTAGCGTTTCTAGATTTCCATGTCCTATCAAGGCTTTCGGATTAGAATTAGATTCTATGATCAATAGCTGTTTAGTTAAGAAGTAGCAAGTCTGTGGTTCACCAACACAGTTTAAGAAGACTCCAGAAATCTGCCTTCATATTACAAACCTACATTGAGTGACAATAGTTCAATGCGCATTTCACCATGTTGAATGTCATAAGAATTCAATAAGATCAATATATATTAGTTTCTTTCACATGTATTCCTTTCCAATTACGTGCTTTTACGTGTAGATTTCCAAGGGATACCCGTATCTATGAGTTCGGATTATCCTTGCACTGTTGTACATAATCATGAAGTTATGATCTAATAGCATACACCGAGGAAAGAGCATACTCGGTTTGATACATGTATTATCGTTACTATTGCTCAAGTAGGCAAAGAACAGAAAAGGGTTTCAATTTTTATGACAATTGCTCGATGTAATTGCTTCCCCCGGTGCAGGTTCTTGGGACGGATGCAGGAGGGACAAAGGAGATCGTGGAGGACAGAGTAACGGGGCTACTCCATCCGATCGGGCGGGAGGGCAACAAGCTGCTCGCGCGAAATCTCCAGTTCTTGTCGAGAAATCCTGCGGCGAGAGAGCAGCTTGGTAAGAACGGAAGGTTCAGGGTGGAAAGGACCTACTTGAAGCAGCACACCTACCAGACGATGGCTGCCATCCTTGGTAAGTGCATGAAAGTCAAGTAGCGGAAGGGATCGAAGGGCATGGCCTTTATTATTATTCGCCTGTGTTGTGCGCGTATTTAAGAGTCATCAGACTGGTAAAATCTCGTTTCTAGAACTGAGTTCTTGGAGTGTAACACTTGCAATTGCCCTTCCGGATGATTATAAAAAGGAATAAACAAGCCATTTTCTTTTCTCCGTGTCCTACGAACCTTGAACTTCAGAAATAAAAATATCGCAAAAAGTTAATAAGCCAGTAGCGACCGCAGTGTTACCCAAGCTCTGTTTAAGTGTTTTTGAGGCCAATTGCCGTGTCACTGGCACATACATACTCTTGTTCAAGGGGAAGAATTCTGTACAACGAGCAATCACCCACGAGCATTCTCCCATGCCGGTGCCAGTGGGCGAGCAAACACGAACACCCACTACACGGCGTTGAAAAACACCTACGCAGCAGAAAGATGTCCGGATAAACATATCATCCATCCATCCATCCATCCAAAACCGATTTCTTTTCTTCTCCCTTTTTTTTTTTCGCTTCCCTCCGAGCAGCCGGGTGGACGACGTATCCTTCTTAGGCTCTTAGCGACTCAAGGAGCTGACTCTTCTTCGATAAGGGATACCTGACGCCATGCTCAGACACCACTCAAAAGAATCGTCCGTCAGAGGCGATCTAGGCTGCTGCCGTTGACCCCCCAAAATCAACCATCGCCGGTTGCTCCTCCTCCTCCTCCCAAGTCCTTTATTGCATCTGCGGCCATCAGGGCGGCAGCCGCTTTGTAAATGGCGAGATCAGCCTTATGCATCAACCAATGGGCTCTCTCCCTCTTGAGCTTGGCCATGTTTGAAGCATGTTGAGCTGCGCTTGCCGTGTCGCGTAGCACGTACTCGTCCATGTCGGCCCGGTGCCTGTGGAACGAGTCAGCCTTGTGTTGCGCGGTTGTCTTCCGATCGGGGAAGAACCCGCAGTTGGATCGGCGGAAAGCATTTCCCCTCATCCTCTTGGTAAACGACATCGAAGTGCTCGGATGATCCCTCGGGAATGACGCGGACATCCCTACGTTCTTGGAGTTGTTCGTTCCGTCGGGTCTCCAGTGATAACCTCTGCCGGAACTCCCGTTATCGGATATACCCCCCATCGGTGACTGAACCATGGTGGTGATTTCTGACAACTCGTAGTTCAAAACAGTGGGCGAGAACTTCTCTTTTGCAAGCAAGTATCCATTCGATCTTGCACCTGTTGGTAAAGTGGTTCGAGAAGATGTTACGAACAAACAAGGGAAGAAGTTTAATGTAGCATGTACTGTTAGAAAAAAGGTTGCAACAACGTTAAAACCTTGGAAGCCGTAAGTCTCCCTTGCGAAGGTACTGGTATGTCCGTTGACCGGGAGCTTCTTATGCGACCTTTGCTTGGAATCCTTATTAGGCGCTTCCAAACCCCTTGGTCGAAGGCAGAAAGCAAACATGGGAGGCTTCTCCACCGCCGAGCCTTTGCCATGGCATCCATTGGCAGAGATATGCAGCTTGGAGACGGTGGATTCCCATTCCCTGAGTTGCTGTTGATATTTCTCCCAAAGAGCAGGCTGAGCCAAAAACAGAAAGTGGCCACGGTGAGAACGTACATACAGAAAAAGGGAATGACGATGAAAAAAACAATTTGCTCGATTAGTCAGGCTTAAAGAAAAATAATCATTTCTAGTGTTTGTACGAGCTTGACTTAAGTGGAAGGAACCTGTAAAAGGTCAGCGTGTGATAGATTTTTGACTAAGCATAAAGGAGTAGAACTTCTTTTATAACAAAATTGTTATTGAGAGATGGCAATGGAAGTTAGAGACAAGAATACCAAGTGCCTGAAGAGTGGTTGGGGCAAGAAGAATCCCAAAAGCGATTATAATAAATTGTGAGAAGACATTGCAAGTAGTAAAGCTAGATGAGAACAGTGTGTTTTCGTGCAATGATTAGTAATAAACGAAAAATCACAGCGGAGACCATCAGAACTGACGGCAGGACTGCCAGGAGGAGAAAAGGAGATGAGAACTGCTGCTTCTGGGCTTTTAGGGCAACTTTTCAAAGGATAGGACTGGAGGTCTTTATTGAACTAAAACTCCTTCGGAAAGCTTCATCTTCCGATGCCGAAACTTTAACCTCTCCTTTTTCTGCAGGGGAACTTAAAGTGGCTACTAAAGTCACCCGTGCTGGCTGCTTCTCCATGGTTTTCTATCATTTTTTCAAATACTATCAAAAAAAATGTTGTGAATCCAGCCAAATAATTCGAAGAAGGTATGGAATTTCAGAACCTTAACTCTACAATTCTGGTGCTCATCCCCACGAAAAAAAATAATGCTGAGAAGTCAGCCTATTAAACGGAAGCTACAAGAGGTCTTCTGTAGCTTAGCTGATAAGACAGACATTTGATTAGACTTTAGAGGTTAATTCCTGGTTTGCAAGAACGGTCAAAATCCCAAATCAGGACTGACAGGTGCTGATCCAATCAGGTGAGCCCAATCATGGGGCTGACACTTCTGTTGGCCGATTCCAGACATATACCAGTGGAATCACAGCATTCCAGATCTGAAGGGGCCGACTGGCGACTGCCACCGCCCTTCTCCTTCCCCGCCCTAAAGAAGGATCATATCAGGTTCTCTGGAGTCCGGACCGACACAATGAAATATGCCAAGATTAATTTGGCAGACCTGTGAACTTAAGAATAGCTTATTCTTTTTACCAGTTAATAAACTGTGGCCCAGCCACCTCAAGATTTTAAAAAATTAGAAAAATATTGTTTCCATTTTGGAAAAGAATTTCTTTTTTGAACTTTGACAACTATAAAAATAGATGATATTTCAAAAGAGTTTTAGCTATAATATGGAAAAGAATTTCCACAGGTGTATTTAGAAACCTACAAAACATGTTTCACGGATCTTGTGAGTGTTGACGTAGAGATTACACAATCTCACTTGGACCACTTGAATCACGTTTTCTATTTGTTGAGATTGTTTTGAGTTCTTTAAAAATTTGACCTCTCCCCCATTGAACTTGCAAAGTTCCAGTATTAATTATATCGAACAAACATTCAAACACAACTTGATTAGTCACAATAATAATTCATAAATAGAAAGCATACATTCACAAAAATAAACACATGCTGAAGCTATGCCCCATGAACTTTGTCAAGATGCAAACCTAGTGTTTTGAATTTAAATTGATTTAATTTAATTTGGGTTTGATTTGAGAATTTGATTTGTTGTTTTAGTCAAAAGCATGCATCTTTTATCTTATGAGATTGCTTGGAGTTTGGTTTGAGTTGATTAAGGTTTCATTTGGAGACTTGGTTTGTTTTGGATTTGGGTTGTTTATTTTTATAAGAGTTTTTATTTTTTGGGGTTTGTTTTAGGTTTGATTTCTTTATGTTTGGATTAATGCCCTTTTTTCTATTTGCAGTGTTTTGGTTCTCAACTCCTCGTCTTTGAGATTTTGTAACGGATCAGTATGGTTGACATACCAACCATACCGATCCGTTACATGATAAGGTTTTAAACTATAACGAATAAAGTGTAGTTTGGGGCATCTTCCAGCAGGAATACAAATATGAAGCATTCATAAAGTAGCCCATATTAGCCAATTCAGAGGAAAAAAAAAGCAAGCACGACAATGAGGATAACAACACCAGGGTGTTAATTCACGAACAAGATAGCTCTGGGAAAAGGATTTCACATAGAAATTATGAAGAACTAATCTTGACTAAAGCAATCCACAGAGGTGAAAAAATGATCCACATAGAGATCAGGTTTGAACCTGGGGCTCTTGGACATTCGGAGTACTGCACAGACAGGTTTTTAAGAGCCGGGTTTAGGGGCTGTTATGACATGTTAAGGGACTGATTTAGGGGCTTTCAAGGGCCTGGAATAGATGGTGTACAAGCCTGCTTTAGAGACCCGAACAGAAAGGCTTTAACGACCTGTTACAGGGCATCTCGGGGGGCCTGGTTTAAGAATCAAACAGGGGTCTGATTGGTGGGGTTATCCACGTCTAAATAGAAAAATAAAGAGGACTTTGATGACTGTTACAGGAAGTGTTTAAGGTATTTTTAAATTTTTTATAGAGTTTCCAGGACTATAAATTTAGTTCCTATTTTCCTGGGTTTTCCAAGGGACAAAATGCCCAAAATGGCCAGAAAAATAATTTTAGGCCCCCAAAAAATATGAAAATTTCAGGGAAGCTTCAAAGGCATTTAAAAAATTTGTTGACCATAAGAGAATGGATTTTTATATAAATATTTGTAATTTTATCATTTTTTTAAAAATAATTTTATACAATTTTTCAAATAAATATTCTGGAATTTCCATAAAACTGTTCTTGGAGTTTTTTCGTGATTTTTCAATGAGTTTGAAGAATTGAATGAATTTCCCTTCAATTTTTAATGTTTATCCCTATTTTTATACACTAAAAATAAAATAATTAAAAATTTTGTAAAAATGGGCCCAATAAGTTGTGATGCTCAATTTAAGCTCAAATGGTTATGAACATGTGATTGGTCAAGGAAAAATAACAAAGAATTCGAATTTTGTATTTTAATTGAGGTGTAAATCCCAATAAGATAAATTTTCACATCTTCATTTTATTATTGAAAATTTTGGGTGTCAACATGGTGGTTTTGTGTCGCTGGATTGATATGATCATCTTTGAAAGGGTGCCCTACACAGCAAACTGACCTGTGCAGATGCATCGTGACATCTTAAAAACTATGGCTTGGTTTAACGTTCCAGATACCAGCAAGAGCAGGATTTCTAAAGTTTTAGACATTACACGGAAATACTTCCCGATTACCACTACATGGCAAAATTTAAAAAATGAATAATTGAACCCTTTTTCTAGGCAAGTCCAAACATGTGCAATCCATTAATAGTAGGAAAAGTAGAAGATAAAAGGTTCTAACAAGATGATAGAACCAAGAGAGAAGCAGAAAGCAACAGAACACAAAAAGCTGCTAAGTGCTAACAGAGAAATAAAACAGAAGCTACCAGAAAAAACGGGAGCAAAAATAACAGATCATATGTTTCCTGCCATGGTTTGCCGGATTCCAATTTTCTTCACTTGGATCAGCCTGAATCGGCCGATCCAGACCCCAATCCTTCCCTGGTGATCCACCGCAACCTATGTGCAACGGGCTAGCTATTCAACATAAATTTTCCTAAATTTAGAACTTCAGTGGCCACAGCAAAAGGAAAACCAATCTGCACCAATCCTTCAATGCGGCAACCTCAAACCTGCAAGGACATACTAAGGATGTCCTTGACAGGCAGCAGACATCTTCAAAGAGCTGCCTGTTTCTTATGAGTCAAACATACCACAAACAGGCCCTCAAGAGTCAATTTCCAGGCAATTTGGTGTGCATCCGCTTCACCTATTATTTTCCAATTGTCCAGCAGTACTTGAATCAAAGAGAATCGATCCAGGAATCGGCCTGAATCGATTTTTTCAAAATCAGAAAAAATTCTTAAAAATAGAAAATGAGTTAGAAAAATTCTAAAAATAAGATTAGCATTCATCCACAAGACCACATCGAATAATTACTAATAAACTCCACTTGAAGTTAAGTACATATTTCATTGATTCAAAAATAAATTAATTGATACATCATGAAAATATAAAAAATAAGAATTTACATGATATCAATCTAATACCAATATCTAGGATATGGATATTGGTCTTCCTCCTCTTCCTGCTGCTGTCGACGCTCATGAGTTGTGCTCAGTCTTGTATATTGTCCGGGACCATATCCATATGAAAATAATGCCGATGCCATACTATCAAGGTCGTATGGATCGGACTGCGGGACGACTGGGACGTAAGCAGACTCTGGTGGAGCTAGTGGTGGAATCGGTCCAGAATCGAACCGGGAATCGAACCGGACTGGCAGACCGGTCTTCCGTGGAATCGGTCGGGATCTACCGATTCTAGACGGAATCGCCGGAATCGGATCGATTCCGACCGATTCCGACCGATTCCACGGAATTCCCGCTGGAATCGGTCCTTCCGCATGGAATCCACCGATCTGATTCCAGAATCGGCCGATTCCGATCCGATTCCGGCGATTCTGCAATCCATGGTTTGAGGGCAAAAATCCCCAGTCAAATCTGCAGAAGACCTCCCTGGTGAATCTGATATTACCGACATTTATGAAAAGTAGTCCTGGTTCTGATTGAGAAACCACGTAAATTGCATGTAAGAATTCATGAGGTAGTTTTCCCATAGAGAGATGCAGACTTAGTAATGCGGGATGGCGTGGTGGACGGGCTGAAATACTGTGAAAACTACTTTAAAACGCTAAAACGAACTAAGATAAAAGCGAGCTGAACTTAAACCGGTCAAATGAGCCCAAATGGGCTAAAGTGGGCCCAACCCAACCTGAACGCGAGCCCGGGGATCATGGCGCGCTGTTGGCAGCCATGAGCGCAATGATAGCATGTGAAGAGGCTGTGGGGGCCTATGCACGGCATACACAATCATGGTTGGAAGCAAGTGAAGAAGCGTCTGCCCAGGGATCCCCAAACAACACTGTGCCAAGGGCCCAAGGCACAACCTCACCTCCAGTGATCAGCCTACACAAAGCAGATGTCATGTTAAAAGTCAATTTCTTGCATGGGAACCATACAATTCTGTCATCTAGTCCCTCTATACACCTGGGGTCATCAAGAAGGCCCAACGAAAAAGAAAGTTTGCTAATCCCGTCCTTCTTCAGATCTCTCCAAAAAGAAAAACACCAATGCGTACTAGGGCCCCAATAGTGATGGACACTGATTGCAGCAACATTCCAAATGGTCCAAAGCATTGCCTGGACACCTGATAGACACTCCTCGATGCATTCCAAATGGTCCAAAGCATTGCCAAGAGAAAGCGTTTCCAGACAATTGCAGCATCCATCCAGGGCCTCAACTTCCCCCAATGTACTATAAGGGAGTGGACATGTCTAGTCCAATGAATCATCCAGCTTTTGAAAAGAGTGAGCCACAGAGTTGATAATACCGCGGTTCAAGAATAGATGATCCACGACCTCATCAAAAATCTGGCAGAAAACACACCTTGTAGATTGTACCTAGAAAATGTTACTGATAGACCCTTTGTGGGAAGTCATAATCTCAAATGTTCCACATAAATAACTTGATTCTAATCAGTAATTAAGGTTATCCAGATCAAATTCCACCAATCCACTTCTAAACCTCCTCGGTTCAATTTCTGAGAGGCAGACTTAACTGAAAAGTATTGTTCTTGGCTGAGATCCAGAGTAATTTATCTTCCTAAGCATTTATGCACTTATAGTCATCAAGTGAACCCAACAACTCCGCATAGTCAGCTATTTCATCTTCCTTAAGGTCACTTCTGAATCTGAATGACCAGCTATTATCAAGGGTCCAAAACAGTGAACCATATCTTCTCCATCTGATGAAATCCTGTACAATCTGGGAAATCTGACTGCCAGTGGCTAAAAACCCACCAATTACCTTTCCAGAAATGAGTTTCCTCCCATTCCCCAAAGCAATAACTGCAGATGATCTTATTTTTGAAAGTGACACAAGGTCACAATTCATTGATTCAAAGCAAGATTACAAAACAGAAAGAAAAAAGGGAAATAACATTCCGAAGCACTACCAAGGTAGAAGAAAGGGTGCACCAAAAGAGACAGGCTAAGTACAAAAAGATCTCTAAATACAAAACCCATCCCAGAATACGGTGTCACAAGGAGAGTGCACAAAAAACCAATCCTTCACCCAACCACCCGCTGGAAATAGGAAACTGAGAATCAAGGATCGCGGGATCGGGATCGGGATCGGGATCGGGATCGGGATCGGTGACCACCGATCCGATCGGTCCGGATCGGGCAAAAATTTTTGATTTTTTTAAATCATAAAAATCCTCAAAAAATCAGAAAAAAATCAGGAAAAATCATAGAAATAAATAAAAATTTTAAAAAATAAAAAATAATGTGGATGACATTCTATCAAATAATGTCATACAACGTAAGTTCCTTTCAAGAAACTATCATACAAGTATAAATTATTATATAAAAGAGAGAGAAGAGAGTTAAATAGATCTTTATGTAAATTTAAGTATATAATATATATTTATGATTATAAATCTTCTATATATGTGATAGTATAAGTGATAGTGAAATTTATTAATATGTTTACACTATCATCAGCGGGACGCAGAGTAGTTGCGGATCGACCTGCGCGGTCAGGTCGCGAGGGTCAAGGGGGCAGCGCCCCTTGTGGGGGGGTATCAGGGGGGCAACGCCCCCGAAGAAAAATTATTTTTATGGTGGTAAAGGGAAGGGGGAAGAAGGGATCGGACCCCCCCTAAATTTACCTATTTAGGGGGGATCGGCCAATGTTTAAGGTGGATTGTTGGGGGGAGGGGTCTAGGGGAGCCCTAGACAATGAAGGGGAGGGGGGAAGTGAGAATGAGGGGTGGGAAGGGGGAATCGGTCCGATCTCCCCCTTATTGGGGAGGATCGGACCAGAAAATGGTTCGGAATCGGGTCCTGAATCGATCCGATTCTGGACCCTTCCGGGTTCTTGGGAATCGGTCCGGATCGACCGATTCCCGGATCGATCCACCTGGATCGGTCCAGGATCGACCGATCCGGTCGATTCAGACCGATCCAGCCGGGAGTCCCAGCTGGATCGGTAGTTTGGGCTGGAATCGGATCGGTGGGTACCGATCCGATCCAAGAATCGGCCGATCCCGATCCGGATTGGCCGATTCTGCAATCCATGCTGAGAATGCCTCTCCAAATGCTGGATAGTCTATTATGGTCCTGGAAATCTGTGACCTGCCCTTCCTCACGACCCAAACCATACTTTGAACAAACAATCTTACCCCAATGGGCAATCTGACAGTGGTCAACCAAGTTATTGCATTAGGAGCCCCTAAGTACAGTTTGAGAATTATTGCTGAGACATCAACCTCTCCCCCACGGATGACGGATGTGCGTATCGTACCTGCCAGTGTCTCTGATCGTTATCTCAAAGACCAGTAGGCAGCAGAAACCCCTCCAAGAGGTTAACTTTCTCCACATTGATTGCAGAAAATAGAAATATGTAGTCAGAAAACTAGACACTGATATTAACTCTCTGTCCTCTTCCAACCTGGATACCTTAAACCAGACTAGAGTTGCTGCTTTAGCCCACAATATCCTGAGAACTTGTCCTGCACTTTTCAAGGTACCTTCCTTTACAATACCTGTATAAATTGTAACTTCCAAGTATCTTAACGATCACTCATCACTTAGATCATCCTTTTATCCATTCCTTCATTACCTTGAAGACATCAGTGGTCTTTTTCCTTCCCAGCCCTCCACTGGAAACATCAGTATTCATTCACCCACTTCATGGCCATTATCCTCCCTAATTATTCACCCAAAATACTCATTGATTACCTCCATCTCCAATTAAAGCCACCATAACAGCACCCAGATATGCACCCAGGAGTTCCAAAACACCCAGAAAAGTTCTACCCGGATCATGGTTGTTCATCCAAACCAATTAAACCTAACTGAAATTGGTTTTCGACTTTAAATTTGCTTTTTTAACCAAAGACAAACCGAAGTTTAAACTGATCAAACTGATAAACTAGTTGACCGGTTAATCAGCTGACCAGTGTCCAGATGGATGATCTGTTGTAGCCCAGCAGCAAAACAAAACCCCAACACAAGGTCTCCCTCTCTTATCAAATTGCCCGAACTGCAACTGTCCCCTATTTCTCATTCTCCTCTCCCCAATCCTTTGACTTGCCCTCCCAAAAGCTCAATCCATCCTGGCAGTCAGCAGGCATGACATCCATATGCAGTGGCAAGAATGGGTGCGGTGGTAATGTGGCATGCAAGCCAGGTGCAGACTGTGCATCAGCAAGCACAATTGCAGCACTGCAAACGACAAGCATGGCAGCATAAGAGATGGGCATGAGGGCAATGGCCTGAGCTAACCTTGCTTTCTCTTTTTCATGGCTTTGAACAAAACATAGCATTTCTTTTCAGATACTGAAACTGTGGACAAAATTTACAAGGCTCTGAGCAATGTTTGATTTGGATCCTGAGATCTGAGTTCTAGGCATGGCAGCAGTTCTATCTGCACATCTACCCTCCTCAAATCTATCAGGGATGAGATCCCCATTAAAGGGAATGCACTTAATTGTGGAAGAGGTTCTGGCCACCACACCTGGTCCCTCTGAGCAACCAGTAACATGATGACGAGTAGCAAATGCAGGGATCATTGTTACCACAAGGCTGTGAATGCAACAACTGAACATGTGAGGGAACAGCACAAGACTTCGTTCCCCACAGCCCCTTTGTTTAGAAGCACTGCTAAACTGAAACTTAATCCTATCGACAAGTTTTTCCATTTTGATTCACTACCCTTTACACTCGCACATCTCTGATTCACTTAGGTTTCAATTTTGGTTGGTTCAAGAAAAATCAAACCAACCTGGACAGTGTTCAGTTCAGCCCTAACTCAAATGCCTTAAATTCAGATGATTTTACCTCCTGCATAGCAGAGAAGCACATCCAAGGTCAATTAGAGCAAATGAGCTCCCTTATCACCAAAAAATTATATGACCCGATAAGAGATAACTTATATCATGAAGCCACACAAGATGCGATCCCTTACATGATAAGGTTGAAAACTATATAATCAATAAAGTGTAGTTTGGGGTATCTTCCAGCAGGAATACAAATATGAAGCATTCATAAATTAGCCCATATTAGCCAATTCAGAGAAAAAGAAAAAGCAAGAACAACAATGAGGATAACAACACTAGAGTGTTAATTCACGGACAAGATAGCTCTGGGAAAAGGATTACATATAGAAATTATGAAGAACTAAACTTGACTAAAGCAATCCACAAAGGTGAAAAATGATGGTCCATTTCTAATGTACCAACCATACTGATCAAAATGATGTGAGAAGTATTTATAATTAAAAGACATACCTGGAACTGCCGAATTAAGGGCATGCCTTTCTTCTGCCTCCTGTGATGCCAGTGCTCATAAATAGATCTCATCACTTCCACAGTAACAACTTCAGATGCGAGATTCTCTACCTCTTTATCAGTAAATTCATCACAGCGTTGTGTAAATGCTGTTTTCTCAAAAATATCCATTGTCTTCTCAAACATATCATATGATATCCCCTCCACTATGCTCCTATTATCCTCTGCTGAATGCAATAACGTTGAAATCCATTCCTCATCCTCACTATCCATATCATATAAGATTCGAGATGAATCCAGAGCCATATCAACTTCTGTTCCTTTCTGCCGAAAGTATTTTGGAGAACTGTGAAAAACTGATGCCTCAGTAGCACTATCATCACAATCCTCAATCAAGCGGACCACTGGAATTGGGATGTTTTTAAAAGAAGCAGATCGGATGTTACGATTATGGCATTGTTCATATAACTCTTTGAAAAGAGACCACTGACCCCTGTCTGTGAATTCCAATGTCCAGTCTTTTCCCCCTTTCCACATCATGGCATGGTTGAACCGATTTGTTGTTCCTGGCTGCAGAAGCTGTTGCACCCTGTAAGAAAACTTCTTATCCCCTGCAACCTTCACAGAAATCTGCCAGTCCTTCTGATCATCAGACTCCAGTACAACCTGCGCATCATATTCTCTCCAGCCCCGGTCCCCTGCGGTAACTAAAACATTTGCATCACATGACGATGAAGGCTTATCCATATTTCTGGATACAGCGAGCACACTCTTTGCAGTGCCTCCTTTCAGTTTCCTGTAATGACACTCTTTCTGCCGATGACTTCGGGATTTTAAACCAATATCACAGCCCCCAAATGGCGACATGTACACCTGGGTCCGCGGCTTTTTATAGCCATTAATCAATCCATCCCAATCTCCAGGCAACAATTTTGAATGATGGTTCATAAAAGGTGAAGCAGGGTTCTGCCTATTCCGATGCCATAAAGTTCTTGGTGCAGTTGGATTAGGGCTGAGAATGGTACAACCATGTGTGTTCCAGTTCAAATTCACTGCTGATTTTCCAACAACTTGTGATTCTCTAGTAACCACTCTATCCTCCAACCTATTTGATTGGGTGTTAACATTGAGAGTGTTCAAAAAAGAGCCATAGCCACCTTCAGATTCTTCTGTTGACGAGATTTCCTCCTGCAAAGGAGAACAAGGATTGACAATATCTTGCCATGTTTTATGTAATGGTAGCCTTTGCAACTGAGACTCCAAATCATCACAGCCATTTTCTCCAACAGCCATCTCTTGATGAACTGTAACCTCCTTGTTCGAATCTAGTACATTGCTCTGATAAATCTTGCAGGATGACCTCCAACTACCATCTGTGCTTATGGAGAGAGCATCAATATCTAACTTAGAAATAGGATGTGGTATCCACCTAGGAACCACAGCAGCTTGGTTAGGCATAGAACACAAATGCTCGTGCGTAGTTTCTGAAAAATGGTCTGAAGAATCTTCAACAGGAGAAGAATGATCCTCAGAGAACTTTTTACAGTTTGCTAGATGGTGACTGAGTAAAGGCACGGCGCAAAGAATTTCAGAACTTATACAATCAACATCCTTTCCCATCAACCACTTGAAATGAAGGAAGAGAAACAAAGCAGGAGCAGTGCAAAAAGGCAGAGAAAATGTACAGCTCTTGTTTTGTCCACAAATCATAAAATATGAAAAAGCAGAACGAGCTTCTGTTGATAGCTCAGGGTCAAGGTAATGAATGAACTTCTCCCACCATGTCTTCGGAAGGCTCTGAGAATAGAATAAATAAAGTCAAGTTTATGCAAACGAAATGCTTATCCATTTCCTTGATGAAGAATTCTATTCAACAGATTGCTTATGTCTTATGTAACCTTGCAAAAGCCACTTTTTCAGAAAAATGAAGAATTATAGTCAACAATTAATCATTTCTTTTAAAAGATAAACAGCAAGAATAATTAAAAAAAAATACGTAAAAAATAAAACATGCCACAAACATGTAAATTACCTCTCATTTCACAAGCACAGTAAACTTTATCTCGTTCATACATCAAATAGAACCCAAGTAGCCAATACTAAGCTAATGAAATGTATTCTAAATTTCTAATTACCATAAGCTAACGCCTGTGCATCTCATTTACTATAGCAGTTAATCTATGCTATGAAAGATTATCACCTCGCCTAGGCAATGAGACAAGACAATTAATCATTTCTTTTTAAACATGCACAGCAAGAATAATGAGAAAACACAATACTTAAGAATGAAACATGCCATAAACTTGTAAATAACCTCACATTTCACAGGCACGGTAATCTTTATCTCGTTCATTCATCAAATAGAACCCAATAAACCGATACTAAGATAAATGAAGAAACACTACTTTGTGAATGTCCATGGTCCCTTACCAGGATTCATTAACTTGAATATATGAGAAAATAAAAAATCCATGCAACTTTTATTTATTCAACTTATCATGAGCTAACGCCTGTGTATCTCATTTACTATAGCTGTAATCCTATGTTAAGAATGACGATCACCTCAGTTGCCTAGGCGACGAGACAAGACGAGGTGAGACTATGGCTGTTGGCTGGGTGCATTACCTTGGTTATTCAAACTTCACTTCTTATTCAAAAAATATATTTTTATTATTTTGTGTACATCTATGAGTTACAAATAATGACATAAATTTAAAACTAAAAATAAAAATATAATAAATATAAAAATGTAGCCAACTTTTGTACCAAAAATGATAAAAAAGTTAAGGGGCTAGGCCATGGTTTGCAGAGTCCACTAAGCTGGATCAAGATCGACCTATTCTCGGATTAGATCAACACCTACTTATCTGATATCGACCTGGAGGACCAATCCAAAGCTGATTCCCTAAGGAATCAGCTTGGATCGGCCCTTAATCATGATCCAACTGGATCGTATTGGGAATCGGCCGACCCAACCATTTAGCAGGACTTGGAAAATTCAGAATCAGGCCCGATTTGAAACCCAAAATTTCCCCAATAAAGGGGGAAATCGGGCGATCACCCCTTAGGTACCTCCAAATCCCACCCACCCAACCCCCTCCCGATCCTAGGGCTCATAGGCTTCATAGGCTTCCTCTGGCATCCCCTTCCAGCAAGTTCCCCCTCCCCCGGCCTCCCTGATTCTTCCCATCTAAAGATCCTCTACCTACCGACCAAAAGGGACCCCTCAGAAGAAGGGGCAGGCACACCTTGCTGCCTCCTCCCCCTCCCGACCCTTGTCCCCATTGGAAGAAGTAGCAACAGCAACAAGGGAGGTCCCCCCTTGCCCGCTTGGGATAATTGAAACCGGAACCTTGACATGTAGATATGGTCCCTTGTCCAAATTTCCCAACTCTCTCCTCACCTTAACATTTTATTTAAAAATTTAATTAACATACATGAGTATCATTTTTTTGTGTTCTATGTGGACTAAAAATGTCAGACGAGAAGCATGGTGCTCCTACACATTGTGATGTTGGATGGCAACACAAATAGATGATAGATGTTAAAAAAGAGAGTAAAATATAAGTCATGCGGAAAAGAAATGAATGGAGGTATTTATTGTTTCAAACAACACAAGTGGTAGAATTAGTGGGAACAGAACTGCGAGAAGAAATGTTAAAATATTTAACCAAGAGAGCATCATAGAGAGAGATACATATACATATTGAGCAAAGAGTTGATTTGCATGATGAGTTACTTGGATAAAAAGATATCTCATATCTGAAAGTAATGCAGACAAGTAAGACTTAGACCTGTGAAGATGATAAGAAAAAAAAAAGAGGCAATAGGATCTCCTACTAGTCGTTCAGATGTGGGAAGCACTCACTCTACACCTCAATCAAGCTGAGGTAGTAAGTTCCATAAGTCATAGTTAGTTTGGCTAACAATCACATCCATGCATACACAACAAGACAGAAACCAAAGGATGATAAAGCATGTCGTTAAGAATCAAGAACATTGAACGGTAAAAAATTTCTGAAAAAAGGTTTGCCTAATTTGCAAGTGATATTTATAGACAGAGCTAAAAGATGTGGTCAAGGCTTGTCACAGAATGATATTGATTTAAAATATCTTTTTTAAAAACAACATCCATTTGCAACATGAATGGAGGACAAGAATGTTGAACCTCTAGAATTCGACTTGAATGATTGTGCATTAACCAAAAATGAGTTTGACAGTGTACAGGGTAAAGATGAAGAAATGAAAGAAGCACACAATGCATCAGTTCCAACTATGAGTCTATAACTTCAACTCTAGCTCCAGCTTTATCTACAGCTCCAATTTCCCTTGCTAATTCAAGTGCAAATCCTTCTACTCATAAGAGTTTGTAAAAGAAAGAAAGATTTGTACTATTCAAATCATTGAAGGTCAACTAGAGCAATATTGGACATGGTATGTAAGAAGAAGAAGTAAAGAGTAAGCTAATTATCCAATAAAGAGTTGTAAGTCCCACCGATAGTACACATGCGCCCTCCCTCAAATAGAGATGATGAGGAAGAATTCATTCCATCAATAAAACAACATATAACTGGTTCAAGTGGAGGTGGAGATAGAGGTGAAGATGGAAAAGAAAGTTGTTCTAACAATGCAAGTACCAATGGAGCAATGGCTGATACTTTGAGCCAAATGTAACATTCAAGTGATAAAGTCAGAATTAGAATCAAAAGAGCTTTTTTGATGGGTGCATAATAAGAAATTATTCAGAACCCCCGGAGCACTTGCAGCCATATTTTCCACCCATAGTCATAATTTGCAGAATCCGCTGTTCCGAGTCAAGATCGGCTGATTCAAAGATCGGATCGGCCCATACCAATCCGATTTCAGCCCAAAAGAGCCGATCTAGAGCCGACTCCCAGCTAAATCGGCCCAGATCGGCTGCATTGACTAATCTGGATAGGATCGAAAATTGGCCTGATACTGCCCCTTTTGGGGAAAATTTTAGCCCCAAAATGCCTATATCAGATCAGAGTACAATCTAAGTTCATTATACATATTACTTTTGACACTTTTTGAAGTACTGATCCAAACCAATTCTAGATCAATATTTCTCCCGGAGGATCAGTCCAATCAGACTCACCGATCTGGGTCCCAATTTTAATCTTGCAATCTTTGTCCACAACTCCAACAGACGACGTGTATGATTTTAGTGAAATGACTAAATCATTATTTTCATATGGATATGAACTAATCATGAGTAACAATTCTCAATAAAGCATCCAAGAGCAACAAGAGGACTACGAAGGCCACTTCAATAGATATTGGTGACAAAAAGATATATATTTTTTTACATATGAGTTGTACCATTTTCTTTATTTATTTAAATGATCACTAATGTTAACTTATATTTATAGAACTTAAAATCTCTCGTAATGACGTGAAAGTGTGTTAAATGTTATGTTTCTATTTTAACAAATTTAAAAAAAAAATCTATTTTTATGATTTCAGTAATTTTTATGACTTTTTTTAGAACAAAACAAATCAAAAAATCCGGATCGAGTAGAGAATTGGCCCGGATCGAGACCTACCAATCCAGGTCTTGATTCTAATCTCGCGATCCTTGGACTTGGCAAAGATTGTGAGATGTGAATGAGGAGTCAACCTATTGAAACATTAAGACCTCCAAAGTTATAACCAAAGTAGACAGGGTCGGCATCAGGACCTAGGTCAACCGAGGTCAAACTGAACTAGAACTGGTACACCTGGAACAATTTAGATTCAAACTTTAAATAAATTAGAAAAAAATACAAAAAATATTTATTTCTATTCAAATCTTATATTTTGAAGACAATTTTCGTCTACTTGTCCATGCATCTTCTATGATAATTTTCATCTTCTCTCCATTCAAAACTGTAATTAGAACTCCACTTATATATAAAACTTTAGAAACTAAATTATAAGTGGGGCTCTAATTATAGGCTAGAATAAAAAATAAATTGAGATCAGAAAATATATATTATTTCTCTACATGAAGTAGCACAAATTTCTCCTTGGACAGATGACAGAGATTTTAGAGTGAAAGAATGAAAGAAGAAACAAAGGAGAGGTGAGAGGAGTGGAAGGCCCATTGGGGGCCTTATATAGAATGGTTCGAGAATGTTAAAAGGCCCTTGTGGGCACTTGGAACCCCCAACAGTTAGCTGTTGGCGCCCCGGTCCCTACTAAGTGTTCCATAGTTATAACTTCTTATTCATTTATCTTGTGTCTTATATGTCAATATGATATCATCCGTAAATATTATGTACATACTATGTCTTCTTGTATATTCTTTGTTAATACAAAAAGATAAAAACTCATAACAAATGCTAGATATAAACTTACTTAAACCAGAAAATCTCTTATTTTTCCCATAATTGCACAAAGACTAATGGTTGCTCCAAGGCTTTTATCACTTGTGCATTCTTAACATGTACTTTCTTTTGTTCGAACACCTACCACAAAATATATTTTCGAACTTTATCATAAACTTTTTCCAAGTCAATAAATACAATATGTAAACCTTTCTTCGTATCTCGATATTTCTTCATTGAATTTCTATTAAAAAAGTAACTTACATTGTATAAATTCAAATTAGTTTATTAAAATAATTGTTTGATGTAATCAACACTCCAACTCTGAGATTTCATAATATGACTCAATTTCATAATATGACTCATGAACATCTCTTTATTTTTTAAGCGATTTTGTATATCTATTTTTTCTTAAAATAGGTGCGATAACACCCTTTCTCTATTCATTTGATTTTTTTAAATTAGATTTAGTTAAAAAATTGAGTTATCCATTGATTCCATTCCACTCCTAAATTATTCTAATATTTTTATATTTCAATAGAGATTCTATCGGTATCACAAGCTTGCCTATTCTCATTCTCTTCAATGGATCTTTAACTATAAAAATTTTAAGCTCGTTCTAGCAAAACTATCATTTAAAGAAGCATCAAAATAACTTTAACACTTTTTATCTCAAAATACTTAATTTACATATCTTCATTCACTTTTTCAAAAAGTTGACAAATGTGACAAGAACGTTAAACATAGGACTCAAACATGATGAATGAAGTGTAAATTGATACATGAGTCTTATGTGATCATAGGATTCCCCTAGAGTTGAAATAAGAATTGTATCCTACAACTATAGGATTGGCAATGTTGTATTGTAGTGTGTCGGGCAATTGAAGGACAACCATGCCTCCAAGATAAGTGTTGTTAAAATGAGAATGTTAAGATGGATATATAGACATACTACACTAGATACATTACATAATGAATATATTACAAAAAATGTAAAAGTAGTGCCTAATGTAGAGATATCGAAAAAAAGAGGTTGGGATGGTTTAAATGCATTCAACAAAAACTAAGGAAGCTCCAATTTAAAACTTGGAAAATATCAAGATAGTAGACATACTCTAGTGTTTGCTGCAAACCCACAACCCTCATACCACCACAAAGCCTCTCTTCCTTACATGTACACATACTCTAGGTCACTTCCCGGAATTTCCAAAATGATCTTCCTATAAGAGATTTTTACACATCAAATGGAAATATAAAGTCTATGTAATGAAAACCACTCTTCTGAAATGATACAAGACAATAATAATGGCATCAGGAATTAAGGATAGCACGTTAAGATGATCTAGGTGAAAGCTTCCAAATATAAAAAGCAGTAAAAAATGCACCTGCAGCACACACAGTCCCCAAGATGTGTCGAAGGACCTCTTTTTGCTAGAAGATAGAACATTCCTCACATTTGCATATGTGCAGTCAGAAAGGGGGAGCTCCTTGATTGTGACAGCAAGGTGCTTAAGTTTATGACTTACGTAGGGCCACAATGGGCCTTTCAGGTCCAAAAAATTGTATATGCAAAAAAGAAATTGTCCTCCTTTACTCTGTGAACATGAAAGCCTAAAACCAATTGAAGTAAATGGAGCTTGTGACTCGCAAAACCTGCCAGATCCGACAGGCTCATAAAAAACTGTGATGAGTAAGCATAGGATAGTTACTGCATGCTGTAAACATCCTTCCAAAGTGAGAAACCTTAAACCCATCTTGTTATCAAGTAAAACTACCTCCACACAGACCACTGGCCATACGGACAACAATTTGCCAGTTTCTAGTATAGAAACAATTTCATATAACCAATAGTCCTCAAATATCCAGGTAAGACTACAGTTCAGGGGTAACAACAACTCAAATCTTCCCTTTCTTTTACAGGAAGCAGAAGCAATAGCAGAATCACGAGTTTCAAAGTCAGCAAAAGTGGTAGGCTTCATACAACTAGGTGTCAAACAAGGACCAGATTCCAGCTTATTTCCTACTTTTTCTGCCTGTCTGCAGAAGCGCCTCCTGAAGTAGACAAAGCCAAACTTTCTATTATCCTTTTCATTGGCTGACCTTTTTGGCACAAGAAATGAAGACCTCCTGATGTTTCCACCAGATGTACTATTCACATGGGAGACTCTTCTCTCCTTCAAAACTCTAAGAGAGGATGCCCTCACTCGAGGAGCAGAACGAGCAAGCCAGGATATGATGGGCTCTGATTCTAGCAGAGCATCCATACATTTATCATCCACAACACTTCCAGAGCTACCTCCATTTTCTATTTTTGTTTCCAAATTCATTTTTTCTGAATTAGATTTCTGGGAAAGCTCGCTAGGCAGCAACAAAAGTTTAATCCTCTCATTCTGAAGATTAGTCCATTCTTCTTCCCGGTCATCATACTTGACATGATGAAGCTTTGTTATTGGATCATAATCCTTGACAAGGCCAAAATACCAACTCTGATCAAGAGGCCAAAAGACCCTGATCCTACGCTTAAGGACCCAATAAGGATCAATACCTCTTGAACATACCTCGTAGAAATGACTCTGCTTCTTAAGATAACCTTTCTGACTTTGTTTCCTTGGCCGCAATGCTCTACCTGCATTACCAGCAGATGAGACAGCCAGATCTGAGCATCTGAAACTTGTCTGGATTACAGGCAAGCGTGGAACCGATTTCTTCGATGATTTTGAAGAGAATCTTGACTTGCCCCCAGAATTTTCTGTGCAGTTTGGATCAAAACGAGATGAAAGCATCCTGGCAGCATTCTGCTCAAGGCTTTCTTCATCATCTTCAGGACAGTTATTACAAAGGTCATCTACGTTAGCAAATGCAAAACATTCACCATGGAGATGTTTTTGTTTTTCCAATGTATTCAGCCTCTTGCGATGATTTCTTTGAGTTCTTTCCCTAGTCATTTGCACAAAGTTACAATTATCCTGGTGCTGAACTGGATCCTGCATATCTGAAACACTTCCCTTAAGTCCATGATTCTTTCTCTTGCGTTTACCAACCAATAGCCCAACTTTTTTAGTTAATTTACCTGCATTACTCTCGTAATCACCAGAGGAATTATGACCAATGGAATTGAGAATAACGGGTTCTGCCTTTACATCACAAGCAGATCTTTTCCTTCTTAACAAACCGCGAGGCCGCCTTGGAATATTAATATCATCACACAAGGTGTTCGGTTGTTGGGCATCACCACAAGTGAGGATGAATTTACTTTTCTTTTCTGTGACAGAGGCAAAACCAATTTCCGTAGCCCTGGAAACACCACCCGCACTAATGTGAGGAGTGCTACTTGATCCACCTGGATAAAGTGGCAAGCCAACACCTGCGTCAAGCCCATCTTTATAGGACCCTGAAATGCCTGAATTCTTGCGGCGCCTCTTGGTCACTTGTTGTAGAGCGTTTGGAAATAAAATGTTTCTACTTCGGGTGCTTCTCCTTGATCGCCCAAGTGACTGCACAGCCGCCGCACTTCCGTCATCAGCGGAATGAGTTCTCTCTCTTGCACAAAGTTCATCATTTCCGGTACGAGTTCTTCTAAAGGAGATTTCTGGTTTCCCCACATGCAGATCATGGACGTCTAAGGATTCTGAATTCTCGAGATTATCACCGAAATCATGCTTCTCTTCGTTATTTTCCATCAAAAGCCGCCAATCCCCGGAAACAACGCCCAAACCCCCAGTCTCTCATCTTTCATCAAGCATAACTTCCCAAAATGAAAAGTGATCTTAGATCTGGAAACGAAACTTTTTCCATGGCTTCAAAAAGCACCCAGAGACGAAATCCTGAGCAACAAAGGAAATCACCAGAACACAATCTCTCAACGATATACCCATGGAGTATCCGCGGATAAAATGGAGAAAAAATCTACCTGGATCGGGACACGAATTCCTCCGACCGATCGGCGCGGTAAGCCGAGCAATAGGCGGATTTCACCTGTGTTTTTCGCCGCAGAGACGAGAATTCTTCAATTTCCTCGATGTTTCCTCACCACCAGAGCGAGCCCGCCTAGGGTTTCTTTGATTTCAAGCGATCGGTTTGGAGGAGAGAAAACGGAAAAAATTACATCCGCCTTCTCCTCGAGGGACTGACGCGGCTGAACCGGACGATCCTCATCCAACGGTTGCTTAGTATTTATAATATTTGAACTCTTGAGGACATTTCAGTAATTTGCGGAGTCAACAAAAATTATAAACGGTCGACAATCGTTCTAACTGGTTACGTGGACGGCTGAGATGAACCAAAAACTGTGCTGTCGGGCATTTCCCTGCTTCTTTACTGTTTTATTTTCTATTTCGTAGAAAGTTCTCGAGGCTTCCGCCCCCCACCAGACGGGTTTTGACCGAAGGAACTTTCGCGGTTGAGGAAAACCAGCCGAGCCAGAAAGCTCGTCTTGCTCCTGCTTCCCAGGCGCGAAGTGGGGATGGATAGGGAGGACGTGGCTATGGTGTTCTCGGTGGAATTCTGGAGGATGGCCCTTCTCTGGACGCTCTCTCTGCTCTATTCCTACCTTCTCTTGCTGTTTAAAGGCTCCTCTTCGTCGTCTTGTCCCTCTCCGCCTCGACAGTTTTCCGCTGGCAACACCGAGGCTGCCAAACCGATTTGCGTAATCACTGGAGTAAGTCATTCTTCGGACTTTCCTCAAGGGGATTTTTTTTCTGCCCTTGCTTTGGATTCTTCTTTGACTGCTGGAGGATTGGTAACTGCAGGCAACATCTGGGCTGGGGGCAGCAGCAGCTAAGGCCCTCTCCGCTAAGGGTTACCGTATTGCGCTCGGTACACATGCGTATATATCAAGCTCTGCCATTTGTCTTTTTAGAATAAATGATCCCATCACAATTTTCCGTTTACCCTCTTCACTGGCAAATTGCGATCTATACGACTTATTATATCCCACGACGATCACCATTCAGTGGACAGTTTAGATACTTTGAACACTGGATAGCTGTTTTACTTAATTAAATTGATAGCCCTGAGCAATATGGCTTGTGTTATCCATGTTATCGACAAGCTAGAACAATCTTTTCTTATATTTTACGACTGCATTTTGAGCTTGTGTCGCTTGATATTAGAGATGTTTGGGTAATTCATCATTTTCTTATCTAGAGCCATTTGTCAACAATATTCTGACTGCAACACGACTTAATCATGTTTATGTACTTCTCAACACCAGCTGGAAGGTCCCCTCACCTGCTAGCTAAGGTATACTTGGCGTTAGGGTTTTTTTTTATATGTTTTGATCTGTTAGCTTACAATCTCCTTAATTTTACTTGTTATCTTTTCCTGTCAAAACTTTTGTTAGATTGTTGAAGAGATTATGAGGGAGGTCAATGATGCCCAACTGAAAGAGTTCATTGTTGATTTGTCATCTATTCAGTCAATCATGAAGTTCAAACATGCTTTGGAGCAGTGGCTCTTGGATTCCAGATTGTATTTTTCTATCCAACTTCTGATAAACAATGCTGGGATATTAGCCAAATCGCATCGCTCTACTGCAGATGGATATGATCAGTAATACACCATACGTTGTTGGAAATAAGCCTTCATCATTATTACTTTTTTGGTTACTAGCATGGAATATAGTTCCTTCTCAATGAACATTTTCGTTCACATGGAAATGACATTTTATAATAGTGATAATTAATGCTGAAGGATGCCAGAAATTTATAACAATGGTCAATATTTGCCGTCCTGGTTACTGACATGGAATATAGTTCCTTCTCAATGAACATTTTTGTTCACATGGATATGACATTTTATAATAGTGATAATTAATGCTGAAGGATGCCAGAAAATTATGACAATGGTCAATATTTGCTGTCCTGAGTTTCATGTGTTATTAGATGGCTGAAAATCTTTCTTGGTGTGCATACAAGCATCATAACTTAATGTAACTTTGCTGAATGACCAGAGATTGGATGCCCATGGCTACTCGTAGATAATTGTCCTCGTTATTAAATTTATGTCAAATGTAGTTTGGTTGTTCTTAGTGTGTTTTCTTCTTTTTCATACTTGTACCTTTATTTTTCATAAGCAACAAATGAATCATGACATTTGTCACCTTCAAAAAAAATGTTTGATCGTTAGTGCAATCTGGCATGCAATCCTCATGTAGGAACTTCATCATCTTGAGTAGAGGCAACCGAAGGGTCCCTAAACTCTTATGTTGGGTTTAGCAACTTCCAAAGCAAAGTCGCATGTCATGAGAATGGGGTCAGGAGAGAGAAGCTTAGGTAATTTCTCCTTCCCCACCCCCTGCTTCCTCTCCTCTTGGTACCTTATCCCCACCCCTCCATCTCACTCATGCCACTCCCTCAGCCAGCAACCCCCCCCCATCTGGAGTAGGCGGTTGTTTGTCATCATTAGGGGTGTGGACGATTCAGGTTGGTCCGGTTTGAGAGTATTTTATTCCAAATCGAAGTGAACCATACTCTCAAACCGAATTGGTTCAATTCAGTTTGGTTTGGTTTGAGGTTGAAATTGATTAAATATTTAAAGTAATTAATTATTTATATATATACTTATTTTTAGTTATAATTAATGAATATAAATATTATTTTATTATAAAAATATAAACATTATTTTTAATGATGTAGTAATATTTTTATTATATTTTAACTTAAATCGGTCAAACCAAACTAGTGATCCAAATGGCGGTTTGAACCGTTTTGTGCACACCTCTTGTTGTCATTGTTGCCCCCCGATGGTCCCACTGCCAATGTCGCACCCTTCCCACGGTCGACGCTCCTACTCCCCTCTCCCCCAAGGCTTAGTTTGGCAACATGCAACCGTTGTTTGGGTCTAGATCTTTAGGTGGCCCAATTGTTCTGCATGTCGTCTCTGCAAGAAAGTTGGACACTCTAGCCATTCTTGTAGGTGGGCTTCTAAGCGTTCCACATCGCCCTTGATTCCCCCACCCTCACAAGTAAATGCTGCTCCACCCCCCTACCCTCTCTGTCACCCACCTCTGAACCCCTTCTGGGTCGGGAGCTCCCTCAAATGGTCAACCTTTCTTAGGCCCAGACTTTGTGCATCGCAAAGACTTGTTGTGCATTGCAAAGAATGGTTGCACATCACAAAGACTGGCCGTCAGGTCGTGATATTCCCAAGTCTGTCTCCCCCCTCCCCAGGAGATTGAGACATTGGTGGAAGTGGTATTCAATCTCTTTCATTGCATCTGGTATGAGAGCAAGGATCAGTGGATCCTAAAGATTTCTTATTCTGCCTGTTAGGTCAGAAACAAGGCATTATGATTTTGGAAAGAGTGGGTCGTTGGCAAGGTCTTCAACATCTCGGATGGGAACACAATCTCATTTCATCACTGGACCATTGAGTTTGAGACTTCTTCAACACCACTCCTTGAACTTTCCACTGCATGGTCTCCAGCCTTCCACTTCAATGGTGGAGTGAGGAGGCCATGTGGAAGCAACTGAAGCCGATGGGTGAGCTGGTTATTATCGAAGGAAGTGTCTTGGACAAATTCACCGTCGATCAAGTGTAGTTGTTACTAGAGCTCTGCTAGAAAATTTATTTGCTGATGAAGATCCGCACTTGTGCAGAAGGTCACTGCTACTAGGCAACCGAGGCCCAGCAAAGGTTGACAACCTAGACCCTTCGGAGGTAGTAGGAACCGACTCTATAGGAGTAACAAGGTCTACCCCTACCTAGCTATGTCGCCGGTTCTGGAGGCCAAGGTGGCCCCTATCAACACTTCAGTGCAACCTTAATGCTCCCCTTTATGTCTCCTCAGAACCCTCTTACCCTCAGGTTCTCGAGGTTCCAATATCAGCAAATGTCCAAAAGGATACTAAGCCCTAGTCTATGCATGATTAGGAGTTTGATAATGGCATAACCCATATGTTAAGAGCCAAGAATATGGACTTTTACATGTTTAAGTCCTAAGTCCCAGTTATATCAAGAATGAGAAGAGAGCCACCTAATCTATATACATCAAATCAGATTTTTGACCTGATGATTTTGGATCAGGGAATATCATCTCCATATAGAACTTGATGTTAAGAATGAGGGATTGTCATGGTCTTAAGTAACCCGAAAATTCACCAAGTTTTAGTGACCTCAACATGAGAGATGGTCAGAGTTAGGACCTCTAGATATGCTAAGTCATAGGCCTCAATAATGGTTAATGGAAGAGATGTTCGAAATCAAATTTTGGCATGTTATTTTTGGATCCATAAAATTGCTAAGTCTAATAACTTAACTTAAAATGAATTAAAAATGAATTTTAAGTCTAATGCACTTAATAAAAAGACTTAGATTATTATAAATGGAATAATAATGAACATTCTAACCAGATGTCATACAAATCTGATTTCACTTAGTCTAAAAATGTCAAGAATTAGATAAAAAAAAGAATTGGGCTTAAGATCTTATGATCAAAATACATAATCTCATAATGAATTAAATCCAAAACATGTCTTTAATAGACTTCGGAATTAATAAACTCTAATAATTCCAAATATAAGACCTTCAATTAAAGGAGTTAAATTCATGTTAAGAATAAACAAATGCCATAAAAATCTGATTTTACAAAGTCTAAAAATGTCATGACTTAGATAAAAATTAAAATTAGGATTAAGATCTTATGATCATAACAAATTAAATCCGAAAGAAGCTCAAGATGTAGAGATCTCACATGCGAAAGTGGCAGCAAGACCTTGACAGAAAGAAGAAAGAGCAGAAGAAATTCTCACAGAATTGGATAGATTTGAGAGGAAAATGGAATTAGCACTAGCGGTGCCTACCTTCTCGGTAGATGCTCATTGTGGGCTCTTTTCCCTCGTTCTCTCCATTATCTTGTACCTTTTTTGTTCATTTATATGAAATTTTGACCTTCGGCTCATACTCAAAAAGACTTGACAGGAAAATGGAAACCCAAGGAATAGTGGAAGAGGACTATGTGAGGAGAATGACACTCAGAACATGAACATGCCAAATGGAAGTGGAGAGCAAAATAAAGGTGGCTTAGAGAGAGTGACAAAAATACAAAATTCTTCCATGCAATGGTTAGCCAAAAGAACAAGAAAAACTATAGAACAAAAGTAGCATTAATGGAACTCCCATCATTAAGGAAGAGAATATTGTTGCAGGCTTTGTGTAATTCCTTTCACACTTATTTAAAGAAGACTGCTCTTGAAGGCCTTCCATCAATAACTTGACAAACTAAAAACTGTTTGAGGATGATAGCACCCTCTTATCTGTGGTAATGTTTGGGGAAGAGATTGCTAATATTATTAAGCACCTGATGGTTGACAAATCTTCAGGTCTTGACAGTTTCCCTGCTGAATTCTTTTAGCACTTCTGGTACATGGTGGGTAAGGAGGTGACCGAGGCTATCCAGGATATCCAATTAAATTCAGTAAGGATTAAAGTTGTCAAGGCTATTCTTCTTGTCCTAATTGCAAAATTAGAGAACAGCATTTGCCCTGAGGTCATCAAAACCCTGACCAACAGATTACGGAGGGTTATCCACAAATTGGGGGACAAGTCCCAATCTGCCTTTCTCAAAGGGAAAAATGATATCGGACTCCTCCATGAAAATACAAGAATTAATCCTTGATCCAAAAAGGAAGAGAAAAAAAATGTGGTGGTGAAGCTGGACTTTGAGAAGGCTTATAATAGGATAAATTAAGATGCTCTTTACTCCTTTTTGAGACTTATGAACTTATGTGAACAATGGATCCAATGGATCAAAATGTTGCTTGGAATCAGCTTCCTATTCCATATTGCTGAATGGGGAAGTCAAAAGTTTCTTCCTCTCTTCTAGGGGTATCCGTCAAGAGGATCCTATATTTTTCTCCTGATCTCCCAAGTCCTGCACTTTATTTGGGTAAGAGGGGAAATCAGAGGCATAATTGAGGGCATCAGCAGCACTGGCCGGGTGCCTTGGATATCTCATATTCAGTACACAAATGACACCCAGTTTCTCTCTACCCTGGCTTTAGTTAATATTAGAAACCTCAGGACATCGCTCTTCTTCCTCCACAGTACCACGGGTTTTAAAGTTAATTTCATAAAAGTGAATTGGTCGGAATCAATCTGGATAAGCAAAAGATAGAAAAATCTGGCAAACATCTTGGTGGTCAAAATAGAAAAATTTCATCTCTAGTATATGGGACTCTCTCCATCTAATAAGAAGTTAAGGAACAAAGATTGGAATAGTGTTATCAAAAAGTTTGAATCCTGACCGCAAGGGTGGAAAAAGAGGTTGTTCTCTGATGGAGGAAGATGGGTCCTCTTTTTAGCAGCATAGTTCACAAAATCGGCCGATTATCGGATCGGATAGGATGGATTGGCCCCAGAATAGGGCTTGATTCTGTTCCAATTTCAACCCAGAAGGGCCAATATAGAGCCTATTCCCAGCGAAATCAGCCCTGGAATTGGGTCCTATTCCGGGGCCGATTCTGATCCAGTTACTCACCAGAATTGGCCCCAAATGCTGCCGGGCAGCACTGTGTCGCTGCAGTGGCAGAAGTCACTGGATCCCGGCTGACGGACCTGGCAAAGCTGTAGGGCGGGGAAGACTGCCGTGGCAGCGCAGGATCCCGGCTGACTGAGCTGTTAAGGCTGTAGGGTGGGAAAGACCGCCGTGGCAGCATAGCGCAGCCGTAGAGGCCTGATACGGCCCCTTTAGGGCCTAGATCAGGGTCCATTATATATATATATATTTTTACTTTTTAACTCTCTTTGAAGGACCGATTCCAGATCGGTATTTCTCCCTAAGGATCGCCCTGGATCAGATCAGGACCCACCAATCTGGGCCCCAATCCAATCCCACGATCTTTGGTCAGCGGTTCTGGCCAATATCTCAGTGTATTTCTTGTCAATTTTCGGAATCCCTAGAGGTATATACAAAATCCTTGAAGCAAAAAAAGTTGCCTATTTCTGGAAGAGATCCGATGACAAGTAGTGACTTTCAAAAACCTACAAAGTCAAGTGGTGAATTGCTGGAGTGAGGCAGCTGCTCCTTCGCTCTACTTTATGGCATTTGGAGGGACATCATGAAAAGTAGTGACATTATCAGTTGTGCTTCTTATTTTATCATTGGGGATGAAGAAAAACAAATGAATAGATAACTGCACTCTTCAAGTCAAATATTCAAATCCCTTCAGTTTAGACCAGAAGAACCTAGATTGTCCCCTGGCTGACTGCTGGTCCTATGACTCCAACACCTGGTGGTGCTTATTCTCTAGAACTTTGAAGACAGAAAAAGTCTAGAAGTGGATGCAATCCAACATCTTCTCAGTAATTTCCAGTCAAAATCACAGCATCTGGACTTGGAGGGGTGAAAACCACATGGTACAGAATGACTTGACACTCAAGTCTCCCTGAGAATTAAAACTTTCTTTTGGAAGATTGCTTGGAGGATAATCCCTTTAGTTGTCAGTGTGATGGCTACATGTAGTGAACAAGAAATGTCTTCTACGGCACCTCTCCAGAAAACCAAGATCACCTATTGCAAGGGCCCGTGGTGTGCAGGCTGCAATGCCATCATCAACCGAGGAGCTTATAAGGACCTGGGGAGAGGACTCACCCCTGACATGAATCCAACTTTTGGGGCTGCATTTATCATGGCCCTCTTGTGGTGTGTTTGGAAGGAAACAATTCAAGAAGATTTGAGCAAAAGTTCTCACCTCTGACCAGCATTCTGATGGCGGCCAAGGAGTATCTTAGGCAATGCGCGACAACCAATCACTCTTGAAAGATGATTTTGCAATCATTTATCTCCATTTTAGTGGCTTCAACTTGTCTTTTGTCTGATGGGTTTGGGGTTTATCCCCAGGTAGTCTATTCTTGAACCTATGGTCGATCTACCCTACTCAATAGGTGTAGCCTTGGCGGTTCTCTGTTTTGCTGTTGTACTTCTCATCTAGGCCACAAAAGATCTATCCTATAATAGATCTCAAGTGACTCTGGTTTTGGGTTCCTTGTAATGACTGTTTTAACATTAATGCAATACATAGTATCTGTGCTAAAAAGCTTCATTTTGATGTATTACCCATTTAAGGCCAAAGTTTTGTATTGTTGCTTTACAACTTAAACATTTTGTTTTCTTCCCATTTTTTTCTCAACAAAATCGTCTTTCAGGAGGTGACCTCATCGAATCTGAATTTAAGGCATTTTCTGGCAGGTTTTATAGGATAGTAGGCTGTAATTACCTGTTCATTCCTCAGCCTCGTAGGAAACTGCTAAAGAAATGAAACATATCACTGCGAGGGCCTAATGGTGTGATTTTAAATTGCCAAGTAAGCCATTTTTCTCAAACTGGATGAAACCTTAATGACTAAGTTGCAACAAATATTGATAATTCTCCTGCTAACTCATGGTCTCTGGTAATCTAGAGAAAATGCATGGAAGATACGTTTTAGTAAAATTCTTATATTCCTTTATTACTTCCATATGGTGATCTGTAGATGTTAAAAGTATAGTGTCAAGGCGTCAGCATGTCAATTACATTCAATGGGGCTGTTTCGGCTCAGATGATAATGTGGCCGCTCAGGCATAGATGCTGAAAATGTGAGGGGGAGGAGGGAAGAAAAGCTAGGAGAGCATAAAGTAGATTTTTTAAGTGGCACAGGGGCCTTGGCCTGGTCCCAAAAGGCCTTGTGCCTCAACAACTATAGATGGAGAAATAATATCTACGTAGTCTGACTATTGGAGGAATCCCTACAGTTGATATATTTTTAATATATTTTAATTAAATCAGTTTAATTGGTTTGATTTGGTTTGGAAGCTCTCAAACCTTGTCAAACCAAACCACTAGTTCAGACTAAACCAAACCAATCCAGTTTAGTTCGGTTCAGTTTGGCAATTGGAACCAATTAACGCACACCTGTAGAGTGGTATGCAGGTGCAGCTCCATTGTAGAATATGTGAAGACTTTATTTAACATCCGTGCCCATAAGGCAGCACCATCCAAAGTGTTTTGGTAGAGATAAGGGAGTTTAAGGAGAGAAATTTGACTGGCATGGGATCATCGTGACATTAACACGCTAGAAGGAAAAAAATACATCCTATTGAAAGTGAGTTCTTTACTTCCAAAAAAGCTAAGTTAAAAGTATAAGAAATTGCCAAACACTTTTACGGAAGAAACTTGGGAGAACTGCTTTGGAAGTGCTTTTCTATGTTCCCATATGAAGAATTCATTGTTCAAATATTTTGTATAATTTGTTGTTCAAATACACCATTGAATGGCTTCTGTATAATGATTTTTGCTCCTTTTGTATGGAGAGAATATTGGTACTTTTGTGGGATCACTCGTAAATTTTTGTCCATATTTGTTTTGTCTCCCAGTTTTCCTTCTAATGGATGAATTGTCTTATCGACTCAACCACAAGATTGAGGGTTAATGAAGCGTACAGTCTAATTTGTGCTACTTAACACTTTTTGTGCTCACGAAGATCAGTTTCTAAGAGAATCTTGTTGAAAGACTCAGTCTAAGATTATGATTTTTCCAGGATGATGGCCACAAACTTCATGGGTGCCTTCGTTCTAACCAAGCTTCTTCTACCGCTGCTTGAGAACAGCCATTTGCCTTCCCGGATTATTAACGTAACATCTTTTACACACCGATGTGGTAAGAACAGCTTCCAGTTTTCTGTTGCAGTAATCATGAACCCACAGTTGAAATGTTGTTACCCAGGTTGCTCATTGATTTTGAAATCAATTACATCCCCTACTCTGCTAAATTCCAGCTTACTCTGATCTTGCCAAGACATTTATTTCGATGCTTTTTTAGTTGTCTGTGGACTCCACCGAAACATTTAGTCCCACATGAAGCCGACCTTAGATCTTCACTGTAGTTGCCATCGGCTTCTTCAGTGCAGGTAAACAAGGGAGATTTGGTGAAACATCTGTATCATGCACCAGCGTCACGAAGGTTTCCCCTTGCTCGGATCTATGAGTATTCAAAATGTAGGTAGACTATTAGCCTCATGCTCGGCGAAAAACCTTGCTTGGTGAAACTCACCTTTCTTCTAATTCAAGGGTTCGGTCTTTTCTTTGGCAGTATATTTACTGCTCTTCACATACGAACTTCATCGAAAACTTTTCACGAATGGTTCATCCAGGAAGGTATCCATCATGTAAGTATAGGGTTCAGAGACCAGCCTCATCAAAAATGTTCTTATTTCTTCGCAATCAGTCTGCTTCTTTTTTTTTTTCATCGATTGATGATTGCGCGCGAGCTGCTTGCAGGTAAGCACGATCAATTGCTGCAAATCTCATCCTGGTCGGGTGCTATCAGGATCTAACCATTTACTCCGTCCCTGTTAATTGTTAAACATGCAGGGCTGCAGATCCGGGCGCCGTGAAAACAAATATCATCCGAGAACTTCCCCCATGTCTCTCTCGTTTGGCTTTCGCTGTTCTCGGGCATCTGCGTCTGTTGCAGACGCCCGACGAAGGTGTCGGCTCGGTTATCGATGCAGCTCTGGCTCCGCCTGTAAGCTTGGCATTTCGCAGCCGGACTCCACCTTAAGATACGATCTGGTTCGAAGATGACGAGGATAGTTCTCATTGCATCTGCCATCTTCTTCTTCTTCCTTTGGATCTTCAGGAGGCGTCCGGGCTGTATTTCTTCGGGGGCAAGGGGAGGACGATCGAGTCGTCCGCACTGTCCTACGACGAGAAGCTTGCGGAGGAGTTGTGGTTCGGTGCTTCTCAGCTCTTCCGGGAAGCGCAGGCCGCTCATGGGGGGATCGGTTTCACCGGCGCCGCCGTGGTAGCTCCCGGCGGGTTCTACGAGTAGCATATTTCTGTTCTGAACTCCGGCCGGGCAGAAGCTCGCCTCGCTGTTGTTTGTCTCGCTGTTCTTCGTCCAGATGAATGTCTAGCTTCGGATACCTTCTTTTTTTTTCAAGGATCTTTTTTAGGGTGTTTGGTTGAATTTATAGTAAAATAAAATTTAAGATATTTAAAAGTATAAAAGAACATGTTTGGTGGTATATATATATAATATCGAAACAACGGTAAAAGATCGTGGTAACTAAGTAGTTGTCTGTAAAAATGTATTTTTGTAACAATGTTTAACCTTTAAGGGTGTCGTAACCCAAACAACCCATTATTGATTAAAAATGTGAAAGGCATCGTAAATTTTTAACCTTTAAAGGCTTTGGCAATTTATAATCTTATCTAAACGCACGTTATCTCTATTAGACTTTTAGATTGTATTAATTAAGTTTGAATTTTCAATGATGGGAGAGAGAGAGAGAGGATCATCTCTTCCGATGTCTCTTAATTTCAAAATAAAAAAAAATCAAGAGAGGGATGATAGAGCTTAAGAGTCATTGCAAAATTCATAATTTCTGAAAGTTTAAAATTATTCTACATTTTTTCTCTACGTACAGATACGTACGAGAATCAATAGTAGTTTCTGTCCGAAGATCCATACACATGATCGGAAACTGTTGACGACCGGTGATTCAAAGAGAGAGAGATTCGTCCAGAAGACGCTTGGATACAAAATGTAGGTTAATTCAGAACAGACGCTCAAGGTCACCATGATTTTATCCGACCCCTGATAGAAGTAAATATTTATTTTGATTAAGAGAAAAACAAAATAAGATGCGGATTCGCAGATGAATAAAGATCAAACTCTACCTTCACTCCTCTAGTTTAATTCTCTCGTTACTTTTAGTCAGGACCAAAAAAAAATCAAACATGCTAAATCTAGGAAGAAGAGAGACAGAGACGAACCACTTCAACGGCAGTAGCATCAGGACAACCGTCATACTCAGCAATGTCCGCTATTTATTCGCATATGATCGTCGTCGTCCGCCCGACAAATGAACAAGGAGAGAAGATGACGGCGTTCAAGCATGGAGATAAAGAGAGAGAGAGAGAAGGGGACGTCGCCATCGCCATCACCGCACGGGCTGTTGGTTGTAATGGCTCTTCTCCTTCTTCTTTGCCGCCGCCAGTTTAGCACTCCTGGCGGCCGCCTCCGCCGCGGCAGCTCTGGAGGCGGAGACCATCTCCTTGCTCGACTTCTTCTTCTTCGTGGCCGCCATTTTCTTCAGCTTCTCCTTCATGTCCACCGCCGAGGAGTCCTCCTCTGCGGCAGCTGCTTCCGGTGGGGCCTCGTTCTCGCCGTCCGCGTCCTGTGGAGCATCCGCCGGCTGCTGCTCCACCGGGTCCTTGGCCTCCTTGGAGGCTTTTTCCTTCTTCTTCTTCTTCTTCAGCGTCTTGCCGTCCGCGGCGCCAGGCGCGCTGTTCTCGGTATCCTTCTCTGTGCCGCCGCCGCCGCCGCCGCCGCCATTCGTCTCCTCCGTCGCGCCTGAAACGGAGCCATCAAATCCCAGTCGCTCGGCTGAGCTTACGATGAATGGGACCAGCAAATTTACCCTGAGTCTCGATCTGACCGCCGCCGCCATCCTTGGGAGATATACCAAGTTCGGCCAGGACGGCCTCGAGTTCAGCGAGCTCCTTCTTCTTCAGTTCCTTCTTCGACAGCTGCCTTTCTGTCTCTCTCGGAGCCGAAGCAGGCAGAGGCTTCCCGACTGGTTCCACGGGCGGTGCTTGAAGCTCATTTTCATGGTCGGGTTCTTCGTCGGCGTCGTCGCTCGCATCATCAAGCCCATCATCTTCGCTCTCCGTCTCCTATCAACGCATAAACACCAGAAGAAAATACCGGAATGACGACGGAGATCATGATGCCATCAGCATCACACCCGACAGCATCTCGCCCTATCGATTATCATGGCAGCTACCCAGAGGGGAAAAAAATGCAAGGTGCCCCCTTTACGATCAAACAAATGCCAGCACTGCTATAAATCCGTCCCACCACATGGCTGCGAGTGCAAAGAATACAAAAGTTCACCCTTTTTAAGGAGCATCCCACCGAGAATGTCTTCTTTCTATAATACTACTACCTCTTGCTGGAACTGCTGGAGAGTGTCGGACCATATCATGATGCAAGGTGCAAAGGCAAAAACAAAAATTAGGCAAAAAGATGGGTTAAACACTTACCAAGAATTGGGATTATCCCTTTAAACATGGTTATAATCATTGTTCAGTGAAGAAGAAGAAGCAGAAGGGCGTTCAGATCTAGGATAGTAGAAGACCAATGGCACCTAGTTATTTTATGCCAGAACATCATGAGCGACTTAACAGAGAGGATACCTGGTGTACCAGAAGAAACTCCCGAAAGGTGAGAACTTATGCTAAACATAGTCGAAATAAAGAACATGACTTGCAACAAAAGAATTTTACTTCAAGTTGTTTCTGGGAACTCTCAGGGCTCCTACCTCCTACCAACAAGGCGTGCGAAGAAATTAGCAGGGCATGATAATCACCTAATCCTAAAAATCCTGACATTATTTATTACCACAAGTACATTAGTATAGGGACAACAAGGAAAAAAAAGGACACTCAAGAATCATAGAAAATGGGTGGCTTGATTAGAATTTCTTTGCTTACAACAAGGGCGAAGTCAATGCCCACCTTCCGCTTGCTCAAACCAATAAAAACCTCCGTTTTATGAAGAAGAAGAAGAAGACGACGACTGTCAAGATATATTCCTCAATTTCCCCGCGAGAAAGAAGAGCATGATTGCATGTTAGAAGTGAAAATACAACACAAAAAATACAGATTAAAGTACAGCTCTGAAACTATATAAGCAATTAAGCCCAGGAAATTATATCCTCTCCAATGTTCAATTGTTGTCGCAGAAAAATAGCTATAATCACCCTGTCAAAGGCAGAAGAGAACATACCGAGCAGTTGCAGGGCAATTCCAAAATATGAAAAATCTCAAGGCAAACAGATGCTTAAGTAGGGTCCACCCTACCACCATGATCCAATTGTCATAAGCAGCAACAACAACAAGAAGAACAGAACGACAGAGTAAGCTACAAGAATTATTAAAGCCACACCTCCGCCGCCGCTGCAGCGGCTTCCTTGCTCTGATTCTCTGAGGACGCCCAGACCGGCTGGAGAGGCGCCGTGGTGGCGTAGTAATCGTCGTCATCGTCCTCGTCTACGTCCGCCCAGGACTTGGTCATCAGCGGCGTCGGGCTCCAGAAGACCTGGGGCTCCGGCTGCTTGGGCTGATCCTTGGACGCCGCCTTGTTTTTGGAGGACTCGGTTTTCTTCTTCTTCCGCAGGCTGTCGAGGGCGGCGAAGACGTTGTTGCTGCTTATACCCAGGGACCCATCGTCCCTCCTGCTTCCACCTCCCACCATTTCCGACGGGGATCTAAATCTATACCCGACAGTGAGAACAGAGATTCTCGAGGGAAGAGATGACCGCCCAACAACAAGAAAGAAAGAAAGAAAAGAGTCACCTTTGCCGCGAAGTCCGGAAATTCAAGCGAGGGTTTCAGCGACAAGGAGAAATCCACAGATGATAAAGGGACTGCGGGGCGGAGAAATCGAATGCGACGGGGGCGCCAGTGAGCCGATTGAAAGAAGGGGGTGGGGGAGAACGCGAAGACGCGACGGCTGCCTGAGATAATTTGCTGACAACGGTGGGGGGGAAGTGAGATCGCTCCGAGGATGCCGTCGGGGGGAGAGGCGTCGGCGAGGCGAAGGGACTGGGGGGGAGCAGCTCAGACGGCGGCGGCGGCGGATTAGGGCAGGGGTAAGATAACGGGGCCGCCGGACACGATAAGGGGGAGAGGGTGGAGCCGGTACAGCGGACCAGACCCCTCATCCACAAGATGGGGGCTGGCGCCTGGCGGTGAAAGGAAGCTTGGAGAGAAGTTGCGTGTCATGACATAACGGGGGTGCCTGGTACGTGTTATCATATGAAAATCACGGTCTCAAAATTTATGTTTTTTATCCAGGGCAATTTGATATAAAAAATTGTGGGAATGGATATGATGGGAATGTTATCCTATATAGTATACCTAAAACAAAAAATATATATATGGAGTTAATCGTTCTTCGTATATTTTTTTAGAGATCCGTTACATTCCTGTGGTTTTAATTTATCTTAATTCTAAATATACTTTTGTGTTTTCAAAATTTTTTAGAATAATCTAAATAGCTCTCAATTTATTTCCCCGCTCTCTCTGGAACACTGTAGATTCAAGGGTGTCCTCGGGTCAGGCCTGACCGAGCTCGAAGTCGGACCCGCTCCACACCGATACAACAACAAGTTTCCAACCCGCCGGATCCGGTATGTGTTATATTTATGCTGTCGGTTCAACCCATGAAAAAAATTTAACTCGACTGACACCGACTCGGTCCGGCTTCGTGTTTTCTTTCTCTTAGATATATTATAATCAAATCAATAAATTTAATTATTAAATATAATAGTATAAACAACACAGTGCAATCGTTTTCTTTCTTTTTTTTTCTGATGCGCCAGTTAAATCTCGGGTTCTGAATTGCATCCTGAGCCTAATAACACCGGGCAGGACAAGAATCACTCGCATCTTCCTGGCTTTCTTTCCGGTTTCCGGGCAAAGAACAATGAACGGTTCCGAAACAAGAGACTGCTTGCTTTTGGAATTTGCTATTTAGAAATTCCGCTCTCTTTTCTAGAACACCAGTCTGCTTTACATAGAAACAACCGAAGCCCTGATGGAAATGGAGTAACAAAAAAACAAGGCCTGCCATCCGCCGATACGCTGTAGATGCATGCACGCACCGCAGATCCAAGAACATCCAAAAGGGGGGAAATAAAAAGAGAACGCAAGCATAGACTTTGCATCCACGTAGTTACTTTCGAACTGTCCGAGGATCGGAAACCGGCAAGGTCAGGGTAGCGAATCGAAGAAAGAGAGAAAAAAATCCACCCGTGAGGTGTATCGCTTATCTATCTTGTATCTCAAAATGAATTGGAACCGAGATCGACGACCGTAGAGAAGGCGCGCACCTTGATGTCGGAGAGACGAAATGGGGGCGGGGGCGTCGTGCCCTCAGAGAAAGGGCAGAAAGCCAAGATCATTAAAGAAACACCCACACATAGATAGACAAAATGATGGAAATAATAATAACAAAAAAAGCCGGAAGCTTAGGTGTGGACGAGATGGGAGAGAGGGAGGGGGGATGTTTTTATTTGTTGAATTACGCTACAAAAAATAGGAAGATCATCAAGAAGACGACCAAGACGAAGAATATCTTGATCATCAGCCACCTGTTGGAGGATATTCCATTGAGGTACTTCAACAAAGCACCCTGAGCCCCCTCCACGTTGGCCAGTGTATCGTCCATGTTCTCGTCGATCCTGCCATGCCCACCGCGAGTGAGTTAGACGAAAGTGGGAGCAAGGAAATGCGCTCAAAGAATTAGGTGCGTGGAGCTGCGTGGAGATAACAACGCTGCTCTTATAGCAACTCAAGGATATTTCACCTTTTAAAAAAAAAGCAGCTCGACTCAATTTAATTTTGCCCAAAATATTCTGACTGTCGCGTCGTCTTTTCTCCCGGATCAAGACATTTGTGCCGAGACAAAAGGGTAAGAGAGGATAACAAAAGAACCAAACGTGGCAGATAAATCAGGGACCATGTTATATAAGACCCAGGATTTCTCAAGGATGTCTTTATAATGGTAAATGAACCTAGCCAATCAACGCAGTTGTCGAATCAGAGCACAATGAACGGATAATATTTCATTTCCTATTATCATGGCAGTGCTTAGAACCCACCAATATTCTTCTTCCCAGTTTCCCTAAAGATGAAAAAAAGAAAAAAGAAGAACTGCGGGTAACAAATGCCGGACACACGGACTTTCATATTCATACTGCCTTCTCCTCAACCTCAACTATTGTTGGTAGTCATGCATCAAGAAGCAATGCACCACATAAATGGGAAAAAAAAGATGATTCGTAAAGGAATGGAAAGTGGAGAGAGAACCTTATAGCAAGCTCGCCTTGCTGGGATACCATAGTTGCCAATTGTGTGAATATATTACTTAGCTCGTGTATGGTTGACTCCACATTTTGAAGAGCTTCAGCTCTGCTCCGCATATAGGTATCCTGAACCGGAACTAACTGCTGCTGGTGCTGCTGCACCGAAGTGTCTCCCAACGAAGATATCTCGCCAGTTGTCTGCCTCCTACAGAAAGATAAAAGAACATAAAACATGTCATAGCATGTCAATTGCCAGCACAGTTAGGTATAACCTGAAAAACCTCAACACAGCAAAGGCTCATATTCCTTGTAGTGTACATTAGATTGAGTCATCAAAGAACAGCATGAGGCTATAGGTTGTCCAAAAAATGGAACTAAAAGAAATATGCATTTGGTAAAAAGTGGTAAAAACGTAACAGCATAACATCCCAGCTGCTCTATCAGAAGACCCTATGCACAAAAGATAAAGGCCCTTCAAAAGATTTATCTCGAAACTAATATCTTCTCCCATAGTTACCTGTGAAGAAATGGTGAAGTTGATGATTCACCATTTGCCCATGGAGGGGAAGCAGTTGAACCGGAAAAAGGCCTTGCTGCAAGCGGACGCTGTCGAACAAAAGGATTTGAGGCATCCTTGCTGGAGAACAACTGTTTTCTACTTTCATGGGCTTTCAATTTCTAAATTAACAAATAACAGTTCAGTTAGTAGGAAGATCAGACTGACACCTAGGTTAGAGAAATGAGCACGAGTCAAATAAACCAACTTCTGTTCTCAAGGTCAGAACTTCTTTAAACTCTTTTGTTGCACTCATTAAACGGTTCTTCAAATTGTCAACAACCGTTGTCGAGTGATTAGTCGTGTCTCCAGATATACTCCCACTTTCATTTTGTGAATTGCAAAGCAGTTGCAAATCTACCACAGCAGAGTTCAGTGCAGTAATATCCTGCTTAATAACCGCTGTCATCTCTTGTATCTCTACAGCGGGGTCATCATAAGTACCAGTCTTTTTAGCCACTGCATACACAAGAAAAAAAAATATTAGACTGCAATACCAGCATCTTACAAAAGAAAGCATTACCACCAAATAAATAAATAACTCTAGGCATTTTCATCCAGGAAAGTACTAAAATTCACAAGGAACTCATACTTGCTAACTTATGTACTCCATTCAATGAAAATCATACTGAATCAGTTCATAAAAATTTTTGTTTTTTCTCAACATATAAGTGGTTTATTAATTGTTCTACTCCAAAAAAATCAAGACATTGTATGGTAATGAAAGTTTGGTGAACATAGATCACATAATTTGCGATGGTTAATGAGAGACCAACCAGCAAGTAGCCGAAAAATAAACTGGAAGCAATGAGTCTAACCAGCACATGGAAAGCTGTATGAATCATCATCCCTCATTACCGAAATTATTTTCACCTTCCAATGATTATCCATAATGGATAATACAAAAGCTTGGTGTCAAAAAGTAGACTTCTAGGAAAATGTATTGACAGAAAATGCATACGGTGCCACTAGCAATGAGGTGGCACACTTGTGCATGGCATAAAAGACATCCATGTATTTTTGCAACCTTAAGCACTGCTAAAGAATCCATGGATTCCAGACCAGCTGATTCCCAGCAGAATTGGCACCGCCCAATGTGGCTTGGAAAAGTCCATTCTAGCAATCCAAATTGAATCAGTTAAGAGATGAGTATTACATTTACTTTTGCATATACATTACATTTGGTTTACTTTTATTCTGTTGTCACTTGTACAAGGGTGTTTTTCTCATGACCCCATACACTAGAGAATGTTCTTGTGTTGAAACATAGGTCTATAAATGAACATAAGAAGAGGAGAGAGTGGTGTGCAGTTCTCATGCCTTCAGCATAATACCATATGCTCTATAGTTATCTGCTATCTGTTTCAGGTCATGTTGCTTCCTAAACTTGGTATCAGAGCCTCTCTCCAAATGGATTTCGTTCCTGTTAGCTCGATTTTATCATTGAAACTTCCAGGTTCATCAGTTGATAACATATCATCTTCCTCACATTCATTTGCGCCGAACATTTGCCATTTTCTTTCATTAAAGTTCACCCGAGATAACTACCTGATGTAACCTCAAATTTAAAGATTTGATATCTTTTGTTTTGGAAATTCGTTTTCCTTTTGAATTTGGATTTGATTTGATTAGACCTTAGCATTGACTTCTTAGGAAAATAGATGGTATTCCATAAAAGTACTAACTATGGTCAAAATTATATGTTGAGGTTGTTAGGTTCTTTAAAATTTTGTTTTGACCTCTCCCCGTCGGATGGTGCGAAGATCCGACGTTAATTACATCGAGATTACTCGAAAACCCTTGATTGAGCGTCAAGGCAATCCATGAAAGTAGAAGACATGCATCCACAAAAAGTAGAGAAACTCAAAGGGCAGCGGTCTTCTGGGTCCGATGAGATGCAAACCGATTTGTTCGGGTTGATTTTATTTGTTTGTTGGTTGATTTTGGGTCGACTTGAAAGTCGGTTTTGAGTTTTGGAATTTGAATCAATTTGTTTGATTGATTTGCTGTTTGGTTTTTTATTTGTTTTGGATTGAATTTGGTTGATTCAAGTTTTTGTTTTGATTCTGTTTTGGTTTTGATTTTGGACTTGATTGGTTCAAGTTTTTGTTTTGATTTCAGTTTGATGTGCTTAAAGTTTTAAGCATGTTTGGATTTTTGATTTGGTTGATTTTGATTTTTCTGATTTCTGAATTTTCTGGTTTTGAGTTGATTTTGATCCATTTTGAATGTTGAAATGTTGTTTATTTGATTCCTTTTGAAAAAATGTTGATTTATGTCATTTATTTGAACAAGGTTCGGTGGATTTTGAGTGAATTTTCAGATTGCTAAAATCAGATTTTTGAAGTTGATTAGAATCTGTTTTGGGAGATTGCTTAAATCTGATTTTTCTTTATTGCAGATTGAAATCTGGCTTTTTTTTTGTTGACAGATTTAATTTGAATCTGAATTTTGTTTTGGCAGATTTTGTGTTTGAAATCTGATTTCGGTTTGATTTGCTTCAAAAACCGGTTCAATCTTGTTAAAGATCGATTGTTGGATTTAACCGGAATGAGTTGAATTTCAGATTTGATTTTCTGTTTTAATTTTCTGGTTGAATTTTCAGATTGATTTTTTTTGAAATGGTTTTATTTTGGTTTGGCAGTTTGCATCACCTCCGACCCATCGGGTCACTTTGAATGCCCGGCTTCATGCATCGATATGAACATCAAAGTTTCATTTCAATGAAAGATGGGGTGAAGTACATCGGTGTGCAATGTGATTGGTCCTTCCCCCAATATAGGTTTATCTCCACTACTTTGGAAAAATTTGGCATTACGACGGTATGCCGGTTATTTTTCCAACTTAGTGAAAATTTACCCATCCAAAATGGCCAACCTTAGCTTAGCCATATTGGGGGAAGGATCGACGGCTACGGGATTCATGCCCGCGCCTCCGTCCGGGTCGCCAGCTACGGGATGCATGCCCGCGCCTCCGCCCAAGGTGGAGTTCCCCGCTAAGGGTGAATCTCCTTAATTTAATGTTGCTTTCGCATTTCTGATTTTTTTTTATTTGTTAATTTTCTGAAGGCCAGCTTGGGCCGATCCCTTCCTTCGGCGTTCAAAGCCGGGCTTCAATCTTTATAGGCTCAACGGGCCTGTTTTGAACTGCTTCGGGCCGGAAGGGCCTGCTGGAAATTCTGCTGCCTTGCTGGAGTTTCTTGATGGAACCGGCTTGGAAGGCCACCCGGCTATGCCCTTGGCCCGTCGTGCGGTTTCCAAGGGGTGCCGGGCCGTCACCTTCAAGCCGGTCTGCTGCCTTGCTGGGGTACGGCTTCTGCAGAACCTGTTTTGGAGCACTCCCCTTCTTGCTGTGGCGGCAGAACTATGGGCCAAGAAGGGGCTGAGAATAGCCTGCTTTAAGGGACCTGTTTGGGGCTGTACAAAGGACAGCTTGGAGGCCTGACTTTGGGCTGCGCAAAGGGCTTATTGGAGGGCCTGGTTTAGGGCCTATTTAGGGGTTGCTCAAAGGGGATAAGAACAAGGGGCTTGAGGATCCGCCCGGAGTAGACTTGGGCCGTCGTGCGGTCTCCAAGAATCCCCGGGTCATCCACCCTCACCTAGGGCTCTAATAGGTGCCACAAAGGGGCTGTTTTAGGACCTGGTTGAGGTCCGGATGTGGGCTAGAAATGGCCCTGGCTGCGGTCTGTTTGTGGGCTGGACAGGAGGCCGAGATATGACCTGTGTAGGGGTCTGATTTTGGAGACTGAACAGGACCTGGTTGAGGTCTGATTTAGGGACCGGACAGGGCCTGTGTAGGGGTCTAATTTGGAGACCGCCTGGGACCCGTTTGGGGCCTTGGAGATGGGCCGATCATAGACCTATGTGGGGTCTTTTAAGGGCCTGATTTGGGTGGCTGCAGGTGACTGCGCATGGGCCTGAAAAGGGGTCTTTGGGCCTTGATCGGGGCTGAAACCAGGCTGAAAGAGGGACCTGTTTGTGGGTCTGCTCGAGGCATATTTGGGGCTGGAGATGGGCCTGGAATGAGCAGAAAAGAAGCCCCTTGAGGGGGCTACATGGGCGCACCAAGCAGCCTTGTTTACCTTTTTCTTCTTTTCTTCTTCTCCTTCCTTCTCCTGGCGGCAGCAGGTTGCAGGTGGGCAGGAGGAGAGCAGCAGCAGCAGCAGGAGGGGGGGGTGGCAGGTACAGCGGGGTGGTAGCCTGTTGGTGCGCCAAGCTCCCTCCTCCTCTCTTCTTCTTCTCCTTGTCGCAGGTAGCAGCCAAAGCAGCAGCCTGTCGGCGCCCAGAAAAACTCCTCTAAATGCTGGTGCGCACCCCTCTTTTTATAGAGGCTGGAGGGGAGGTGAAGGGTCAGCAGGGGGGCTGCACATGGGCATGGGTTGGTGCGCAGGGGGCAGATGGTGGCTGGGGTGACAGGTGGTGTGCAGGCTTTTTCTCCCCCCCATGCAGGGCTGGATTGGCTGCATGGGGCGGCTGGTGGCTGGGGTGACAGGTGGTGTGCAGGGGGGTGCTGAGGTGGCAGGTGGGCCAGTGAGGTCTGTTCACACTAGGCCGCAGGTGGGCCTGGGAGATGGGCTGCGCATGGGCCTGTTTACATGGGCCAATTGGGCCAGCTGGAGGCTGCGGCCCATGCTCTGCTGTGGGCTGCGCAGGGCCTGGTTTTAGGATGGGATTTGGCCCAATTTTTAGGTGAGATGATGGGCTGCTGATTGGGCATCCGTGGACCCCTGATTGGGCCTGATTTGACTGAATTGTGGGCCGTCCGGCCTGCTCCTAGGCCTGCCCATTTGTCCTCCTTTTTTTTTTTGAAAAAAGTGCACGCCAACACTACCTAACATTGGAGGGTCAATTTCTTTCACTCTTACAGTGTCATGGTCTGCTCGGCCTCATTGATAGTTCTGAAGCCGCTGCCGCTCCTCATATACATTCTGAAATTCATCTTGTCAACAATCCTTAATATACTTGTTGGATGTGATGCTATCAGTTGACCTTAAGTTTGTTGATCTCGTCACTTTTAGAAGATCCCTTTACCCCATTGTGGGTCTTCATACTTCACTTCCTAGAGTGTATGGGATGCCTTTGCAATCTCCTTTGTTTCATAAGCTTGAGCTAAAGCCCCCAAGCTTCACTCAAAGTTATGAATCATTACAAAGAGATCTTCATCCATCACAGACTATGTCCAACACGTCAAGAAAATAACAGATATTTATGAACAACTGATTCCTGCAAAATAAATAATCTATAATGTCCTTGGGGCATTTTATTCTGCATAAAAATCCTTCGTCACATCTTCTCAAACTAAAATCTCTCCCTTCACCCTCAAAGAATTACATAGGCACCTACAAACCCATTAGAATTTGCCACAACATGTGAGGAATGAATCTCATATATTCCATTCGGTTAATACTTTTGTAGTCAGCCCAGCACCTCTTCTACCGCAACCATCAAATTCTCACTTCTGCTCATTCACACGGAGATCAAACCATATGAGAGGGAAGCTTCTCATGCTCAAATCTCTCCCTTCACCCTCAAAGAATTTTATAGGCACCTAATAACCCGTTAGAATTTGCCACGACATGTGAGGAATGAATCTCATATATTCCATTATGTTAATACTTTTGTTGTCAACCCAGCACCTCTTCTACCACGACCATCAAATCCTCAATTCTGCTCATTCACACGGAGACCAAATCATATAAGAGGTAAGTTTTATGCAGTCATGTGACGAATCTGCAACCACACTAGACACACGGCAGATGTCTCGAGAAGAGGTTTGAGGTTCCTTATCGTAGTGATATCAAGGCTCAAGGCCACAAATATCTGCTGCAAATTCATTTCATAACAATTTATCAACAGATTTTACACTATGATACCCAGATTCTAGAGCAACATATCATCTCATAAATCAGTTGCAAAATCTAAATATTAGTATACCCTAAAAAATATCAAATTAAGTCATGCTAAAAAAATAAAACAGCACTAGTTATTTCACAAACCAGTAAATCAATAATTTCTAATTCTCAGAAGCCCCAATATCTAAATTCAGTTCTGTGTTCCTAAAATCTATTGTTAAGAATTCAATCAACTATTGATGACGATATGATTGTGGAATTCACCTCTGACAATGGTCTGATTAATAAAGGACTACACACCTTGAGGATCAGCCATCCTACAGTACCTCTGACAATGGGCTGATTAATAAAGGACTACACACCTTGAGGATCAGCCGTCCTATAGTACAATCATGAATCACCTCTTGAAGAAAAGACATCCTCCTTGAATTGGCAACAAAAATTTGGCCACCGCATATGCCTATTGTACATAAAAATAATCTCGAATTATTGTCTAAAACTAGCTCAATCTAAACCCATTTTTGTTCTCACTGTGCAGTTGCTAAGGCATATCGATTAAACTTGTCTGCATCTGCATATACAGAAAAAATATCCTTTAGGAAGTATATACAGTGATGTATAAGGCCTCGCTCCACTTTTTGTCAAGAAATGATTATGGATAATGTGTGAACTTTCATTGATGCTTGTACTAAGTACACATAGCTTACACCCATCCAAGACAAGTTTAGTGTTGATGAGGGGTTTTTTTTGCGAAGTGTTGAGGGGATGTTTAACACAAAAATTAACATATTTCATACTGATTGGAGAGAAAATTACAGGAATTTTCTGGAACATTTCACACTTGTGGAATATTATATAGGTCATCAAGTCCCCATGCACATAAGCAAAGTGCTAATTCTAAAAGGAAGCATCAATGTATAATTGAGACTGCTCTAGCACTTATACATAACACATCCCTTCTACAGTTTTGGGAAGAAACTACTCTAATAGGTGTAGATCTCGTAAACAGAATGTTCTACACCAACTCTTAATTATTTGTTACCTTATCAAAAAAAAAATTTGGCATTGTGCCTTACTATTATTCCGTATTTGAGACCCTACCAACAACATAAATTTGATTCTCATCTAGATAAGCATTTTTATTGGCTATAGTAGCTCCCCTCCTAGCTATATTTGTCTTGAGCATATTGCTTCTAGAACTGATATTGCCTGACATGCTATTTTTGATGAAACCACCTTTATATGCAAAGATTTAATAAAGACAAATATATAAATACCTATGTTGTTCATTAATTCCCTAGGACGATGGTGATACATGATTGCTCAATTTCCCCTACATTATTACCAAACATGTAACATGTCATCCACACCAATTTCTCATCTCACCCTATTCCTGAACCACTGACTCATTACCATGCCTAACCTGCCACAATCCACAGCACCTTACACCACATCCGCAATGTACATCCGATGGTTACCATAAATAAAGACGGCACACGAAAACCCAATGTGCACATGGTACAATCCAAAATTCTGGAACCTGGAATCTCTTTTGCAGCTACACAATGTCCAGCATGGTGTCAAGATATGAACGACGAATTCGTAACATTACAAAAAGATGAAACATGGATTTTTGTCCACCTGAACATGGAATGCACATTATCGACACAAAGTGGGTTTATACGGTAAATTGTTGGATACGAGCATTTTGGAAATACCAAGAAAGTCACACGACCACGAAGAAATAACATGAAAGCATAGTTACTCGCGACTCGTCGGACATTACTTACACATGGCGAGCTTGGCGAGCTTCTGCGAGGTCTGGTGGATACCAAGCCCAATCCTTGAGGCTCTCTTGTTGAACTCCGACTGGATGGCGACTCCAGATCGGGATCCATCCAGCTTGGTCCCACTGACGCTGGGCGCGTTGGGCGCCGCAAGGAGGGACTTCTTTAACCTCTCGGCTATCGAGAGGAACTCCTGCGTCCGGTCGCGGAACGACGAATCAAGCTTCACAGGCATCTTGTTGCTTAGGCACAGAAGAACAGAAGTTTCTTCTAACCCTTTGGCGGGAATCACACCGTTGTAGAGAAATCTGTCCGCAATTCACGAAGGGCGCTAAGAAAGGATGCCAGATCTAGAACCCTGGACGCCTAGAGAAGCTATCTGCTCCACGAATTTCAACAGAAAGGCAGTCGATTCGCGTCGGAAAAGCGCGTTGGAAGGTCAGATCTACGCGGCAGGAGATAGTGAATCCGCAGCACAAAGGCCACAGCGACGAAGGCGACGACCTACCGGAGATACAGCAAGGGGATTGCGCCAGCGCCGGAGGAGGCAGATTCGGAAACGTCTGCGACCGACGGCGTTTGGCGCTCGGGGCTGCGTGGAGAGAGGAGGAAGGAACCCCCCGGATCGTAGAAAATTTCTTTTCCGTATTAATATAAATAAAATAAACCACGCTTACCAATTAAGTTTTTTTTTTCCACGTTGAAATGATTATACATCCGTTTACTTGATTCTGTCGGAGCATCATGGACTTTGATAAAAAAATACGAATATAATTTCTTAATAAATCACTTAAATTTAAAATTCTTATTGTTTTTTTTCAAAGAGAATAACTAAAATTTTGTGTTTTACGAAAAAAATAAGAATAAATCAACATTTCAAATAATTTATCAAATCAGATTATATATATTTTTTTGTCATGGACTTTGATAAAAAAAATACGAATATAATTTCTTAATAAATCACTTAAATTTAAAATTCTTATTGTTTTTTATTTTCAAAGAGAATAACTAAAAATTTGTGTTTTACGAAAAAAATAAGAATAAATCAACATTTTAAATAATTTATCGAATCAGATTATATATATATATTTTTTTGTCAACGAAAACATTCAACATTAACAAGAAATTACACACTGTTTATAGGATGATATCGTACAACACTAACATTTGTCTTGACATGAGATGGAAGAGGAGGAGACCATTTGATTTAACAACAGGAAGCAGAGCTGAAGTATGCACGGGGGGGGCTCCTTTTAACTTCTCCAATAATAGAAAAATAGGTGCGAAATCAAATCATATGCCAAGGACTTGTCTGGTATCAAAGTATTTTGAAGATAAATTTGATTTATCTTCGAAATTTTAGAGATAAACTAAATTTATCTCTGAGTTATCTCCGTACTAAACAGCTCTTAACAGGTTCCTTGTTTCAACAATCTCAAAGCTTGATTTTCCTAATTTATATAATTATTTAACTGGTGTCAACAAAACACTTAATCCACTCGATTTATCATTGCGGTGCCATTGGCAACATAATCTTCATTTTTTTAAGATAAATTGGCAATATAATCTCAAACTTGTGTATAAACTCTTGTTGTTCAAAAAAAAAAAAAAACAAGATAGATGGTAATATATTGGTTATTTTAAAATTAATAACATACCTATAAAAAGGTATATATTACAGTTAGACGTAGTCTAGAAAGTTTATGCAGCACGTTGATAAATATAGCTCATACACGGAGATCTAATTACCCAAGCGCGACAAATCATTTTAATGTACTAAGTTAGTCAAATTAAAATAAATCATGATTTTTTTTTCTCACGTTTCATTACAACAAACATAAGTTCAACGGGATCAAACAATAAAAATTTAACTGGAATAATTTTTATTATATTATTTTGTTGACAATCTCTATATTAAAAAAATTAAGGAAAGAGGCAGATAAACTTGGTACGGAGATAATTCGAGAATAAATTTAATTTATCTTCTAAATTAAAAAAACATTGATTATTACCAACTATATTTATTTACCATACGCTGCTGTCTTCCCTCTTTGTTGGCACTCCCTCGGGCGGCGCCGGCGAAGCGGCTAAGAATGGTGCCCAGACCTGCCGCCGCCGCCGCCTTCTGGTTCCTCGCCTCCGCCGCCGCCGCCTTCATCCCCGTCGTTATCCCCCGTGCCGTTCCGCTCTGCGGTCCCGCCGGCGACCTGCCGGATCTGCTCACCCTCCGTGCCGACCAGCTCACCGTCCTGATCAGTGGCTACTCCGAGGCCCGCCTCTCCCTGCTCCGCTCCCTCGCCATCTCCTACTCCTCCCTCCCCTTCGTTGCCGCCGTCCTTATCATATGGGGCAACCCCTCCGTTCCCGCCAGTTCCCTCGCTTCCCTCTCCATCGACACGGGCGGCGCCCCCATCTCCCTTCTCCGTCATCCATCTCCGTCCCTCAATGCCCGGTTCCTTCCTCGCCGCCAGATCCGCACCCGGGCCGTCGCCGTCTGCGACGACGACATAGAGATCGATTCCGCCTCCCTACGCCAAGCCTTCGCCGTCTGGAGCGCCCACCCCGACAGGATAGTCGGATTCTTCGCCCGATCTCACGATCTTGATCTCTCCAGCCGCAGCTGGATCTACACCGTCCACCCCGATCGCTACTCCATCGTGCTCACCAAGTTCATGATTCTTGGTGGCCACTACCTTCATAGCTATAGCTGCGGCGGGAGCGAGGGGATGAGGAAGGCCAGGGCGGTTGTGGAGGTGGAGAGGAACTGCGAGGACATATTGATGAACTTCGTGGTAGCGATGGAGACAGGTAAGGGTCCGCTGCTTGTCGGCGGTCGGCATGTCAGGGACTGGGGGGACGTGCGGAACGAGGGCGACAATCGAGGGGCTAGGAGAGGAAGCCGCCATGGCGGGAAGGGAACCCGGAACCAGACGTCGAGCAGTTTGGAAGCCGTTGGACTTAGCGCCAAGGGGGACCACCGGAAACGCAGGGGTGACTGCATCCGGGAGTTCCATCGAATGCTCAGGGTGATGCCCCTGCAATACAGTTACGGTAAAATGGTTGAAGGGGTCGGTGAGCAGGGGTTGTGTGACAAGGCGGGGAAGTTGGTGCCCTGCGACGCGCAGTTATAGTCGAAGCAGGAGTGCTTGCTACTTGCTAGCGCTCATCCTCGTCGTGCTGATCTCTTGCCGCCTTTGTCAAAACCTGTCCATGATTCAGAACTCTTGGAGATAAGGAACCTCCAACTCGTGGGTTTATTCCCAATTCCACCAGACTGCGAAGATGGAAGTGTGAATTTTATATACATCAGAGGGAGAAAATTGGGGGTGAAGTGTGAATGTGGAGGTTATGTTACCAACGAAGAAGAATCCACACGACCGACCTCAAGTAATTTGAGAGTAAGACTTGAGTTGAGTATTGACGACGGGAGCTAACACTAATTTTCCGTTCCCTCAGGTAAGACAATGGCCTCAGGTAGAATACAATCTTCATGAAAGATTTCCTATTAAACCATGAAACTGTGGGTATCTCTAGAAGCATGATATTCCTGCTAGTTACTGGGAATATCCACAAGCACATGACTAAGACTCTGTTTCGTAGCAGCATGGGTACCATACATTTTAAGCATAATCCCCAAGCCTGCATTGTGTTTGAAAGTACACTTCTTTGTTTATATGTCTTTGATGCATTATTCATCTATGCATCTGACACAAAAGTCACATGGAAGCTAAAACATGTTCAACTTCCTTCAGGCAGTGTATGGAAATGCAGTCGGGTGGGATTATAATATTTATGATCTGGGAAGTAACAGAAGTGCAACCAAAGTGAACTACTGGTAGCTTTGCCTTATGTTGCCTTTCATTTTTGGTTACTTTTCTTTTTTGAAGGCAACCTCAAGGAAGTGCAGTTCATTAAAAAAACAATAAAGTAGCTGGTACAAGGGATATCAAAGAGATCAACAAAGAGAAGTGGGAGGGAAAAGTAGTGGGAGTCATCCTAGGAGAAGTAAGATGAAGAGGAGGGTGTCTGTCCTCCTTAGAAATGAAAAATCTGAAGAGTGAAGGGTCTCTCTCACCAGTCACTGCCTCAGTTTTTGCATCGTCAATATAGATAGATACTTACTCTCCATTTGCAGAGGTGATCATGATCCAACTACTGGCTTCACCTTTGTAGTTATGTTGACGAAAATTGACTGTTCTACCCTCATCTAAAACATTTTCTTCCCAGTTGCTCTTTTTCATGCAAGTATTAGCTGATTTTGGTTCCGCCTGTAATGTATAGTCCATGAAAAAGTATGTACACTTCCGAATTTACCTTTACTTCTGAAAGGCATCATGGTGTAAGCTGTCATTTTCATGTCTGCCGTAATGGAATTGTGAAAAGTTTTTCTCACCTATATGGTTGGTTGGACTATTGGCTATCACAGATCAAAAAGCATATTCCCCAATAAATACGATATTGTTCCTAATGGTACATTAGCTTGAGATAGTATGAGATGTAGGCCAACACCTTGGAATTGCAGTCTCATACTTGTTTTGGTCACCTTGTCTTGTGACTATCTATGTTGATACCTAATTGAAGTATAACAACTTAGAGAAGAAATAGAAGGGACAAAGCAGCTGTTAGAACTTAGAACTTCTTGAAGTCTTAACTGTGCTTAAATATTCGTGTGATCTGATCTCTTGCCATTTTTAACCAGCATGCCTAATCATTCTTTAAGTGATATTGTAATTCGTTTTCCATCTCTTGTACTACTTTACCTTTATATTCCTTAATCTCACTTTGTCATTCTCAGCTCTTAATTTCGTTTCCATTACTTGCCAATGTCAAAAGCATACCAGAAAAGATGCTTTTGCACTTGAATCTTCTGTACGTGTGGTCCGTTCAAGCACTGCCCTTAGGCCTTCAGCAAATGTTTGTCTTGGGTTCGGATTCCATGAGATAACAGACTCAGGGATCTCTCAAGTTTTGCATTCCTCATAGCAGACGTTTCCCAAATTTGGTCTGCACCTGGGTTCAGCTGGGAAGGGGTTGAGTGAGCTGCTGAGATGATTGACCTTGAAAAAAAAAACTACCCATGCTTTATCTGATCCTGGTAAATATATCTAGTTTCTAAGAAAAATAAATGCTTAGACGGACATCTAAGTATGCAAGCCAAAACTTACCCATCAAGGCTTACTGCCATCTGAATTTTCATGGAGAAGTGCACCGTATCAACCAGCACACCTTCAATTAGTACTACATAACTGAAATGAATATGTTCTTTGTCCATCTTGCTTTTTCATGGGATTCAAATAGAAGATGCTGGTGACCATCCCAATCAGTATGCATTATCATTTTGGTCTGTAGGCTCTGGATTTGATACCCAAGTAAAATGCGGTTCTGTTAAATGTACCTAGTTGCCAAGAAAAAACGAACTCTTACATGTAGGTTTCAGTATGCAAGCCAAAATTCATCAATGCTGTAATTGGTAATTTTAGGGCGAAGTGTGTTGCATCAACCAGAACACCTGTAATTGGTAATTCGAGGAACTGAAATGAATACGTTCTTTGTCCATCTTGCTCACTTATGGGGATCAAAATAGAGGACGTTGGTGACAGTTCAAATCAGAATGCAGCCATCATTGTGATCTGTAGCTATCGATTTGATACCCAAGTAAATAGTTGTTGTCTGACTACTACTACTCCAGCTCAAATAGGTTTTCTCAACCGGAGTGAACCATTCATATGGCTAATTATTTTTTATTTTTCAATTTTCATGAAGTAAAGATGTCTGCTAAATGCTAACCTCTTGGATCACTCGGTCCTTTTCCCATAGTTGGTTAATATAATAAATCAGTCCTATTATTCCGATTTAGGTTATGTAATCCCTAAGTTAACTCCGTCGTTGTCTTGTTGTGGATGGGCTAGCTGTGAAGATTAAAGTGGTTTATCACATGCCGTTTCAAAGTGTTTTGAATTAAATTTTGAGCAGGTGAAGCACACAGGTTGATAGACGGACAAAATTCACGTTTTGCTTTGCTTACATCTTACTGTGCTTGCTGCCATAAATTATAACGTGATAAATCAACCCCTTGGCGGATGTAGTTGCCTGGTTAGTTCTGTGTGCAGTATTTAACCAATAAGATGAAGTGATGAGTGGAGAAGCGATCTGAATCTGCTACAAGTGGATTGACTGACCTTCTCTCCCTACTTCGGAGCACGATGAACTCCTTGTTGGATCCGTATCGTGTGATATGGTCGTGTTTTGGTTCTGTCAAGTATAATGACAACTAAGAAAAAAAAAAGGGTTGCAATTGTATCTGAGTTCTTTTTTATCATGTTATTCATCGTTTAACCGCGGTTTACCGTGGATCCGTGAGTTTATATAGTCGTGAAACATATGTTTCGATCTTGGATTATAGTGACACTCGCATAGGATGCTCAAAGACAAACAGGGGCGACTGCATGCTAGACTAAAATGAGAAGAGCGGGGTGGGCTTTATGAGATTGGTAATTTTACATTACGGGTGTAACCCCAAACAAACTGAACTGAACCACTGATTAGACTAACCACGTGTTTTGGTTTGGTTGAAGTTGTTCGAAACTAAATCGAACTGTTGGATACAATTGTTATAGATATTTATATCATGTAAAATATTTATAAGTCAGATAACATTTGAGTTTCGTGAAATATTTCATTTGCGAAACACAAATCAAATTTTATTTTGACTTATTTTATATATTTAAGTAATATCATATGAGTATTAACGTACATAATTATTTTTAAAAATAAATATTTAAACGAGTAATTGGCGAACTCATAGAGACAACCAAAGCCAAGTTTTTATATTGGTTAATTCAACTAAGAAAAACATTATTTTATCATAAAACTATAAAATATTTAATTTTGTTCATAATATGCAATAACTTGATGCATTTCGATTTATCAATTTGACGAGTTTGATTCTATCGGAGCAACATCCATACTGGTTTAATCAAATCAATAGTTTTAATTAGATTCAGCCGTCTCAACCTCGGGCTGCATCGTCCCACTTCTTATTCCACGCCTATTGTATGCTCGGGGATGGTGCCGGCGGTGTTCGTTTCCTCGGGAGGGACCGGTTAAACAACCACTCCAAATAAATGAGCCCGAGCGTCGTCGGCATGGCCGGATTTCCATTTTGCCCGGGCGAATTTATTTCTTTTGCCCATTCCCACTTCGACAGTTTCTTCTCTATCTTTCTTTCTTTCGTTCTTGGTCAAGCGGACACCGAAGTGCGAGTTTATCAATCTGTCGTCGCGAACGCAGACATGTCCAACGCGTTGATTCCACGTCAATCTTCCAGTACCAGACGTGATCAGCGCACGATGGAGAACTGTCGTAGGCATCCAAAAAGGGACAACTCCGGCGAACGAAGGCGACGTTTAGTTTGATACGGACCGTATCGAAACATCCCCGAACTGTCGGGAGTGGGTTCGAGACGAGGCTCTATCGTGCGAAACAAAGAATAAAACAGGATGTCACGGACGAAGAGAAAAATGTCTGGTCAAGTACGGGAAACGACCCTCATCTCAACAAAGACAAGCTGCTTTGCCGGAACCACCCTGAATAAATGTCTGCTTCCGTCGTGCTTTCGACAAACGAAGAGAAACAGCTCGGGGATCTGGTTCGCCGATACAAGAACGAGAAGGAATTGTGAATCTATTTCTGGGCACTGAGGGAACGAAGCATCGGACGATTGAATGTTGAATCAGCTTTGCATCATATGAACGGCATGCTCATCGAATTGTAATGTAGTCAAAGGAATCAATCATACGGAATCAATCATATACCAAGGTCCGTTGCTGTGAAGATGCCTATGTAATGATGTACTAAAAAGCAACGGAGGCAGGTTGGGGGGTTGGGAATGGGTTGGTTGGATTGGATCCAAACCAACCCGGGTCAACTAGGGTTGGGACTTGGGTCGGCCCAGTTGAAATGAAAAAAATAAATCAAAAACATCTATGGGGTCGGGGTCTTGGTAGGGACCAAGTCGGTCGGCCTAAAAACTGACCGGGTCAAACCCGGGTGATGACCCGGTTCCGGCCCGCAAAAGTAAAAGTAAGGAAGCCCATGAGTGGAACTAACAATAAAGGTACGTTGCTGTGAAGATGCTTAATGAAAATACAGGATTTCAACCAGGGTTTGGTTTGTCAACATTCGGTATAGGCAGATAGAGAAAGGGATAATGGTCGGAGTGATTTTGGCCAAGGATGGAATAGGAAAACCTGGTAATATAAACTAGGTAGAGGAATCAGCCACGAATTGGCATAGGCACCAAAAATGAAATCCAATAAGCCGATCTGAATTGAGTACTGAGATGTTATTTTTCATCCATTTTTATGGTCCCCCGGGAGAAAGGAATTACATGCATATTAATATTTTGGAAGATTGTTGCTTAGACACCGACGAACTTAGATGTTTCTTGTTGATCAGAAACACTTAACCCTCGAAATGAAGAACAGGTTTTTAGCAATATGGTTTTCAAAGCTATATGTTGGTCCACAGAGAAGCAAAGGAGCTGCAAACCATTTGGTCTAAGATCGCAGTTCAGTATAATTCAGAAAAGAAGCCGCTACCTTCTTTCTTTTTTGCTTCCTATGGTCCGATTTGGATGATCATATAACGGGCACCACGCTTTGTAACGGGATAGCTCTTTTCTCTTAGCTCCCCAGGTTCCTCACTTGGGTTTTTCTCTACTTAAGGTTTTTTGTTCCCTTTTGAAACATCCACTACCTTGTATTGTTCTCAATGAAATGGACCTATCTTCAGACAACCTTCAAAAAAATAGTTATTGCTGAAGAAAGAAGATACTTCCAACAACAGTATTTGACCACATTAATACTCTGCAACAGACTTCCAGTTTTTCATTTATTATCAAGCTGACTTCAACCAACACAATTAATGTGGGTGCAGGTTTCAAAATTAAGGTACTGCAAACTCTGAAACAACAAAATCTGAATCAGGATTCTGTCGTACAAAAAGTTAAAGGAGTGTTGAATGGGACTGGGACTGGGACTAATAATTATGTTAACAACAAAACAAACCAATACATGAGTGATTTAGACATTCTTAACCAAAAAAAAAAACTCAAGAAGAATGTTCTTGTGATGATCAATAAACCAGTGACGTCTTTAAGGGCAAAGAATGGACTAAAATGAATAACATGTAAACAAGCTGCAATATAGCAAGGACTATGACAACGTGGACTGGAGATGCAATCTTCAGATAAAAAATGATAGGTGAAGAGATAGTATGCCAAAACTAGTGTCACAAAATAATCTGAACATAATAATCCCTGACTGCACCAGACTCAGAACAGGAAGAAAATCTACTTGCAGCTTGGAGGGTGCTAACTCACCCTTAGAATGACTGCAATTTTTGCACAAACACATGTAAAATAAAAGAATAACAATAGATTAAGAAGAATCAAACCATGGAAGATTTGTAAATGTCTTCCCCGTGTAATTTGTTAAGCAGCTCCATCAACCCTCCACTTACTAAAGTCAAGCCTTAGTCCCAAATTAATTGGGGTTGGCCGTATGGATCCTCGTTCTCCACTTACATCAATTTTGAGTTATTTCTCCAGAGATATTTAAATCACCCAAATAATATTGAATTACCCTCCTGCAAATTAAGTCTCCCCCATTTGTGTTTCTATTATTTAATATTTTTTACTTTTCTAATTAGAATCTCCTTAGGTCTATATTTAATATGACCAAAGCAGCTCCATCAACCCTAAAGAAGATTTTATCTTGGTTTAAAGCATCCAAAGGTGATCCTTCTAAATCTCTTCCTGTCATGCTATTTTCAATGAATGTAAGTGAAAACCACAGAAAGAAAATACTGTAGGGAACTGGTTTTCCACTCAAGTGGCTTGGAAATACCATAGGGAACTGGTTTTCCAGTTATTTTTGAATGGCTATGGTTTTCTTGAATCACTCAAGCATGATGAAACAGATGAGATAACAAGGATGTTGAGGTTGATGCCAAGCCCCCATATTTTAGCGGATTTCCTTATTATAGTTAGGTTTGAGCCCTCTCATTTCCCAGGTTTTGCTTCAAGCTTATGTTCTTAACTTTTAGCATTGTGTTTCAGATATCCTGTGCTAGCTTAAGTTTTTAACTTTTAGCATTGTGTTTCAGTATCTAGTGTTTCACATCTCCTGTGTCCCATGTTATATGCTCTCATGAAACCTTACGAACTAATGTGGTCTAAAGTTTCTTTTCATATTAACACTTCCCTTATATGACGACCCATGATTTCCATTGACAAATGCTTGACTTGCTGGATTAATAACTTTCTGAAACTAAAAAAGACATGACAATTAAATCAGGTAAATTTCTTCTACAAGACTTCAAGTTACTTCCACAGTTAGGAATTTAAAGTTTTGTCATCATAAAATTATAGGTTCTTGTTTGTAAAAGCAGAAATAGAAAAATAAAGCTGTAAGGAATGAGCTCAACCTAGCTGTAATGGTGTTGCCCATTGAAAAAACAGTTGGCAGGCAACATAAAAGATTGGGTTGAACCCCATGATCAGGCCAGCTACTACTAATCTCGACAATTGGGTCAAACCAACTAGCATACAACTACGCCGGTTTCAAAATGCAAAGCAAGTCCACCTGCCATTTTCTGCTATGTATATAAACATGTTGGAGGCTTACCATGAAACTTTGAAGCGCTCTCAACATTGGTTTCTATGATCTGTGGCTTGGAACTGAGCAAATTTGCATATTCTTCACATGTGCTTCATCCACCAGCTTTATCAATAAGGAAGAAGGCTCCCTTGATTCTAAAGCTAACAAAATTTGATACAACTTAAATTTTAATTACTTTGTGTTACCTCTGTGTAGGGCATAGAATGCAGAATCGGTCCAATCAAATCATAATCGGCCAATTTTGGAATCAGATCGGCTGATTTCGATTTGATTCCTACTTGAAAGGCCAATTCTGACCTAAATCCCGCCAAAATCGGTCTGAATCAGTCGAATCGATCAAATCGGATCAGAATCGGAATCAGAATCCTAACTTTAAAAAAATCAGGCAGAATTGGCCAGAATCGGACCGAATCAGCCTGAATCAGACCGAAATGACCATAATCAGTCCGAATCGGAATCGGAATTTTAAATTTTTTTAAATACCGATTCTGAATCGGCTTCTCTTCCTGAGAATCGGTCCAAATCAGACTGATCCAATCCCCATTGATTCAGTGACCGATTCCGATTTGGAAATCCTTGGCGTAGGGGCACACAAAAATTCTAAATTGAAGTAAATTGAACATTAACTTTTAAAGGCATGTTAAATAAGCATCATTTGGCTGAATATCCTCAGAATGTTCACAAAGACACAATCAAAAAAAATAGGGGGCTTTTATAATTTATATAAGTTTATAGAGATCAAATCATGAAGCTATCCATCCAACATAAGTGGAAGTCACTTCTTTCCCTATATATTTAAGAAATCATAGAAGTAACAAAAAAATAAATATAAAATAAGGTGGAGTCCCGCATAGGAAACAAATGTTTTTCATTCTAAGGATCAATTGGAGATCATTTTGGAAGAAATGAACAAAGCTGAATGGAAAGACTACGAAGAGAGTATCTTCAAACATGAAACATCAGAATCCAAGTATATCTTGTGTATAAAAGCTTCCTATTTTTGCAACAATTAAAAAAATACAACATGGCCTTTCTCTCTAACGAACTAATTAGCAGGAAATGGAATACTCATGCCTCAGCTCATCAGGATGATGGATCAGCAAAATGCATGTTAAACCTCTGCATAAAAGCACTTTAACCAACATGTAAAGTCAAATAAAATTTAAATTCCAAATAAGAGGAGACATTAATCATAACACAGAAAATAATAACCCCATGTCATAAGAAAACGCTAAACAATTGCTAAAAAAACAAACCAGGGTAGCCAATACTCACTATAAAGCAAAAGGAACTGGGAGAATCTAAAGATGGCCTGACAGCCAAATAGGAAATGAGTTACATAACAGAATACGAGAACTCCCTATAACCTGATAAACTAAGTAGAACATCAACCAAGGAAATTACATGAAATAAATAGTGCATAATGCATTTCTACAGAGCTCAAACAGTTGAATCTTTACCAGTTGCATCGTCCTCCCCAGAATCGTCATCTAACTCCCTTGTATTCACCTGCTTAAATGATGAAGATTCACGAGAAGGTGAAGGAATACCACCACCAGTCACCGACTGTTGGTATAGGACACCACCGGCAATAGTAACGAGCAGGCAGCTTACACCAAAAAGGCTGGCATGCTTATCCCAGATCAACACATTAATTGCCACAGTAAGAAACTTATTGATAACACCAGTAACTGTGAACGCCGTTGCAGATATTGCTTTCCTTGCAGCAAACCCAAAGAAACTGATGAGCAACCCAAATACGCACGATAAGGACACTGCCAAAAAGGCATCCAATTCAAACCAATCGCCGTCACCTGCGCCAACAGCTGTGAAGACGTCCGCATATTCCCCCGTGATGACCCAGAATACTGGAGCCATCATCAAGGAAAGAAGGTTGTTGTAGAGGACAAAACCCCAGGTATTGAGCCCCAAGTTCATCACCATGTGCTTAATGTAGACCATCTCCGTGGTAATCGTAACCATATAAGCTGCCGCCCAAGAGTAGGCGGTGAGCGTGAAGGCCGAATCAGTCGCGACATATCCAAGCGCCCCACTCAGTATGACGACCAGAGACAAAAACGTGAGCTTAGAGGGGCATGGCTGTCTTCTGAAGGCGGTATCAGCTATCGCCACCAGAAGGGGCGTCAGGGATCGGAAAACAATGAAAGTGTCCACGTTGGCGTGACGGAGGAGGTTAGTGTTGGTGAAGATGGCAAGGTAAAAGACAGTGGCCGCTGGGAGGAACTTCTTGGCAGTGCTCCAGGTGAAGGCGTCGTGGTGGAGGAATCCCAGCTTGCCGAGCACCGACACACCAATACAAGAAATCAAGTATTGCAGGGCGGTCAGTAGACCGGGATAATTGAACTTGGTGATGGCGTACTTGTTGATGACGGCAAGCAGGCTGGAGCACAGAGCATACCCAACCACCAGGCTCGGCGTGGTGAAGTACTGTTTGGTGGAATCTAATTTGACGGTTGCCATTCGGGACAACGAAGAATACCTAGCACCGGTGAAATCAAACCGCGAACTCCCAACCACGGAAGGAATCCACAGCAACAGGATCGCGACCGAAAACACAGGAGAGCGGGTAGCGCCCCCGAGCAGACCGAGGAACAAGTTGCAAGAATCCGATCGAGCCGGGACGAGGGGTGGACGATAAATGCCGCCGTGAGATCTAAGCGAGCAGAGGCACCGTTAACGTGGAAGGCAGAGAACCGCCGTCCTGGAGATCTCCGATCCCGGGAGGCATCAAGCAGCTGCTCCGGCGCCTCCCTGTAGAAGGCGACGTGGCGGCGGGAGGCCCGAATCCTTCCTCACGCAACGGATTCGGGGATTCCAGATGGAACCAACAAATCGGATAAAACGTGAGAAGCGCATCGATCTACTCGCATTTGAACGGACGAGCAGACGTGCACGCGCATTGACGGGGACGACGACCACGGGCGGGCGATGAATACCTGCGGCTGCGCCTGCCCCGCGGCCGCCACCCAGCCGGAGGAGCGGAGGAGTACTGCAAATCGCGCCGGCGCCGGCGGAACGGAGAGAATTTCGGGGGCTGGGGGAGGTGACGTCGGCGAGGAGGAGGGTAGCGGGGCCCGCGGGTTTCGTCCGAACTCCGAAAAGGTCTAACGGGCGCCGTGGTGTTGGGCTCGTTCCTTATCTTTTCAAAAGATTTTCCACGCGCTTGCATGGGTGCCAAACAACATATGTTCTTGTTTTAATACTTAGTTTTCAGCTCCTAGATTTTATTTTAATATAACATTTTATCACAAAATTACAGAAACTTGTATGCTATGAACCAAACACATCCTTCAATATCCGATTTATAAGATGTAAAAACAAATTTCAAATCCATTAATCTTTATCGGAATCCAATAGAAATTTCGGATTCCGTTACACCACTCACCGAGTATCACAATAGAGGATAAAAGAGATCATGCCTCTTCTTTGTCGAACAATGAATTATTCATACATTTCTGAGGTGTTTGGTTACATGATAATAGAGATTTTTATTTTTATTTTTAAAAATTGTAAGAAAATTTGTTAAAAGAGGTATTTGGCAACTTTGACAATTTTATGTTTTGAAAGTGATTTTCTTCATAAATAAAAAAAGAAGATCTCATCACTCTCCTTTTTCTTGTGGTCTCCTGCTTTGTTTGGTCATGATTGGTAGTTACTCTTTTTTGTTATCACATTTCTCCAAACATGATAATTTTATATCATGAGTTCGTTCACTTTTTATTTTAATACAATTTTTTATCAAGAAAGTGTACAAAAATTATCATGCAACCAAACACCCCATTATATTTTACAACGATTTTCAAACACCTTTCCTGATGGGGTAAATATGATTTTACGGGGAAATTCATTTTACCATGCAACCACACAAACACACACACACACCTGATTATTGATTAACCATCCTGAGTACATGATCTCCTTCAATTTTCCATGTAATTTACAAATTTGATCAACCAGTTTTTTAGTGGTACATTGTCCTCGCCCCCATCCATCCTTGGGGTATCATTTCTCGCCGGAAATCTTAGATTTTATTTCAAAATATAATTTTGCCACACGAAAATATAAAAGATATTATGCAACCAAAGACCACATGAATTGAAAAAAATCTTCTTCTCTCCCATAGATTTTTTTGGGGGGGCCCACCCAGATTTCAATGCACGCCGAGAATGAGCGCCCGTCAGACAATGAACAGGGAAGAACAAGTAAAACAAAACAAAAAAAAAAGCAAAAGGCCACTACGATCTACCGACCGTCTGCAAGATCCATCGTCAACAGCTAGCGACTGATTAACAGACCTCAAGGAAGCGGAAGGAAGAACAGCGGAGGAGGTAATCTACAGCGGGCGCGAGCAGAGCAAAAGGAAATGGCAGACGTCAGATCGAACAACTGCGAACATGAAATCTGACCTAATCGAGAGAAACCGGACGCCGGGCGCGCCCTAATCCTTGGTGGATTTGTTGATGAGCGACTTGTGGATGTGAGGAATGACGTCGCCGCCGGCGATGGTGCCCTTGATCAGCATGTCAAGCTCCTCGTCGCCGCGGATCGCGATCTGCAGGTGCCTCGGCGTGATGCGCTTCACCTTCAGGTCCTTGCTCGCGTTGCCGGCCAGCTCGAGCACCTCCGCGGTCAGGTATTAGAGGATGGCGGCGGAGTAGACGGCGGCCGTCGCCCCCACCCTTCCGTTCGCGGTCACGCGGGACTTCAACATGCGATGGATGCGGCCCACGGGGAACTGCAGTATTTTAGAGAGAAAAAACAGGCACTCACTCAATCGGTTTGCCTTGTCGTTTCTTTTGACAACTACTTGCAAGATTTAAGGAGCGTCTGATGACCTTAGAAGCCAAATCCTAACGAACTCCTTTAGCCCCTAACATGGCAGTAAGCTATTTGTTTCCACATTCTATTCTGCCATACCATCCAAGTGTGGTTCTTCCATATTTCCATCCATATGGACTGCAAGTACATTTGCCATATGCAAGTCATCAGGGTGTCAACACGTCCTCTAGGTGAGTAGTCATGATGTAAAAGGGTGGAGAGAGAAGCTCCAGCGATTCTTCACCTTCCGGGCATGGCTCTGCTGGGGCTCATGACACTCGAGGAGCCTTCCAGTAACACATGATGTGCTTCCAGTGATCGGAGGGCCTTCACGAGCACCTTCCCACAATGGGGGATGGGTTGTTTGTCATCTAGAAGTGGGTAAGAATGAGGCAACTGGCCAGATACGTGCTAGGGAGAAAATGATGTAGTAACAAGGCGCTCGCCCAGGCAACACTACCCAGGCAACAAGGCGCTCGCCCCATTCTTTTATTGAACCAGTGAACACTGATTTTATTTACTTACACTTGGATAGCCAGTTGCCCCCCCCCCCACCCCCCCAATGCACATTCTTCTTGCCGCCATCCTCCATGGGTCAGCACAGGTTAATCTTCTATCACCGTCATCCTCCACATTTGGTAATCTCTTGTTTAAACATTTGTCTGCCAGCAGACAGACAATTTTAGGGTTTTGTTTCCTCTGTTGGTTTTTTTTCTTTTTCCCCCCTACAAGTTTCTCATCCTAACATCTAGTAGAGATGTTTTAATCTTCTTGGAAGACATGTCACTTCATACCCCAATTTACCGTTTAGGCGACACCTAGGTGGACAATTTATCACCTAAGTTTTAAAAGACCCTTCGGGCACCTTGAAAACTATGTTGCCGGTCTATGCTCAGGTGCGTTGGGAAGGGTGGACTGCAAAATCATGCAATATGGAGGTGTCTAACCACGCATGGGAGTGTTTAGTGCCAACGGCCAAAGCGGTTGGTGTTTAGATGGTGATCATCAAACGTCGGATTGCAAAGATGGATGCAGATGCAGGCTTTGCTGGGGTGTCGGTCACCGGAGCTTCATGCGCCCTTGGTTGAAGAAACACCAAGAGTCTGGTCGATCTTCTGCTTGTCAATCTGCGAGTGGAGGCCCACCTTAGGTCACTAGAATTCAGAGGATGTCGCTGCAAAGGATATCCTTATCCTGTTTTGCCGGGTCTGGAGATGAAATGGATGTAGTTAGCTGTTTGTGTGGTTGTGGAGGTGACTGGTGCTCCGGCTGATTTAGTCCTGGAACATTGGCTCCAGGACTTCCTCCATTCTCAGTGACCACAGAGAAATTTCTGGTAGGTCAAACCATCACCATTCGATGGCTTCTTTGTCAAGAATCATTCCTTTGCTGCCTGGAGAGAAGTGGTGATCAGCAGGTCTCAAAACGTCGATGAAAATGTTTCATGCCAGTTTTTTCGGTGGTCTCTAGGAGGCAAATGTTGTTAGCCTGGTGCTTAATCGGGTTGAGATTATTGGCCTTCCAGCTTATGCATGGTCGGTGTAGGCTATATTGGCTGTTCTCAAGCCGGTCAGTGCTCTAGTTTACATCAATAAAAAAAAATCCATGTGTTGGCTGTCCGGAAGGTCTGTTGAGGCAATAGTAGAGTGCTTCTTGTAATTGGATATTGAAAAAATATTTGATGTGAACTAGTAGGAAAAAATATTTGATGTGAACTAGTAGGAAAAAATGTTTGAATTTCTGTGAAGCTCAAAAAGAATGTTGCAGAGAAGGTGTCATTTGCCAGTGTCGATACAACGTGGTCCCTTGACAATATCCCCAATTGGCCTGTCTGATGCACTTGGCATCGAGAAGCCATCAGCCTGTGCAGGTACGTGAATTCAGGTTAGGAATATGAACATTTGTCGGGTCCGAGTAAGACCCAAATGGCCTACAATCCATTTAACTTATCATATGAACCAGGCTAGTTAAAGACCCGCAGCCGAATGTACCGTTGCTCACAATTTCTGTTGAACTGGGATGGTTCAAGTGTCTTGATTGAACCAAGCCACTGTCGGCCAGTTTCAGGTCTGGGGCGAAGTCGTCTTCCCCACATCCATCAAACTAGGAGCTGCTGCAGTCCTGCCCGGTTGCGGATCATGGCGATGGAAGACAAGATCATCACTTGAACGACTCTAGGACTCTCTGGTGGACAAGTCCCTTGGCTATGCCGCCTTCTGAGGTTAGCGATTAGGATTGTTTGTTGTGTCTGATGGCCAATCCTGTTGTGGGCCTCCAATTCTCAATGCATAGGGCAGCATCACCAGCTACACTGATTAGTCTGGAACACTCCCAAGGGCAGGGCTCTTGGCTCTAGCACCTTCATAAGACAGGGCCCTGTCAGCTCAGCTTTGAATGATAGCCATTCGTGCCAAGAGCTTCCGGTTCACAATGCTCATTGTGGTACCTAAGCCTGTTTGTGACTTGATCCAGCAGTGGCGTAAAAGACAGTTGTGGGGTACAGAGCCTGTCTTGTGGAACCTATCTTTGGCTGCAATGTTGTGGTTTATCTAAAGGGCGTGGAACAGGACTTTTGAAAAACATTTTGATAATTCAGCCACTATCTTGCAGAAGTCAGCTAGTTTTGTTAGACTTAATTTTTTTCGTAATCAGGACACTACCCGGACCCTTATGTGTCCAGGGACAGATTTGTGCCATGGAAGTACTTTGGTTGTTAGCAGTCACCCAAATGCTACCATCTTGGTGGTGTCTTTGGTTGCCATGCTTTGTTTGTATCCTTTACTTCTGTACTAGCTTCTTTTACCTTAATGGATTGTGACTTTTGTCACCTTAAAAAAAATTTATTCTTCAGCCAAGCACAACCCTGACGCAGAATGCTGTTTATGTAAAATGAAGTGAAAATAAGAGAGATAACTAGAGCTCGATAATTAAATTTGCCACCAGGTTGTCCTTAGGATATGTACCAGATTCATGGTAAATAATGTTAAAAAGTGTCATCATTCCGAAGGTGGAGAGCCTGTACAAACTTAGAATCAGAACCCCTAGGACATTAAAGCTCCCTGGTTATGGTTAGAACTCTAAAGTCCATTGGGTGTTTTCCCTATGCAGTACAGATGATTGAGATAGTGATTAAGAAGAAAGGAGTAGATCGTTCGAGAAAGCCAATAGAGGAATATGGTTATTTGGTTTAAGAAGTACTTAAATGTATACTGCATCTTCAAGTAACTGATTCAAGTGAATACCAGAGAATGAACATGATCATTGAACCTTACATGGAACTGCATATCTCTCACTCATGAACTTAAAGATACACTCTACCAAGTAAGAACATTCCCATTTTGTTAGTGATTATCGAAAGTCGATACTTTGCAACAGAGTCATGTTGCTAGGATAGATAACCTAGCATCTCCCACCAAAAACAAATGGATTTCCAACCAAAATAAAAAAAATCATCTCACACAGAAGACAAAACTTCAAAAATATCAGTTTATTTCTGTTATAGTTGACTCGGTCAAAACGGGCAACCAGTTCCAGACGTGAGACTCATAGACGAGTCCCTCTTACGGATGTGCATGAAAAAGGGTAAGAAGTCCCCTTTGGACTTCTTTTCTCCTCTAAATAAAGGCCAAACCTAGGTTTATACACACCACACCACTGGAAGCTATCATAGTGAGAGGTTAGAGAGAGTCTGACAGAGTGCTCCGTCTGTTCCACCCTGTCTTTTGATGCTCGTCATTTTTATAAAATACTGTATGAAGAATTTATCAAGGAGTCTATTTGGGAGGTCTCCCCATCTATCTATACTTCTTCCTATTATAGTGAAATTATTTACTCTTCGCGTCGACGTAGGAAGACATCCTATCTTGTCGAACAACATAAATCTGCGTAGCTGCTTGATTACAGCCAGATTAAAGTTTTGAGTTGCCGCAGCTGCATAATACAAGATTAGCCCCCATATGATTATCGAATCTGAAATTATTCGGGGGGTACACTTACTATTTTCATAACATTTTTTCTCCTGCTGTAACGACTAACAATACCGGCATGCAATAGCCGCTTTCCCCGGGCAAGCTCCGTGAAGCTTGCTCTATCCTTCTCCGTCCTGTATCAAGCGTTCCCAACACCGTAACAACTATCCCCATTCTTCCTCCGATTTTCCCTAGTTGATCCCCCCAGTTCCGACTGCATGCTGACCTGAGCAGAACACTAGTTTTCGCATGGAGTGTATAGAATAACTACAAAAGTTAGCCTGCATGAAGGAGCTACACATGAACAACAACAACAACAAAGAGAAAGGCGTGCAAATTAGAGGAAGCAGCGACACAGTAAGACCAACCGAAACTCAGAACAAACCGATAATACAGAAACGGAAAGATCAGGAGGAGCTGAGAAAAGAGATGCAAATGACCTGGAGACCAGCACGGGAAGAACGGGAGACTGGCTTCTTTTTGTCCTTATCATTGTTGGCCGGGGTCTTCCCCGTGAGCAGTCCCTTCGCCCCCCTTTCCCGACATCTTCCTCTGTCTCCCACGAGATCGCACCGCACGTCCGCGAGCAGAAGTTCCACTCCCCCCCTCTGGATCAAAAGCAGAGAAAAGAAGTTGCCACACGGAGAGGAGGGGCTGACGGAGGAGAACCAGGAAGAGCAAGGGATTGGGTGGGAAGACGAAAAGGGCTTGCTTTAACTGCACCGGAGCCGGGCGGGGAAAATTGAACGGTCCAGATTCGACTTCGTGAAGACCGCTTGGTCGACGGTGCAGATGAGTCGAGATGAAAATCCTTTTTTCTTTTCGAGGGGGTCATGCCGCCGAAGAACCGGGGCCGAAGGGCGAAGGGTGATGTTATTATAAAAATGTCCTTTCTATTTTATATTTAAACATATACTTTCTAATTATCAAAATGGTCAACATCTTTCTGTGATATGAGCATCATTGATCATCCACCTTCCCCCGAAAATATATATATATATATATGAGAATGTATTAATTTAAACTTGTGTTGGATTTAAGAAATAAAAGTAGCAGTCGATAATGAAGAAGCAGATATAAGAAATAAAACGTATATAATGTAAAGCAATGAACTACAAAACCAAAAAAATATTTGCTAGAGCACGGCTCGATGAGCCAGAGATATGTGAACAACAATATTGTCAATGTGGACGAGCGAGATTAGAAAGAGAGAAAATAATCGAATATTAAAGACAAGATTAGCTTTGTTCTCTGATACCACCTTATAAATCATGCAACCATGTCTTTTTAGGATCGAGAGATCCAAAATAAATCAAAGGAGTGTATTATAACTCCACATATGATAGGTGGACATTTCTCTACTCCAAAGGTCTTGTTGTGTTAACACTACGAGAGGAAAAGAAAAAACTAAAACATGGGCGGCAGTTGCCAATGTTTCTTCATTTACGACAGCTTCTCTTCGCGACCATCGTAATTATTCTTATCAAGGGTGACTTTCTCCGAGCGTCCCTGGCAAGCATCTCAGGTACTATACCTTCTCGTAGTATAACTTTTCTACCCATTTCAATATTTGCCTCGGAAGTATGTGGATTTAAATTGATACAGATTTTGCTTCAAATAAATTAATGTGGTGCTTGGTTGCATTACAACTCGAGTTTTTATAAATATATTCTATGACAAAGATTTTTTGAAAAAACGATGTTTATCGGTGTTTATCAAAGTATGCTTTGCTTTGAGTTTTGAAGCTGCTTTTCTTTTCGAATAAAATGAAACCACAATGTATTAAAGTGTACGTATCTATATATAGTGATTTTATTTACTGCTATGCAAAGCATATGCTATTAAAATGTTTGTGTATACGGCTGATATTCCCTCGTTAATGGCTCTTGAACTATCTATCTTTTTACACGTAATTAAAAGCTACGGAAATGATGTTGACATATCTAAGAAGACAACAATCATTCAGTATACTCAGAGTTTATTCGATCAGTCAAATTGGTTCTATTGAAAGTATACGAGACAAAAAATGAACAAAATGGATCATTATCAGGTCAAACTAGCTCCCCGTATTCACGTTCCAATAACGCAATACTGGTTTCTCAAAAAAGAAGAAAACAGTGTCGCCGTTGCCGGGGATCGAACCCGGGTCACCCGCGTGACAGGCGGGAATACTCACCACTATACTACAACGACATTTGTTCAGATAGCAAATTTTAAATATAAACATGAATAAAACCATGGTCAAAGCAAGCTAAGCTAAGGTGTCACCCAGGGGACGGCTTTGTTTTCTGGATTTCCACTGTACTTAACAGAACAATATAAAAACAATATTTTTAAATAATTCATGCTAAAATGTTAAAATATTAATATTATTTTGTTATATTTCTATCTGAGCATATTTTACTAAGTTTTATTATAATAACTTAATAGACTATATAGTTCGTGTTTATATTATTAATGTTATTGTGTTAGATTTCTATTTGAACATATTTGACTAAGTTTTCCCGTAAAATCTTATCAGACAACATAGTTAGTAATTATATTAATTTATTCAATAAGTATTACTATTCTATTGATACAAGTAATTTAATGATTGGTATGATACTAGTTCTTTTAACTAATCTCATAGTTGGGTCAGACGGTCAAAAAAAGTCTCAATCAAACATAGTTCGGTATGACACTAGTTTTTTTTTTAAACTATTCTCATAGTTTGGCGATAAATTTGATTTATCCGTTAATTAAACGAGTGCAAAAGGAGTCCTACCCTCCTCTGTTCGATACAAAATTATTTAAACCGTATATCTAATTTATCTATAAAAATTCGAGAACAAATCAAATTTATCCTCGAATCGAAAGCTCAAACAAACAGGCCATCAAGGATCTCCGGCCGGCGCCTGGAAGACCGACGAAGTTCATCGTCCGCATCATAGGTCCCCGCCGGCATCCGGCTTCTGGTCGTCGTCGCCGCCGCGGCAAGATTGTGGTTGTCCGGCCAGATCTTCTTCTTCGCGCACCAGAAAGAGGTGGTCGCCGTCACGGACGACCGAGATGTCCTCAACCTCCGCCGTGCCCAGGAAAACCTGGGTCGCCTGCAGCCCGAACTTCTTCGGGGCCATGCCGAGGAGCTCGCCCAGAGTGGCGGGTAGCAGGACGAGCTTGCCGGCACGACCTTCCAGCTGCGGGCAGCTGACCGTCACCCTGAGAGGCCGCCGCGGGCTGGCTGCGGTGGCGGAGCCTCTCCGGGGTCCGGCAGCGAAGGGCAGCCGTCCGCCGCCTTCCTGCGCGGCGGACATGATGCCGAACAGCGAGTTGTGGAAGTTGCTGATCTTCCTCCGCCGCTGGTTTCTTTCCCGGGAACCGTCCGGCGAGACCGCCGCCTCTTCGTTGCCGGCCGTCCGAATCGAAGGCTCGCTTCCGAGCCTCCCGGGGAACCTGACGGTCGGCCCGGACGAGGACGGCGGCGGCGGCGGCGCGTCGGGTTGCTTCTCGGCGCGCTCCTTCCCCGCCTGGAAGAGGGCCTTGATCGCTTCGTGGCCCTGCTGCTCCGCCAGCTCCCTCGGCGTCCAGCCATTAACGTCGGCCTTGTCCATCTCGGCCCCATGGTCCAGCAGGAACTTCACCACCTCGGCGTTCCCCTCGCAGACGGCGAGGTGGAGGGCCGTGGCACCGTTGGTCCTCACCGACGCGACGTCGCCGCCGTGGCGCACGATGTTCTCCAGAAGCTCCAGGCTGTTCTGCTCCGCTGCCGTGCACGCGAACTCTCCGACGTCGCCCCGGCGGAGGTCCGCCCCATTCTCGACCAGCAACCTGATCACCCCTTCGTGCCTCCCCAGAATCGCCTCCCACAGCGGGACGCTGCCGTCGGAATCTGAAAACAAGAACCTCAACGCCGGCGGTAAGCCTCCTCCATCTACGGCGTCGGTGATCGCCGGCGACATATACGATTTATATACCTCTGCTATTAGGATCCGCGCCGTAGTCCAGAAGCAGAAGAACGCAGGTCTCGCTCCCCTTCGACGCCGCAATGTGCTGACCGCCATGGAACAACGAACAGAGAAAGCGAGCGGATCATCCACCGGAGAAATCGAAAGGGGGGGCTCAAGAACATTTCGACGGTTGCGCTCCGATTAACCGGGCGGATCAACTCACAAGCGCTGTGCGCAGATTGTTGTCTGCTTCGTTCGGATCCAGTCCCCGCTTCAGGAGCTGCTGCATCAACAGATCATCCGACCGGATCGCCGCGAAGCACAGGGTCAGGGGCAAATCCAGCCGACCCCGGGCGAGGATGTTCTCCGTCTCCCGCAGAACGCCCTCCATCACAGGGTCCTTCTGCTCCTTGAGATACTGCAACATGGCATTTTCTTCGTACGGGTGCCAGAAAAGGGGCAAACTTTATTTTTTAAAACTAAAAAGAACTTTTTTTTCCTTCCCGACACAGCCAAACCTGAAGAAGATTGTTCATGATGATGGTTCCATCCCCGATGTTTGCCTGGATGATGTTGAGGAAAGACGTCCTGTTCAAGCGCAGCAGCTGACACAACCGCTTGGTGCGCACCGTGAAGAGCTGCGGTCTGTAGCAGAGAACTCCGATTTCTCCGAAGATGTCCCCGGTGTTGGCCTCCCTAAGAACCTTCAGGCATGCATCCATCCATCCATCCATGGTTATCAGAATGTCTACGTATCTAATTAGATTACTGGGTTGACCTTGATGAACTCTTCAGAGTTACCTTTTCCGATCCGTTGCTGTAATCGATCATATCCTGCAGGGAAACAGCAAGATTACTAGTTGGGTACAAGGATATCCGTATAAAATCACCATTTTTGAGGAGAATAAAATAGAACAGACTCTCAATTCAATCTTACCACACCGCCGGTCACCAGTATGTAGAAATCCGTCGGGGCTTCATTTTGCAAGATTACATCTTCTTTGGGAGGGAAATACTCGGCCTTCATTTCAGACACCTTCAAAGACCATTTTTTTAAGCTCTTCGCATCAAAATCAAGCGGGGGAAAAAGGAGAAAAATCGTCACTTTCTCTCCGCCCCCTTACCAGCTGGAAGAGCAGATCATTTGAGACCCCCCGGAAAAGATAAACCTTGTCGACGAGTGAATAGAACAGGAAGTGCGAGATGCTGGAGCGGATGGCCTTGGGAAGCGCCTCCAGCGTCTCCTGCTGCTGAAGCCCCTCGGAGTCGGTCCTGAATTTCAGGCACAGGTGGGCAAGCATCTGGTCCTGGAGCTGCAGGGGAAGCTGGTTCCTCTGGGCGAAGCTCGACGCTGCCTGGATCGTGTCTCTCTGCAAGACGAAGAACATTCGTTCATTCATTCATGCCAAAAACTTGAGAAATTGGGGGAGATTACGATGATCTGAGAAGGCAGAAAGAGGGGGGGGGGCTCACGAATCTTCTGGTCCGTCTGGTCCCGTGGACGACCAAGTTCGTCATGTTTCCGATCAGATACGAGGTCAGACCGAGGTTGAAGAGCATGTAGAAGATGTCGAACGTCATCTCCCCGGCGTTCACCGGGTGCAGATCGCCGTAGCCCACGGTGGTGAGGGTGGTGATCGACCAGTAGATGGAGGTCACGTAGCGGATCCACAGGCTCGTTTCCAGGAAGTTCTCGATGGAGATCCCGATCCACGTCTTGCTCGGATCGTGGTGGCGCGCGGCGATGAGGTAGTAGAAGCAGCCGGCGCAGTGGACGGCAAAGAGGGTCACCTGCACTTTCGAGACGGCCGGAATCAGGCGTGCGGCGGCGCCGCCGTGGACGGTCCCGGCGGCAAAGATGCGAGCTTGGGCGGAGATCTTACGCAGACGAGCTTCGCGCATCGGACCCAGAAGTAGTTAAAGTTCCGGTCTTTCTCCAGTCTGTTGCAGACGACGACGGCGACGAAGAAGAAGAAGATCTTGAGAAAGGGAGAGGCGGCGGATTCGGCGGAAGCTGATCGGCGCAGAGAGGCGCGGAAGAACGAACCTGGCGAAGAGAGCGCTGACCCGTCGGAGACGCCACAGGCGGAGCATGTTGAAGAAGCCATAGGACCGGAGCTTGCGGGGGAGGACCTTCCGGGCGAGCTCCGACGGGACGGTGGAGATGACGTCGAGGAGGAACCACGTCCGGGTGTACCTCCAGGCGATCTTCTCCGGGTCGTCGACGAGCAGGTAGGTGGCCTTGTCGAGGTAGGCGACGAAGAACGTCAGGATGATGTCGACGGCGAAGAAGCCGTCGACGACGTTATCGGCGATGGCCAGCCCCCCGGTCGGGTGCTCGAGGAAGCCGAACTCGAACGGGGATACCCAGGCGGAGTAGAAGACCAGGATGATCAGGAAGGTCTCCCAAGATCTGGTTCGAGCACAGAAACGTCGTCGACGGAGGCATCAGTGCTGTTCTTCTTCGATCCGCAATCTCCGCTAAAAATCGTTTTTTTTCCTCACAAGAATCGATTTTTTTGTTCATTCAAGAGACGGGCCTCAACACTCGACAAACTAAGAAAAATCTCGTCTTTTCTCTCGCTGTTAATTGCAACGTTGACTAAAAACCGGGCTTTTAAGAAGTTCCCCGTGCGTACGAGCATCATCTCAATGAACGTTATTCGTCCTTAGCAAGCAAAAAAATTGCCAAAACAAGAAAAGTCAAACTCTGTTCACATGCACCAAGCCGATGACCCGTGTCTGAGGGGGGGAGAGAAAGAGAGATCTTGTTATCTAATCACCCGTGACCTATCAGATTACACAAATCAAAATATAAGAAAAGGTTTGGTTGTGTGAAAAATTAAATTTTTATCACAAAAATATAATTTTGCGATAAGTTTTGCTAAAAGAAGTGTTTGATAAGTAATAACAAAATATATTTTGATAAAATAATGCACCTTGATAAGAAAAAGAGACGGTTTTTTTTATATCTTATGATCCCTTGAATTGTATATTACACAGGGTGGCCACTCGTTTCCCATCTCATCCCACCAAACACAATAATTTTATGTATTAAATGATTTTAAATTTTATTCTGATACGACATTTTATCTCGTGAAACAATATTTTCAAAATAATAATAAATAAATATTACGCAACCCAACACCCCGTGATAAAACGCAAGGAAATAATCAGAGCGACACTGCTCGTCCGCTGCACTGTGAAACTGTAAGAACAGAGATGACGAAGGAAACCGGCGATGGAATCCGGGCGGCGTCCCGTCTTCCTTTTTTCTTCTTGAATCGATCGTCGGCGGAGAAATATGTCCACGATCAGATCAGAGGCACGCATCTCGAGAACGGAAGAAATAAACGAATCGGATCGAGCGGCAAGGCAAGGCGCGGGTGGGGAATCGCGGCGGCGGAGGCGGCGGCGCTAACCTGTACCGGATGTCGTGAGGGGAGACGATGAACCGACGGAGCTGGACGCGGCGGTTGCTCCGCGCGCCCAAGGAGGGGAGGATGGCGTTAGAGAGGCTGTAGTGGCTGCCGTCCCGCGACATCTCCCTCTCCGCCTCCGGCCGGCATACGGCGTAGTACCATGAACCCTTCTTCATCGCCGCCGCCGACTCCCGCCGGCGTTCCGCCGACCACCGATCAGGTGCGACTCCGAATAGAAAAGGGAGGAGGAGGAAGAATCCTCTTTCTTTTTGCCGTCGGAGACCGGGCTCCGGCCACACCCTCAGGCTCCTTGCTCGGTTCGCGTTCCGGCCGGAGCGCCGCCGTGCTTCGTCTCTACCTCCCGAGTCTGGACACTGGAGCGAAGAGCCCTCCCGGCGGCGGGATCGTCGTCTTCACCGGCGAGACCGATTCGGCGATCCCTCCGCGTCGAGGAAGCGGATATGGAAAGCGCCATCTGGCTCGCCCCCTCTCTCCATCTCTCTCCCTGTGTCTCCCCGCCTCCCGCAAAACCGCCTCTTTTATAGAACCGCCGCGCGCGGGAGGGCGGAGGAAGGTCTACGGTGTACCCCGCCGCCGGGATCGGTTTCAACGTGTCACGCCTACAACTAAAAGGAATCAATTTAATTGGGTATAATTAAAATAATTTTAAATTAAGCATATAATGATGCATACGTTCATGTATGCAGATGTTTTTTTTTCTGACGGCAACTACCGCAAACTTGTTTTCGTGTATGTGATGGATAAATAGCCTCAATAAAGAAACATGAATATACATTACATTTATTGGTTTTGAGTTTGTTTCAAGCGGCACCTTTTGACATAAATTGAAACAATGTTGAGTTGGCATGATTAAACCAAATTAAGATAAACCGAGTATCCATAATCAAACGATAAATTTATTGGTTTCTAATTGGATATGAGTTATCTGTATCCAAACAACACAATAATATAAGATTTAATTTTTTGAAGTTTTGTTTTTTTGAATAGATAGATATAATAAAACCATGGAATGCGATTCGGGTCCTAACTCAGGTCCGACTCGGTCGATTTTTGGGTCAACCTGCCCGATCTCGACCTCGGGATCCCGACTCCATTGATGTTTTTAAGTTATTATTTTATTATTTTTCATTTCCATCTCGATCGACTCAAGTCTAGACCCACGTCCCGACCTTGGCCGATCCAAATCCACTTAGACCCAACCAACCCACTCCCGACTCAAGACACGGTCTTATTTGAATAAAACATGGATAACTAATGAGGGCTAACATCCTTCCCCTGTTCCGGTGTGGCCGTGAAGACTTCGGACGCCTTGACGGTTGAATGTCGTCTGACTTGACAAAGCAATCATGGGCGCTCGTCTGGTCTGAGCGAAAGAGATGTGGATGGATATGCATACATGCCAAGCAAGTAGACCAAGAAGTAGATGTAGATGTACAACCCCTCCCTCTCTCTCTCTCTCTCTCTCTCTCTCTTAGAATCCACAGAGTCAAACATACGTGACAACCCAACAACTGATTTCCAAGGACATGTTTTGGTTGACACTTTCTGATGCCCCGTTTGATGATTAGAATGCCAAAAAAATGATGTTGTGTCAATTTTGTTATTGATATTCAGAAGGAATAAAATTAAGTAGAGGTCGACGCTTGTATATATATATCATATATATATATATACGTAGCACCTCCTGCTTGAATTAGAAGTTTCAAAATGAACATTGATAATCAAATAGTTATCGATGAATTACATCAACTTTAAAATCATTAGTGTAGAGATCTTTGATACAATTACCAAACATCACGAGGTTGACCTTCACATGAGATTTTATCCAGGCGGATATGGTCAGGTGGTGTTTTTGGGGGTATTGCAGATCGTCGTACAATAATAGCATTGAGGTTGGAAGTTTCGGAAAATATACGAGCAACAGTTTTTATAACCATCCCAAAGCAAGAGTATCTCACAAACTTCAAAACTATGATATTAAGATCGGAAGGTCTAAAATTATAAGTAAACGCAAGGAAGACATGGTCGGGGTTAGAAGTGGGTCAGCTGGGCCCAAAAGACTCGGGTCGGGACTTGGGTCGGCTGGGGGTAAGAATAAAAATAATAATTTAAAAATATCTATAAGATCGAGATTCTAAGGTCAAGATCGGATGGGTTAACCTAAAAATCGACCAGGTCAAACTCGGGTCAGGACCCGGATCTCGGTCTGGCATTCCACGAAACGATCCATGTTTGAGCCATCGATGTCAGATTATTACCCACTTTTCCAACATCGACCATTTTGCATTTGATACCCGAGACTTCAAATTTACATGTAGAACGGTGAACTTCAGAGCTTGGAAATGTTAGATTGTCATATACGTGCGCAACATCTCTTCTTCACTTTATGTGATCCTATGAACGAACGGTGCTCACTAAGAAAAATGGCTCCAGCCTTGATGATATTTTTGGTGACGGCATTTCACAAACCATTAGATATTATACGCATGGAGAGAGAAAATAGATATGCTTTCAAGTCCTTACGAGTCAAGAGGTGTTTGATTTATAACACAATGGTTTGTATGCTTTCATCAGAAAATAGTACATTAAGATAAATTTTAAGATAGTTAAAAGCATAAAATTAGCATGCTCAGTAGAAAATATTATCTTGCGAGATGAGGGCTATGTATAATAATAAAATAATGAAGGCAAGAAATCACAAGAAAGAAAGAATTTCTCTTCTTTTTTTGTCACGAAACGATTGTCAAACATCTTTTTTAGTACATTTTTTTACGGATAACATCATTGATGGACATACCTTTTTTAAAAAAAAAAATAACGAGCAACAAACGAATATACCTTTTGCATAACATGCGAATACATATAATATCACTAGTTGACATCCCTACCTGAGGACACATTTCAGGCTATTGCAGTGTTTCAAGCAACTCAACTAGTTCAAAAATTTTAGCCGAATAGATAAAACGTTCATTTAATATAATTACAAGTGAAGTGAATGTACTCCTCTTTTTTTTTCTTTCTGAAACTCAACTAACCCATAGAATATCTATGAAATTGTGCTGGATAAGGTGGATATGTTCGCATGAAACGCCGACAATATGATCGAACTTTTCCATGTCAGATACCCACGAGAGCACAGGATGAAGCAAGAACTTAAAAAAAAATTATGGCAGAATGTATGAGTTCCGCACAGATTTCTTCAAACGAAGAAGTGCCGGGAACTAGGGGTGTCAATGGGCCGAGCCGGGCCGGGCCTAAAGCGGACTCAATCAAGGCCCGGTCCAAAATATAATGGGCTGGCACGGCCCGGACCATATTATGATTTTGCCCGACCTGGCCCGGCCCATATAAAATATAAATTTGGCCCGACCCGGCCCGGCCCAATCATTCTAACATATTATAAGGTGTGTGTGTGTATATATATATATATTTAATTTTCTAAACATCAAACCTACGGCGGTCTCCAGATTTGTGATAAAAACACTACCAACTAAAAAATTAGAAAATTATTTAATTATTAGAACATATAAGTGTAGGATGTTAACGGAAGATTTCAAAATATTGATTTGATTTACATAAAAATTAATAAATTTGTGATCTATTAATAAATCAGACTCAAAATTAAATATTTTTATTTTTATTTTAAAATTTTAAAATAAAATATAATATTAGTATATACAAGTCAATGTAATAAGAAATTAAAAAATTGACAAACCATGAAAATTATGACATAGAATGTTAAAAAAGGATTTGTTTTTGTGTGATATAATATATAATATATATTTTAAAAACTATCTTATTTTTTGGTCTAAATAGAATTTTAAAGAAAGTTATAATATTATATATTTGATTTAATCATAATCTAGTGATGAGACATTCTAACAAAAAAGATTTAATAAGAATTAAAATCAAAATTTGTCAACCAGAATATTAACATAAGAAAAATAAATATATCATATTTTTTATTTTTTATTTTTATTTTTATAATATTAAATATACTAATCAAATATCATCTAACTTATTATCTAATTTATATCAAACTAAAATAATAAATGAAATATGTTAAATACTTTGAACAGCAAGCGTGAATGGCAGTTCATGTTGAGCCCGCAAAACAATTGGATACATTTTACGTATTGTTTCGTTACGTATATGAGATTTGGACTGGCTTCATCCCCAGCCCAAACTGCAGCCCTCTTAAGCCCGCGGGTCAGTTACGCTGGCCCTAAAACAGGTCCAAGGGCAGCCCAGCCCGAGGGCCCGCGGGTCAACCCGCCCAACTGACAGCCCTACCGGGAACACAGAAATAAGCCCTCAAAGTCAAGATGCGAAATGTGGAATAGACTGTTTTTATCTGACAGATGCAACGGAGAGGCCATAAAAAATGCCGCCACCCATGGCAATGTTACAACAAAAATTTAAAAAGGGGAGAAGAAACGGGCTGCAGGAAAGAGCTCAGTGCTACATTGGTGCACCCTTCAAGAGGAACAAGCAGGCGTAGAAAGACAGTCTTTTGATTGACGACGAAATGCCACCAGTGACAGACTGACATCACTTGCTCTCCACATCGTAAAGATCAGTTCTGACGAATATACGTTAAGGAAGAAAAAAAAGAAACAAATGCCACTACAGATGTATCTCCTATTTTCCGTGGGCAAAAAAAAACCTGCATATCCTTCTGAAGTATCCAAAAGTTTATCAAATTTTATACGTCTGAGAATGATCAATCTCATATGTTAATGAGTCAAGAAAAACAAAAAACAACGAATCAGGAAAAAAAATCTAAAACTTCCGGTGACCAGTCGGAGATGAATGAACCGGAAACCATAAATAGCTCAAGGTCAACCAAAAGAGCTTAGAAGGTGAAGTATTGCGTGAGTGGCTAAAACTCAAGTAGGATAAGAATCCGGTTGTTAACATTAAGTATCGGTAGAGTCAGCGACTAGAACAAAAAAATGAATCAGGAAAAAATATCTAAAACTTCCAGTAACCAGTTGGAGATGAATGAACTGGAAACCATAAATAGCTCAAGGTCAACCAAAAGAGCTCAGAAGGTGAAGTATTGCGTGAGTGGCTTAAACTCGAGTAGGATAAGAATCCAGTTGTTAACACAATAAGTATCGGTAGAGTCAGTGTCGAGAGAGGACTCTGGATATATATTAGGAGAGTCTTGGTGGGATAGAATTTTATGGGTTGTTCTTCCCATAAATAGTCTGGCTGATGGCTCATTCAAGTGTTAGGTGTTCGAAGGAGCCATGGAGGAGATCCATGTACTATTGTGATATAGTGGAGATCAGTACTCCAACTTGCTCATGTTGTGTATCTTACTTCGGGAACAATCTACTCTCAGCTCCCACTACTGTTCAATAGTGGAGGCCATGAGAACATCCTTTCTGATACTTCCACCATTAATTGTCTATAAGATCATGTGATGGTTTCAACAAACATATCCTTTACTATGATATCCACATCGAGGACAACATAGATGGGTCAGCCAGCTCTAAGCAAAAAAGCACCACCTAAGATATCACATGTAGATGCCACAAATGAACCATCCAGGCACTAAAATTTTGTTTCAACTATAGTCACAAAATATGAATTTCTTGTATAAAAAAGAACCATGCAGTAGGAAAATATGAAAATAGGCAAGCATACATATGCTCAAGTTCTTATAACACTCGTAACTAAGACCAAAGGACTTGAATTTGTTCATCAATTTCGTCAGCCTGATTGAATATTCATTTGATATACATTAGTACAATTATCCAAAAAAGCTAAGGACTATAACAATGATGCTAACCTTATGATTAAAGTAGGACTGTAAGATGGATGAGATGGAGAGTGGCAACGAGTTCCATCTGACCTTAGGATCCCATCAGAAATGAATAATTCTTTTATATGGCTGTAAGACCCACACTGATAAGCAAGTATCGGTCATGAAATTCAATAACAAGTGCTGCTGATATGAGAATGCTAACGTGGAAACACAAATATATTGGATTAGATAGGATTTGTGTGTTATAGAAAAATAGAAGGAACATCAGTAGAGAAGAATCCAAAAGGCCAACCGCGAATAAGTAAGTAGAGAGAGAAAGAGTTACAGTTACTCGTTCCATATTGGCACATTTGCAGCCTTTGATTTATGAACAATACTTCTAAACAGAATGTTGTTCTGTTATTTTTCTAGATGACAGAACTGCCATTTCTTATCCTTAACTCTATATAACCTTATATCCAAAGATCTAGATCATAATAAGCCAATCTAGATCATGGCAGACCATGGTTGATCCTGAATCCTGATGCTGGCTATATTCTGATCCCTGGCCAAATTCCAACAGAATCAGCTGGGATCAGTCGATTCAACTGAACCACTTGGCCATTCCAGGATCAGCCTACCCTGAGTCTGGAATGCCTAATCCTGGATGAGAATTCAACTAGGATCAGTCAAGTCCAGGTAAATCAAATGGATTCTCAGACAGACTTTACCTGATTCTAAAGGATTGAGCAACCTGGTTGATTCCGTACTAATCCTTACTGCCCTGGCTGATCCAGGCCCCAATCGATTGAATCCCATAATCCTCGTAGGGCATGTCTTCAAGCTTCCATGAGGTAAAACTACAACAATCAGCTCTCCTAAAATGAGGTATGAGCCCATCCCCCACATTTGACCAGGAAGGTTATGGTAGAGGTAGACAAGAAACAGCGAGAGAATATTAAGAGTACCAAAGCTGAACTAGAGTTGTCATCTATTGATTGATGTATTGCAGTCTTACATTTATGAACAAACAGGATCCTATATGGCATGCTATGCTGTTGCATTACTAGAAGATAACACTGACATTTGCTTGCCATTATCCCCGGTCCTCAATACCAGTAAAAACCTCCAGCATGACTTCATTCTCTCTAGCCTCAAGTCTATGAGACCACTTTTGATTGTGGCAAACCTCCTACCTGCCTCACTGGACACCCTTGAGTGATGGAAGTGGCCATCTCTTACTGAACCATGCTCGCAAACTCAGCCTGCCATCTCATTTACGCTCTATTCCCTACATGATGTATTTAACACCCCAGTATCCTACTTAGACTGGAGGTAGAGAGTGGCATGAGAAGGGCTTATAGAGAAGAATAAAAAGGAGGGAGGAAGAGTGTTTCTTGCTAATTGATGAGAGACCAAATTCTTCCTTTCTCGCATACCTGGCCAGGTTGTTTGTAGGTGCTGCTAAGCCGTACATTACAGGAGCTCTAGTCTATCCTCATTTCATCACTAACAACGGTATCGGTTTACTTCCCACACTTTTGCACAAGATTAAAAGCTATTCTTAAGCTCGTCGTATTAAGGTTTTTACCAAAATATAGGAAAGACAGGGAAAGTGATGCAGTAACACCCCTTACAAACATTCTTTTTGAACTTTTTTGGGCGACACATAAACCTCCACTCGTCATTACTGATTATATTGTATGTATTACAAACAAATCGAATTATCCACTGAGCTCCTAGGAAACTTATAGAAGGCAGCACAGTAAGAGAGAAAATTGCTGATTGAACCATGGAGATCTTTAGATACTTTAAACGGAATTAGAACCAGGAGAAGAGGTAGATAGTGAATATAGAAGAACTAGCATATACATATAACACCCGCAGGGTCAATGAAAGGCGGGGGTAACAGATCTACATCTCCCAGTCAAAAGAAAGGTATGCACAGTTCTAAAGGAATAGAATTAGCTTGGTAAAAAAAACGCCAGTGAAGAGAAGAAGGGAAGGAGAAAGGATACACCAAATAGGTGCCGTGCGCGAAGGCGCCAGCCAGGACTCCGTAGAAAAGCCTGTCCCTTAAAACTGGATTCCTCCTCAACCCGATACGAACTGCACGCACAGGAAGACGGAAGAAATAAGAATCGCGACACCACACCGAGGCCGGAGCGGGAGAGACGGACGGGACTCACTGAGCGGAAGGATGGGGGCGTATATCAAAGGGACCAAGAATTTGAAGGGCGGCCCCCTCTTCTGCCTCCGCAGCACCGCCTCCCTGTACAGAGAACTTGCCGTAAACGACATCGGAGCAGCGCGTCGACGCGGGATTCCCCGGAGAAACGGAAAGAAACGTCGTGGCGAGATGAGCAGACCTGTTCGATAGATCCGAGGCGGGGAACGCCGGCGAGGTCGACGAGGGCGGCGCCATGCGGGGGACGGGAGAGGATCCCTTCCCAATCGCGACACGCCGGAGAGAGAAGACGGCAAGGACGTTCGAAGACCCCGCGGGGAATAGGGATGTCTACGGGTCAAATAATAGTATTATCAGTTTCCGTATCATACAAGAAAAAAATGTATTCATTTACTGTTCGTTAACTATCTTATCGGGTGTATCTGCGAACGGCATTGTTCTACCTGCTTAAAAACGATTTACGATCAGATAACGGACGATTATCGAATATATAAAGAGATAACATATGTATAATACAACCTAACAAAATAAAAAAGTAAAAATAATTTTATCGATAAAAACACACATAAAAATATATATATATTACGATTAAAAGTATCTATTTATAACAATGAACAAAAATAAAAATTTTAATTATATATCTACCACAAAACAAGCGATATAGAAAAATAATTTACAAGTCCATAGTAAAATTAATTTTTGAGTCTGTAACAAATAATTAGATGTGCAATACAAAATATGAGATAGAAAAAAAATCTTAATTACATGTCCAAAATAATACATGTCCAACATAAAATATGAGATAGTCGATTTGCAGCAAAAGTGCGTACGTGGATTGCACCATCAAGAAGCAGAAGAGGATGAAAACATCACTGTTAGACGTCAAAACAAGGCTTATCTAATGTTAAGATCTCAAGGAGGAGGGTGAACCGGTGAGTTAAGAACAATAAGATTTTTTAGATGAGTCATATATACTTAGATGTCATAAATTGTGAGTTATATCGTGTTATATATTAGTTAGCGAATACGGATAACGGTTTTCGGGTTCGATTTATGGTGTATCAATGACCGCATCCGCTAAGATAACGGTTAATCGGTAAATGAACGCGGATAGCTTATTCGGAAAATTTAAACTACCCACTTGCTGTTCATTAACTAACGAACGAGTCGGATAATCGAATAATCGGTAACCATTGACATCCCTAGCGGGGAACGATCGAATAGAAAGAGAAAATGAGTGTATGTGTACATACACAAATACAGGGGAGTTAGGGGGGCCGTCGAATTTTCGACTTCGGCGGCGAGCGTCACTGCTGACCTGGCCGCCTGGAGGCTGACCGGCGACCGAGCACGCCGGAGTATCTATATGACATGAAATCACCATGTCTCACCAAACACGGTGGCAAAAACTGTATATTGAGTAAAAGGGTATGGGGGCACCAAGGGAAAAAAAATAAGATCACATCTATTTATTTTTATGTAAGAAAAAATATTACAAAATTATAATTTTAACATAATTGTCAAATATCCTTTTAACAAATTCTGTTTAGGAATATATTTTTATAGAGAACATCTATTTTATATTGCAACTGGGCACACTAGGAGGGATGTAATGCAATTTAACCAAAACCTATGTATGGATCAGAATACGCATAAAAGTGTACTCTCTCTCTCTCTATTTTATGGGTATATAATATGGACGTGGAAGTTAGAAAAAATGTCATATACATTTTTAAAAAAGTATTTTTATGACGATTGTGTGCTTTGCTTACTTCAGACACCTTTCTACTTAGGTGTTTGGATGAGAACTACATGTTTATATATTTTTGTGATAAAAGATTACATACTAGCATAAACTCAAGATATTTTATCATACAGCAAGCAACTTGATCTCAAAGTGATATTTTCTGTAATTCATGTTATATTCGTACACGGTAATTGCCTGTCTGCTAACCGAGGTAAATCACTTATTCGCAGAGAGCGTAAAATAATTTTCTGGTGTATATTATTCCCGGGTCCTGACAACTGATGGTAAGGGTGTCAACTCACCTATTTGAAACCCAAGCTCAAGCCCATGTAAAAAGCCCAACAAACTTGAGTTATGTAAATGGACTTTAGTCCTTCAAATCCCGCCGTAACCCATTAGCCTAATGGACTTATATTACGTAAAATAATTTCAAATTAAAAATTAGTAAAAATAAAAAGACGGCATTCTTGGGGACTAAAATGATAATTTAACTTTTTTATGTATTTATTGTATTCTCTAACATTAGTATGGATGAGACAACATATTAAGAGGGGGTTGAGACTATTACACGATGAGGGAAAACTATTTTGGGCATACAAATTAGGGCCGTAAATACAGTATTTTCATGTTCACTCTGTTTACTTTAAATGAATAGTCTATGTTCGATCTGAATCAGACGCGCACACAGATCAGATACCATAAATTCGTTATAATATACCTGTAAATCAGGCAAACGGTGTCGTTCAGATAGACGATATAGTTAGCTGCTCAGTTTTTGAATTGAAACAAAGATAAAATAGATAGTTTAATACATTGGTTCGGTTCAACCCCCTCTAACCTAGACCGAATCAGTAAATAGGTTGATATAGGTTGAACCAATCTATTTCTTATACTACATAGATTTTATGTACCATTATAAATTTATATAGAATGCTTAGCAAAGAGATAACGTACTCATTATTTTATTACATCTTATGCACCGAACCAGCAAATTGAGCCGAAAAGAAACATTCGATTCGGTTCATCAGCGCTTCGAACAAAACGTTCGAATCGATTCAATTTCTTACTCCGGCCGGCAAAATCCATCTGAAGTCAAAATAAGAGAAGGAACGGGGAAGCAAGCGGATGTCACCAGCCAAACTTCCATCCCTTGGCTATTAATTAACTCACACCCAATGATCTCATCGTCTGTTCTAGAAATTATTTAATTACAAGCAGCTTCTTTAGTAGAAGCGGAGGGAGGATACGATTTTGGTAGAAATATAAATCATGTTTACGCTGATACACATGCGAGATCCTTGAGATTGTTGTTTTATGATGAGCAACTAGGAAAATCGGGTCAACTCCTGAATCCAATCATGTTCAGATGTTACCACGCCTTTTGACCTGCCCCAGATTGATTTGACTGTACAAGCTGCAGACCACCAAGTAAATTCTCTTCCTATCAGCCAAAGGAGAGAAGAGGGTGCATATATGCTCGATCCGGGAGCAGGTTCGCACGGGCATTGGACATGGAGTAAAAAAAAAAAACTTCCGGTAGACCGACGATTAAGCACAGCACGGTTGAGTCTGCCTTCGAAACCTGGGAAGGCTTCAGGAGTGGAACTCCAGTACATGTCATCACACTGGGTCGAATTAATTTGGAGCGACTTCACTCCGGATTTAAGCCACTGTCAGGATAAACTGCTGCCAAAGCAAGGCTACAAGTTCCCAGATGCACTAACGTGATCAAACGTGATAAGGTCAACAAAACGTTCTTCTCGATACAAAATCATTTTTTCATTGATACGAGAAGCATGGAAAGAAAGAGAGAAAGAAATGGCCATCACTTATTGGACGTTGAATGCAAAAAACTTGAAAGGGAACCAAGGTTTGTGTATGACGACCTGGATGAAAAATCTATGACCAGAAATAACAGGCTGCACAAAGCATTACCGAAAACGGAATCAGTAGCCAGAAGGCGAAATTGTTTCCGGTCACATGGTATGTTGGAAGCAAGCGGAAATTATTCCGGACAAGGAAAACAGGCCTCAGTGTTCATCCTCGTCGCCATGACCATCTGGGGGTCCACCAGGGCCAATCACCTCCAGCTGTATATGAAAGCAAAGTTGTAGTTTGATCACCTTCCTCGATTGTCAGAGGAAGTAATGTTGATTCACATCCAAACAGAAGTTCCATGATGATTACCTCAAAGTACTGTGAGCAGACAGGGCACTCGTGTGGCTTGCCTTTCTCCAGCCAGAACCATACCACATCGTGCTCGTCTTCTGCAAACAAATGACGATCAAAGTGTTGATTAACTCTTGAGTACACAGAAAATTCAACTGTTTAAAATGGTACGCAAATACAGTGATTTTAATGTAAAGCATGATTTACACGATCCAACGACGGGTGAACTGAAACTTACCCCCTTCACCGCCAGGGCAGCCAATGAGTCTCTTGTCATAGTATGATTTGATGACGGCTGGAGCTTCCTAAAACATACCAGAAAAGAAATAAGAGATTACTACAAAGAGTCTGGACATGAAACCGCACGTTGCTAGGATGTTGAAGGATTATTTATGCATGTCATACAACCAAATGATAGAAAATTATTTTTACATGTCATCCATATCAGACAAGAAACGTGATGGCCTTGACCAACATTATTAACATCCATGGACAGACTACAGCACCATATATCTGCAAAACAGGCTTAAGAAATATTTCATTCAAGTCAGATTGATTGCTGGTTCATAAACAATAAATCACAAGCAATATAATTCAGGAATAATAACCTTGAGGAAGAGCAGCGGCAGGCAGGCATTTTTTTTTCATCTAAAAATCACTTCCTAACAGCTATCTTCCTACAAAGATAAAAGCTGTAGGATCCATGCAGGAAAAAAATTTAAAAAGAAGTGGGCAGATACATCCAATACCCAGGTTAATTTCCACAATATCCAAAACCAGATTAGAATGTTTTGAATGCCCCAATCGCCTCCAACCTTAGAAGGATTCACACAGCTTGGATCATCCCCAACATGAAAAATGCTCAAGTTCCTGCTCCAAAAGATGTTTTGCCCAAAAATTAAGAAATTTAAAGCTCTCTCTGACTCCCAAAGCTTGTTACCTCTCTGCTACAATAACTGCTCCATGTTTCCTAGCTTTCTACTTCATCATGCCAACAAGTATCAAGCACGTTCAGTTTGTGTAAGGGAGAAGGGATGATTACAGAATTTAAGGAACCATAGGCCTCATTTGTTTTGGCTTAATTGATGTCTAACCACGTAATTGGTCAAAGATCAGACATTGAGATCTTTGGTAGAACATCTAAAATATGATAGTAACTTCATAAACAACTTCATTTTAAGTGGTTCACTATAATTTTTTATTGTCGGAGGTGAATAACTAACATTTTGTATTTCACAAAATAAATTAGAGATGAAATTAAGGCTTCAGACATTCCATTAAGTCAAATCAAATGCCACTTAACCTTCTTTCAGCTGTGATCGAGAAGATGCCGGCCTATCAAGTGTCTAATTTCATTGCAATACAAACTAACATGCCTACCCAAATTAAAGTATTTATCATCCTACATTTACCATTTGCTACACTTCTTTTCCTTCAAAAGAAATGCAACTCCCATAGAGATGCAATCCAATACATCAAGACAATATAATAAGAGGTAATCTTACTGGCTAAAAAAGGGTTTGCTCTAACAAGCAAACAGAAGAAGTCATAGACTCATAAGTTGAGCTAATGGTTGTTTACGAAAGAATTGGTGCATTAAAATATCCAACTTAAATTTCTATGCAAATGCCTAAAATTAGCATGAGTGACAAACACTTATATCTGTCGTACTGCAGAGTAAGGATCAACATTTTAATTGCCAGATGGAAATATCTAAAAGAGATCTTATGACCTACAAAACATTCTGTAAATCCTGAGAAAGTAACACCAAGCTTAGAGGAGTCGCCAACAAGATTAGAGTATTGCCATTCTGATACTTTATGACCATTAAACAGAAGCTATTCAGACAGTGCTAAGTGCTGAATGCTTCATTGCCATTTTTAATTGTACATTTTCACAATGCTTACTGGTTATGCTGCATGTCCACAACCACAAGCTCATGGTCCCCAAGGATAAGGGAAGCCACCAAAGACAAAGGGCAGACTATGTAAGAAAAGATGATAAATAGGTGGAATTAACTAGTTTATGCATTTTCTTAAAGACAGTAAATAAAATTACAAGGTGGCCTTCGTCCTCGTAGCATGTATCTCCCTTGTAAGTTGTAACAGCCACTCCCTGAGCTTCCTCCATCCAAGGGCTACCCTAATCTCCTTAACATCTTCATCGAGACCCTAACCATGAACTGTTTACCCCCCTCCGCACTGAGCCAGTTTTTGAAAGAATTATTTCTTATCAAGAAACCTTTGGAAGCCAAGATGCCTATCCACCATGAATGGGTTTCAGGTCAATTCATCCTTAGGAAGGCATTAAGCAGTGATTTCTTCTCCTCAGAGTTCTCAGCATCCCCCACAGCAGCACATCCACATTGTCACAACCATGCTTACTTCTGGCATAGAACAGGGGAGGAAGAACTGGGGACTGTCTCACTGACTCCCAACGGAGACAAAGATGCTCATAATGGACCAGAATGGGGCTGATCATGGGAGCTTACCACCTTGGCCGTGCATCCTCTCTCGCGATGGCCAACTCCCCAACAACCCCCGCACCTCAAACCGTTCCTACAGGCTGACTAGACGTGCTTTGCTTCGTAGCACTGTCCACATGACCATTGCTTTCCTTTACCATTCACACCCTCCAGAAAGGCGTCCTGGAAGAATTTCGGTGAACGGGAGCCTCCCCAGTAGTAAGGACACCATTGCCCATAAGATGGTTGCGGTTTTCCGTCCCGATTATTGGATTGTGATCCCCAAAAGAACCAAACCTTGACTCAACCTTGGCATTGCCGGATAAGATTAATCATGCGTAAGAGGAAACGGAAACAGCAAGATGCTAAACCAGTGACGGATAAGATTAACCTCCAGAACCAAACCCTAAACCCTAAATCTTCTTATAACCTTCACTATTTCTTTGTCAATTAAGGTTTTCATACATGTTCTTGACACCTTGATGTACTCTGTTCAAGATTGTGTGCACAAAAAGATGGTATCCAAACAAGGATTGTGGAATTGGAATAAGCCATTGGATCAATGGGTGCGATTATGAATTTGATCTGGATTGAAAAATTGGCTGATTCTATGGAAGAAAAATCGATCTTAAATTGGCATTGATTGGTTCTTCGAAACCCAAAAAAAAGCTTAAAAAAATACTCGAGATAAGCTCATAGTGCAATTCTGACAGTTTTGGGGCCGAATCAGTGCCGGATCCAGTGCCAGGGTGGTGCCGCTGCTGCTGCAACACATGCTGCATCTTCCCCACCCAGGAAGGGGAAGAGGCTCACTGAATCCGGTGAGTAATCGATCCAGAATTGGCTGCTTCGAATCGAATCAGTCCCAATCCAAACTTATTCGGCCGATTTTGGTCGATTCTAATGGGAGTCAGTATAATCAGGACTCCAAGCAAAAATCAGATCAGTGGGTGCCAATCCAATCTAGGAATTAGCAGATTATGATGCTGCATCCAACGGTGTTGTTGGTTAGTTTTCTGGGACAGTTTGCTGCCACCTTCCATGGTGTTGTTGATTGGACTTCTGAAAATTGCCCTACGTAAATCCTGTTTAGGTACCGTACCAGACAAAACGGGCTGGAGTCTGGAAAATTGTACAACGTAAATATTGTGACAAGGATACCTTGCTGGAATTTGACAGTTCAAACAACATTCGCCATAACTAAACTGATGTAATAGCATGTTTTCATGTTTCTTGTGAACTGCAGATCCAGTTTCGCATGTACCTAAAGGAGAAGACATTCAACAAAGCAAGCACCATTGAAATGAGAGGTCAACTAAACTTATTGAGCCTTAATCCAAAATTAGTTTGAAAAGTCAACTCAGCTATCCTCTAATGGGTTGTTAAACCTGAAACATCAAAGCTCTTTAAAATTCAATTCAGCTAAACGAAGAGTTAATTCAAAAGGATCGCACACAGATACTATGCATTCTGAGGCTGGTCTGCTCCATCAGAGCCAAAGATGAAACAAGTCTGACATATTAAAGTCCAATCAAGAACAATTAACCTGTTGACGGTAATGTCCCTCCATTGAGATACCACTAGGAACCATAACACTGATGTGGGCCAATGTCTTGATAGCATTTAAGAACTGAAATTATCTTCCAACAGAAACACAAACCAGATACTATGCATTCTTAGGCTGGACTGCTCCGTCAGAGCCAAAAATGAAACAAGTCTGACATATTAAAGTCCAATCAAGAACAATTAACCTGTTGACGGTAATGTCCCTCTATTGAGATACCACTAAGAACCATAACACTGATGCAGGCCAATATCTTGATAGCATTTAAGAACTGAAATTATCTTCCAACAGAAGCACAAACCAGTTCTGGAACATCGTTTTACCATGTGACATTGGCTAGGCACTGTTGATTAAAGAATGTGAGTAAATTTTACCCCACTTGTCCTTTCTAAACTACTAGATCCCTCTGCACAAGGATATGTTTCTCACAAAACTAAAAGAAAGTGCATGTTCCTTGGCAGGCAAAGAAACAGGTCATCCAGAAAGTACAACAACGAATATGAAACTTTGAAATCAAGTATCGAAATAAGCAAGCATTATTTTCTGAAAAAATAAACGTTAAAATGATGGATTAATCGTTAGAACATCATCAGACGGAACCAATAGATCGGATGTGCATTGAAACATAAGCTGTCAGCTGGAAAAGATGAGCGGATCCAACTAAATTATGATAGATAATCACATTTGCAAAACAGATATAGACATCTGACGAATCAATATAAAACCAGAGAAGAAATTGACGACTACGCGAGCAATTTCAGGGTGATTAACTAAATGAGACAATGGACTGTCTCAATGGCTAAATGAGACAATGGACTGCCTCAAATGTAAACAAAGGTTCTATTCAAAACGAACAGCTCCGGACACTTCAGAACGGCTAGCAAGCTCACCTTCGTGCCGAATGGGCCAACAGGAGCATCCATGTCAAACCTCTTTTTCCCCTGAAGAATAGAACGACAAGATAATCAGCGGGAATCCCGACGGTCTAGAAATCGGAACATCAGCAACAGAGGATGCACCTCGAGTTCAGCCTCCAGCTCCTCTCTCTCGAGACCGGTGGCAATAGGCATCACGTCCTCCACTCTCTTCTTCGTGACAGTGTCCGCCTTATCTGGAACAGATCAGCGGAAATCAGGCGGCCACCAACATTGATTGACCAGGACCAGAGAGCAGGAGGACGAGACGGAAAGCAGAGCGTACCGGAAGCTGCATCAGAGAAGAAGAGAGGAGATGTCCCCTGGAACGGAGAGGACTGGAACGAAGCGGAAGACAGAACGAAGACGGCGCAGCTGCGTAAGGTTGTTCCGGACGGAGATCTGCCACGGGAGATGGCAGATCGCCATGACGGGGCCACGGTTCGGAGCTCGGCTGACGCCCGCCGCCACATCGCCGCCGCCGGCTGCTCGTGTGCCCGCAGGTCGCCTCCCTCTTCCTCCTTCGCTCTAGCTGTCGCTCGCGCGCTTTGACCTGACTGAAACGAAGAGGCCCAGGGTGTAGCGTCTAGTGTGCTCGGCATCTTTTTTTTATTTCCAGTCCGGCTTCTGTATTTAACGATTTTAAATTTTTTTAATTTCCGTTTAATCATCGTATAAAAGCTGGTCATTAAAGAGTAACGAATTTCTAGACACTAATAATTTTAGGGGATCCTTCTTTTTTTTTAGGGAATGGATTTCTACACGCGTGAAGAAGAAGAGAGCCTCAATGTGTAACTGATCTTCAACAAGTTTTTTTATTTTTTTATCTTATTTCTTTTGGATGAAGACTATCCTCGATAAAAACCAACCACCTGCAAATGTAGTTGAATTAATGTCTACTCAATTTGAAAAAAAAAATGTACTTGTGATCTTATCATATGGTGTGTATTTTCTTGTACTTGTTATAGCTACTGTGGACCGAAAATGTAAGTATTTAAGGTAACATTAGATGCCTAAAGGGGGGGGTGTTTATTTTCATGATAAAAAGAGGTGGAGAGCCACTAGATAAAACGGTCTAGTCTTTTTTTTTGTCAAAGAAAGAAATCTCCAGTTCTATTATAAAAATAAAAAATACAACAAAATTCAGTATACCATATTGAACCATACACCCCGTTAATATTGATCACATGTAATACTAGTTTTCATTAAAGAGATACAAGTTAGGAGGAAAATATATGGAAAGAAGTATACTTATAAAGTGTGAATATACATACTAGGGAAACATTAGAATTACGTAAAATACGCACTAGGTCCATTTTGGGCCAAGTGCTTTTATGATATGTCCATTTACAAGAATAGTTTACCACTAGATCCGTTTTTTTATATCGGGTGTCAATGGATCGAAGGAGATAAAAAATTTGGTCAACAGACTTTTTTGGTAAACTTATTTTGTTAAATGGAACGAGTGGTAATTCTAAAGCCACACAATCTGTATGTATATCAGTTTAATGTCTAAACCACATAATTAATAATCGATGTCAAGAAGTAGCGTTATCTAGAGATATAAAAACTGCCTATCTTCACTAAAGATACAAGAATAAGATTTTGTTGGTTGGAGTAGGTGAGCGGATCCAACAAGAAGTTCCTGACAAATTACGATGACACCCTTGTGGGGTTCACTCAATCTCGCATGATGGACCGGTCGATCTTTTATGTGCTGTTTGGCTGTAAAATAAATTGTGTATAATTTTTACTAAAATTATAATTACGATAAATATATTCATACACGGTAATTGCCTGCCTGCTAACCGAGGTAAATCACTTATTAGCGGAGAGCGTAAAATAATCTTCTGGTGTATATTATTCCCGGGTCCCGACGGCTGATAGGCAGTAAATACATGAGCATTCTTGTAACGAAGAGACAAAAGACAGCCTACCTAACGGATCCGTGATTCGGATTCTTCCCGGTTCCCGGGCGCCCCGCTGGCGGATCCGCCGGGCGCTGCCTAATCCTGCCATGTCATCCTCCGACGCGACGTCACTCAGCGGTTTCTGACCTGTGGCTACTGTGGGCCCGGTTGGGAATGGAGATATACCGGACTGGTGGGCTCCACCAATCGCACCACGCGGAGATCGCAGCACACGGTGCGAATAAAGGAGACCCCAACACGAAGCGCGAGATGGTGAGGAAGGCGGAGCGGAGCATCTCTCTCCGGCGAGGCGAGGCCGCGTGGAGTCGCCGGAGTTCTCCCGGACGGAGAGGGCGGCGGCGGGATGCACAGGTCGGCGAGCACGACGCGGGCGTCGGACGAGTTCTACCTGGGCGCGGCGGCGGCGGCGGCGGCGGCGGGGGCGCCGCAGTCGGCCGGGGGGCCGCCGGATTTAGGGATTCGTCCGCTGCTGCCTCGGTACGATCCCCAGTCGGACGCGTCGAAGAAGGAGGCCGCCCGGGCGAGATCCGCCGAGCGCTCGGTCCACCTCATCCCTCTCCTCCTCATCGCCTGCGCCCTCGTCCTCTGGCTCTTCTCCTCCCCGCGTGAGTCTCTCCCTCTACCGGCCGCCAAGAGATTCATATGCTTCCCTTTTCCCCTCTTCGTATGTGGCGTATTACGGACAGCGCTCTTCTGTTACAAAAAAAAAAAAAAAAACAATTCGTTAAACCGATATGACTGATCCGTCTTTTCTGTGTTCTTCCCTTCTATATTTTTTCCGCGCACAGGGATCCATGTGGCGATCCAAGGGGCCGCCGTGGTTGCCGGCGTAGAGAACGCGGCGGCCGACGGCGACGGCACCGTGCTCCGCTCGTCGCCGTCCCTTGAAGACGCGCTCGCGGCAGAGCAGAGTACCGGCCGACAGCGGGAAGCTCTGAATCTGGAGCGGAACAGTTGAAAGCTCTTGCCGATACATGTTGTGCTCTTCCCACAGAAGACGCCGAGGTCGTCGACCGTCCGTCTTGTTCTTGGGGTACTGGTAGATATTCATACTCACGGTTTCTTCCCCATGAACTCATGATGATGAAAAAAAAATGTGTCTAATTTTGCACATTTGCTCAAAGTTGTAGGGTGCGTTTGGTTGGGATTGTAGGGGGGAAGAGATTATGGATTAAACTTATTATCCCCTGAAATTTTAAAAATGTAGATTGATAATCTATATGATTCATCTCTGGAAAGTTTTTAAAAATTATTAGAGAAGTTCTTTTCCATTTTATAAATTTAAATTTAATCATTATAGTTTAAAAGTAAAAAATCTCATGTATTTTGATTAAAATCTCTTTCACACGATCTCAATCAAGCATACCAAAGTAGGTCACGAACGAGCATAATGGGGTGTTTGGTTGCATGATAATAAAAGTTTTTGTTTTAATTTTTAAAAATTGTAAGAAAATTTGTTAAAAGAGGTGTTTGGTAACCATGACAATTTTATGTTTTAAAAGTGATTTTCTTCTTAAACAAAAAAAGAGGGTCTCACCTCTTTCTTTTTTCTTGTGGTCCCCCACTTTGTTTGGTCATGTGTGGTAATTACTCTTTTTTGTAATCAGGTCGCTCCAAACATGATAATTTTATGTCATGAGTTGGTTCACTTTTTATTTTAATACAATTTTTTATCATGAAAACGTACAAAAAATTATCATGCAACCAAACACCCCATAAGCTCATGTACGCACGACTTTTTTATGGCAAAATCTTATCTTTGAGTTGCAAACAAGACTTCCACGTGTCATTAGTAAAAAGAAAAGATATTTTAAAAATAAATCATTTTTACGATGTATATGATACAGTCACATCACTGTTTGCATGTAAAATATGACTATCATCACTTTTTAAACACAGCATCTACGGATATTTACATACACAAGCTGAGGGAAGAATGACTCAACAATGGGAAATCCTTTACGAAATCTACCAGACTAGAATCTAGTAATTCATTTGAATCATCAGTTAATGTCGTGTCTATCAAGGATCGTCATGTCCCGGTCGCAACCAGGTTGGTCGGCTTTGGACCAACTCGGTTCAACTGTGTCAGCTATTTTTTTAAAAAAAATTATAAAAAAATCTGAAAAAATAAGTAATATAATTTGTAAAAAATAATTTATTGATTTTATTCTAATTCTATATGACTTATATTTTTTATAATTTATGTACTCTATTCATGTCATTTGAGCTGAGTATAAAGTATGGTACAAATATATATGACGATTATACTAGTCACTTCTTCGGACAATCATCTTAAGACTAGATCACAAAGAATCATCATAGCTATAATAGTCATAGGTGGATTGAATTGAAGTGTCTGATGAATCCATATAATTCATTCCTATAATACTCTTGACCATATATAAGGAACATGAGTCTTGAGATGAATCAAATACATAATTGAAGGTATTGTGTATTGACCTCCGGCTCGTTGAGTGCGTTCAGCTCCTCCACCTTGCAGCTTTACACCATGATCCATGTCTTGGGTTGCATGAATGTATTGGTCTTCGTCGGTGAAGCGTTCAACCATTGTAAGAGCTCTCCCCACTTCCGGGGACCTTTGTATGCATGAAGCGGTGTCATCCTCGTGTCCAACTTCATCATCGCTACTGCTTTTCGAAGAAGAATCCTTTGAAGTTTGGTACCGGACTTGCATGTTCAGGTTTGGCATGTCTTCTCAATCCTCATCAACTGTATCAACATCTACAATATCAAAGGGATTAGTCAAAACTTATTTACTTTTTTTCTACTTTATGTGCCTCGACTAGATCATTCTCCGATTCTCTGTCGCTTTGTTAAATAAACTCTTCTTCTACATCTTTAATTGAAACTAAATAAATATGTTATTAAGACCTAAAACTTGATGAAGTTTAACATTTTAACTAATAAATTAATATAGTAACTAATAAAATAATTAAATAATTAAACTCAATGAAGTAATTAAATAACTAATTAATTAATTAATTAAACTTTAAAGTTTAAATAATAAAAAACTAATGAAATAATTAAACAAGGAAGAGAGCACAAAAATGAGAGCAAGACAGCAAGAGTGAGGTGATGGTCAGCCGTGGTCGGGCCGGGTGGCAGCTAAACTGATAGGGTCGGTCCCGACCCAGTTTACCATGGTGTCTATGTCTAAATCGTGTGTGCTAAATATGTAAAATTACATAAATAACTACAATCTAAATTTTTAATAAGGTATCCTACGAGTCATAGTCAAAAGTATAACAGATGAGTCCCGCAATTTACCTTGTGTCTAAATATATGTAAAAAGTCACCTAAAGTAACTTGAAATTAAAAGGAAGAATAAAGTGTTGTTTGATTGGTAATAATATATCTCCCTTACCTATGATTTGGTCTGAGGTTAGTGAATTTAAATTGCTTGATTTGATATCTTATACATTAATCTCTAAACTTATTTTTATATCTTAATAAATCTCTTAAAAATGTTAATTTTTTAACATATAAACATCTTAATCAAATTAAGTACTTCATTTTACTGCAAACCAAGAGGTTAGAGATGAAATTAAAAGTTAAAAATTTTCAGATCAAACCAAAACAAATGTTACCGAACAGAATGAATCAGGTGCTTTACGAGCAGTAAAACTATCATCTTAAGATTGGAAGGTAGAGAACATAAATAAGTGTCATACCTATTACTTTAACACTCCCTCCCACTGTCCAAAAGAACTCTTGAAAATTAAACGAGGGACGGAAAATTAAGTGTTAAAATTGGGTCAATACTTACTTTGAGTCACTCTTGTCGTGTAAGCTTTTCTTGACACATATCTATTTTTCTTACTTGCTCGTCCCGGTAGCGCTCACGGCGGCGAAACCCTCGCCGCCGCGGAACCCTCGCCGCGGCCCCTTTGCTCGCGGCGGAACCCCCGGCGGATCTCCTCTTCGGCGGATCCCCCCTGGCGGAACGCTCGTCTGGCATCCCCGCCGGCGGAACATCGCGTGCGCTTCTCCCCCGCAGCGGCCCCCTCCCCCGGCGGACTTCCTCCCCGGCGGCTCTCCTCTCCGGCGGACAACTCCCCCGGCGGACATCCTCCCAGGCGGCTCTCCTCTCCGGCGGATCCCCCCCCCAGCGGTTTGAGGTCGGTTTAGTCTTGGGAGGGCCTCCCTCCCAATCCCCCTTTTCCAACACTCAGCCTAAAAATTTTTTAGGCATTTTGTTCCTTTTTGTTGTGTTGGAATCGTGGGGTTCGGCTTATTTAAGTCTTTCTCGTTTTTCCTTTATGTTGTTGTTGTTAGTAGTCCAGCGACCGAGGTTCGTCTCTTCATCCGCTGATTTTAGCGTCTTAGACGCTAAGAATCTGTCGAGACCATGTATCTGGGGCTTATCCACTCCTGTTTGAAGTGATCTTCCGGTCTTGATGAAGTTGTTCAACTCCCTTGAAGGAGTTCCTTTCTCTACCACCCAACCACGTTGGCATGTTTGTGTGTTGGTCATTTCGTGGTGGTATGATCATCTCTTAGAAATTTCTTTTTCCAAGACCACTCTCTTGTTAACTCGGTCGTTTGTTTTCAATGTTGTCGATGTATGATTGTATAAACTCTGTATCGTTCGTAGCTTAGTATGAATGAATATAGTACTGTGTTTCAAAAAAAAAAAAGATAAACATTTTACCCTATATCGATACGTGTATGTTAATTCTAATTTATATAACTTAAAGATGACTTGACCTCCCTGTTACCGTTAGGAATCAAATCTAATTCCTGTAAGAGGTTTATAGGGATTGGAATATGAAGTTATTTATAACTACTTCTTAACCTTCCAGGATATGCCTTCAGTATTCAGAGATTTCACGGGTGTCTAAACAATATTACTTTGGCAAGCACATAAACAGGAGCATCAATACAACCGGTGGGATACTGACATCCAAATAGCAGCGAAGGGTCAGTAAAGATCACAACACAACCTGTGGGAAGACATCAAATTTTCGAATTCTGACAGACCATGCAGGGGATTGTAACACCCGTTGAGACACGAAACAGAGAAGTTCTGTAATCGGCCAGCAAATGCAATGCAAGCGGGGTCGGTTCCTTGGATCACAGCTCGTCTAATAATATAAGAAAAAAATGTTTTTCCTTTCTTGTGTTGTTCTTGTAATCCAAATTGCTAATGATAATGGCCGAACAGAGGCATCAGAACATAATAATCCTCGCATGGGGTCTCTTGCTTCCTCTGTCTTCGTTTTACATTGAAACAAGAAGCTCCGAACAGCCGGGTGCAGTGTGTCCCGGAAGCTTAAATGGGCAAAATCCGGTCAGGACGAAGAAGAGCTTGTGGTGCAAGTGGACTAAACGGCACATAGGTTGAAATGACCACGAAAGCCATGACCAACGTGAACTGAGACAAACAGAAACATCTGTTAGAATCTGTAATATATAGTTCGTCCCTGTTCTCTAGGGGCATGTTTGCTTGAATGCTGCAAAATAATGAGATATTTCCTTTTTGCAGTATTTTCAATTGTTTGGGTTAATATAAAACTAAAGATTACATGAGAAGGGGGGTGGAAACTAGACCAAGTACATATTATAGTTGTAAAATCAGCTTAATCATGTGGTCCGCTACTTGTTTTTCATATTTTGTTTACAAAGCTAACCAAACAAGAACTCTTGTCTTAAAATTCAAAAGAAACTTGTTTTCAAATAAGTGGTTTTTAAACAAAGAGAATTATAATAAAACAAACAAGTCCCAAGTAGCCAATGGTGAGAACAATCGTACTAGTGTGGAAAGAGGAGACGAGTGATACCAAAAGTGGAAGAGTCAAGAAGCTCCAGATGGGCCACAACGCAAGAGTTAATCTGAAAAACAGTACTGTTGTGAGATCAAAACGAAACCTGTGTAAGTTGAAAAGAATGATTGCATTCTGACCACCATGTCGTTCAGATTCAGGCCTCAGAAAAAGAAAAGGAAATTCCAAATAACACCAAGCTATCTTCTTACAATGAGAATGACAAGAACCCAACTAATGCCAGCAACGGTGCTGCAGAAGGCCACAATTCAAATCGGCTGTGGAGCTTCTTTGTTTGCCTTGCAGAAACTGCAACATAAAAGACAAAGCTGGCATCGAAAAAGAAACCAGCTAATCCAAGATACAAAGGCAGCCTGCAAATAAAGGGAAGAAAACCAGAGAAAGGTCAATTCAAATACTGTTATGCAAGTACATAAAGTATCCAAAGTAAGAATGAACATCAGAAAATGAATTTATGTAGACCACTGATAAGATAGTGAGGTTGGGTAGCTTTTCCAAATTCCAAGTCATTAACATTTTCAACCCCACAGCATTTATCGATGACAGCATGGTGACGGTAAAGACCATCCCGAGGTTGAAACCTCTCACCGAATGTGATGCGGGACAAACCGGCTAGACCGGGCTAAACCGAACGAAAATGACTTAAACCGGCGCTAATCGCCCTAAACAGACCTAAAGAACCCAAAATGGCCTAAACCGATCCAAAACCGGTCTAGACAGGACCGAACCGGGCCCGAGATGGTCTGAACCGGTCCAGAACGGCTCAAAACACCCTGAACCGGGTTGAACCGGCCGGTTCAGGCCCTGAACCGGGATGAACCGGTCTAAACCGGCCTGGATGAACCGGTCTAAACCGGCCGCATGAGGGCCGTCGCCTTCCGTCGCCGTGGCCACATCTCCGGAGGCCCGCGGGCGCGAGCCGCGACAAAAGGTGAAGGCGGCCGCGCGCCGTTCGCGAAGTCGTCGTCGTCTCCGTGGTGCTCGGGCGCAGGCGGGACAGGGGAGGAGCACCGGACGGATCCGAGGCCGCGGAGAAGGGGGGGAAAGAGGCGTAGCGCGGCGTTGTCCGGCCTCACGCGGTCGACGGAGAAGGAGATGGCGGCTGCATCCAGCGGCTGCGGCGTGCGGGCGAGGTGGAACCGGGGGAGGGGTACAGATCCGGGGATCGCCGGATCTGCCCCTCCTCCCGCACGCTTCTTCTACTCCTTCTTCTTCTCCTGCTTCTTCTCCGATCTGAAGGTGAGATTCCGGAGGGGCGGTTTGGACAGTCGATGCGTCGATGCGGCTGCGTTGTTGTCGAACGGAGAAGTGGAAGGGAGGAGGAATGGCACGGAGGCCAGAGGATGAGGAGGGGGAGAAGATCGGCTACCTGCCGTGCTTGGAAGGTGGAAGGAGAAGGGCCCTCCTGGCCGATCGGGGGAGGAAAGGAGACGCCGGCCTCACTGCCGGAGGTGAAGGGGAAGAACGGCGCTCCATCGCCGGGGTGGGAGGAAGAATGGGGCCGCAGCCCCCCGTGCGCGGGAGAACAACCCGAAGGCTCCAAAAATTGACTCTATTACTTGCTTTTCGTATGTACAGGGGTCCTCCTCTTATAGAGGGAGAGGAGAACAAATAACAAAAAAAGACTCCCTAATAAGACTTATTTACAAACTAGTCCATTTAAGGACTTAATTAAAAAAAAACTCAAAAAATGTCCCCATCAGAATGGGCCAATATGCTGATGCCTATTGTTTGCAGGGCTAAAAGTCCTTACTAATTAAGATTTCTCCAAAGAAGATGCATGAATCTGTGTAAGAAAACTAAGGATGCTTCTCCGTTGACAATCCTTTTCCACCCGTCACATGACCAGAACTTACTCTTTACGGTTGAATTATCCTCCTAGATAATGAAAACAAGCAATAAAACACTTGAGAAACCATCAAACAAACTGCTAGATGTAATAATGTCATCCTGTTGCAAGATACAATGATCAAATTAGCCAATTAGTCAAATAACTTTGCTGATTGGCAGCCTTACCAGATAGATCATTCATCCCAAGAGCACCCCAATCAAGCATGCTTAACATCAAACTTCTTTTTAACTCAACCGAAAAATGGCTAGCTGAGGTTGTTAGTAGTCCACTGATTTAATCTCCTATATATTCTTAAATAAAGATGTTACAATCTATTCCAGTAAAAACTTGATGTTCTCCTCAAGGACATCATAGGCACATTACATAGCAAGTCATGGGTCATAGCTCTAATCAAGAAAAGCGATATCAGATCAGATTAGCCGGAACAAGCCAATTTAATAATCCACTCCCACAACAGATCAACCGGCCCATTGTGGGGCAGCAACCATCCCATAGAAGGCCAAATCAGCTTCTACTGCAGATCTGATCCACTATGGCACCCAACTTGGCTGAAGATCAACTGATTGAACCAACTTCAATATTATTTAATTTACTTAATCTTTACATTTTTATTTTAAACACTATCTTTGGAACTTATTAATTATTAGTTCATAAAGCTTTATTTACAAAAATCCATCCTTGTTCATAAACTTGTCTTAGAAATCTGATCCACTATGGCGCCCAACTTGGCTCAAGATCAACTGATTGAACCAACTTCAATATTATTTAATTTACTTAATCTTTACATTTTTATTTTAAACACTATCTTTGGAACTTATTAATTATTAGTTCATAAAGCTTTATTTACAAAAATCCATCCTTGTTCATAAACTTGTCTTAGATATTTGAAAAATTTTACAAGCGCCTATGTTGACATAAGTGAGTTCAAAAAATAAAAACTCAATTAAAAGTTCCAAAAACATATCAAAACATATAAACTGTTTTTAAATCTTTTGAAAAATTCATTTAATATTGGATCCGGCATTGGCTTATATTGAAGTTGTATCAGCCGTATCATATTCATCAAGACAAGACTCATCCTAGGGCTAATCCCAATCAAACACAACTTTGTAGTTCTTTTCAACTCAATTTCCAAAAAATCACTAACTGATGTCATTGGCAATACACTGATTTAATCTCTTAAAATATTCTTATACAAAGATGTTACACAAGTAGTCAAGCAGGAAGGACAGCCCCATGGTTCAGCTGTATAGTCAAGCATGTAGCTCAGCTTATTTAGCAACTTAGGAGAAAGAGGTTCCCCTGGTTTATCCACTCCACATCCTAACAACATCTTGAATGAGCCATTTTCTCTAAACCAAACTACAGAACAAATCACTTACTATTAATGTGTACATGGTTCAGTTTGGTTGGTTTCTGGGAGATTTTTTGAAAACCGAACCAAATCAAATTTCATTGGTTTAACATATATTATTATAATAAATTTATAATACATTTTTAAAGAGTTAAATTTTTTTAAAAACAAGCTAAAACCATTAAGGAATAGCCCTCAAAGATGATCTCCTCTGGCCTTGGCAAAGCTGGGCTGACATCTTTTTTATAGACCAAAAGGGCAGCCAACTTAACGTGCGGCTGATGTGGGATTATGAAGGAAGAAGCACTGGCGCACTGCAGTCTGTTTCGGCCTTGGGCGCAATGCGTTTGCATGTGACTGACTGGCCAGCAATTAATGCCTTCACCAACATAATCTACATGGAAAGCTTCAAGTCTTGGCCCTTGGGTTGGGTGCTTAGTCCCACATCAAAAGCATGTCAGCTAATCATTGAACATTTCATAAACAAGGGCATGGGAGGACCTGTTAAGCAAAATATTTTTCTCAGTTGTAATTGGATATTTGAACATGACGAATCAATTTTTCAAGTTATAAATTATTGAATAATGTTATTTTAAAGTTAATATATAAAAGTAAATTAGGTCAACAAGGTCAACTTGTTTGCCAGTTTGGTTTGGATTACAGAGTTGGACTTCTCTGTTAGATTTAGATAGGTACTAGCTTACCGTGACCTGGATCCCCATTCCATTTTGTGCCTAGGAGAATGAAATAATGAAATTCCTATTTCAGTTCGTTATCAACTGCCTACAGTGAGCAACATCTTACAAGGTACTCTACTACTGTGTACTAAAACAAGCCGGCAACTCTTCTAGAATGATTATGCACATAAGCAAATTCGACTGTCTTTCAGCCAAATACTGCAGTCTCTGTTTTGTGTAATGCTTTACATGATTCCAACTTGGATAAACTGATCTTGGTTAGCTTGTTCCTCTAGAAATTTAACTAGCAAAGATATTTGTGCAAGACACTCATTAACTGCCATCGAATTTCAAAGAAAAGAAAATGTTAGGAAAAATTGGGACCTTTAAGCTGGGCATAGAAATGTTATCTCTTGAAAATTGCTCCGATATCTGTGGTAGGGAAAATTGGGACCTTTTAGCTGGATATATAGAAACCATCTCTTGAAAAACGCACTGGGATCCTCAAAAAATCCTTAACTCTCCAGGCCTCTTTGATCTCACTTTTTGTTATCCTTTACAATACTTATTTGACCAGCTTAGAAATGTTTGAACAGAATTTTTTATCTTAGAGAGAGAGAGAGAGAGAGAGAGATGTTTTGCCGTGACTACCAAAATTTTGAAAGTCAAGCTTTTGCCTCTAAACCTCTCTAAAATATAAAAGAAATCCACACTTGGTTTTTTCCAAGAGAACCACTTACCAGTTACCACTGAGCACAGTGGCATGTATCTGCCCCGTAAAACCACCATCCTATTTCTCGGATTGCCATCTTTGACTCGAAGTAAATGCATACTTTTACATCATACTTCTTATTCTTGTAGCAGGAAGTCAGTTTTTTACTCAATAAACCAACAAATATATATTATTTATTATTGAAAAAAATTATGCATTCATTATATTGATCATCAGTGAAAACATAATTAAAAGACAAACTTTAACAACTTCTTTATTATTTGATGAGAGAGAGAGAGAGAGTGCAACAAACATAGAAGACAATTCTTAAAAATAAAAGTATACAAATTATAAGATCACATCCAAACACCTAATTATAATGTAATCTCCTATACTCCCAGTTTTCCCATCACTACAGATGGTCAATTTCATGGATGGTACCTAGACTGCCCTCTCTTTTTGCTCTCTTCTTACCTATTTATAGCATATGACCTTGTCAAGGAATTTTCTACCGCATCTGTGTTGGACACAGCAATCAAGGTAGCCATGCATCTACGGGCATCAGTTTCAGTTTCAAAAGGCACCACATAGGTCCACCCACGTGGTTTACAGACCTTCATACCCCGCATGAGGTTGCATAAAAACTGCTGCTTACTCATCAACGTTATAAGGGTGCGCACTTGAAAATGCGAAGTCAACCATATTAGAACCATTTCATGTTTTTATATTACTTATTAAGTGTTTTAAAATATACAGCATCCTAAGCTCATAAGAGAAATCTTAGACTGTTTGTGTTTATACCTTTCAAAATCCCCTCCCTACCCTCTTAAATACACTCTCCTTAGTCTACATTTTACGATTTTCGTCTTTCTCAATTGACATTCTCCAAAAATCTCTTCCCACAATCTATCATTTCCACCATCTCCTATTCAGGGATAAGTTACCCCTTGAATGCCTTGCTTCCTGAACAACTACAATTAGATATTTGGATGCTCTCCCCTCTTTTTCTATCTTCTCTTTCCCTCTAGAATCTACATTAGAAGAAAAAAAATCATCATTTAGAGTTACAGTCAAGATATGGTATAGATCTCATGAAAATTTCAAAATATCAATAGAATGTCTTCCCTCCACCCCAAACACGAAGCCTAAAACCAAGTTGACAACCTTACCTGTGAATCTCACTGTATATGGTTTATTTACCTATTCTGGTACATATTAACTTTTAACACATTTTGAATATGAAAAGTAATTATTTCCTTATGAGCAAAAATGCTATCCTGATGCCTAAAAATCCTGTGTTCTTACAAGAAAACATTCCATGTACACCATCAGGCATGCATCTTTACACAAAAGAAATATGACTCAGGTGTATGCTAGTAACTAGGCTTGGCCATCTAAGTGTGGTCAGGCTACACAAAAATTTCACAATTGTAAGGATATGAGTGTTGACAGAGATTTCAGGACGCAGCTCTTGTTCTTCTAAAATTGCCTTCTTCAGAGTATTGTGTTCACAGACCAACCAAGGAGATAACCACAAAAAAGTAAAAACAAGAAAACCAGAATGAATACTATACTCAGTTTGATCAAAGCAAAAAACAATACTTAACCAGAAATCTAAATAAAAGCTGAAGAAAACAATTGAATCATAATCATCATGGTTAGCAATCAAGATTATCAAATCTGTATCCGAGCAGTGTGAATCTTTTCCATTTCTGAAGGTCAATCCAATAATGTGAGATGGAATAGCTGGTATGAAGCAGTTAGGTCACTTCATGGGAAGTCCATAAGGCATGCAAACAGAAGTCATATGGATGAACGAAAGGCCAACGAAAATGCAAATACAACATAATCAATACAAAAACAAACAAAAGTTTCATGTTCAACTTGTATCCGCATATAGAGACATCGCACTTTCAGAATCAACTCCTTAATATCTTCCCAGCATTCAAAAGATGCCAAGGTAATGCAGACCAAGGCAACACCCAGGTGACGTAGGCGAGAAAAAGACAGGTGAGAGATTTCAACGCCGCCAGAGAGAGTATCATTATAGTTCTTCTTGCAGGCACTAGCTCAGAGACCTAATATGTCCTGTCCTTATAAATGTCTGGTTATTTTTGCCACTAGAACCCCTGAGATACAACAATCATCCGATAATGAAAGTGCAAGGATGGACTTGGCCGCAGTATGTGGTTAAAGAATGCGAATTTTATCATCAAGGTGCAAACGTAACGCAGGTCCTCTTACCTCCTAATTCGGTCATCATGCCGAAGTAGATAAAACAAATTTGATTTCCAGTCACCAACGTAGAGAATGAAAGCTGCAGAAGCGATCCACAAGAGATTCTCCAAAACATGTTTCCATGTACGTGGCCGGCAGATCAATGGTGACTGAGGCGGTTTCGAGCATGCATCGTCCTCTAGATCATCTCCACCAGAAGCGTAACCTTGACTATGCCTCTGCCTCATATACCCCCCACTCCCCACCGGCGTGCCACCGGACATTTTGCAAGCAGAGGAAACAGACGGTCGCCCAAACCTCAGATATGTAGGTCCCGCCTTTTACTCGATTTGTGCGAGAATTCTACAGATGACAAAGCAATAAAGGAATCTCGATCACACGCATAACTCTCTTGCAGAAAGAAGGCTTCTTTCTTGTCGAAGTCGTATCCGCAGTCGAGCACCGAGCAGATGAATGGACAAAGAAGACGATGCGTTTTGCATATGCTGACGACTTCGGATGCGAACAGCAAGACCAAGGGGTAAGGCTAAGACCTCCTCCAGTCCACCATGAAGCTACCTCCCAGCGCCCGCGCCTGGAAGGGAGGCGTTTCGTTCCCTATTTTCACATCAATTCTCTGGCTCCCTCTTGAAAGAACCCTAATTACGTGACAAGACGGTGATACACAGGCCGCCGCCACCTGTAAGAAGATAGAGATTACTCGTCGCAAATGGAGGTCTCGTTGCCATAGGCGCCCAGCGGCAAGAGAAATGAGCGACGGCAACCTCTCTTTCCTCCCCGCAGCAGCCAGCAATCCAGCACGACTTGGGGTTGTATAGGAAGGCGGCAAAGGGAGGCCGAGCCCGGCGATAGCTTCCTAAAGGAAGGTAGAGATTCGTTTCTTCTCGAATTGGATGGTTGGTTGCTTTCCCGGCACCCACCCGAGACCGGCGATGCAGCACTGGCAGGCCAGAGTAGGAGATACACGATTCGGATAGGTGACAGGCCCTGCAATGCGAATGCCAGAGCACCGCCGGCGTCGGCGACGGCGGGGGCGAAGATTCCGGCTTTTGGCGTAATTGATTAGGTTACGGCACGTTCGCTCTCTTCCGCGCCGCCCGCCGGCGCCCGCCGCCGGGTTTTACCGGGTCGGGTGAGCGCCTCACCGCACAGCCAGGCCCAGCAGGGACGGATTGACCGATGGAAAGCGATTGCCGCCTTCCTCTTCCGTCTTCCGGAGGGACGGCAAGATGAGCAAGAATGCCGGAGGCGGCGGCCGGGAAAACGGCCGGCGAGGCGACTCGAGGAAATTGATTCAGGCAAACGGACATTTTCGCTAAAATCATATATAAACACATATTATGCGTGGAAAATCAAAAAATAATCTAACCTAGTATATAGAAGTGGCGATCCCGTTTTTTCGTCCTCTCTTTGTCGGCCGTCCGATGCATTTTTGATGTTTCGATGCTATTATCCACCGTCGGATGTAGCTCTTCCAGGACTTTCCCCTCACCTGATCGTCCTTCGAGCGATGAAACTTCACCCCCTCCGCCGACGGTTTCGCCCCCACATATTCTTCCCCAGCCGCGTAGCCGCCTTCTTTGGTTATCTTCCAGATCTGAAGGTTCCGATGCCTCCCCTCTAGGGTCTTCGCTTTCCTCACATCGGAAGCACTAGAAGAAGGGGTGAGCGTCGCTTGCCTTGTTGACGAGAAAACCTAGAGAAGTTGCCTTCTTTTCGTGGCTAACTCGTCTGTTCCCGGTGTCTCTGCCCCTCAGCGTTCCACCAGTTCTTCGCATGTCCCACCTCATTTGCGCAATCGTCCTTCACCCTCTGAGACCCCTTCTACATCGCTTCCATCGATCATAGATGCTTTTCTAGGGCCTTCGTAATGGTATTTATCCAGCGAGGAGGCAAGGCCTCTACCTCCGGAGGCGACAGCGGGGAAGGATCAAGAGCACCGGCTTTCTCGCAAGAGAAGGCCAGGGCATGTGCTGGTGAACGTTGTGGTGGCCATCCTGGAGTTTGCTGGGCTGGGCTTCTACTTCATCTACTGGAAGACAGGGAGGTGGAAGCTGCCATGAGCGGCCGTGGGGGAGCACCAGGGAGCTATTCATTTTTATGAGCTACTAAAATCAACGCTATTCATTTTTACCACTATTTTTTATTATAAGCTTATTTCTATCAATGACATGCTTCAATTGCTTGAATTTGTTTTAATACATTTCTCTCCATAGTTATATAAATTTCATCAAGCAATTAGTATCAAATTTTAAATCAATTCATTGTTCTTAATATCTCAAAGATGATGGTGATAGCTAATTTTAATTTCTATTGGAAATCAGACATGAGTAGAAATCTTTCTTGAAGAATTTTGTAACTTAGTAACCTATCCATCACTACAATTTGAAATCTTCTTTTCCACTTTCTTTCATACATACCAATCTATCAGTGTATAACAACTACTTACTTAGTATCTACATTTACTTGGGTATTTCCACTTGCAGTGGAGTCATATTACAATGCAAGTATTTTATTTTAGTTGTGAGCAGAAACCTTGACATCAACGTTGACAAGTTAGTATCTTCCAATTTTACATTGGCTTCTTCAATTGGTGGTGAAGGTTTGTGACAAGGTACGTACTTCTCATTCTTAGTATGCACATTTAACTTGCCTTTTATACTAGGTAGAGGAGGTATGCAATAACGTAAAAATTATTTTTTACTTGACAACAAGATTACTTCGAACCACATCCAAGTCTCATTTGACCCCTATTCTTATCTTGAACGTGAGACAAGTCTTTTCCATTGTAAACTTTTTGTTTTAAACAACATATGTTTCAGTTCTATTTTCTCCATTGCTAGGTACAAAATAAACTGTAAACTGTACCGTTCGTTGCTTTGTTTTGTCTTTGAACTTACAAACAGTTTTGTCGAAACCGTACCTTGCCAAATTGGTTTGTGTTTCAGGTTTTAGACCTTGAGTTAAGATTTTTTTTTTTTTTTTGAATTGAGGCCTGTCTTTGACATGCTTGTGTTTTTTTAATATTGTTGTATTTCAATTCTCAATTCAGATTTGATACTGTTGATTTAAAGTTGAGATCGATTTTTTTTTTATTTGAGGTTTCTGATGTCATATGTAAATATTTGATTGGACTAAAGATTTTTCATATCCAAAAGCCCTTGTGATTTGAATTTTGATTTACCAATTTCTCAAGTTTGCATTTTGTTTATGTTTTAGATTTGTAAATTTGAGGATTTTGAATGTTTAATTTGAGGTTTTACAGATTTGTTCTTCAGACTTGAAAATTTTCAATTTTTAGATTTTGGATTTGGATTTTCGGATTTGAACATTTTGAATTTATTTTTTGATTTTCAGTTTGGAAGGCTTCCAGATTATAAAGTTTTTGGACAATGAACAGATCGTTGAAATTTTAGAATTTTGGGTTCTCTCGAGATTGGGGTTTCAATTTATATAATTTTAGTTTTAGAACTTGCCAAATTGAATTCAAAAGTCACTTTTAGTTTTCTATACATTCAAAAGTCACTTTTAAATTTCTTAATATAGTATTTTATAAATTTTGTGTGATTACTGATAACAATTATATTTTGTTTGTCAAAATTGTTTATTCTTTTTTAATAACTTTTTGCCTATGAAGGTTCTTATTTATTTGAAGAAGATTGATAGGTAAATTAATCAATAAAAAATTGATCATGTATAATTATTTTAAAATATTTTTTAATTTATCCACACACGTGCGAAGCACGTTTCTTAACTAGTAATAAAATGGTTTAAGAATAATAACCTTAGGCATTGTGGTAAGGATGCATAATGATATTAACCGGAATAAGATATTTTCTTATTTTTTTCTAAAAGTCTTCGAAGGAATTTGTAATCTTCCGTTAGGAGATACATGTGGACCAATCGGAATATTATTTTTTTGATTCCGTCAAAGTTGAAATAATGTAGATTGTATCAGGTTCTCTGTTAAATAAATTCTTGGTTGACCCGTGAGATACCACAACAGAGGAGGTAGACCAACGTGGCCGCACGCGACGGCACGTGTCTGGCGGCCCGGGCCGTTTACTCGTTCAACCCCGATTCGATCCGGTTCTGTTCGATCACCGGCTCGGCTAGGTTTCACGAGTCAACACCATTTTGCTCCAAATATGCATAAGAAATAGAAATTTATATTTAATAAATAGTATTTATGTATTTTTATCAATATCTAAAATTATATATTTTTAAATATTTTAACTTAAAAATTAAAAGTTTAAATATATCAAATTTAAATTTAAAATTTTAATCTCAAATGATTATATAGACTGTATACATTCGTCTTGTTCATTCTGCACAAACTTTCACTAGTTTCTTCTGTATGCTACATTCTAAATTCTTGCGACTCTCTCTTTGTCCCTAATGTGCTCATTATGAATTCTCTCTCCACACAACTATCGTAATATATTTTAACTATACTCAATTTAACAGTATACTTCTTGTTAATTCTCTAACACCACCACCGTAAAATATGACAGGTCCTATAATCTTTTTTTTTGGTCACGTGGCCCAGTGGCCAACTACGCCCGCTGCACTGCAAGCAGCGAGGGTTCGAGCCGCCGCTCGAACCTCACATGTCACCCCCCCCACGGGGTGCCCAGCTTGTCATCGCCGAGAGGCAATCCCACGCCCTCTGCCCCAGGCGGAGGGACGGCGCCAACCGAGCTACGCTCGGTCGGCAACAAGTCCTATAGTCATGTGATAGAATTTTTTTCAAAATTTTAAATATTTTATGATTACATAAAATTTATATTACCGATTTTTGTTTCAACTATCTCACTTTAATTTTACCTTATTTATTTATAAATTATAATATCAATAATATTTTTTATTATCAATCAGAACTAAATCAAACCAAATTATAATGATTCTCTTCGATTCGGGTTGACTTACGGGTTGGGTTTGGATTAAAAAAAAAATCTAACCCGAATCAAATCAAACCATGAACATCCATTACCTGGGGCTTCTAAATTTTATTCATCAAACCGTGGAGTTTTTTTTTTCATAATTCAGGGTGCGGCAAACACTCAGTAATTTAGGGCTCGTTTTGGTAATAGCTCTGGGGTCATGACAGAGAAAAAAATGTATACAGACAAGATATATAGGTTGAGCACATATAAATATTTGTCAAAAAAAAAACACACACACACATACATAGAGAGAGAGATAATATATAACATCTTCTCTCTTCTGTAACTTTCAGTAAGCAATGACAACTACCTTTATTAAAAATGTTGGGACAATGAATTATATCCGTCCTCTTTGTAGTCTAGACAAAGTTTCGAGGGTGTGGATAAATCGGCTGAAATGGATAAATCAATTTGAAATCTTTGGTTTGATATAATTCAAGTTTGTTCCAGAGAACTTGATAAACAACTAGAATTGAATCCTTGCAGTTTAAAACATTAGACCACCTGTGAATTTGAGGCTTTCAGCATCGTCATCTTTGTATTTTATATTTCTTATATAATGTAGAATTGTAGATATCACCTTTTATCCTCGTCATATTTGTATTTTATATTTCTTATATTTGCAATAATTAGGGTGCTTGACGATGATGTATGATAATAGAAAGACTGAGAACCACTCATAACTAAGAAGGGTGGAGGACCACGAGAATAAAAAAAAGAAATAATCACCTTTTTGTCTTATAATAAATATCCTATAAAGATTTTGTAATGATTGTCGAACACCAGTTTTAACAAGAATTGTTATGAAAATGTACTTTTGTAACAAAAATTAATGGGGTGTTTGGTTGCATGATATATAATGGAGATTTTTAATTTTAATTTTTAAAAATTGTAAGAAAAATTGTAGATTTAATGAAAATTGATAAGTAGAACTAAAACATGATATATGCATTGTAAATTTAATGAAAACCAAAGAGAAATAGGTGAGGGCGTCAGTTTAGATGGGATAATATTGTCTCAAAAAACTCAGTTCAAGTATCTTGGATCAATTATTCAAATAGATGAAAAATGTGTTGAAGACGTTAATCATAGGATTAAAGTAGATTGAATGAAGTGGAGATTGGCTTCAGGAGTTCTATGTGATCGTAAAATTTTATTAAAGTTGAGAGGAAAATTTTATCGTATAAGACCCGCAATGCTGTATGGTAGTGAATGTTAGACAATAAAAGAAAAATATACTTCTAAAATAAGTGTTGCCGAAATGATAATGTTAAGATGGATGAGTGGTCACACTATATTAGATAAAATAAGGAATGAATATATTAGAGAAAATGTAGGAGTAATGAGAATTGTAGACAAATTGAAAGAAGGGAGATTGAGATGGTTTGGACATATTAAATGTAGACCTAAAGAGGTTCCAGTTAAAAAGATAGAAAATATTAAAATGACAGAAACAAAAAAAGGGACGTGGTAGACCTAAGTTAACTTGGAGGGTAATTCAATATGATTTAGATGGTTTAAATGTCTCTGAAGAAATTACACAAAATCGACATGAGTGGAGAAAGAGAATCCATATGGCTAAACTCAAGTAATTTAGGATAAAGGCCTTAGTTGAGTTGAGTTGTAAGAAAAATTGTTAAAAGAGATGTTCGACAACCATGACAAATTTATGTTTCGAAAGTGATTTTCTACTTAAACAAAAAAGAGAGTCTCACATCTTTCTTTTCTCTTGTGGCCCCCACTTTGTTTGGTCATGTACGGTGGTTACTTTTTTTTGTTGTCACATCCCTCCAAACATGATAATTTTATGTCATGAGTTGGTTCACTTTTTATTTTAATACATTTTTTATCATGAAAGTGTACAAGAAATTATCATGCAATCAAGCATCCCATGAGGTATTAGTTGTATAATAATTTTTCTTATATTTTCATGTTACAAATGTATATTAAATAAACTTAAATTCGATAAAAACTTAAAATTTGGAGACATATGCAAAAAAGTATGAATCATGTGTAACTAGAAAATGTTTTGGGACCACAAGAAAATAAGTCTAAAATCTTTTGTCTAAGAAGAAAATCTCTCGAAAAATATAAAAGTGTAATAGTTTGTCGGATTTTTTAACAAGATTGTTTTCAAAAAAACATGAATTAATTCAATTTATGGTGCAACTAAACACCTCATTATTAGTTTGTTAAGCAACTAAAATCTCATTAAAAATAAAGACAGTCCTAAGTTATGACTTCTGGAAATACAAAAGGTGCATTTAAATCATTGGATTAATCCAAATCAAACGCCACCTAAATTTGTCAAAAAAAATCTGATTAGTCATTTTCAGAAAGTAAATAAAATATTTTTGATATTTTAGTTGATACATTTTCAGGCACTCAATAATATTTCTTCTAGGATATTTTTTTTGAAACACAGTACTATATTCATTCATACTAAGCTACGAACGATATAGAGTTTATACAATCATACATCGACAACATTGAAAATAAACGATCGAGTTAACAAGAGAGTGATCTTGAAAAAAGAAATTTTCAAGAGATGATCATACCACCACGAAATGACTAACACACAAACATGCCAACGTGGTCGGGTGGTAGAGAAAAGAACTCTTTCAAGGGAGTTGAACAACTTCATCGAGACCCGAAGATCACTCCAAATAGGAGTGGATAAGCCCCAGACACATGGTCTCGACAGATTCTTAGCGTCTAAGACGCTAAAATCAGTGGATGAAGAGACGAACCTCGGTCGTTGGACTACTAACAACAACAACATAAAGGAAAAACGAGAAATACTTAAATAAGTCGAACCCCACGATTCCAACACAACAAAAAAGAACAAAATGTCTAAAAAAATTTTAGGCAGAGTGTTGGAAAAGGGGAATTGGGAGGGAGGGAGGCTCTCCCCAGACTAAACCGACCTCAAACCGCTGGGGGGGATCCGCCGGAGAGGAGAGCCGCCTGGGAGGATGTCCGCCGGGGGAGTTGTCCGCCGGAGAGGAGAGCCGCCGGGGACGAAGTCCGCCGGGGGAGGGGGCCGCTGCGGGGGAGAAGCGCACGCGATGTTCCGCCGGCGGGGATGCCAGACGAGTGTTCCGCCGTGGGGGATCCGCCAAAGAGGAGATCCGCCGGGGTCCCCCGCGAGCAAAGGGGCCGCGGCGAGGGTTCCGCAAGCGCCACCGGGACGAGCAAGTATGGTCGGCCCGGCTGTTGCTGGCCGAGCGTCGCTTGGCTGGCAACACCCGGCGCCCGGGGGGGCGCCGGGCGGGGTACGCTTCCCGGCAGCAACAGCCGGGCGCTCCCATGGGGGGCGACGAGTGGGATCGAGCTGGGGCTCGATCCTCGCCGGCGTGCGACGCTGCACGCGTCCCTGGCCACTGTGCCATCTGACCCAAAAAAAAAAGCGCAAATGCACGCTAGGTCCGTTTTAAGGGAACCACTTTACCACTAGGTCCGTTTTCAAAAACTCCTTTTCATTAGGTCCGTTTTTTCAAAATATGGTCATACCCACTCCAATTTGGATTTGAAATGTCATTTTTGCCCTTGCGGTAGTGCCCCCCGCCGGCCCCCCTCCCCCGCAGCGACGCTCTCCACCCGGCGGTGCCCCCCCCGGCGAGGCCCCCCCCGGCGAGGCTCCCCTCCCCGCGGCGCTCCCCCCGGGCCGGCGAGGATTCCCCCCGCGGCGCTCCCCCCGCCCGCGGAACCCTCCCCCCCCCGCGAGGCTCCTCCTCGTCGCGGACGCCACCATCGCTGCGGGAAGGGCAAGATGGGGATACGGGGACAGTCGCCGGGCAAAATGGACCAAATGGTAATATTATGTGTTGTCAACGGATTAAATGGGATGAAAAAGTGGTCAACGGAGTTTTTGGTAAACCGATTTTCTTAAATGGACCTTGTGGTAATTTTCCCAAAAAAAAAAGTATGGTCAGCCCAGGCGGGTCATTAGGTATTTTATTGATTACGCATGTAAATCTCGGAAGACAGGCGAGATTTCGGTAAAATCACATGATTTTTTTGTACGCTCAGTAAAATAATTAATGTGTCTATAAAACCAAAACGGAAATATTTATTTTATTTTATATTTTTTTGACTCATCATCCCCTTCACTACTTCTGGAATCTCCGTCGACCTCCCTCTTCTCGACAGATAGCCACTGGAGCCCTAACTGGATCGGCGGGCCGGCGGCTACTGGCGGGCGAATACCGGCGAGGAGAGGGCGCGGCGCTAGCAAGACATCGAGGCGGCGCTGCAGCTGCAATCTGGCCAAGGATCGGCCGTTCTTCGGCTCTCCGTCGTCGTGAAACGTTGATCTGTTCTCCGAGAGAGTAGCGACGAGGTGGAGGGCTGGTTGCAGCGGAGCTGGTGCTGGCGGGACACTGCGGCGGCGACAACAACTCCGCGAACTCTCGACGGTGGCTCTTCGATCTTGCGAACCGAGTTCATTTCGATTTTATTTGATCGAACAAATTCGTTGGCTCTAATTGTGTCTTGTTCCTGTTCGTAATCGGAATCGCTTGTTCCCACTCTCGACTTGGATCTAATTGATATCCGTTTCATCGTATCAATTTTCTTTTCAATCCTTAGTCGGAGTGCCCACATGCATATATTATAAAATCAAACCCTAGGTGCACCGTCCGTGCGCCCGAACTGTTAATCTTCTCGTATAAACCACGCTATCGCATCTGCCGTCATCGGAGACGCCGTCCGCGTAACCGGCTTTTCGCTTCCGTTCCCCAAACCAGCGCCCCGCCATCTCCTTCTGGTTCCTGTTCATTTCTCCTTACTGCGTCGTCTGTTCCTTTTCCTGTTGGGGCTCATGGTGGACATCACCGCCCTTGTCACACTGCATCCCGTCGCCCAGCAACCTTCCGATCTTCCTTATCTGCCCTCTCGCCATCTGCAAACATCCCATCCCTTTTGCCTACTAGTGCTCCGCCCCTCATACTGGAGATCATGTTTGTTGTTCTACTTTACAGTAATTTTGGTTAATCTCTTATGTAGAAAATGTTTTCATGTTTTTCGAACTTTACACTTTACGTTTAATTAGTGTCTTGCTTAATCAGTTGTTATTCAAATCATGTGGATCTTTAACAGATGGTATCGTTCTATATCCAGCTATAATTTGAAGACAACACAAATTATCTAGCATCCATATGAGCACACATACGATCCACTTACATGATTCATTTACGGCTTAAAATTTTGTGTTTTCCTATGACTAAAAAAATGACTCGTCTGATTAGTTCAGATAGAATCTACTTGTTTTGGTCAAGTTTCTGAAAAATTGAGTTGAATGATCTTTTTTATACCACACCAAGTGCCTTATTAGCAAATCTATATTGTTGTTATTACTTCCCCAAGTCTGTTATAGCTAAACGGGCTCGTGTTGACAAAGTTGAAGCTATTTAAAAATGGTAGATGGTTTGCACCCTTCTGTTTTATCGTCATTTTCATTTCAGGATGCATAGCATTTGTGATGATGCATTTAATTGATTTCTGTGTAATTTATGGTTGACAGCTGCATATTTCTCTCATTTTATGTCACTGTTACGGAACTGAATAGATTCTTTGAGAAACTCTGGTTGTATTGATTTTAATTACCATTGATGCATTTTGAGCTTTGAACTTTTTGTGTCCATCTGATTTTCACCATCTACCGTGGCTAATTTCATTTCTTACTTCATGCAGTTATAGATCTGCAGAAGTTTGGAACGAAAAATCGGGTTGATATCAAATCTGTTGCATACTCATCATCTATATCCCTTAGGAATCATTTGCTGTTGGCTATAGGTCACTGAGTTACTACTGAAAATGGTTATTATGAATTTGGAAGTGATGCGTATGAAGAAGACAAGTCTGCTGATCTCATACACCCCAGAACTTGCTGTCAACAAGGTAATCCTGATTGCATCAAATTGTTCGCCTGTCAAGGCCTTGAAGTTTGAACCCGCAGGGCATGCATTTCACTCTGCTGCCCTTAAGTTGAGTGGTTTCTGCGAGGATGAAGACACTGATACCGATGACCAAAGTATATCATCTGATGATAGAAGTCAAGGTTATATGCCATTTCCAGATTCCTACAGCACTAAAGGGAAAAAGAAACCTGGTACTGGAAGCAAGCAGCAAGATCATTATGCACTTCTAGGTCTGGGTCATTTGCGTTTTTTGGCCACAGAAGAACAGATAAAAAAGAGTTACCGTGAGACTGCATTAAAACATCATCCTGACAAGCAGGCTGCGGTTCTTCTGGCTGAAGAATCCGAAGAGGCAAAACAAATTAAAAAGGATGAAATAGAAAACCATTTCAAGTCTATACAAGAAGCTTACGAAGTTCTTATTGATCCCGTCAAGAGAAGAGTTTATGACTCCACTGATGAGTTTGATGATGAAATCCCCACTGATTGTGCTCCACAGGATTTTTTCAGAGTTTTTGGTCCAGCATTCATGAGAAACGGGAGGTGGTCTGTCAGTCAACCTGTACTTTCTTTAGGGGACGAGAACACTCCATTAAGAGAGGTGGATAACTTTTACAGTTTCTGGTATAGCTTTAAGAGCTGGAGAGAGTTTCCACAGTCAGACGAGTTTGACCTTGAGCAAGCTGAGAGTCGTGAACATAAAAGGTGGATGGAGAGGCAGAATGCAAAATTGAGAGAGAAGGCTAGAAAGGAGGAATATAGCCGAATCAGAACACTTGTAGACAACGCATACAAGAAGGATCCCAGAATACTTAAAAGAAGAGAAGAGGAAAAGGCAGAAAAGCAGCGAAAAAAAGAGGCAAAATTTCTGGCAAGGAAGTTACAAGAAGAAGAAGCTGCTAAGGCTGCTGAAGAAGAAAGATGCAGGAAAGAGGAAGATCATAGGCGAGCAGCTGAGACGGCTCTGAATCAGAAGAAGCTGAAAGAGAAGGAAAAGAAGCTTCTCCGCAAGGAAAGAGGTCGATTGCGCAGTCTGTCCACACCTGTCATTTCCGGAAATTCCGTAGGCGTAACTGACGGCGATGTTGAAAATTTGTGCATGTCACTTGAGACTGAGGAGATGAGGCAGCTGTGTGACGAGATGGAAGGTAAGGAGGGGACTGCAAGAGCCCAGATGCTAAAAGATGCACTTTCATGGAACAGTGGAGATAATAACGCGGATACAAACGGTCATGGGAGTTGCAACGTAGAAATCAATGGAGTCACTGATTCCGCCAAGCAAGATAATCCGCTGAAAACCTACGAGAGGAAAGAGAGGCCTTGGAGTAAGGAAGAGGTTGAGATGCTCAGGAAAGGCCTACATAAATACCCGAAGGGAACATCTAGGAGGTGGGAAGTCATCTCCGAGTACCTTGGTACCGGAAGGTCGGTTGAAGAGATTCTCAAGGCTTCGAAAACGGTCCTCATGCAGAAGCCCGATTCGGCAAAAGCTTTTGACTCGTTCCTCGAGAAAAGGAAGCCAGCCCAGACCATCTCATCACCCCTTACAAGTAGACTTGAATCTGAAGGGGAGACGGGGCCAGGGGCCGGCGCATCCGATGCGACACCGACGCAGCCGTCCGCCAGCGCTGGTCAAAACAAGGAGAGCGGATCGAATGGAGTTGCTGCAGCAGTAGAGCAGCCGGATACGTGGTCCGCGGCACAAGAAAGAGCTCTTATTCAGGCTCTCAAGACGTTCCCCAAGGAGACTAGCCAGCGGTGGGAGCGCATCGCTGCTGCTATCCCCGGCAAAACCATGAACCAGTGCAAGAAGAAATTTGCTCTGATGAGAGAAAACTTCAGAAGTAAAAAGAGTTCGGAGTAGGATGAGATGATGGTAGTACTCGGTTCTCCATCCTCCCAGGTAAGAGGGCTTCCTTCAGCCTTCACCACAGCAGAGTGCTACTTACTTCACGTCCCTCCCGCAATGCCCGTCTGCTGTTCGGTAACGGAAGTTAAACCGGTATGCTCATTCACGGCCTTCCTCGCCCGCCCTTGGCGGCTACCGATCTTCATCTGCTGCCCACCTCTCCATACCGCATCGTCGTCCGATCCTCGATTTTGCTTTGTTACGATGAGATAAATGTTGGTGCATATAATACAGGGGGGGTGCGCTGATCCTGTATTCGTCTTTTCCAGTAACATTTTGGTTCTTGGACGTTTGAGGGCAATTGCCTTCGATACTGGAGCTTTTTTTTTTCTTATTCAAGTTCTTGGTTAGCGCGCAGGTTTGTGTGCTGTTTCGTAGGGATTATACAATTGAATAAATGTTTGTCATCCGGCTCTCTTATGCTCGGGTGGTCGGCGTCCTTGAAGCACCTAGTTACATTCGATTAAAGAGGTCGCCGGGGCTGTGTTTATGGTATAAAATATAAAGGATTTGTGTAAAGGTGTATCCAAACATGTTCTAGCCATAAAAAAGAACTTCACGGCGATTGTGAACCTCGGCTCCAAACGAATGTCCCTTATATCGACTGAACGGATAGAATTCTCTCAGACTGCGAACTCGATTCGACGTCCCGGCAGTTGATACGCCCAGAAGAGAGAGAGAGAGAGAGAAGACGTGAGACGTCTGAACCTTGAGAAATTCAACAGATTCCATTTCACAGAGAAACTACAAGGTCTGATATGTAAATACCATTTCAACATCACCCCTCGGCTTCACACATGTTTTTTTAAACTATCTCCTGTAGTTGAAACATAACTACAACGATAAAACTCACTAGCATCTTTATATCACCATTCTCATCTTACAACAATACCGATGTTCAAAAAGCTACTACTTTGAATGACTCCGCAGAATAGTTAATGCACGATTGAACATCAGAATCAAAGGCCAACTAAAACCCGGTCTTCCAACAAGCACCGGGTAGAATCTTCCACCAGTCAACTGGGAAAGCACACTTGTCACCAATCAGACAACAAGAACACTGCGCAGCAGCGTGGATGGAAAATAGATATAAAGTAGCAGGCGTACCACCACATTTTTGTTTCCAAGAAAGAAAAAAAAAAAGGTGTCACCACATTTCCATGAGAAAGCCCATTCGGCCCCAAGACAGACTCCTAGCTTACGGGTGTAGTCTACTCCGTTGGCCGCCTTCTTGCCCATCCTCTACGCTTCTCTGTCCACATCAGCTTTCTGATTCCTTGAACGCCCTCGCCGTTCCCCGCTTTCCTTTGATGTCGTTCCTCTCTCGCGCCTATCCAGCTCTCTCCGGGATCTTCTGTAATCATCTTCTACCCGGGAAGAATTGGTTCTCCCGCCGATGTCATCACTTTCCATGCTTGTCAGATGCACTCCATCCCGTTTCTTAGTCGGCAAAGACTCTCTCTGTCTCTCACGTTCCGGAGCCTGAGTTGGTGGGCCTCTTCTGCCATTAATCTTCATGGGCTCCTCAAACATTTCATGTCCCCACTTTGCATGACCTTCTCGAGTACCCGGAGAATCTGCGGCCCTCTGGATTTCAGCAGAGATGAAAAAAGATGGGGCAAATCAAACCTCTGGGTAAGGGATATATATTTTTCCAAGCAATAAAGATGCAATAAAAGCACATGCAATAATGGATAAGACTAATTAAGTTGGGGGAAGGCAATATGACAGAAAACAAATCCCATCACTCCTTACGCCATGTGATTAAAGTAGTATTAACAAATATAAGCTGGCACAACTGTCTATTATAAGTTCACTGATAACATCATAAATTTAAAACTGATACCAAACATCAAACATATAAAAATGCAGTCAACTTTTATACCAAAAAACTAAAAAATTAAGGGGGTCAGTGGGAATGAAAAAGAGTGAGGAGGCTTAGAGGGGTCAAGTCGAGATTGGAGAAGTAGGGGCGGAAAAGGAGGGGCAACAGGTCAGAAGAGGCTGAAGGAGAGAGAGTGAGGAAACATATGAGCTTGGTCAAAACTTAAGCTGGGTTATTAACCAAGGCTTAGTCAGATTTTTTTACCTGATTTGGGTCGGATCCAAGGCAAGTAAGGCGGGTGAGATGAGCCAGGCGATCCCCTAGGCAGGCAGGGTGAAGGAGGCGATTGCCTGAGGCAAGGTACACATCCATTGCCTTGTCTCCTCTTGCCTCATAGCCTACACGACTAAGTCAATCACCCTTGGTAACATAGCGGTCAAGAGGATAAATAGGTCTATGCTACCCCCTCCTCCATCAGTTCTCTTGTCATAGCGTACTATTATGTAGTATCTCAAGTTTCCTTCAAAAATTTGAAGTTAACGTGGCAGCCTAATAAGAAAAAAATATTTTGGCACGCATCAACCTATACCATCCAGCCTTCATGGGTAAATATGTGAGGGCGCTACGTAATCACCTATCATTCCGTGAGGTATACTTTCCTGCCTGCTTGCATTTTTGTCAAATTGATGACCTATCTAAGGACACCTGCATTCAACATTCTAAGATTGATAGTAACAAGCATTGTTGAATAACTATCCATCATGCAAGAAATAAGCAGAAAAGCTGATGAAGAAAATGAGGGCTCTCCAATTTGTTCACTACTCATTTCCTTACTCTAAGGAGATGAAGAGCCAAGAGGTCGATGTAAAAAGAAATTACAAAAGGGGGTTCCTACAAAAAATAAGAGAGATGTAATTAACGGTTCAAAGATGTCCCAAACAACAATATTCGTCTGCAATCAGAATATTCTTTGTGGACGTCACCAAAGAAAAATGTACCAAGAGATGGCTTAGAGGACTCAAACATGGTGACAAGTGACAATGCTGACTGCATTTCCAGCGCAAGCTAAACAATCCAGGGAGCATTTTTTGTGTTAAGGTATATTAAATTTAGCTTTTGAAGTCTTTCATCCAACTAGGTGGCAGAAGGTGGTTCAGTTTAATGTGGGACATCTCAATTTTGTGCATTGGATAGCAGGATTGATGGTGTATTTCTAGTGGCTAGCATATGAAGTTTTCCATTCACCATAGATAATAGGGTCTTTGATGACTACACCCAGGTGCTCCGATGGCGGCATTGAGACCTGCTGATGCATATCTGGTACGAGGACATCAAGTCTAGCTTAATCGGTGATGCCGACTGATCAGCCAGGGGATTGCTGGACTGGATCAGATCATTATTGATGCGAGGTCCGGCTGCTGAGAGGACCTCAAAGTTCACCGGGATGTCCAGCAGTACTCAAAATGCCGAAGACAAAGCAGCATCCAGTGCAACCGGGAAGGGGGAATGGGAAGGGGAGTGCACAGAGGCAGATAGGGGAAAAGAAGATGGAGCTGGCCTCCTGCCAGGGGTGATTGAACGTGTGGTGCCAGAGGTGAGGAAGGGGACCGGCATCCTGCCCGGGAGAAGAAGAAAACCTCCCTGGCAGAGGGGGATGGATAGCAAGCCGGTCTCTACCAGAGGTGGAGGGAAACTGCGAAGGAGACTCTGATCATTGGAGTCCAAGGATGCCACCGGGATGCCATTGACGCCACTGGGTCTTGGGTAATGCTGCCTTCGACGGTTCTTCCAGTCCACATAGCACCTATTCTGTCTTCAATGGCACCAACAACCGCATCTGGCGACCCCTGGAGAATCTCCCACAACCCCTTCCTCCTCCTGACCCACCTCTCAACTGTTCTGGCACTACATCTGAGATCCTAAAAAATATCTTCTTCTGCTTCATGGCTGGCAGTTTGAAAAATGTGTGAACTATTCTTTCTTTCTTTCCTTCAGTTATTATATGCTGCATGATCTATGCAGGGTGGGAAAACTCCCTTACATGTTCCATAAGAACCTAAAGTAAAAGCACAAGAAAATACCCAGCTATACTTAGTGCCAGTCAAGGTCCCAAAAGAGACTAAAAGTAGGGCTCTAGAAACCCAGAATTAAAGATCAGTTCCAAACATTTAAACATGGCTAATAAAAATTTTAAATTCAGCTTTCACAAGCTATAACATATCTTAATCCATGATCGCCCATCAAGCAATAACTGTACTGCAACAAGGAATAATGAAAAATTCTACAACAGAAAAAAAGGCAGCATAAGTTATGACCATAAGTGATTATGTATTTAGTGACAGGAAAGAAGAAATTGCACAACTACAGCAAAAATGTGATCAACACAGGATGGATATATACATAGATATATTTTAAGAAAATATTCATAGTGACAAAACAATAAACACATGAAAAGAATTAATTCCTCCAGTACAGGAAACAAAATCTGGAGTACTAACAAAGAAAGATAACAAATCAATATGTTTTTGTAACATACTTGCTCATCATGTGAAAACCTGCACGAATCCCCTCGGTTACATTCCCCTTTCTGGAATGCACGACATATGCCCCTTGCTTCTCTCTTTTTCTTCCTTTCTTCTTCATCTTCTTCCTCTTTCTTTCTATAACTGCTGACATGGTCAACCCTTATAATTCGTCCTAGCACCTTGGAGCCATTCAGATTATCTGAAGCAAAATATTACTTGAACCTTCAACTTTTGATTTAACACAATGAGATTTACAGAAAAATTCCGCATAACTCTTGGTCAACAAACCTACAGCAAGAATTGTGCTCCTCTGATCTTCATAAGCAAGGAAGGCAAAACCTTTTGATTTCCCTGTACCTTTATCTCTGACAAGATTAACATCCATAATTTCTCCATACCTAAAAACCAAAAGTAGAATAGACATTGCCTCATTGGTGCCACAAAGAATGCACTGTTCAACAAAATCAACACATCCACTAGACGATAACATGACAATAAGGTGAGTTATTGTAAAGGAAACGAGGTGGACAGGAAAGACACATAACTAGAGATTGGTTTAAAATCAGAAGCAGATATGAAAATAGCAAAGTGAGAAAGAGAGAAGGAAGGGGGTGAGTTGGAAGCTGTCTTACTGGGCAAAGACGGCAAGTAGATCACCCTCCGTGAGGTCAAAGGGTATACCTCCTATGAAAATGTAAGCAGAATCCTTGTACTTGCTGTGCCAGGAGGCCTCTTCAGAGATTCCAAGTGATGCCTCTACTGAATTCAGCTTCTGGATACGTTTCACCTGTGTAAGTGGATTCATGGCGTGCCCCCTTCCAGCTGTTTTCCAAGGACAGACACCTAATAAGTCCACAAAGAGGTTAAGCTTCCCAAAAACATCATGCATCCTCATCATAAGTGTTCTCGCAGGACTTATTTTACAACAGCAAAGAAGATCAATTCAGTGACGAGTATAACTACTATTTCTCAGAACTATCATTATTTAGCTTAAAGTGGATTCATGGCGTGTCCCCCTTCCAGCTGTTTTCCAATGACAGACACCTAATAAGTCCACAAAGGGGTTAAGCTTCCCAAAAACATCATGCATCATCATCATGAGTGTTCTAGCAGGACTTAGTTTACAACAGCTATGAAAATCAATTCATTGACGTGTAGAACTACTAATTTTCAGAACTATCATGATTTAGCTTTAGGTCAAGAAGTCTCATTAAAGGATGCATTTTGAACAGGGAAAGCAAAAGTAACTATAATCAAGGAGTGTTTCTTTCTACCTCCCCAGAAATCATTTATAGATCACAATGATGTGAAGACTTGAAGACGGAAACATCAGAGTTATGAACAATAAAAAGATTAGAAGCCATGTGTTAATCACCAGAGCCATTTCTCTATCTTCTCTATTTGGTTCCTCGCCATATCAGAGCATTCCTCCTCCTTGAGTTCCTGCAATTGCTGCTTAAAACCACCCACAGCCTGGCATCACACCACACATTCATCGGCACTTGGGAGTCGATCGAGTTACCAAGGAGGGCGACATCACAGTATTATTTCATTTGATAATAGATATTCAATTTTAACTTTTATAGTAGCAAAAATATCATGGCGCTTCCTCCATCCGGATGTGTGATATCCCTTCTCTCCCTAGGGTCAAAGCTTATTTTCTATGCCCATATTATATATTTAATCATTTCTTTTTATATACTACTAAAAGTTAAAAAAATCATGACCAATCAATGATCATAAATTGGATATAATACTTTGGTTTACTGGATGCATTTTCAAGGCATGCATCACCTCAAGAATATAAATCGATGAAATTTACAAACTAAATCCAATTATTTTTACAAATTCTACCATTAGTACCATGTACATTGGATATAAAGTATATTTAAATTTAATTCGTAAAATACCCCTGAAGACTATTGGAGAACGTTTGGGTTTTTCATACTCAGAAAGAGATTTTTAATATTAAACAAAAGTTGTTTTAGACTTTCCATAAGCCCATTGGCATCTCAAAAGAGTGTTTTGGTCCTTAACAGTTTGGCTGCTGTTAACTTATAACTTTCATAAAGACAAGTTTATTTTTGTAAAACCAAAACTTAAATTTGTGGTCGGATTCCACATTATGTTGACTGTCAAATTAGCTATTAACAATCTAAATCATGAAAGATAGATCTGTAATTATTGGATCTGAGAGGATCCAAACTCCGATGCCTCAAGTGAAAATTTAAACCCAATCCCGAATCCAATTGTAAAAAATCTTTCGGATCCATAATCTGGTGGTAGGACTGTAACCGGAGCAGATATTGGACATCTATTGGAATCTAGATATGGAAAAGATAGAAAATTTAGGATATCCCTCAGGGTAGAGCGGATAAGGATAAAACTTGCTTCGTCAAAAACCTGTGGAACTGCAAAAAGGTCCTATCAAAAAGAGCAAAAAACCGGCAAAAACTCAAAAGAATCTGCAGAATCTGCAAAATGACATGTTCGTCCACATCATTCGTATAAAACGTTGCATAAGACATTAAATCACAACATTGTTTAATAATCACAAAGTTTACGATCTAAATATTTTAATTTAATCAAAAAAATTCTAGAATGATGTAATCAAAGATATTAAAACTAATCACAAGATTCTATACCTCAGTAGGTCTACGTCTTCACCTATACTATACCTAGTGTCCACCCACGCTGCAAAGTGCAAACTGCCACGCCGCGGATGACCGATCCTTTGCTGGCAACTGGGGAGAGCAGAGCGCCCGCGAGCGGTCTACGGGATGCCACCCAAGATCTGCCGTTAGACGCATTTCCATTCTCCACTAACAGGAACACAAGCGACCAAGAGGAAGAGGATCGACACCTGAGAGAGGAAGAATAGACAGCGAAATCTGCAGCCGCTTGGAGATGAAAATCGATCTGCAGCCACCGCTTGGATCCTTGGAGAGGAGAACCGCCGGAGTCCGGAGACAGTCCGCGACCCCGTCGAGCAGAAGCCGTCGCCGAGCAACCGAACGTCGGCGGCGGGGGGTCGGTCTTCGCCGAATAGGCTTTGGCTTTGGTGGCCCATCGGGTGACGTTGGCTCGGGTCGGATCTAAGGTTTTATCGAACCCTTGGATCCAAGATCCAACGGTTCACAGTGAAACGGATCGTATTTTTTCTTGACCCGCTTCTTAAAAAGGTCGGATATTATTCGGATCCGAAAAGAAACATCACCGGATCAAAATTTCGGATAACCGATAACTCGGATACGAATCCAAACAAAGGTTCCGGAACCCGACGGGCCCGACCCGAGCCCCTGATTTACTAGATAGGATTTCGTGGAGTAACCCAAATATAAATCACCGTCCTACAGATCAATTTAAAAAATATTTTAAATAGTAATAGAATTTAAAATCTCAATACAAATAGATGACCTCTCTGAGCTCTACGCAAATTCGCCAATCATGAAACGAGCAGTGCTCTGATATTAATTCGAAATATGAATATAGTCATTTATACGTGGAAGAACATGCTACGAGCATCCAGAGAGTCATTTAAATGTTCCTACGTTTCTGACCGAGTAAAGTAGAGATTTGATAAAGTAGATCTTACGCTTAATTTTCCTTTTTTTTTTCTCAGACCTAGCTAGCTAAACATAAAAATATATCCAGTCAGTAATCCCTTTTCTTCTACAAACCTATTTTTATATAAAAATGTAAGTACTATTTTTTTTTTCAAAATGCAAGTTTGAGTTCAACAAAAACTGCCCAAACAGAGGGGTGAATAAGTGACCATAGAATAGTATACATAGATCGAAAATTATGTGCGATCATGAAAGAGTGTCCTCGTGTTTTAGGCTACCAAGGCATAATTTTAGTTTAAATAACTAGAAAAGATAAATTTCATCGCGTAAAAATAAAAATTACATCTATAATGATTTTTAAAAATATCTTAAAGAATTTACTACTTATTTCAGAGTAGCACAAAATTTTGAGGGCCCCTACAGGGTTCAATTTTTTTTTTTTACCAAAGCACACATTTTGAAATACGATTCACTATACAGATTGCTATTAAAAACCTTATGTAATTCATATAAATTCATTTCTTAGGAAATTTAATGTTATGGACAAAAATAAATAAATTTTATAGTCACACTATATTGTGCTCTGCATATTACGAAGGTCTCTTTTTATAATTTTATCTGTTCTCTTTGCTGCCGTGTAAGCTCAACTTCTTCTTCCTCTCCGACGACGGACTCTACCATTTCAGACCCTGGCTCCCCTGCCGCGACTGCTCGCCGGCCATCATCATCCTCTCCTTTTCTTCTTCCGGTGCTCTGCAGTCCTGCCCCCGTCGTATACGCGCCGTCACCTTTTGCCCCCCCGTGCTCTGTGCTCCCCTGTCCTGTTTCAATTGACTCGCCGGCGGCGGCCATGGCGTTTATCCGATCGAACGACATTGATCCAAACAGCTCTCCGATAAGAACACAACACACCACCACAATTACACACAGTTAATTTCCTGCACGATGGCCCTCGATGCGTGTATATGGCTAGAACACAGACGATTTCACCGCGTGAATCAATCGCAGAAACGGAAAAGAGAAGGGACGGAACAAAAAACAGAATGCAGAGATACAACGGGTGACAATGGCGGATCGTCGCCGGCGGTCTTCTTCTGTAATTCTTCTCCCCCCTCCCTCGTATCTCCTCCTCCTGGGGTTATCTACAGCAGCAACGACCGAAGAAGAGGATGAGCGTAGTAGCAGCCGACGAGCACTGAGACGACGAGGTCCTTGCGCGCGGTTTCAGACGAGGGTGGCGCACTTCAGCGTCTTGGGGCTCCACATCGCCGGCAGCAGGTACTTGCGGCCGTTGATGCCGACGGCGTTGTAAGCTACGTGGGTCCTGCGGGCGACGAGGACCTTGCCGGGGTAGCCCGGGTAGGCGCCGGAGCCGAAGATGCCCGTGCAGGCGGAGACGGCCTCCAGGGGCATCTCCTTGGGGCCCTGGAAGAAGCCGCCGTCGAAGGGGTTGGTCACCGCGCCGGCGACCAGCGTGGCGAGGTTGATCACCATCCCGTCGGCGCCGACGTCGCCGTTGGGCGCCCGGAGCGGCGGCGCCTGGGGGCCGTAGATGGGGCGGTGGAAGGGCCAGGCGCACTGCCCCGGGCACTGGGTGGCCGAGTTGCCCACCCAGATGTAGGCGAAGCGGGAGCGGCCGTGGCGCCGCCCCGGGCTCCGCGCCGCCGCGTGCATCCCGCAGCTGCTCATGCAGAAGCCGCGCACGAGGACGTCGCCGGCGGTGAGAACCACGGTGATGGTGCGCCGGTGGCGGCCGGGGGCGGCGAGGCGGCGGATGTCGTCCTCGGCGAGGGATCTCCCGCGGGGGTAGTTGCTCATCAGCACCTGTTGCCCGACGGAGACGGGGGTGGATCCCCGGCCGTACAACTCGGTGGTGCGCCACCACGAGGCCACCGTGGGCGGCGAGCCCTCGGAGGTGTTGGCCGGCGCCGAGAGAGAGTTGAGGAAGTCGACGACGATGGCGCGCTGGGCGCGGGAGAAGCGGCCATACCAGATGAGCTTGAAGGTATACTTCCCCTTGAGGAGGTCGCCGCCGTGGTACTTGAGCACCAGCGCCGGCTGCTTCATCTCGAACAGCATCCGGGGGTGGGGGTGGGGGTGGGCGACGCCGCCGGCGGAGGCCCTCCCGCCGGCGGCACACAGTACCACCAGGAGCATCAGCACCTTATGGGCCATGGAGCGAAGCTTGTGCTGGAGCACCATTCGCTCCGCTCTCTTCTTCTCTGCCGGCTCGTGAGGATCGGGAGGAAGACGACGGCGGGTGTCGCGGCGGCGATGTTTGATCGGGGCGTCGGAGGAAGCTCTGTTGGTGCGGCGGAGGAGTTCATTTATATATAAACTGCGAGGAGGAGGAGATATGCTTGAGCGAGGAGAGGAAGGGGGAGATGCCGCCTCGCCTGAAACAGCTGTAGTGGCGTCCGCGTTGTTGACTTGCCACGTCGTGTTGACTTGCCACGTCGTGTTTGACGGGTGAGAGTCTCTATTTTTTCCTTTGTTTTGAAATGAAAAAATTAAGAAATTTGATTTTTATCCAAACAATAAAGACGAATTAATTTCGAATCAAGTATCAAATACGTTTGACTGACTCTTTGTTACATCATTTCTGTATCATCAAAAATTTCCGCGTCCCAAAGTTGTTAGATTGACAAGAAATGTCTAAATAATTTTTGCACGCCATTTTCGGACTGTATATTAATGTATTGTTCCTGTCATGTATTTTTTTTGAAAGGTTTGTGTGTATGCTATCAGGTCTGTTCCTACGATACATCAAATTAATATCTTCGATCTTAGCCATGCAAAGCATCGCAGTATTGATTTAACATGTTTAATATTTCTTTTTGATTATTTCAAAAAAAAATTAAAATGGTACGATGGAGAGCAATAATTTTACGCTAACAGAACAGTTTGTAAAAATAAAATCCGCGGGGTAATATATGATTTTCCGTCGATTAAATGGTCCAAGATTTATTTTATTTGCGCCTGCAAAACAATTAATTTAATAACACACACACCCGAACGAGATGGTTATTGGCGATATTATTTATCAAAGAGGGGAAGAGCCGACGTGAGCGCAAGTCAGTCGCAATATTTGAGGTGGTGGCAGCACGTAAAAATGATACGCCGGCACGTAAATATTAATATTTCCAAATACATTAATATTTGGTAGTACCTAAATACTTAAATGTGTAATTAATAACTATTTCTAAGGTCAAAGATATAGGTGCGCTCTTCACGTCCCCGGTCGGGCCTCCTCGGAGACGACGACACTATTCTTGGCAGCGCAACGGGATATCACCGCCCCTCCGGGGCGGTAACTCGCGGTCTCGAATTATGTCCACCCCATCGAGGGCAATTTTCTCGTGTGCGCGAATCTCACCGCGTCACTGTCCAGAAAGAAAACAACATTCTTGATGGCTAAGGGTCTGTTTGATTAGACTTAATGAACATCTAGACTGATTCGGTAAGACGTTAGACTTTTTAGGTTGTTTGATAAAATCACTTATTTAACCTCTAATTTGATGTCTAAAATCTGAAAACGGTCTGAACGATTCAGATATTTTTCTTAGCTTTTTTCGATTCAGACCTAGGGCAGAACTCGACGGAACAACATGCTCGCGGCGAGTCCGCGGGGGGCGGAGCGCCGTCCGCCGGGTGGGCGGGTGGCCTAAGAGGGGGGGCATGAACGCCGTCGTCGGGGGTGGCCGAGAGGGGGCCCGAACGCCATCGTCGGGGGGGGAGCGCTGTCCGCCGGGGTGGCCGGGTGGCCTGAACGCCATCGTCGGGGGGGGGGGGGGGAGCGCCGTCCGCCGGGGTGGCCGGGTGGCCTGAACGCCGTCCTCTGTCGTCCGCGAGGGGGGGGGCGGAGCGCCGTCCGCCGGGTGGCCGGGGCGGGTGGCCTGCCCGCCGTCGTGGGGGGGAGCTGTGGCCGCCGGGGGGGGGGGGGGGGGCGCTGTCTGTGGGCCTGGAGGATGAAACCGGGGGGGGGACCAGCTACGTAAATTTATCTTGCATGATATGTTCCAAATTTTCTTTCTAGAGTAAAATATACATTTTGCTTTATTTATTTTGTAAATTATATTATTTTATGTTTATTTAAAAAAGATTAAGAGGATGATTCAGATTTTTTATCAAACAACATAATTCACTTATGTCTTAATCAAAATCAGCACTTTTTTACCACATGTTAAGAGATTAGATGTCGAATTAAGAGTTAAGATATTTAGATTAAGCCTAATCAAACGCCACCTAAGTCTATGGAGACGGAGTTTGGATCGTCTCCGACATCGTGAGGAGAAAGTCTCAATCTTCGATAGCAGATAGCTACAACTCCCGATTTTTCGAGTGACGATTCGGATGTGAATCGGCATGAATCGTTATCGAACTAAATTTTGTTATTTAATCGATATGAACCATCATATTTTTTATGTTTTATTTTAAACGTGATGTTGATATAAATCATCAAAGAGACGTTTGGTGACCGATATAGAATTTGAAACTTTCAATACAATAAATGACTCATATGGTCCGCCATGGATTATCCACTTCGATGCTGATGACACAGTACCTGTGGTGGTATAACTTGGTGTTGCACGGGAGCTCGTAAGCCCATCTGACAAGATGCAAAAGAAGACATCTTAATAATTTCTCAACGGGCTGGGCCAAACGGCATGTACGGATGTATATTTATTTTTCATTTTCTGTTATACTTTTTATTATGTGAATTTAATTTTAGAAATTTTATCACCGTATCATCCTAATAAAACCTAATGACATACTTTGTTATTGGTGTGTCTATCTGAATGTGTCTAAAACACGAGAGTCTAATTCATATTTTTTATTTTCAGAGTTTCATGTTCTCTTTCTAGTATTTGTCCGAGAAACAAGTAGTTTTCCAAGCCAAGAAAAGAGTTTTGATAATTACGTGAAAATTAAGATTTCAATAGGTGTATACATTAATTCCCAGGAACACCAATCGAGAAAACAGTCCCTCTCTTGCCGTGTGGAGAAAAATCTATGTATTCTTGTTAATTATTCTGTAATATATGTTAAAATTAATTGTTCCGGAGGGGCTAATGAAACTCAAAATTTTAAAACATTTTAATAATAATTAAAAGATTTAGAACGTATTATTGCATACTTCGTTATTGATTAGAAACATCGGATTGAGCCGGGCCGGACTAAATTCATATTTTATATGGGCTGGGCCGGGTCGGGCCAGAATAGTAATGCGGGCCGAAACTAAACTAGGTCATTCGATTCGAGTTGAACCCCAACATGCTTCACAGACTGGCGAAACCGAATCAAGATAGGTTCTGTTGTTAAAAAATGGTACTACATTTTTCATTTTATAAAATTCTAATATGTATTTTTTAAAATAACTGTTTGATTTTCATTTTGAACTAAGCCAAACCGAATTCATCAAATTTTTTTATCAAAATCGAGTAAGAACTTTCAGAAGCACCAGATGCGGTTTAACCCCTACTTACTTATTATAGACTCTTTTGCCTCTCTTTTTTTTTTTCATTGATAAGCGGGCAGTGGTGAAGATTGTTCCCTCCCCCATCCGGTGCCAGTGGCGGGAGGTGATCCGGTCACTCCTACAAAATGGAGGACCACAAGGAAGAACTGGCCACTCCTCTCCTTTCATCCTATAAGGATATATTTCTGTATTGATTGCTAAACACCCTTCACAACAAGGTTTGGCATATTCTTTTGTAACAAATGCTTGACTTGCGAGGCTAGAATTTATTTGAACATCAAATTCTATCATAAGAATGTATATACAAAAAATTTTGTTGTGCAAACAAACAACCTGCAGAGATGTGGGAACCATACATATAATATAACGAAAAATAACTGGGGACCACAGGCAAGAACAAAAGGGCTCTTGCCTCTTTTTTGTCTAAACGGGAAAATCTCAATAAGAATATACTTTTTTATCTTGATTGCCGGGCACCTTTTTTTCTTTTTCATCTGTTGACAAGTTTTGCCACAGAAATATATTTTCTAGTGAAATTAATATACCATGCAACCAAACACCCTTGTAGTGTTAGCCTTCTTTTAACTTCACCGTGTCAAATATCTCCGTGAATTACTTATGAATGCGAGAGTAGTGATATTTTTAAGATTTTCGACATTTTGTAAAGTCCATAAACCGGTAAATTAAGCTGGTAGAAGTGGAGGAACAACCGTCGTCGATCCAAGACCGAAAAACCATACAAGTTAATTAGTTTTGCGATGGAAACAATCAGACTTATGACACGTACCCTTGTTGATAGTAATATATCTTCTCTCGGAAAATTTCCTTTTTCTATTCTTCTCTTCTATGGTTCTAAAGTTAAAATCAATCTTTTTCTTAATCTACTTTTTGACGCTACTTCTTCTTCTATCTTGTTACTTTTTAACGCTACTTTTTAACGCTTCGACGAGTCTGCGAGGAAATTCAATGCCCCGGCAAGAGCGATTGATCGTAACTAAATTATTGATTTGTTATGATTTTTCTGCTTTTTGGACAAACAAGCGGACTATTATTAGTTAATTAAGCAAAGTTCTTTTCACTTTATCTCCAATTATTACAAATTGTGAACTAAGACGTAGTAGTACAGCCACTATATATGTGGATTTCTCAATATTTGGGCACTCCCAACCTAACTTAAGACTCTCGCCAAGCACGGGAATAATATAAACAACGTACGTAGCCAAAATATTTATACTATAACGTTTCCGGAATATTTTACAACGTGTTATTAATTTCGCCAGGAACAAAAGAATTGCACATCCCTAAACTTAGAAAAGGAAAAGAAAAAAAAAGAAGAGAAACAAGGTTAGCCAATTTTTCTGTTGGCCACAAAGGACGACGTAACGTGTTCTTCGCCTGCTCCGTTCCGCTCCTCCGCAGCCGGACCGGATATTCCACACTACACCAGGGTGGAGCAGGAGCATGTCTCCGGGTCGACCAAGGCCGGCAGCAGGTACTTGCGCCCGTCCAGCCCGTGGGCGTTGTAGCTGGCGCCGGTGGCGGCGTCGACGAGGAGATCGCCGGCGTAGCCGGGGTAGGCGTTCTTGCCGTAGACGCCGGGGCAGGCCGAGGAGGCCTCCAGCGGCGCCTCGCGGGCGCCCTGGAAGAAGCCGTCCCCGAAGGGGTTGGTGAAGGTGGCGGCGAGCATGGACGCCAGGTTGATGACCATGCCGTCGACGCCGACGTCGCCGTTGGGGGCCACCAGCGGCGGGCTCTGCGGGCCGTAGAGCGGCTGGTGGAAGGGCCAGGCGCACTGCCCGGGGCACTGGGTGGCCGAGTTGCCCACCCACACGAAGGCAAACCGCCCCGTCCTGGACCGCGGCGACGCGCCGTGGGTGCCGCAGCGGCTCATGCAGAAGCCCTCCACCGCCACGTCCTCCGCCGTGAGCACCACGTTCACCGCTCGCCGCCGCCCGCCCCGCGCCGCCAGCGCCTCGAGCTGGGCGGAGGTCAGCGAGCGGCCGAGCGAGCAGGCGTCGTCGAGGATCTGCTTGCCGAGGCTCAGCACGGGGAGGGGGGACTTGGACAGGGCGTAGTAGCTCTCGGCCGTCCGCCACCAGGTGGCCACGGCGGGCTCCGGCTGCGCCGCGGCGGCCTTCGTCGGCGCCGGGAGAGAAGCGACGAAGTCGGCGACGACGGCGCGCTGGGCGGGGGAGAAGCTGCCGTACCAGACGAGGTTGATGGAGATGGGGCCGGTGAGGAGGGGGCCCTTGTGGTAGGTCAGCGCCGTGGGCGGCTGCTCCACCAGCGCGGAGAGCGTCCGAGCCCCCATCGGGCGGTGGAACAGCGAGAACAGGATGAGGAGGCCGAGAACGCAGCAGCTTCCCGAGACGACGGAAGACGCCATAGAAGAAATGGTGGATCTTATTATCGGAGCAGAGGATCGTATCCGGTCACCGGAAGTGAGCGGCGAGTGGCGGTGGGACTGCCGGAGGGTGCGAGGAGGGTGGCTTTTATACCCACGGCGGGGAGCCATCCGGGAAGGCACCTGGAAGGGTAGGACGTATGAGGAGGGGCCAGCTGGCAGGGGCATTTTCGGAAAAGGGAGGCTCGGCTCTCGAAAGCTGCTCTCGCCCTCCCGGATTTGAACGTTGGGCCAGCTGGCTCGTCCCTTTTGTTTACGCGTACAGAGGAGACAGCTGGCGGGCACAGTCCCCACCCCACCCCCGCTTAAATCCATCCTTTTTCCCGTTTCTTTTAATTTTCTCTTCGATGACTATAATTCCGAAATTGTGGACATCGCGCCCAGCTGGCGGAGCGGCGCCATCTCCGTACGCCGCGCGGGGGTGCGCTCTGCTCCGCTCACGGGGAACTCGTGATGATGCTGAAACCGGCTGCCTGCGTCAGCTGCCACGTCGCTGCGGGGACCACCGACGAGGATGATTGCTATTGGCCAACGGCGGAGTAGGTGGTAGCCCGCGCTCCCCACCCACTGTTTCGATTGTAAGGCGGTAAATGGTCTATAGATAATATAACATTTCATTGCGGGTGCGCCTGATCGTCCCATTTTCCGGCCTGGATCTATTTTTGCCGGAGATACTTTATTAATATTTGACACCCTTCTCCAAAAAGAAGAAAAAGACGCCGTTCATAATTAATTATCCAGGCACGCTCGAAAAATTACAGGAGAGAAGCCGAGTAGTACCCATCGAGCGGAGCGGGCATCCCAGAGAAAAAAACGCTCGAAAAACGAGGCGGGGAATGGAATCGAGAGAGCCGTTGGCACGCCGGGAGCGCCGCGCGGTGAGGCTGACGTGCCGCCGCGCCAGCTGGAGCGGGTCCCGCCGCCGCCACCGTGTCCCGCGCCTCCCTCCGTCCGCTTGCGGTGGCTAGGCTACCGGATCGCGCCCCCGCCGCGGATCCGGGTTAGAAAGGGCGGGCCGACGAGGCCCATTAAAGTGCCCGCGCCGCAACCGACAAAAAGCATCTCGGGTCCTCGCCCGGAATAGATTACCCCGCGGCTGTCGTCAGACAGGCGCGATCGGCGTCCAAATCATGTCATTTAAAGAAGCGGAGGACGGGAAGTACCGAAGGTGGTGAGTGAGGTCAGCGCTCACCTGTCGGCACACGATTGGCGGGTGCCAGTTGCCGAGCTCCTCGAGAAACAGAGAAGTGACCGGGTGAGCGCGTAGCGCCGAGTCGCCGCCGAGTCGGGACTCAGATCGGAGCCCCGACTCAGGTATCTACGCCTTCGTCCACGCCCATGGTAGCCGACAGGACGATTCTTCCCGTCGGATCGCCGGAATTAAGGGCTTCGATTAGTCGGACATGTCCCCTGCGTGTCGTCGCCGCCTTCTCCTCCGTCAAAATCTTTAAATGAATATGTTTCTCTCAACTAACGTTTTAAAATCGATATTAACATTGTTGACAAAAAAAATCGATATTAACATTAATTTTGCATTTTATAATAGAAATATAAGTATTTATCAATTTTGTCGGTAGATGTTTCATCACTTATAAATATTAATAGTAAAAATATAATTTCTAGTACTCTAACCTAAAAAACAGATCATAACAAAAGGAAGAAATCGAGTGGACGTTATGTGAAGGAGACACTCATTTCCACGATCACCCCCAACACTCAGACTCCTCAACCCTTCCTGAAAAAAATATAAAATATTTAAGTGACAATTGATAATAAATTTATACATTGATGTATCTATTATAACTTAATAAAATATGATTTGAACTAAACCAAATCAAATGAAAACTGAATCGATTTGATTTGAGAGATAATCTGATTTGAGAAAAATTATTCAAAAATTAAATCAAACTAAATCATGGAATATCCCTATATTCGACTAAGAGTTTCGATTTATTTGTTGTTCCTTACTGTGTATCGGTTTGTTTACACCCCCTGCAGATGAGGTCTTAATCCGTACCGTATACGAAATAAAGGTTAGATGGTTCGACCACCATTCTCATTTCTTTTCTCTGTAGTTCCTCATCTTCTAGATACATCAATCTCCTCCATTTTCGTTATATAATACATCAAAGAACATAAAAAATTTAATATTTTTGTTGCCTTAGATTGTATCTCAACGTATACTTCCATCGTAAAAAATATATATACATATAAGAAGGTGAGGTGCGACTGATTAAACACCTCGGTGTAAGATGTTGGAACCCACCAGTCGGATCGACGGCTGCACGTGTGGCAGCTTGTCGGAGTTCCGACTCCGGATCCGAAGTGGAGTATCCCACACGCGCGTCCCGATCGAGGCGTGCTTATCCGCCAGCTGGACGCATGCACGTGCGGACGACGGCGCCAGAAGCCACCTGTGATCCGTTGACTTCGCAGAAATTGAGTGGCTTAAAGAGGGCAAAAGCCTCCTTATCTCGTGAAATTGAGTTCGGTTCACCTCTGAGGAGCAATCTCTATCTCTCGTTATAAAAAATGGAGTCCACATAATCGTCTCAACTCAAATCATTGTTTAAATATAGGATGTCTCATTTTTTTTGTGAAGAGATAGAATTATTAATAATTGTGATTTTTCCTGTTTTTTTTTTGGTTTTGTAGGACTTATGGATAGAGGGGAGATGTAGGTTGCCTGCAACGACCAGTTAATCAAGAATATTATGTTTGAAATTTCATTCACTTATTTATTTTTACTTTAGTTAAGAACTTTTATTTTATGGGAAGACGGATTTAGGGGTCAATGACTGGGCCTGTACGAAGCCCGGTTCCGCCGAGAACCGACGTGGCCCAAGCCCAACGGCCCGGTTTGAGCCCATGCACAGCCCAGAAGATTTCAGGTCCACATATATGTATATAAGTTTTTAATTTTTCGTGAAAAAATAAGGTTTATAATGTAATTAATAATCTAATACGAAGGCAAGTGATCTCTTAGTGATGACGAGATGTGAAATTCAGTTGAGTTAATCTGATATGAAAGAGAATAAGAGGCTGTCTGGTACGAGATTAATTTTGATATAAACCTGGTTTGTCCAGATCTATCCCCCGAATAAACGGGTATCCAACCGTGTCGTTGGCGACGACTCCAGAGAGTCGTCCCGAAAAATGGTGTTTGCGACGGCTCGAATCAAATTGTCGCAAATAAAGTGACGGCTTGAGTTAATATTTGCGGACCAAAGATTTTGCAGAAGGAAACCACAAATATTTAGAATTGTATAAAGTTAACCGAATGTATAAAATAAAATAAATTCTGATTCAGCCTGAGTTTAAAATTGAAGTTAAATTTAACTGAGTTTCATAATTAAACTCAGCTCAAATTCATCAAAAAATATCTTTTTAAAATACCGGCCGAGTGCACTGATCCAGATTTAACGTCCGCCTCTCCGCATGGTGTTCATGGGTTGGTTTAGTTTGATTTTTGAAAGATCTTTTTTTTTCCCAAATCAAAAGTTGTCTTAAAAATCAAACCAAACTAATTCCAACTAATTTGGTTCGATTTAATCTGATTCAAATTATATTTCATTGCTATGTAAAAAATATTATCATATATTGTTTTGTTTAATTTATTCTAAGTCGTTTTTTTATCAAAGTATTGTGTATGTATTCATACATATATATATACAAAAGTTTTCCCTTTTAAAACTCTGGACACACTTAATCTGTACATTAAGATATACGAATAGTATTAATCTATTTAATTCAAAACTGGAAAATTTTAATCCGATCCGAATCATTCGACTTACAGGTTTGATTTGATCCAACATATTACTGCTTCAGATCTAATCAAATCAAAAAATTTAATTTGGTTGGATATTTCAAATTGCACCAAGTATTGCACGCCAGATTTCCAGCGCTCGACCTGCCCCGGTCTGTCTCATGTACGGGCTGGAGGAAGCCGCGTCGCCGTCTGTGCAGTCTGGGCCGCCGGCGGTGGTCCACACGGCGTCCTCCGCCACCGCCGCCGCCGTGCCGCCCTTCCCGTCCCGTGCGTCCTCCCGGAGACGCCGATTTGTGGGGGGGCTCCGTCGGCATGCGGCCCCGTCGGTTGGATCCCCATGGTCGGTCCCTCCTCCCCCCCTCCGGTCGTCTTCCCACCGTACGTCGTCCTCCGTTCATACCTTCACCACGGTCTCTCTTCTCTGGTGTCGTCGCGCGGACGCGTTCGGGGGAAGGAATCTCCCTCGTCGGTGGTCTTCTCATCATGGAGATCGAAGCTCTTCTCCTTCTCCTTCGCCGCCGCCGAAGCCGGCGGCGTCGAGAGGAGGGAGAAGATGGTGGCGGACGCGCGCGGATGGGACGACGCCGACGATCTTCTACGGCGGTCTTCTCTTCCCGGAGTCGTCCCTGTCTTGGCAGCCTTCTGCCTTCCCAAGAACCCCCCCTTCCTCCTACACGTAGGAGCGAGCAGAGGCGACATTGACCGAGCGCTTCGGGAACCGATCACAATCTATCTTACCGTTTGACTCCTCTTCTTTTTACCTTCGAATTTCACCCCCACACTCAGCGGTCGTTTACATCGATCGTCTTCTTCTGTGTTCTGATCTGATCATCTTTTTCGTCTCCTTCCTCCTTGGTGATCTGGTGGCGCGCTGCCGCCTTGTGGCCGCCGGGCGGACCCTCATTTAACTCTCTGTCTCTGTCACTGTCTCTCTCTTTCTCTCTCTCTAACCGACCGCTGTTCCCATTTAACCCCGCACCCCCAACAACGCTGGCAGCTGTCTTCGTCTCGCCGGACTGTCCGCTGGTCGACGGAGAGGAGGAGCAGGGCGCAGCGATCGGCTCGATCGGTGATTGCCTCCGAGTGTGCTTGATTTTCCGATCGGGTGCTCGTCCTCCTAGCGTACGATCGGCGGCGTCGACGCCGGTGTAGCCGCAATAAGGGAGCTGCTTATGACCGACGTCGTCGGCGTTTCGTCGCCGCCGCGGATCCTGACGCTTCTTCTCCATCTCCTGATCTTGCTCGGAACCTGCCTAGATGCCTTGCATCTCCCAGCTGTTATCCCTTCTTCAACCCCCGCTTCTGCTACTCCACAGGTATATACATGGCTCCCTGTCTCCAAGCTCTCTCAAGCTCTCTCAAGCCGTCTTCCTTTCCTGCACAGGGTATGTTGATGGAAGATAAGGTCAGGCTGGGCTCGACGCCGCCGGGCTGCCACAACCGCTGCAGTTCCTGCAGCCCGTGCACGGCCGTGCAGGTGCCCACGCTGCCGGGCCACGAAAAGCTCCTCCACCCCCGGCCGGGCAGCACGGTGACGGCTCCCACGGCCGCCGCCGCCGGGAAATACCCCAACTACAAGCCCCTGGGGTGGAAATGCCGCTGCGGCGACCGCCTCTTCAACCCTTAGAGGAAGAACTGTGTACAGAGAGAGGTTCTTCTGCCTCCTCTTATCTGATCTCGAGCATCCAAGATAGCTTCTTTCATTTAATTTTCCTGTGTATATATTCTCCGGCGGCGGCTGCAATCGCCTTGAATGAATATCGCGGAACGCAGGCCGAACTTGTAGTGACATATCATGAAAATCTTTTAGGCGTTCTCTCTGATGTGTTTTCGTCTGATCTTCTTCTGTATTATTTCGCTACGAGTGCATATATATCATCATTTCGAAAATCGAAAGATCGTCGAATCAATAATTAAATCATCGTATATTAAATGAAAGAACTGGAACTGCAATCTTAGACGTGGTGATCTGCATTCTTTCTCTGTCAAAGATGATCATGGTAGGTTGCACGAAGTGTCCTAAACTTTATGTTAAATATGTTACTTACCGTAAACCCAGTGGAAGAACTATCAAGAAGAAACACCTCACCGGCCGTCCGAATTTCGAAGTACAACAAAAAGTGCACTTTTTTTTTTGGAAACGGGTTTATCTATAGATTTAAGAACCGGATACAGGGCCAGAAGCGCCCGCGTCTTTACAAAGTTGCCTCAACACCTGGACAGGCAGACCTTCCAGAGAAGACGACCAAGATGAAGAGGAAGGCGAGTGAAGTGCCCATCCGGCGAGGAGATGCGCCCCTTGGTTGGTCTCTCTCGGCCCGAAGCAGATGGATAGATTACTTCTCTCTAAATTGTTGCGGCAAACGGTCAGGAAGCAGTGGGCGATCCAAATATCAGGGCCTGTACTGTTGATGGCGTCGACGATCGCCTTTGCATCACTCTCCACAATGGAAGGGAGCGTCAGGGAAATGGCGCGGGAGGAAGCCTCCTTGATGGCTTCCGCTTCAAGGATGCGAGCGTCAGTGAAGCGAGAGGTCCGTGCAAACCAGGAGATCAGGGTGCCCCTCGCGTCTCGGACCAAAATGCCAATAGCCCCGGCAGAGGGGGAAGATGCGCAGTCCACGTTGAATTTGATAGTTCCAGGAGGCGGAGGAGCCCAGAGCAGAGGGTCAGCCGTCATAGGAATATCGGCCTGCGAAAAGTAGAAGAGGGCTTCTTTGGAAGCAATCCTGAGGATGGCCAGAGGGGCTGTCTTCAGGCTGTCAAAAACTAGGGAGCAGCGGGCTTTCCAGAGTTGCCACAGGATGGAGATCGCCACAGTGCCCAGGTAGGAGAAGTTGGAGTCGGGTTGGATCATCCAAGTCAGCCATTGACGAATAATAACCTGCAAAGGGGTCGAAAGCCACAGGGCGTTGAATCCCAAAGGCGACGCAAACCAAACCGCCCTGCTGCGGTTACAACCAAACATGATGTGAGTAAGGTCCTCTTTGAGGCCAGGGCAGAGATTGCAGAAATCATCTATGAAGGGGCATCTTCTGGATATCAGCGTCTTCGACGGGAGGATGTCATTGATGCCTTTCCACAGAAACGAAATTACCTTTGGGGGCAGATTCTCGGCTATTTTGGGGTGCCGTAGCAGCCTTCCAGATACCCTTTTCCGATGGACCCGGAGGCAGGTCCTTGTCTGTAAGTGATCTATAAGCGGACTTGGTAGTCAGCTTGCCGGAGGCCGTGAGCGGCCACACAATGGAATCCGATTTATCTTCAGGGTGAATGGGGGTTCTGAGTATCCTGGCCACTGATTCGGGTTCAAATTGTTTGGACAATTCCTCTTCATCCCACTGACCATTAGTAATCAAGTCCTTGACCCGGGGTGGGTTGTTTGGGGATACGTTGATTTTCGGAATAGGAGGGCCCTTTTGGTCAGTAATCCAGTTGTGCGCAAGAATGTTAATTTTGTTGCCATCTTTGATTTTCCAAATTGACCACCTGCTCATGTCTTTTCTGGTCATGAGGATGTTTCTCCAGATATCCGACTGGGTAGGCTTGACTTTCGTTGCCCAGAAAGACTCCTTTCTAAGATATTTCCCATGCATGAATTGGACCCAAAGTTTTTCCTTGTCTTGAATAAAGGTCCAAGCCAGTTTGAACAAGAGGGCCGGGTTCATAGTAGCAAGATCTCTAATGCCCAAACCCCCGCAGTGTTTAGGGAGTTTGATGGAGGCCCAAGCTATTCTAAGTGAATTTTTCTCTTACCATCCTTGGAGTGAGCCCACCAGAAAGAATTTTGAATACTTTCCAATTTCCCAATAACTCCGGCTGGGAGTTTCCTTAAGGACATGACATGAATAGGTAATTGCCCGAGGGCCGATTTGATAAGAGTGGTTCTGCCACTGGTGGAGAGTAAGCCGGTTTTCCAGGAAGCGAGCTTCTTTTGAAAGTTATCCACAAGCCAGGAGAAATGGCTGATCCTGTTGTCCGATATGCCTAGTGGAATACCCAAGTAATTATCATGCTTGGCCGCCAATGGAAACCCGGTAATTCTGCAGATGTTGGTTTGCTTATCAGAGGGAACATTAGCACTGAAGTAAATGGAGGACTTGGCCTGATTAATTTCCTGACCAGAAATAATTTGATAGTTCTTGAGGATGACCATAAAACTGTTGGCTTCTTGTTCCGAGGCCTTCCCACAGGATGATGTCGTCGGCAAACATTAGGTGGGTTATTTTAACCCCGCCTCTGTGAGAGCTGAAGCCAGAGATGTTCCCAGAATCCGCAGCTTCCTTGAGAAGAAAAGACAAAGCCTCGGCACATAAAATATATAGGTATGGAGACAGGGGCAGCCCTGCCTAATGCCTCTGTTTGGTTTTATGAAAGAGGCTTGCTGGCCGTTGAGGTTCAGGGAGTATGAGACAGAGGATGTGCACTCTAGAATTAGCTCAATAGTTTTAGCAGGGAAGCCATAAGTGCCGAGCATATATTCCAAGAAAGACCATTGGAGCTTGTCGTAGGCTTTGGTAATATCAAGCTTGATCAAGAAGAAGCCCGTTTTGCCAGATTTACGCTTGAATGAGTGGAGTATTTCTTGTGCTAGAATAATATTATCCAAAGCCAATCTGCCCGGAACAAAAGCCGCTTGGGAGTTGGAGATTAGGGAGGGGAGGAGGCCTTTGATTCTGTTAGCCAGAAGCTTGGTGATGATTTTAAAGAGGACGTTGCAGAGGCTGATGGGCCGGTAGTGTTCTGGGAGGGTTGGGAGGTCTCTTTTGGGAATGAGAGATATGATCGTATGGTTGAGACCCTTGGGAAGGTGGGCTGTGGTGAAGGAGGTTGATATGAGCTGGAGGATTTCGGGTTTGAGGTTGTCCCAAAGTTTTTGGAGGAATATGGGGGGGATGCCATCGGGTCCAGGGGCTGATTCCGGTTTCATGGAGAAAAGGGCGATCCTAATTTCCTGTTCAGACGGCGGTAGGGTGAGCTTAGCCGCTTGGTCCGGGGTAAGGGTGGTTGGGGGGTTAATGGGTATAGTAAGGGGGGCGGTTGGGGTACTGGGAGAGAATATATGGGAGAAGTGGTTGTGAAACGCGGACTTAATGTCATCCGGGCTAACTGACCAGCGGCCTTCCCTGTTAAGAATTCCGGGAATTTTGTTCCATCTTCTTCTTTGGAGGACCTGCATGTGGAAGAACTTGGTGCATCTGTCCCCAAAACTGTGCCAATGTAATTTAGCTCTCTGTCTCCAGTGGGCTTCCTCCAGACTGTCCAGCCATTTGAGATTGTCCTCCAGCTCTGACTGATCATCCAGATCTTTTTGGTTCTCCGGGATGTCCTTCCATTTGACTAGCCTGTTCTTAGTGACGGAAATCTGGTTTTTCAGATTGTCAAAAACAGTTCTCTTCCACTTAATCAAGTTGCTTCTGATCATGCTCAGTTTTCGGGTGTAGTTTGCAGCAAGATTAGGCCCTTGGGCCCAGGCGGTTGCGGCAACCGACTTGAAGGAGGGGTGATTAAACCAAGCTGATTCGACCTTGAACCAGCTCTTGACCTTCCTGACCGCCGGATTGGTGTTCAGGAGGAGGGGTGTGTGGTCGCTGAAATAGGTGGGAAGGGTGAGGAGCTTGACAGAAGGGTATGCTCCCAGCCACTCCGTAGTCACAAGGCATCTGTCCAATTTTTCACGAATGTTGAAATTGAAACTCCTCTTGTTTGTCCACGTAAAAGCCGGGCCCTCCTGTCTGACTTCCAGCAGTTTGTTTCTTTGGATGAAATGCTCAAATTGTTGCATATAGGCTCTGGGAGGGGCGGCTCCACCCCATTTCTCAAAACTGTACCGGATGCAATTCCAATCACCGATGAGACAAGTTGGTTCGGAATGCCTTTCCAGAAGGAGAGAAATCTGATCCCACATTAGAATTCTGTCACGATGACCTGTAGGGGCGTATACAGCAATTAAGAGGAAACTCAGCCTCTGTCTGCGGTCTGAAGCCATGCAGGCGATCCAGGACTTGCAATCTGCCAAGATTTCCATTTGGACGTCATCGGACCACCAGAGCCATAGGCCCCCAGATTGACCCTCAGCGGGAACTATGTGAAAGTTGGTGATGCTCCTGAGCTTGAAGTACTTGTTACCAGAAGAATAGCTACATTTAGTCTCCGAGAGGAAGAAGATGTCCGGACTGACTGAATGGGAAAGGCTATCTACATAACGAACTGTCGGGCTCCCATTCCCGCCGCGACAGTTCCAGGCGATGATCTTCATTTGGGTGATTGCAGCTTGTTTGGGCCAGCTGCGTCTGCCCTGTCGGAAGAGTTGAGGGGGGTAGAGCCGATGGAGGATTCCTCATCGGCAGATCCAACCGGAGTGGCTGCGTCTTGAATAAGCAATTTTCTTCTGGGGTGCCTCTTCACCCTATCAGGAGGGCTGGACCTCTTCAGTGGGAGAGCCGAGGAAGAAGGAGCTCCCGTCAGGGCATAGGGGCCTGGGTTTGCGAGGAAGGGGAGGTTGCTTGAGAAAATCATGGTCTGTTTTGTCGGGTTAGGAAGGTTGGCGGGGTGGGGTTTAAATTCCCAGATTTGGGAGGGGTGAGGGGGGGGGTGGGTCCGCTCTGGTGGGCTTGTTTGGCGTTTTATGGGTGGCAGTGAACTCCCACTTGGTAGTGACGTGGTGACAGGGAGCGAGTGCTTCAAGAAAGTCCACTGTGTTGACCTTTGGGGTAGTGCTTGATGGGCCCGGTTTCTGGGCAACAGGTATTATGGGGCTGCCGGTATGGGGCGAGGGATGGGGGGGGGCAGAAGGAATGGGAGAGCACTCGGGAGGTCGTGGGGTTGGAGAGGGGGTGTAGTACTGGAGGAAGGGAGTTCGCCATAGATGGGGTGGACCGGTCTGCGCCCACCCGCCGCTGCTCTGCCAGCGGACGAGAGCCAGTCACCAAACTTGAAGGACAACTTAGCTCTGAGCAGTTCTTGGAACTCACCGGGGAGGTTTGGCTTGATCAGACTCTTCAGGTGTGCTAGCTTATCGCAGTCTCCATGGAGGTGCCCGAGTTTGCCACAGAAGTGGCAGAAACAAATAATTCTTTCATAAGCCAGTTCGAAACTTCTGATTGTGCCGTCTGGGAATGACACCTGAACTTCTGTTGGCAGCTGCTTTCCCACTTCTAGAGCCACTTTGATTCTGGCGAAGGTGCTCCAAGCTTCAACAATTTCCTTGGCCGGTTCGTATGGAACACCGACCTGAGAGGCTATCTGCATGACTGAATCTTTGTTCAACAGCTCTAGAGGAAGGTCGAAAATTCTTAACCAGAGATCGGCTTTGTTTAGCTGATATTCGGAAGGAGCCGTGTTCGGCCTTCCCCTTTCCACTAGGACCAAATCGTTGTTGAAGAACCAGGGGGTTCTCAGACAGATTTTTTCGGCTTCGATTTCAGAGTGGAGTAGAAGGAGGAAGGAGTTGTTTGGGAAGTCGAGAAAGGACCAGGGGTTGGCGGGGTTCCACATTCTCCGGATCCATTCTTTAAGACCCGCGGGGCGAGCCTTGTTGCTGGAGAGAACGGATATGACTACAGATTTTTTCCATTTGGAGTTGTCCGAGAAGGTGAGGTTCCGGATAGGGATGGGGTCTGGCGATAATGGCGGGGTTAATAGTTTTTGGAATTGGTTCAGTATGTCTTCCTCGGGTGATGTCTCACTGGATAGGTTGTCGGCCATAGGGAGACAGAGAGGGAGACCGCTCAAAAGGCAGGAGGGGAGAAGATGGGGGAGGGGTGTGAATGTGATGCGCCGGGAACCAGGGAGCTAACCTTGGTGAAGGAAGCAGGTTGGTGATGCAGCCCGAATCCACCAGGCAGGCGAGGATCCTGGAGAAGGTCTGGCAAGGGGATATCCAGAGTGGAAGGTTTAAAGCTGGAGAAAGGGGTTCCGACGCACCCAGCAGGGGTCGATCCGCTCCTCGGTAACCCGAGAACTATTTCCTTCTTTTAGAAATCTCGTCCATGTTTCAATTAGTTAATGCCTATTCTAAAAGTGCACTTCACTGTCTATATGTATACATGAAAAGTTGATTAATTTTAAGGGAATAGGTGGAAGCGACGTGCAGCTCAACAGTTGAAGCTGGGCCTTGCAGGATCGGCCATCGGGTGGACCATGACCACATGGATATGCCAGGTATTTTAGACAAACATTTCATTTCATTTGAATGAATTAATCATTTGAAAGGATTAAAACCCTTGTTCGATCCGAGCAAATTGCTTCTTTAACCCAATGCTTGCTAGTTGCGTATGCGCCACAAGCTGAGATTGGAACTTATATACCTTGTTGACAGAGGCAAATAATTCACTGTCTGTGTACTCTGCTTCCAAAGTTCTGAGAGCAAACCAGTTTTGCTCACAACTTAATCACATTGGCATGAATTTCCCATCATTCGATTATATACAAGGCTAGCTTGCACCTGTAAATAAATTGTCTATTGTGGATCAATTACGAATAACTACTTCCGGCAACATCATGATGCTAACTTTATCTCAAGAAAATAAAAGAATATGTAGATATAGATATATGTATTCACCTCCGTACGTACGCGAGTGTTGAAAAACTGACGCCCTCACTTCTTGCCTTCTTGGGTTGTGTGTCCATAACACAACCTCACTAGTTCGATCGGTGAGTGGTTACCATCAATATTATTTCAGACACTAATAGTTAGTTATCCTAATAAAATTTAGGTTCTCTGATGTTACATCTGAAAAACATGTACCATATATTTGAAAGGCAAATATTTACAAATACTAGTGATGGTCACGGAGAGACTCATCGAAGCTCACAACGCCTTCTCGCGACGACGAGTTCTTTTCAATCATCTTTATCAATATATAGGTGCAAGATGAGACGGGATTCTAAATAGTATATATGTTATTCAAGTTTGGTTCCCCTCTGTGCCTACTTGATTAATTTCGATTATTTGGAGCCTTGTTCAACCTTAACTCATTTCTAAGTTGACATAAGTTCAATAAGTGTTCATCTGTAAATCTAGAGTTCGATCCTTACCGGGCGCGATATAATAAGTTTGAGCTCAAATTAAATTCTATTTCAACTTGATTAATTGGCTGTTGGCATTACATGATTATTAATATTAATATCTATTTTTTAAATCAATTTTTAATTGTATTACCGGGAGGTCTCTATTGGGTGGTCTCAAAGCAGGAGTTTATCAACTAAATTAATTGACAAACACCTATGTCAAATTTCTCTTCTTCTTTTTTTACTCGAGTAATTAATTATATATCACGGGACCCAAATTTGAACCACTTCACTCCCCAGTGTGTTAGTTGTCTTGCATCCTTGAATTTTAATCGATCTTAGGCACAATTAGCTAGGAGGGGAGTTGGTTCGAGATGATCCCTGGTGGCCGAGAGAGAGAGAGAGAGAGAGAGAGATCTGTCGTACGTCCTCAAGATGAAATCACTCATATATATATATACATATACACATTTTGCATGATGATTTTGATTTCCCTATAAACTAACTCTGTTCAGTGTACATGTGTGCCTCTTTATTGATTCTTATGTACACTTAAAAGCCGGGTCGGTCAGTGCAAGTTTCCTACTGTTATTGATAATTAAGGATGCAGAGGAAGTGTTACGTACGATAGCATGCATCTGGTGGTGGTCTCCTTCTGGCTGCTGCTGGCGTCCGAAGTTTCATCTACTGGAAAGAGTTTGGCGGCCGGGAGAAAAATCACAGCAACATATATATTTTTATACCAGAGAGAGAGAGAGAGAGAGTGAGAGAGAGAGAGAGAGAGAGTAACCTTTCACGAGATCAGTGTCAGTCAGAGATGAGCTACTGCTGCGGCGCTGCTGTATGCGCATGCCCGCAGAGGGCGAATTTCTTTAACCCTCAGATATACATATACACGCCCCCCCTTTCACATGTGTATAAAACAGGGGAGCATCATATATATACAGGCATATTGAAAACAGGGATCTTGGCCTGTTGCCTGCCTGACCGATGTCGACGGAGCTGTCGGTGCGGTGCGCCTCTCCAGCTTCTTGCTTGCATTGCAACGAAGGAAAGGGCGTGCGAATGCGCCCGGCCGGCTGAGAAGAGAGGCGGCGCCGCCGCCGCCGCCGCGTCGGTTTCCGGCAGCTAGCTGCGGCCGCTGCTGCCGCGTGCGCGTGCGCAAGTTAAATTATGGTCGCGTACGCGGAGGAGCCCGTGATGCTTGACTTCCGGGGTTGCAGTACTCGTACGTATACATATACATCCACACCAGTACGTGCGTATCGTTATCTTTATTTTGTGTTCGGTTACATCGTAATTTAAAATTTCTCATAATTTTATTTTTTTAATAAAATTTGTTGAAAGAGATGTTCGACGGCCATCATAATTTAATGTTTTTAAGATAAATTTTTTCTTAGACACAAAATAAGATCCCTAATCTCTCTCTCCCTCTCTTATTCTTGTGATCTGTTTGATCGCATACGACAGGTACTCTTTTTTATTATCACATCTTTTTAAATTCGATAATTTTTTTTCTTTGGTTGGTTCGTACTTTATTCTAATATAAATTTTTAATGAGAAAATATACAAAAAATTATTATGCACGATTTTGTTCGATTCGATTTTATATTTTCGTTTAAAAAGATCCGAGTCTGAATCTAAAATGCGTATGATAATGACTTTTTTTTAACTTTTAATTTAATAACAACGACAATTTTATGTTTTGAAAACGACTTTGTTCTTGAACGAAAAAGAAGATTTCGTCTCTTTCTTTCTTTTTCTTGCGATCCCCGTTCCATTTTATTTGACCATGTGCGGTAGTTATTCTTTCTTTTTTTTCTGTTATCACGTCTCTCCAAATATGATAATTTTATATCATGAGTTAGTTTATTTTTTATTCGAATATACTTTTATCATAAAAATATAAAAAATTATCATGCTACCAAACACTCCCCGTAAATGTATGTATGTACGTACGTACGTGATGTATGTGCTTTGACCAACGTCAAGTTTGGGTCGGACCAGCTCTGACGGGTGTACGGCTGCGGACGAATCCCATGTACGTGCTCCGTTCTATTTTAGGTGGGGAACGAGGTGCTCTGGTAATCTTAGAATAACTATGTAATGTTTCGATGATTTTTAAAATACATGTTACGTATTAACTCTTATTTAAAAATAAGTTAATAGTTTGCATATAATCATCGGAGATCGATGTACCTTCCTCAGAATTTACTTTTATCGTTTATGTATTGTATTTTGTGATTTATTCTATTCTATTTTATTTACATGTACCAACTGTCTATCCGGATCGAATAAATCTTGAAATGAGTCCGTTTTCGATAATTTACAGTGTAAAGAATCAAATCAAGATTTCAAAATATGTTAGATTCCGATTACTAACCAGACGGGGATTATTCTAATGAGGTGTTTGGTTGCATGATAATTGATGTTTTTATTTTAATTTTTAAAAGTCGTAAGAAAACTTGTTAAAAGAGGTGTTTGACAACCATGACAATTTTATGTTTTGGAAGTGATCTTCTTCTTAAACAAAAAAAGAGGGTCTCACCTCTCTCTTTTTTCTTGTGGTCCCCCCACTTTGTTTGGTTATGTGCGGTGGTTACTCCTTTTTGTAATCACATCCCTCCAAACGTGATAATCTTATGTCATGAGTTGGTTCACTTTTTATTTTAATACAATTTTTTATCACGAAAACATACAAAAAATTATCATGCAACCAAACACCCCGTAAGACATGGTAATAGCCCCCAGCGGATTGACCGGTAGGGGAGAGTTATGAGGCATTGAGCTATAGTATTTATAGGGCTCATCGCCCTTTTTGTTTTTTTTAAATATATTTTTAAGTCAACTCATTTTCCCGAGTATCCATATAAGTCAGCTTGCTGACCTTTTCTTTTTCTTTTTTTTTTTAAATAAGACGGATTGTAAGCTAAGATACATGGAAGGTCAAACAGGGTGACAGCAAGACTTCATCTTTGTGAGGTCAAACTTACGTTGACAAGTTATTCAAGCTTCATCTCGATGCAACTGATCGAATAGGATAGTCCCTCGCTGGCATTAATTATGAAGTCGATAGAAGGAAAAAAAAGAGAGATTCTGATGGGATAAATAAAAGTACTTCGATATATAAGACCAAAAAAAAAGGATACTTCACATTCCGGGTGGGATATGAAAAGGAGGGAAGCTTTACCTCTCGATAACTAGTTAATATGGTGTGTTTGGCTACGCAATAATTTTTATATATAATTTTATGATGAATATTATATATCGAAATAAAATTTAAGATAGTTGCAAACATAAATCCAAGACCAGCCGCCTAGCTTTCTGTTATATGTGGAGAGCTTTCGCATCTTCTAAATGCATTCAAAACTGAAGGAATCCGGATTCTCTTCGATCGGCAGAATTCGTTCCCGTGATCAGCGGATATACCATTGTCATCTTAACCGGGAAAAAAAAACCTCTTTTCAACACAAAACCAGAAAAAGAAGACATTTTATAGCTGAGTTTTGCATGTTAATAAATCGTATATGATGGTTTTTTTGATCTACGGAATCTGGTTGGGGTGGTGTGGCCTGTCGGCAACTCGTGATCGGGAGCGAGACCTGCAGCGGATGGGAGAGTAGAATATGAAGACAGTGGGCTGGAGAGGAGCGTGGAGCGGCGGGGAGATGGGACCGCGGGTAGAACGCGGATTTGATCTGTCTGGGCGATCACTTCTAAATGGCACTTCTCCCTTGATCTTAGCTCGGAGAAGAGCAGAAGGGTGGAATTTTTAGGTGTCAAAAGCTCCCGTCTTCGTGATCTGCAATGCTGCGGCCACCGCCGCCCTTCGACGAGCCGGAATTTGGTTCGTCTCGTGCTTGGCGTCTCTTTAATACCCCATCTCGGGGTGGGTCTTCTTCCCCTTTCCATGTTGATCTGGACAGAATCTCTTTGTCCATGTGATTGTCTCCCTCATTTTCTCCTCCGATGTTAGATGTTCCCCATTCAAGATTGGTGCTCACACTCCCTCCTCCAGACCAGGCGGAGCTCAGAGGTGAGAAGGTGCACAGCCCAGAGTAGGGGGTGAATGGCGGAGGGTGGAGGAGAGAAGGAAGCACGCCGTCCTCATCTGCTATCTGAAGTCCCTTTTCTGTTTTCCTTTCTCACCTGTTTCTCTCGTTAGACACCTTTTGCTGGGCGTGAAAGGGAGATGAATCCTGTCCGGATGCCGTTGCTGTTGAATAAAATGAATCTTGCTGGAAAGACGCCTTCTTGCCGCTCTTACTTTCCTCCTTTTATCAGGTTCATTTAGGACCAACAGTCTTGTTCTCCCTTGGTCGATCACGAGCTGGTTTTAATTCCGTTGCCTGTCTCTCTCTGAAAAAAAAAAAACTCTTCTTTACAAAACTTTGGCGCCTGCTTGCCTCCAAGTGAAGAAATCTCTTGGTTACCTTCGTGCCCGTTGAGCGGCGCGGCGGCGATGTCCCGGCCGCTCCACCGGGGCTCGTCCGGGGGTGGCTTGCGCCTCAGCAGCGGCGGCGGCAGCCGGGATTACTTAGACTACAAGGAGGCCTTGGATTATACTAACTCCGAGGCCATGGACTTCGAGGATGGCCATGGGCACAAAGTCTGCTCCCCAGTCTCGGTGCCGGCAGCCGGGGTGCCCTCGAGGAGTAGACAGAGGACGACCGTCTTCCTCCTCAACCTCGGCCTCGCCATAATTGTTGTGTTGGCCATCTCAGTTTCTCTCTACTGGACCATTTCGATATCCACTTCATCGCGGGCAAGCATCTATCGGGGCTATCGGCGTCTCCAGGAGCAGCTGGTTTTGGATCTGTCTCAGATCGGGGAGCTTTCCCTCGGCAAGGCCAGGCCCAAGGATCTAGAGTTCTGCCCCCAGGAGCTAGAGAATTATGTTCCTTGCTACAATGCGTCCACTGTTTTGGACTCCACAGATTCCCACACGGGTGCAATCGACTTTGAACGCCAGTGTAGTAGAGAATCAGCCGATGAGCTTGTGTGTTTAGTGCCTCCACCCGCAAATTACAGAATCCCCTTGAGATGGCCGATGGGTAGGGATTTCATATGGAAGAACAATGTGAGGGTCACCGGGCACGAGTTCTCTTTGGGTAGCTTGACAAAGAGGTAAACCGAGATAGCTCCTCTTATTTGGTTCTGCCTTGTTTCTTAAAGTGGCCTGATGGGCGATTTACGTGCAGAATGATGGTGGAGGAGGAGCACATATCGTTCCGGTCGGAGTCTCTGATGGTTGATGGAGTAGAGGATTACTCACATCAGATTGCAGAGATGATTGGTCTCAGGAATGAGTCCAACTTCAATGAAGCTGGTGTAAGTAAACTCACATTGCTTAATTTCATCTTGTTTTGTGTGTTTATCCTCTGTTTTTTTTCCTCTTGAAATTGTAGTTGAAATAAGCATAATGAGTACCAGAATGAGATAATGGTATGTAGTTTTTGGTCCGAGTTTTATGGTGTAATGAATTGATCGTTTAAGTGCAGAATTGGGCCCCCAATTAAGAGCTGTTAGCTGGAACAGTAATATCCTGAATAACTTGTGGGTATTGATATATGGCATTCTGTCTATGGAAATGTAACTATAGCAATGTATGCAACTAGTGATTACTTGATTCACCTTCTCATGTTCCTGTGTGATAGGTGGATGGACATGAGCTGTAGTTTGTAGTTTCTCATGTTTATAAGCTACCGCTGCCTACATTTTTAGCACTTCAATGGCACAGTTCCTGATCATAATTTATACAATTTTTTTTGTGCGTGCAACATGATGTCCCGGTGATAAAATGTTAGCAGTAAGGATCTTGCATTTTTGATTGAGAATATTTTTTAAAGCCTCAATAAGTGTTTTATGGTGAATTTTCTTTGAAACTACAATTCAGAGCTTCTATTTTAATTCTTCTTACAGCCATTTTTTGATAGGATAGCAGCAGTATACCATGTGGGATTCCCTTTGTAATAATGATTAGTTATCTTTGCTACACATTTTCAAGTGACAGTTGCCCCATGCCATGCTTTCCTCAAGCTGCTAGATACTAAATGACATTTTTTATTTCTTTCCTCTGTTTTCTCTTTGCTTGTGAATGTCAAGTAAACCTTTCTTTTGATCAAAGCTCTTGTTAAATGGTGCATCTGCTTTGTGCATTATTAATTTTAAAATTGATATTTCAGGTAAGGACAGTTTTGGACATAGGATGTGGTGTTGGTAGCTTTGGGGCACACCTCTTTTCAAAGCAGCTCCTTACTATGTGCATTGCAAATTATGAGGTCTCTGGTAGTCAGGTTCAGTTGACACTTGAAAGAGGCCTTCCTGCAATGATTGGTTCCTTCACATCAAGACAATTACCGTTGCCATATCTTTCTTTTGACATGGTGCACTGTGCCCAGTGTGGGATTGACTTGGAAACAAAAGGTAACTTCCAGCAAATGACTTTCGTGAGTGAACTCTACTTGATCATTTTCTTGGCATTGTGTTTGGGATGCCAATGAAGTCTCAATTACAACACACTTAACAATGTCTGTAAATATTCACAAAATATCTTCTCCCACGTTTGTGAATATTTACTAATATGTTGATGATTGTTAGTAGATAGCATGCACTGATTTTTATGAAAATCTTGCTATTGTTGCTTTCAGTTTCCATTGACATTTCACAGATGTAACGAATGCCTTCATTAAGTCATGCTGAAAGTGAGTAGCTCTTGTGCTTGGAACTCCTGAAATAATATAACTGTTTCAATGTGTTCCTCTCATCTGGAAATTCTAGGAACATATCCTTCCATCTTATATGTAGGCTATTGCTTTTCGTTTGATTCATTTTATCAACATAAGTGATGTGGGACGAACCGGCTAGACCGGGCTAAACAAACCGAACGCGAAATAAACCGGCGCTAATCGCCCTAAACAGACCTAACGAACCCAAAATAGGCCCAAATTGTCCCGAACCAGTCCAAACAGGCCCGAACCGGTGCCAAACCGAGTCGAACCACCCTGAACCGGGTCCAGAACAGTCCAAAATGGCCTGAACCGGACTGAACCGGGTTGAACCGGGTTGAACCGGTCTTAAACCCGGTTGGACCGGGTCTGGCGACCGGTCTGACCGCGGACCGGCCGCGCGGGCCGACCGCGGGCGTCGCCCACACTCGTGGGCGCGAGCGTACCCCGACGGGGGGGTCGTGGCAGCTCCTGGTCGCAGCCGGGACTGGTCGCGTAGTGGGGCAGGGAAGCAGGGGCGGCGACGGTCTCAACGCCTCCAGCGTTGTCCGACTGAGGCAGCGCCGGAAAGACCGCAGGGGAGGGATCCGCGGAGGAAGGGGGGGATCCGGGGATCGCCGGATCCTCTCCCCTCCCGCAGCTCTTTCTTCTTCTTCTTCTCCTGCTTCTTCTTCTTCTACCCGGACCCGATCGGAGGAGAATGGAGGAGGCGCTGTCGACGGAGAACGCCGGGAGGAGACGCACGGGAAGGGGGGGGGACACAGATCCGGGGATCGCCGGATCTGGCCCTCCCGCAACCCTTCTTCTTCTCCTTCTTCTTCTCCCTTCACCGTCTTCGTGCGAACGGAGCTGGAGGGGCAACCGAGCAGATCTGCCGGCGTCGCAGGAGACAACAGCAACGTGAAGCCGGTTCGCTGTCAATCTGCCATCGCCGTAGTGGAACCGGGAAGGGGAAGAGGGAGGAACGGCACGGAGGCCGGAGGGTGAGGAGGGAGGAGGGGAATGGCCTCGCCGGAAGGTGGAGGGAGAGTCTGGATATCGCCATGGGGGGGGAAAGGAAGAGGACGGGGCAGAGCCCCTCGGGAGAGGACCAGCCAAAGGCTCCAAAAATTCCAATCGATTCCGTTTATCGTATGTACATGACTCCTCATATAGGAGGAGAGGAGAACAATTAAAGAAAAAGACTCCCTAAGAAGACTATTTACAAACTAGTCCATTTAAGGACTCAATTAAAAAAAAGGTTCAAAAATGTCCCCATCAATAAGTATTTTGCCTTTTGGTTTGATCGATGATATTATTACTACATATCATTCTCAGAAGTGTACATGCTCACCGGTATATGGTATTTAATATCTCAATCTAACAGTAATGCCTTCCTTCACCTGACTAGCTTTCTCCCCTCATTGTGCATTGGAGTCTTTATTGAGAGACTCTCAATTTATGCTATCAGTATGTTGATCTAGATTCCTCCTAGTCAAACAAATTTAAATAAGAATCAAGAATAGAATTCTCCACACCATGCTACTCTGAAAATCCCTGTCAAGTGCATGTACTGACACAAACTTATTGCCGGATTGTGGAAGTTTTTTTGCCGAAACATGTATGTATATGTATGTCTATATATTGAGTTCATAATGTTGCTTTTTATTAAATGGATGCAGATGGCATATTCCTCGTTGAAGTTGATAGACTCTTGAGACCAGGTGGCTACTTTGTGTGGACATCCCCTACTAATACACAAAGGTCATTGAGGAATAAGGAGAACGAAAAGAAATGGACATTCATTCGTGATTTTGCTGAAAATTTATGCTGGGATATGTTGGCACAGCAAGATGAGACCATTGTCTGGAAAAAGACGAGTAAGAAGGACTGTTATGGTTCTCGGTAAGAAACTAGTGTATCTTTAGGTAATCAAGGACTAAAAGCTACTAGGTCTAAATTGTTATCAGTTCATGCTTGTAGGAAGTCTGGACCTGAGATATGTGGTAAGAACCAGGATATTGAGTCTCCATTGTATGAATCACTTCATCCATGCATTAGTGGAACTCGAAGCCCTCGATGGATTCCCATTGAAGGTCGTGCATCCTGGCCTTCTCAGTTAAAATTGAACACCAGTGAGCTCACTGTTTATGGTAATGTTTGTCACCCTAGGTCATGTTTACTTGCATAATTCTGATTATTTTTGTTAAGCTTATAATAACAACAATGGGACTTTTATTTACTTGTTTATCTTTCTTTTTCCATGTCAGGTCCTCTTGTGGAAGACTTCTGGGAGGATTCCACAAAGTGGAGCTCTAGTGTTCATAACTATTGGTCCCTTCTTTCGCCTCTTATATTTTCGGATCATCCAAAAAGGCCCGGTGATGAGGATCCTTCCCCACCGTACAACATGCTCAGGAATGTGCTAGATATGAATGCTCAATTTGGCGGCTTTAATGTTGCATTACTTGATGCTGGAAAATCTGTGTGGGTCATGAATGTCGTACCTAAGAACAGTGTGAACTATCTTCCTCTAATTCTTGACAGAGGCTTAGTTGGTGTCCGACATGATTGGTATGTGTGATTCTCTTTCACATTGTCCAGAATCAGACGCACAAACGGTTTTTTGAGCATGCAATACACTCAAGACGAAAGGAATAATCATACATAACCACAAAAAATATAACATTTTGAACTACAACTAGTCGTCTTTTGACTAAAACGGTAAAAAGACATAGTGAACGATCAAAGGGTCCCTTTTCTTACTCTATCATTTCTTTAACAAGATGTCCATCAGTTTCTCAACTTTTTCAATCCATCTGATTATTCTGATATGAACATGTTGTCTAATAACAATGTGTCATCTATGGGAGATTTGCAATACATATTACTGAATGCTGTTTGAATATCCACTTTCTGGATGTAGTTGTCAAATAGTCATTTCTGAATTGTAGTTGTTTGTAATCTGTACTCTTGAACATTAAAAGGGCAGCCTATTATCAGCAAGGAAGATAGGTTCTTGGGTTGGGACCAGGTCTGCCTGGCCCAAACCATACCCAGCCGGGGGACTCGATAACATTAAAAAAACAAAAAATCCGGAAAATGCCTAGTTGAAGAAATCTGAAAGAACAAGGAATATAACTATATTTTTTATTGATTTCTATTTAAATGTTATATTGTTGTTCTTGTACACAATGAATATACTATTTTTGACATTTGTGAATAGGGCATTTAGTTATAAGAGCATACATGTTTACAATTACCCTGCAATAAGATTCCCAAGATCTATTATAATTGTCATAGGTGGATTGCATGGAAGTGTCCGACGATGATCCACCATAACTATCATAGGTGGACTACATGTCTTCCCCCTTTTTCATTATATTTACATTGAACTTTCTTTTTTGCTATGGATATCAAATTGCAATATAGTTAAGCTGGATCATTCCGAGTTGCAAAAGTTTGAGTGTCAAAGTTTGAAAAAGACATGCCGAAGAAAATTAAACAAAAAGAAAGATAACACTTAAAAAAATGGATAAATGACACAATTTAACTAAAAACCAAACTTCATCAAGCCTTCAAATGAATTGAAAATTCAATAACGTTTTAGGGCTTTAGAGAGAGAAAGTTCACTCCGAGCACTCTTGAGAGTGAGATTTTAGAGTGAGAATGTGTGAGAAATTGAGTGCGGGAGGTGTGAGGGTGATAGAAGGCCCTTTAGGGGTCTTCATAGCCCCTGAGGGGCTTGGATGAGAGGCCCCAAGGGCTAACCATGCTAGCCTTTGGCGACCTGGTTGAGCTGGATCCTGATTGGGTCGTGCCCCGTGACCCGGGTTGGGGACCCAAGGTCGGGACCGGGTTGGACCCAGATCCCAACCCGGGATTCCATGAGTATTAGTGGTAGATCCAGGGCTTCCTTACATTTTGGAAGCTCTCACTGACCTTTCATTTTCTCCTAACATTGCAGTTACATTCTTGTCTCTACGGGCAACCCATTAAAGATCAGAACTCAGTGCCTTTTATGGTCATTTTACTTTATAATCTTCTAAGGAATCTTAGTATCTGTCATCCAGGGAACAAATACAATCACATACTGGCAAGCAATTCGTGGTCCATAAATTCAAATAGTGAGATCATCATTTAGCATTTATCTGTTTCAGGTGCGAAGCATTCCCAACGTATCCAAGAAGTTATGATATGGTCCACGCAGATGGCTTGTTATCACTTCATGCACATTCAAAGAAAAAATGCTCCTTGTTTAAGCTATTCTTGGAAGTGGATCGTATTTTGAGACCAGAGGTACTGTACTTTGGTGCCAGATTTGAAGTATTTGCATTAACCCTTTTGATAATATTGATGAACATCCATCATACTATGTTTTTTTTGGCCATGATAATGGATTCCAATCAAGCAGTTGTAACTTGTGAGTTATAGATAGTGTGGTTCCTACTTCCGGGAACCACAATCTTTAGTTCTGGCAACAATGGACATCTTATTTCTGCTAAAAAAATCACAAAATCGCTACATTTACAAAGGATCTGTTCCCTGAAAGCTAGCTCGTACCAGATATTCATTGTTCAGCCACAAAGAGTACCCCCAAGAAGCAAAACAATAAAAAAGAACTGAATGATAAATCTAGTGTTAATGCACATTGATCGCTCAGTTTTCTGCACTTCCAGTCTGTTGGCTACGACTGTTGGGTTGACGAGGTGTCATAGTTTATCATCATGTATAAGATGTTTTCGTTCCCGCGGGACACAAAATTCGACGGTTCTCCTCGTACTGTTTTCACCAGAGTCTTCGAATACTTTTTCATATAGATTAGCATTGGGCAGTATTGGCAAATCATAAGGGATTTTCCCACTCATGTCTCCTTACTCTCGTGAACCACATTGATCCTGAGATCCTTACATGATACATCTGAATGTGCGTCGAATGCAGGGCTGGGTTATACTTCGCGACGCAGCTTCCCTCGTTGAAGCTGCCAGATCCGTAACAACACAGCTGAAATGGGATGCACGCATGTTGGAGATGGACACCAACAGTAACGAGAGGCTGCTCATATGCCAGAAGCCCTTCATCATGAAACAGTAACATATCGGTACGTAGCATACACAATTCATTAAAATTTATTACAACAAATTCCCATCTTCGAGGAGGAAGAGACGGTCGAACCAGAACGGGAAGGAAGACGGCATTCATCATTCAACGGCGGCAGTGGACAAAGCCCGTGAGACCGCAAGGCTCCACGGGAATGTTATTATCATTGATTATTATTATTATTAGTAGTAGTAGTATCTACGAGCTCAAGGTTCAGCATAGTGTAGAAAGATCAGTTTTTTTTTTTCAAGTGGGGGCGATTATTATACCAAGAACACAGAAGTTTATGTTGCAGAAAACGATTTGTATTCATGAAGCATGGTGAATAAAGAGGAAGATGACGCAGAGTGCCCGGTTATGGTCGGTACAAATCTGGATTCCTCTGCTTCTGTTGGATCAGAAATTTTGTCTTTAGGTAATCTAGTATCTTATTCTCTGGTATTCAAACTGAATTTCTGAAGGAACTCCAGTCACGAATAGACTTGTTCGTGATCAGAGTATGAGTTTAATTTTTTATAACAATTAAAATTAACATTTTGTGATTTTAACAATGTTTTATTAGGTGAGGAAAAGCCAGTCTAAAATATCGGATCTAAATACATAAAGCAAGTTGGAATAAAAATTAAATATTTTGTAGAACACTATAATGGTCAGATTATCGTACGTAGATGGCCGATTTAAGTTGTGAATGGGTAGAAAATCTCAGAATCTATATATTTGAGTGTACAAGAAACAGTTGGTGCTTGCTTTAGGTGGAGTGGTCGATTGAGCCAGGCCTAACTAAAAGCCGATCGAGATTTTTAAAATTTAGTTTTTTATTTTATTTTTTTTGTCCTGGGATATCCACCTATCGATTGATACTAGCACGGGGTTGATATATCAAATTTAACATTTCTAAAGATCTTTGAGGTCCTCCTTAAAATCGTCAGATTCGGTCTTAAAATATAAAATCCATTTAAAATAACTGTTGGAGAGAAACAGGGCCATTCAAATCAAGGTTTAAGAAAAGCCCTTAAATTTTTTGTGGTTGCCGGACATTTCAAGAAGGCTGGTTCCTCTGACTTCTCTCCAAACTCTTAACTTCTTAAGAACAAGGTGAAGAGAAGTTAGGGCCTGTTTGACATCGGGATAACTCAGAGATAAACCTAGTTTATCCTAAAATTTTTTAGAAAATAAACCAAATTATCCCCAGAATTTTATGGTGCCAAACGGGCCCTTAGTGCCCTGGAGAAATGGATCATACACGGGTCTTCAACAACACATCAATGGATATTGATGAGGAGGAGCACACCAAGTCAGGATTTGCATATTTCTCTCACCTTTGTTCAGTTCAATCGACATATCTTTGTTGAAATTGGTTACTCGAGTAGATACATGTGGAAAAGATTTCTCTCTATGTGCCTGGAGGATTACATTATTGTTGTAATGGTACGCGTGGATGGTTGGCTAAACTAGTCAAGATGAGTGACCGATAGATCGTGTGGTTGAAAAAATCTTCGCACCGCTGCAAGCGAAGCAGCAGATATAAACTCTACAAGTGTTATCCAACGGAGGTCAAACTACCATACGTGTCTTTTTTGTGTGATATAATCCATCTCTTCCATCTCTATTCACTTCCCTTTAATTACTATATGATAGACAAGAAAACCATCATGAACAAACCGACACCATCCGATCTTCATCCAAATTCAAATAACAAATCGGTTCCGCACACAGCCATGGGATGCTTATAGAGCATGATAATAGTAAACACGCAGCTCCTACAATACATTATTCGTTAAGAACAATGGCGTGCGCAAAAGATGAGACATGCTCTTTGGCAAAGCTTATATGCTGTTCGTGCCGTTTATCTACATAAAATCTGGCTGTGGATCGAGTTAATGCCCATTAGAAATGGTGTTCCACGTATGATCTCCCGTCCTCCGCGGTGAGTTTGGTGAGTCAATACAAAAACATTTGGCAAAACATCGGAATGTAGAACGGACTGACGTAACCCATTTAGGCAGCAGTGTGTGAACATGCTTGACAACGGACAGAAACAAGGATAGGGGCGATGAAGATCAAACGTGATGGTTCGGAGCTATTTAAAAAACAAGAAAAAAGTACTCTGAATGTCTTGAAGGCGGTAAGGTTGGTAAACTAGACAATCTGAATATTCTTTCAGTTACATGATTACGTCAGTCATGAAGATCAACAGGAGCAGGAGCTGCATCATTATTTGCAATCTACAATTGAAGCAAGATAAAAGATCAGTCCGACTTAAGTTCTAACAATGAACAAGCAAGTGTCCATATGCTGGAAACAAAGTTGTTACCCAGAACAGAAAGCATGTAACAATCCAAGATCAAACACTACAAGCGCTGGAGTGGCAGATACTGTTTTTCACATCATGTTTTCTTCCCCTTTGTTCATTAGAAGGCACAGGTGTGCAGGACTGATGCACTCCAATCCGTTCTTTCTTTTTTTTTACCCCCCATTGAACAGGTGGATTCCAATCACACAAATACCAATCATATACATTACTTGGAAAATGCTACCCAAGGACAAACATGCTAGAAGATTCTTGGGAATATTTGTCAATGGTTCAACGTACTGGTGGCATAACCATAGTGCTGAACACTAAGGAAAAATATCAAAAGGTTTACTTGAGCATAATAGCCCCATAGTTTCTTACCTGATCTAAGTGTGGTTTGGTCTATACTGATTCCGGTGTGGATTGACCAATTTTGTATACCATGATCATGCATCACGGTATTCTAATTTTTCTTAGTGCACATCAAATTATCAGAAATGTCCTTACTATTTAGAGGCAGAAGAGCATCATGTCACATTATATCTCGTTGTCTCAACAATAATCTTAAAACAAGTTTTCGTTCTTGGGCATAAAATTTATGAAAAGATGGAACAAGATTAAATAACAAGAAACATGGTAGAGTGAGGATTTTTTTATGGATTACAAATCATGAGTCATCTACCATGAGTGCTAAGAACGCTAATAAAATCTTACAGCATACAAATAAGTCCGTTTTATGCAGATTTTATAGTCTACCACTTTTTTGTTCAAAACATTGTTAGTAACTTCAGTTGACATACAAATCCCTTGTGTGCTTAACTGGATAGTGCACCTCTGCGAACCAATTCCAGTCATCTTGGTAAGACAAAATTCCATGTATCTGAATGTTTGATTCAAACCCTTAAAATTCCAAAGGACAATAAGAAAGATTAAACAAAGATACTATGATCCAAAGTAAAATCAATCTAAAAAAATGCTTGTGAAAAAAAAAAGACTCAAGGAAACTGCATGTTCCTGATTGGGTTTGGTATTTTACAACACATGCATGGCAATTGAAATAATGCAGCAAACATTTAGGTGAAAATCTAAGAGATGAGAGAATCTCAGCGATGAAAATGTCGCAAACAAATACAAGAAGGCATCCAAGAAATGACCCTAAGATACAGAAGAAAACCTGTGCTATGTAATCTTTTAGCTTCCCATTGATGGACTCATCCAGTGCTCTCTCAGCAAGCTCATACATCAGAACAATGCCCTCGGGGCTACTGACCTTCCCCTTTTGCAGGTACCTTCACAGAATTGACAATAATCTAGGAGACTGTCTAGAAAAGATTTTGTGCGGAGCAAGACAAATGCATCGTCTCATTATCTCTAACCTTTGCTGGACAAGAGACTCCACTGCCTGCTTGACGTGTCCAAAATGTAGGTGTTTTTCATCATTTTCATTTAAGCCCAATCGCCTTAAGTGATGCCACAGATTTTCTGCAAGATGGCTGTTATGGGCCACTCTAATAGCTTTTATATATATGAAAAGTTTGATGCATACCTTCAGATATTTTACCACCTGCAAGGTGTACAACACTGACAACAGCAAATATCAACCCAGAAATATGTGAATTCTCTGTGCTTTCAACATAGTTGCTATAGACGTCCGCAGGTACTTTGCTCACAATTATATATGACTTCAGTTCTCCAACATCTGAATGCATTATGCGATACATGAGAAATTGCCATACTCCATATATAACTGAAGCAATTATCATAATTTTCTTGTAACCACCAGTTTTTACTTTTGCATAACATACAAATTAATGCCCAATGTATCAACACCTAAAGGATTAATTTTTAATCATAAAATTCAAGACAATCACTCAAATGCTACTACTCATTCTTCTCAAGTGACATGGTATGGACAACCAAAATGCACACTATATTCAGAGTTCAGAATATTCAAAGGCCATTTAATATACAAATGAGCTATATTTGTGCTCTAATTTGCATTTGGTGTCAGGATATCATAACGAAACTTCTGTATGGTGAAAATCAAAATTGAAGCAAGGTCCATCTGAAAGATAACAAAAAATATCAACATGACTCTGATTTCTCACTTTGTTGAGAAGAGCGATTCTGTTTGGTTGAGACAGGGCAACACCGCTGTAGCTCCTTCAGTTCATACCCAAAGATACTACTAAGCTTGTTTCTTGCCTCATTGATGATGAATGCAGGAAGTGACCTTTGATGATAATGTCTGGTTATTATTGGTGTTAATTCATCTCTTTTTATCGGACATCCAGAACTTTGATAAACCTTAAAGAGGATGCTGCGAATCACTTCTGCAACAAGTTTATCCTTTTCCTGTGGTAACGAGAATGCATCAAGCAATTAATAAATCAACATAATTTTCTAGTGAGAAATGAAATAAAAATGCATGGACCAACTTCATCAAACCTCTTCTGATATGTTAATTTGTGAAGAATCATCACCGTAGTATGCCATCCTGAAAATGCACTGATGTGTGATATAAGATGATACATAAAGCAAAATCATCCACAAGATAAGAGAAAAGTTTAGGCTATTACAATTAACCTTAAATTGACACCTAAACAAAAAAATTTATTCCAATTAACAATGCCGTATTAGATCTCAACTCAACTCAAGTCTTAAACCTAAATTGGCATATACGATATCAACAATGTCATATTCAATCATTTGATCTAAATAGGCACCTGGCTGTTGACATCTCCTATACTAGATTTGGTGATGACGGCACGAGGGTAGTTCTGGCACGCAGTGGGAGAGAATGGGACACAGTCTCAAGGTTACCTGTCGGATAATACGCCCGAGAGAGAACAGGGGAAAGACTGGCGAGGGGTAAGCATGCCGGTGTCGTCACTGGCTCGAGTGGGTGTGTTTCCGATTGAAAGATCGGTAACCACCCCCACCCCCACCCCAAGTTCTAGATAAAAAACACATGATACACGAATTTCGCATCCATTTGAACAAAATCAAAATCTCCAAAACGACTTAGATAAAAAAAATTCGAGTTCCTTTGATCGTAACGTTTTAAGCATCACTCGACGCATTTGTGAAGTCCGGGCAGTGCATCTGCACCAGCGGAGGGGCGATGATGCGATCGTCGGTGGAACCTCGTGCAGTCCAGATTAACCCTAATTGTACCGAAACATCAACCGAAAGAAGCAAATACCCTCTGATGCAAGGGGCCCAAAACAACCAGCCGGAGAACCAGAAATCTTAGGGGAGGCAGCATCAGGACCTTGTCGAGACGAATGACCAGTCAACCGTGCTCCCTCCCGGATGCCGCACTCATCCTTCGCTCCGATCTCGAGAAGTAGATGCAGCAGCAACGCGCGCGCGCGCGAGAGAGAAGAGAACGCGGGATGGGACGGCGGCAACAGCTGAAAAGTCTGGAATGAGGCTGTGTTTGGTTCGACGATAGCTTTTATATATTTTATGATAAAAATTTATATTAAAATAAAATATATCATAATTAAAACACATAAATTTATGCTATTTGATGATATATATATATATATATTTATGCTAGAGCTATCCTAACAAAATCTTTCAAACCAAACCAAGCCGATATGCCTAATAACCCATAATAGATTGAATATTTATGATATCAACAATACTCAATATTTTTGCATATAAAACATTTTAGGATCCATCCATGTAAATGTAATCATATACAATATATTCACTGTATTTTAATAAAATGTGATATCAAACGAAATGATACACAGACCCAAAAAGCTAGATTGATAATTGAATTGAACCAAATATATTACCTCTTGATTATGTGGGGGGGGGGGTAAGTTTGGATTGATTTGATTAGAGAAAAAGTTATCAAAAATCAAACCAAGCCCCACCATAAACAGACCAAATGTCTGGTATGACATGGAAAATTAACAGGATCAACTGATCTGATCAAACCTTTTTTTTTTTTTTGACAGATCAGAATGGGAAATCAAGGATAGATCATCCAATCCGTTCAGTGAATATATTTGGTTTTTGGAGACTATCTTTTACATGTTCTTATTCAGATGTTTATTCAAAAAGCTTCTGAAGACATTGATACGAGGCTATGAGCAAATGACAGAGAGAAAGTTTGGGGGTTTCAAATCTCTAATTTCAAAATTTGCAAATTCCAGGAATTTTGTATGCACCAACCTTGTTTAGGTTTCCTGTGGTGGGAGAGTGCAAAAATAAAATCTTATAAATAGATTTTACCCAGTTTCATTATACATTATTTACCGCACCGTATACATATATATATATATATAGTAAAGTCTTGCAGCATACCAAACGGAGCTAAATTTGTTGAATCAACACTTCAATGCAATTTATAAGCATTATATTGACGCATTTAGAAATCTACCGAAGCATAATATCTTGGCGGTCACATTGCGGTAACGCGATTTAGTTATGATCTTTGCAGAACATTTAACAGATTTACATAAATCTCCATCATATTTTTTCTAAAAAAAATACATCAGCTCTCCAGCATAAAAAAATAAATCCGAGGGTGTTTAGTTGTTTCTCTAATATGAAATATTTACGCAGTGATGATCGAGGAGGAGTAATATCAAAATAATAAAACCTGTTGTACTTTAAGGCCGTCAGATGGTAAAAGAGAACAGGGCTTGTTAGGACATGGAAGGAGGAGTAACCTGTCTTTTCTCTTTATTTATCACAGTGAAAAAGTTCGTTTTTAACAAATTACATTTTTGATGATAGTCCACAAGCTCCTCTTTTTAGGAACACCCACCATACTGCACTGACAGCAAATACTAATAACTAGATAACATAGAGAGAACATGATTGTGTATTATGATCAAATGTTTTTGAAGAGTAGCGGATTGTGTAGCATGGGCGGCTCCTCGTGGGTTCGAACCCGAGAGCACCCGGTCGTGGGCGCTCGTGAGCAGGTGGGGCTTTGACCAACTCCGCTACTCTTCAAAAAAAAAAAAAAGATCAAAATTTTCAAGCACACCCCTAAACTGAGCATCAATATGGGTACAGTGTGTCGACTAGCATATGGGGTCTGCCTGTGGTTGACCAACATATACCCCTGACAAGAACAAGACACTGAGAAAGAAGCCAATAACAATGTAGAGAAAATAATATAAGCAACTTGAGATTGAACATTGAACTAACAAGCTCACTGTTGAGATTGTGAACATCACTAAATATTTGGGACCAGTTCTTTCCTTCTCTTTTCCTGCACATGAATTTATGCCGGGTCTTTTCTTCTGTCAACGGCGAAGTTCGTTTCTCATAAACAGGTGTCGTTTCAAGATCAAGGTGCGCCTTTGAATTCTCTGTCACATGTTCTTATTTTCTGATGGCGTTCAAATCAAACACCATACTTCATGGAAATTGAAAGGAAATGGATAAAAACCAAAGGAACGAAGGAAAAAAGAGAGACTGGACTTCGTTTATCAGGATGACAAGAGAAGATCACACTACACCAAGGGCCTGTTCTGCACAGGTTTAACCGGGGGATAATTTATCCCCTAAATCCCTAAATAATCTTGTACCAAACGGGCCATAATATCATGTTTGGTACAACATTAGTTTGGGGATGAACTTCGTTTATCCCTAAAAATTTTGGAAATAAACTTGGGCCAAACAGCCTTTAAAAGAACGCCCTCAGCAGGACAGCTCCAAGGAAGATCTTCCAATTCCCAATATCACATACCGAGGACGCCAAACCTCTATCTTTCCAAGAAGCATTCTCGGTTACCCTCCAGTATTTGAACTTAACGTCACATTTTAAGCTGTGAACCTAGGGAGACTCTGGTTAAAAATAACAACAAAAAAGATAAGGTAGATCTAAGTTAACTTGGAAGAGGGCAATTCAATATGATTTAGATGAATTAAATATCTTCGAAGAAATAATACAAAATTGACATGAGTGAAGAAAGAGAATAAATATGGCCGACACTAGAGGTGTAAACGGACTCACAAGATCCGTTAACCTATCCAGAGTCCACACATGTTACTGGGTTTGGAGTATATTCGGGTGAACCCTGCGAAGCAATGACAGGTTCGGGTTCGAGCGTAACCCGAAATTACATATTTCGAATCAGAGATAATGTTTATCGGGCCCCGATATTTACTCCCATCGATGTTGTTGTACTCGCGGTGGCAGTGGTGCTGTCGTCACAGTGCCATCGTCACGGAGAGGAGACATTCCTTCTCTAGATCGATCGAGCTCAGTTTCCCGGTCATCCGCCTGGTCACATTCCTCCTCTAGATTGGTCTCTCGCTCTCGATCGCCGTCTCGCTTGCGGTCTAGGTCAAAGTCTTCGACGCTTCACCGTGGGCAACTGCTGCTGCAGGGAAGAGAGCCTCCCCCAGCACCGGTGTTGTAGGCTTCGTTACCTTGGACATAGTACTCCTCACCATGGGAGAGGGGCCGCAGTGCACTGCCACAGAGAACCGTCTCGACCGCCGCCTGGCAAAGGTGCCAGTTTCCCGTCCAGAGCAGCCCGACTGCTCAATTGATGGGGCTAATCGTCCGCCTGACAAAGGTGTCACCGAAGAAACACCCTAGGAGCGACCTCTGGCATTAGCGAAAGCCGGGCTGGCACTCCGCACATCCAGACCGCTAGCCACTTGCCGATCAATCCACCTGCCCCAGCGCCTTCTTCTCTTGCCTTGTATGTAAGCGCACCCGCCGCCTCACCGCCATCACCGCTGCCCACTGCCACCCAGCAGGCAAGCCTTCACTCCTAGTTGCCTCCCCCCCTCTGGCTCTCCATCAGCGGTGATTACCATGCTTGCAGCGACCTCTGCGGGTTAGAGTAGAGGATTTTTTCCCTCGGAGCCATGCAGGCCGTGTTCCCCTACTGGGACCTCCAGAGTAGCCACCACCCGCCGCCCTGCTCCAGTCGCCCCAGCGCGGCCTCCGTCCCCACCCGGATGATCAAGGAGGGCCACTGTGTGTTGACGTTCGGCGAGGTTGTTGGGATCGGGAGGCTACCGGCGGCGGGTGGCCGCCGCGGCGAGGCCGAGACATGCGTGGTGTGCCTGGGCGAGCTCTAATTCGGGCACTTCGGAGCAAATCCAAACCCGACGAGTAATTACTATCGGTTGTAAATTCAGGTTCAGGAAAAAGAGTATTGGATCAGGTTGGATCCTTCTCTTATCGGATTTGGATTTGGATCAGGTAAGATCCGATCCATTTACACCTCTAGCCGACACAAGATAATTTAGTACTAAGGCTCGAGTTGAGTTGAGAATCACATTTTAAGCTGTATCAGACTGCGGAAACTTTCTGCACAGGCAGTTGTACCCTGCATGACACAACAACTCTCCTAGCGACATAAATCATGTAATTCTCTGTGTATCCTACCTTGGATTTTCACCATTTATTACTGGACAAAATGACCTTGATTCCTGAACTAACACCAAACAGTCAGTAACATGGAGGGTGAAAATAGAGTCAATTACACATACATCAGAATAATGACAATTAGTTTGGAGTTTCAGCGAAAACTTGAACTAGTTGAACACTGGGAGTGGGAGCACCATATGGGTTGTCAAAGCAGGCTTAGACATCTAAATCCCAACTTCGTGAAAGATAAGGGATCGAAAAAAAAACATACACGCACAGCTATGAACAAAAAGCTATAAACTATAAACTATCATTTCCAAATTGAAAACTGACATTCAATTGAGACTATAATTTGCACATATATGTCAGAGTACTATGGAGTTATAGCACATAACGTGTATCCTTTGGACTGAGAATGTGATTAGCCATATCCCAGTAAAAAACTAGATTTTATAAAATATAAAACTCCATGGACGAAATTGAGCTAAAACTGCTTTAGGGATTGAATGCTCCTTGTTCTAGCAATGTGCCTTCGGTAGCATTGGACTCCGAGACAGGAAATGCCATGATAGATCACCCAATTGTTGCAGACACTCAAAGCCCCAGACCTATCAGGCTACTATGAGTGTGCCTACCAGCAAAATGCCACTGATGAAATATGCCATCTGAGCAACCATATTTTATCTAGATCATAGAATCCACTGAATTTGACAACGGAAAAAATAGGGGCCAGAAAGTTTGACCAATGAATCCTCATATGATCAGGTTGCAAGAAAGAAGTCCAAACTCCAAATTGACGAAAGTTGCTTTCTCTGATCTCTATGCTGACAATGTTTCCCATGCATATTCAGCAAGATGTGTGTTTTTTTTAAGAAAAGGCAATGAAAATATGCACAGAAACAATTATTTGCCATCTTCACAAAGGAGATCGCACAAGCACCAAATGGAACTGAAAAATTGCTGCAGTATCATACACTGGATGATGACATAAATGAGAACTTCTAGATCCATTATAAATGAAGCATGAACAACAAAGATGGCTGGAATCAGAAAGAAATGATTCAAGAACCATGAGTGTAGATTGGACATTCACATACCCCTTGTTCATAGATATCTATTGTAGTCACCTGGATGCTAGTAAGATGTGCATTTGCATTCATCTGAATTTGGCATATTGTTGAAGTCCCTAACACAAATGGCGTGCAATAGTTTATACCAAAGCCATTCATACCTACTGATGGGATACCATTCATTTATCAACCAAAATTCAAGCGCTGTCCCTACCCGTTAAGACAAAATTATTAGGCTCAGAGTATCACCTGAGGGAGAAAGTAAATGTGTGGCTAAAAATAAACTTCAGCCAGTAATCACCATACACAGATTCTGGTTGTAGTACAGCGATAAAAATCAGAAGCAGAAAAAGGAATGTGCCATTGGCGTCATCAACTTAAAGCAAATAAAAAAAATTCCTGATTTAAAATTTTTACTTGCCACATCTAACAATGTCACCGATATGAATGGAAGTTCTACGTTTTATTCTTCAGATCAAACCAATCACCACTCCTAGCTAAATAACAAATGCTTACATTGTTATCTACAAACCTTGTAACAGACAAACAAAAAATAAGATTCCATCCCAGACCATTAAGTTCCATGTATTTGCACCAGCGAATCACAATGGAAGAGTACAGCCTTTACAACTTTGCTGCAATGCTTGAATCAGGTTCTTGCATGCACGGACCTGAATTGGCAATCATCAGGGGTTGGAAGTACCAATCTTGGTGAACTTGGATGGAACCGGGCAAGGAAGTATTGGACAAGCAGGCTGAACAGAGTGCCAGATGTTCATACTCTGTCGACCTTTTCGTCTCCATTCCTCAGACCACACACAAGAAGAAATCAATCAAAAAGAAAAAAAAGCAAAGGGGAATGCATCCAAGAAGGCTCCGATCGACGGTTCCTTGAGGTCTCTTCTTGCGTAGAAAACCGCCGAGGCAATCTCCTCAAGTTATTGATTCCTAGTGCCTAGATCCTTGGGAATCGTCCTTAGCTGCTGAGGGCCGGTGTTGCTGCTGCTGCTGCTGCTGTTGCTGTTGTTGGTGGTTATGATGGTGAATATGATCGCTTCCCCCACCGGTACCGGCGCCACCACCCCCGCCGCCGCCGCCGCCTCTTCCCTGCCCCATCTGCTGATAGAATTGATTCAAAGCCAGAGGATTCAGTACTCCAATATGTCCATCCTGAGAGAGTCCTAGCTCCAGTCCGGGAAGTTGCTGCCCGGGTGCGCTTAGCACGGAGGCGAAGCCCATGGCACCCAGACTGGTTCCCGGCAGCTCCAGACCATGCACGCCGATCCTGGGTAAGAATCCTGCCGCGGCTGACCCCTCGCCGCCGCTGCCCAAGCCCGATGTTGAAGGCGCCGCCGCTGCAAAGGCTCCGACTTGCGGCCACAACCCAGCCGCCAACTGCGACCGACCCATGTTCCCCCCTACAATAGCCCAATTGGCGCGAGAGCCACCGCCACCCAACTCGTCGAGCTTCGAATGGAGGCCGGCGGAGGGGGAGGCACCCTGATGGGACACGGAGGCGGCGGCGGCCGCCAGGGCGGAAGCCGGGATCGTGCCGGTGCCAGTGGCCGCGACAATAGAGGGCTCCGCCTGCTGAAGCAGCCACTGGATAGTCTCGCCATCAGTCTTGTGGCCGAGCTCCCTGGTGAGCTGGAAGATCCTGGCGGCGCAAAGGGCTGGCATGCGGATCCTCCGTCCCCGCCCGTCCACCTTGGTGTGGCGATCCTTGTTAGAGCTGCGCTTGGGCGCAAGCTTCTTGCTTTCGTCCTTCTCCTGGATCGTCGCCACGGCTGCCGCCTGCGAATCCCTCTCTGTTTGGGTTACCGGCACCATGGCCATGTGAAGGTCCCTGCTTTCTGCCTCCATGAAGGTGGTAGCCCTGGTGGGTTCTCTCTTTTCTGGCTGCTGGGAGAGGCCCAGCGCCTGGTGGAAATTGGGGACCTCCAGGGGCAGCTTTGAGGAGCCCTTGGGATCCATTACCAACACGGAGCTGTAGAGAGAGAGAGAGAGAGAGAGAGAGAGAGAGAGGAGGCTAGTCCTTCATAGGTTGACGTTGATCATAGGAAGGGAATCGGATTGGCGTTTTCAAAAGAGGGTGGGGAGAAAAGAATAGGAAAAAATCGAAACTTGCAGACACCCACAACCACCACCTCCAATTTTACCGTCTGGTTTTAACATACAGTTGTTCTTCCTCTCCCCCCCACCCTTTCTCCTTCTTTTTCAAAAGAGGGTGGGGAGAAAAGAATAGGAAAAAATCGAAACTTGCAGACACCCACAACCACCACCTCCAATTTTACCGTCTGGTTTTAACATACAGTTGTTCTTCCTCTCCCCCCCACCCTTTCTCCTTCTGTTCTCCTTTCCTTCCTCTTTTTCCCCTCCCCGTCGGCCGGTCCCGCCAGAAGCGGCGGATGAGGTCTCCACTGTTCCACGGACAGCGCTCTCTCTCTCCAACATACTCCCACTGTTACTGCGAACAACGGTGCATCTTCAATGGCGGTCATAATTAATTACAGTTCCTGAATTAACTCCGGGCAGCAGCGCCTGACCCTGGTCCCCGGCGCTTCCCATTTTTAATATATCCAACAGGCACCTGTTCCCTTGTCGCTGCAGGGCCCTGTTCCGCCCGGTGAGTATTTTAAGAGCATAGCCCGACTGCAGCTCGGCGCGGGAGGATCGATGCCGGCCCGCTGGCCGCTGCTCTCCGTCCTCCCCTGGCTTTGCTTCCTGTGCGTGCGCGCGTTTACAAACAAACCCGCTGCCGATTCTTGGCCGGAATAATCAAAGGGCGAGAGCCGGGGATCAAATGGGGCCTCCCCCTCCTCCTCCGGCGCCGTCCGGTGGCCCTCCCCTCGCTGTTTGTTAACAATATCGAAAAGAAGCGGAGAAGAAGAAGGGTACTCTACTTTTGAGCAAATAAAAGAAAGCGTAAAGCCGCCACCGCACCGCGCCACCACACCATGGCTGCCACCGCCACTCTCCCTTCTTACTACGGGGAGCGAGCGCTGAATGGGGGGGCGACGGCCAGCCTCCGGGACAGCGACGTCAAATTCCTGTGCACCCTCTCATGATGATGATGCACAGCCGGTCGCCATCCCCGCTATTTTCTTCACGTCCCGTCGCTCTTGTCCATCTCTGGAAAGGAAATTTGTTACGCGACGCCGACGAGGCGGGGCGGAGGGCGCCGCTCCGGCGCCGGCCGTCGGCGGCCGGCACCCGCGCACCGACAAGACGAGGATCGTCATCCGAATACCGGTAACCTTTTGCCGATACGCCCGTGGCGCAAGGACGCTTTTGCCCCGACCGTATTGGTCGGGCGCACTGGGCCGGGGCGCACGATGCGCTAGACACTCTTTTTCCCAAATCCGGGCTCCGGATCCGAACCGGTACGCCCTTCTCAAACCGGAGACCCGGAAAGACTGACCGGTTTGTCGGGCTCCGCGGTTCTTTCTCCTCACAGTCACGTGAACGGCATATCACTGGGGAAAAAAAATAATGTTGTCTGTTTTTTTTTTAAAAAAAAACGTGAGAATAATTAACTCTGAAATTTCAAAAAGAGAAATATATACTTTCTCTTCTTTTACACGTAAGCTGATCTTAAATTCTTAAAATTTACTTGTGAGCTTTGTTGTTTTTAAATTTTTAATTACTTGAATGCATGATTTTTTTTAAAGAGAGAGAGAGAGAGAAGCAACTGCTACTTATCTGATATATAGGTGATGCATGTTTTTATTTATTTATTTATTTTGTTTTTACTCAATTGCTGTACGTATTAATATAGTTTAAATGTCTTGAGAGATCAGATCAACTGATTTGTAATATAAACTGAATTGATATGCACACAAAGCAATTTGTATATATTAACGCATTTTGTGTCATCATAAAAATACTAATTCGGTTACAAGTGTATTAATATAACAGAGAAATGTAACTAATAAATATTGTGTTCGGGTCACAATTTCATCCATCTTTAATTATATGTTCCTTCCAGCTGTACATTTGCTAGTAGCTTTCAGGTTAATTTTCAACTGTTACCTTCAATAATCCATCCAAGCATTTTTCATCTAATCAATTGAGTGGGGAACGCATACAAAGAGATATTGAATTCAATACTAATTATATCAGATATTTAGATGACCTACACGTCGTTTGTTTTTCTCCTTTTGTTTGAACAAGGGTAATAGTACTTTATTCAGAAACATATAAAGAGAAGTACAATTCCAACATTACAAAATAAAACAAAGACCAAGACACACAGAAACAGGCCCAAGGAAAGTCATACAACACGAGGTCTTTTACCGAGCTGCATTAGTGACAGAGAAGCAAAGATTAGAACTCTCGAAGAATTTGACATTTGTCCGGACTTTGGATGATCACATCGTATAGGTACAGATAATGTCTAGATTATTTATCTCACAAATGCATTTGTGGCAACTAAGATAATCAGAGAACACACCCACACTGATGAGGACATTAATTATGACACGGTAACAACAACAAACAAAAATTAAAAGAAGACATAATATAATAAATCGAGCAATCTCACAGAGGAACCCATCTCTGTTAATTAATTATGGTAGAGAGAGAGATATATAATGCTGGCCACTTCTCGCCACACTGTCATCTTAATCACGTTGTGGAACACCTCTACATGCTTACGTACGTCCTCTTATACATGGCGCCATGTAGTACGTACACCGGCCCGCATGAGTATGTATGTATGTATATATATACCGTGTATATATATGTATGTATACGTACATATATATAAAAATAATCAAAACAACCGATTATTTACGTATATATCTGAGTTATATATATAAAAGCCCAAATAATCTTAATGCAACACAAAATATCATTTTTATCAATAATTTTAACCATGTTTCAGTACGATTTGGTTTGACCGGTCTAACGGATCTAGTTCGGTCTGAAGAACCGGTCTACGTGAAGACACGGTGGCCAGATTTCTCTCTTATTTCTTCGACTCGTGTGAACGAACGTTACTACACAAGCGGTTTATATATATATATATATTGAAAATTGAAGTCCTACGTAAGCGAGAATAAATTGGTCAACGTTGAGACCTCCGGGAGAAAAAGAAACCACCTTGTATTTATTTATTTATTTATTTAACATAAGTTAGTGGACGGCGACGCATACGTAGACGTAGGTGAAGCGGGGCGGAATATTCTTTTTCTCCGGTCATCCGCGGTCGAACGTGGGGTCCCGAGCAAGCTGGGCCGTCCACGTGGCGCCCAGCCGGTGGCCGCGGGTCTGCCTCCCCCCGCTGGGAGCCAATAGCGGAGCTACAGTAGAGCCCATTAAAGACGTGAATAACGGCAGCCAATGGGAGAGCCGGAAAGGGCCCCGTCAGCTCCGATAAGATCGACGTCGCCTTATCCGCAGGACTTTTGTCTTTGCACGAAGGTCCCGCGGGAATCGCCGAATTACCCGCCCGACATCGTGAGAAATACATATTTATATATATGTGCGTCTGTACCCTCGCCTAAAATTCCGCCGGAAGAGCGCTGACCACGACCAGATGGGTCAGCCTAGCTAACCAGAAGAGTGTTAACTAACTAACTAACCAACCAACCAACCAGCCTACTCGATCTAGAATCTATCTTTAGCTCATAAAATATTTTACATATTATTTATGATATAAAATTTAAAATTTATGTTGACAATCAAATGATATATATATCAATATTAAATTTGAATTTAATAACCATATATCACATCAAATATAGGACAGAGTTATTCTCTAAATATATCCTGACTCAAACCAAATGCAATAGAAATAAAGACAGTTACTTCTACTTGTTTATATTCCCATCGATTTTATCCATCGTAGCAAGCAACACCTTGTTAGAAAATTCTGTACGCCTTGATATATGCCCACGGAATCCTATAATAATCGACGCCAAACTGCTTCCTCCTGAGAGCATGGAAACGTGGGGACACGTACGATATATATATATATATATATATATATATATATATATATATGGGGGGCGCTGCTTACGCAAAGATCTGAAGTCAAAACAATTAATCGTCCAGAAGAAGTGTTTATGTCCGCCCGAAGGAATCAAATGAGAACCTTCACACAAAGTCAGCTCATAAACAATTTGAGGCTGGCCTCATACCTATGTATCAGTATTAATTATTATTATGATAACTTGGGTCCAGCCAGAGGGACAGGCACTAACCTAATATACCTCTAAGCTTCAGCTTGATCTTCCTGGCTATATGTTATGAGCAATCAAGCGGTTGGTGGTCAAGACCCCATTTTGCTTCTCAATGAATATTTGAACAGATATAGCTAATCATAAAAAGTAAAACTAATACATGGTGATCTATATATATACTTGTTTGACTTGTACTCAAAGGTCAGAGAGCTTATAATTAACCTTGGCTAGCTAGCTAAGTAATTCTATGTTCTTCTCATGTTTACGCAGTCATTCCCAACTTTAGAAACTAAGATCAACATAAATTATCTGATGGTCAACATTTTGCAAATTTATGGTACAAACAAAATATGTTATGTGTGTTATTGACGTTGACTTATATCAATTTTGATATAGACATTCCAACTTCTAAAGAAATTAATATAAAAATTGACATAAAATTATTTTTTATACTACGACCAAATTAAACAGAACATTTTGGTTGCATCCAACCATCGAACTAAAATGAGCTAATTGGCTATTCGGCTGGGTTTTGGGTTATTGGGGTTCGAAGATCTTTCGAACAGAATTAAAAAAGGGTAAATCGATAAAATGAAAAGATAATAAAATTATTATATCCTCTCTCTCTCTCTCTCTCTCTCCCCGAGGGAGAAGACGTCCAGACGTAATATGACGTTGAGTTCATTTCAAAATAAATAAATAAATGACGGTGACTATTTGCTTGTTAGCCCGCTACCGCCAGTCTTCCTGTTTTCTCCTTCGTGCGAACGACGCACAGAGCTGGTTAATTACTAGCTAGGTATGTTTAGGTGTTAAAATTACGAAGATAGTCTCATTATGAATATTACATATTTGATATTATATTTATATGTCTTGAGTCATTCTACTTTAATATCATGTTTTTGTGATTTACCAGATAATATCAGAATAGATATTTATCTTACTTTAATATTTCACTATCTTACCTCTTATTTTCACTTTCTATTTTGATAGTGAAGGAGGATGTTAGAATTGTTGAGATAATATCATATTGAATATTATAAATTTGATATTATAATTGTATGTCTCGAACCCTTTTTTTACCTCAAAACTGATTTTAGAGTTTCTAAAATCAAAGAATTTATGTTTTTGTTTGTTCCTCAATCTCAAAAGAAGAAGAAGAAGAAGAGTGAGTCCCTCCTTTTTTGTCGTCAACAAGTGAACTTACCCTTTGTTTTAATATAATTTTTTGTCGTCAAAAGATATGAACATTTATAGTGCAACCCTACACTCTAATATTACGCGGTTAGGTACAAACAAGCATGAGCCCCAATTTCGTCTGAAGTTTTTCTTCCGGTGATCAGAAGCTGGAAACGCAGCTAACCCTTGAAGAGTCAGATCCCAACTGGGAAGCGCCGGATGCACAGAACGGCAGATATATAATTCCTATACATATATACATGCACTTTTTTATACATGTATATGTATATATATTCTGGGTAATTCTGATGCTCACACCTGCGGATAACAAGTGAAGTCTACGTACGTACGTACCCAGCTTCTCGATCTGATATATCTGGTTTATCCTTCAAATGGATCTGCCGCGTGTGTGTGTATATATATATATATATATATATATATAGAGAGAGAGAGAGAGAGAGAGAGAGAGAGAGAGAGATGAATGAATGTGGCCGTATGATGCTGTAGCTGGCATGAATGACCATGTCGCATGGTATCTATTTATTTAGGTCCACTGAGTTTGAGGCCTTAATTTGTTTTTAGGACGAATAAGACATTCATATGCATAACGCAACACGAGGAACGGAGAGAAGTTTGCAACAACACGACCATATATAAGAGAAAAAACACAGGCAAAGGTAAAGATAATTAAGATTTGGGGTTGGATACTATCTTGTCCAACAAACCTAATCATAACCACACCTCAACTAAGAGTCGAACAACAATGATAAAGACTCCTCTTAAAGAGTTTTGGCAGCGATGTCGAAGCCGAACAACCGTATCAGGAGGATGTGGATATCGTGTAGACTAAAACGGTCTCGGAAGAGAGATCGCAACGGTAAAACACACACGAAAAGACGGCAGAGTAGAATCCGACCACAGAACACCAAATAAGAGCAATTTGAGGTCTTAATTAAAACCAAGGAAAGAGATTGAAGGCGGAGTTTGGAGTTGGCATGCTCAAGGGCTGCTTGTTTATTGTTAAGTTCCCACTGGTTTTCTGGAATGGCAATGCCCATAAAAATAATCGGGTTTTCTCTGTAGTGGCTTCGTCTCATTGGCACCGACGGAAACTTTCACCTCACCGGTGATGAACTGATCATTTCAAACTCTTGTACCATGCATCTTGGCGTTCGCATGAATATATATACAAGCAGGACGGTCACGGCAGTTGTCGTCCGTCTTATATATTCTCCTTCGAATTCATATATAGGGTCCCGGGGGAAGCCAGGACCGGCCATGCCAGACCCAATTTGTCGAACGCCTTTAGATGGGGATGTTTGGGCGTTTCAGTTCAAGTTGACAGCCCACCCCCCAATAAGATCGACTTGGTTAATTTGAGCGGGTTAGTGTTAAATCATTTGAGAAAGGAAAATAGTGTAGTTCAGTCGACATTCAAAGCGTACGCACGGTTTATGTAATTGTCAACTAGGGCCTTGGCATGTCTCCGCAAAAGGTTCTATCCTGCAAGAACAGCTTTGCTTGCAAGTGGCATGTCTAGCTAGCTAGCTAGCTTGATGTGCATTTTTTTCAACATTCCCTAAATGATGTTTGACCGGCTCATCAAGAGCGTTGGGTCGATATATATATTAGCCAATGGGTCCTTAATTATTTTCGACTCCGCATTTTATTTAGGGTCGAAGTGGTTTCGACCCTGACCTTGATCGCATTCGAATCGTATAATTCTATTTTCATTATTGGGTTCGGAATCAAATTCATTCGACAACCTCTAATTAAAATCTATGAAAAGTAAGTTGATAAATCCCGTATAATTACTGAAGATCGATACAACAACTTTCGAATTTTCTTTTTTATTTTTTGTTGTCGCTACTTTTTATGGATATGTACCAATTTTTCACCGAAATCGTAAAAATAGATATGAAAATTATCGGATTCGGTTTTGATTTGGAATCATGGAAACTTACATGATACAGTTATATATAAGTCCCGAATCCATTAACTCTTCATAAAAAATCTAAGCATGAAAAGTTCAGGTTCCATTTTCACCCCCCCTAGTTGTTATACAATTCTCCCTTAGCAATTGGGCCTAACCCCTTTGATCAATAACTTTTAGTTGGGTTGGTGGAAGGAATCTCAGATATACGTACGCTGCGCTCGATCCATTCCATGCTGAAGTCTGAGTACTTCCTTCCTTCCAAGCCTAGCCTCCGCAAGACAAGGGCACCCTTCAATGATGAGGGTGGAGAATCATGTTTTGTGCCTAACCACTGTCCACTGCTATATATATATATGATATATCTACATGAGACAAGCCATCCTTTTCCTATCAATACATTCACATCCCAAACAGAGACAAACAAGGGGGTTGACAAGAAAGGGAAGAGGAGAAACTAGCCCCTTGCTTTCAATTAGTCAAAAGGGAAGAGTAGAAAACAGAAGACGAGGATAAGAAAATTGCGCACAAGTTTCACCGGAGAGGGCAGTATCAGTAATGCCCGCCGTCAGATTGGATGCTTTTCTTCTTTCTTCCTTCCTTCCTTGTGTACTTAGGGTAGGGGTGGCAATGGGCCGGGCCAACCCACGGGTTCGCGGGCCGGGTCGGCTGCGGGTCATTTGACGGCCAAAGAATTTGGCCCGCGAGCTTTAGTCGGGCCGACATACGGGCCGAAGCGGACCGACGCGAGTTAAAACGAGCCAAATAACTTTTAATTTTTTATGTCAAAAACATCATTTTTACTTATTAAAAATATATTTTAATTAAATTATTATTAATTTTATAATGTTATATTAAATAATTAAATTTATTATATTTAATGAATATTTATTTATAAAATATATAGTTGGGCCGGGCCGGGCCGAGTCGGGCCAAGTCAATAATTTTTGCGGGCTGGGTCGGGCCAGGCCAACAATGTAGTGCGGGCCGGGTTGGGCTGGACCAATATATTTTAGACCGGGTCCTAAGCGGGCCGACCTCGGGCCGGGCCGGGCCGGGCCCATTGACACCCCTAACTTAGGGTGCATTTGGATCCATGTAAAAGTTCAAACAGTTGAAACTATTTTACACGTAGTCATGTTTTCATGGAAAAGTAAAACCAAATATCCTATTTGGTATTGAAGAAAATGATTTTAATGAAAATATTTTTAACATTTTAGTTATTTGTAAAATATTTTCAGAATATTTATTGTTCAACTTTTAGGAGGTAATTTATATGTCATGATCAAAATTTTATTACTTACAAATTCTTTTTCCTGAAACATGAGTTAATCACGTATTGGAAACGTGTTTTAATAATAGTAAAAACATTGATATATTAGGTTGATGATCAAATTTTATAGCTTTTTCTAACTTACTCTGTAAACCATTTGTCCGGATCATGGTTTGAACCCGTTTCACTCGTTGGTCTGAAAAGCAGATCCAGCTATCGGATCTTGCTATCTTTCTTCCCTCCGGCGGCGGCGCGATCATTTCTTCCTCCGCCTTTCTCCGCCGGCGGACCGTGCAGGGAAGAGCCCTAGCGGCTGCGGGGGCTTCCAGGCGATGGGGGATGAGAGGGGGACGTGGGCGGGAAAGAGTAAGCAGGAGCTGGGACTGGAGGGACAGCGCTACCTCGAGGAGACCATCGCCTCTGCCTTCCAGATCCTCTCCTCCATGGACGACGAGCTCTGCAACCCCTCTCTCTGGGCCACTCCTTCCGCTCCCCATGTATTAGGTGCCAACGGAGATGCCATCCCTTCAGATCACCTGGCGCACCCTCCCGATGGCAGCGCCGCGGGCATCGGAGGAGGTGGTGCTCTTGATGACGCCCGCCTCCGATACAAGTCCGCCATCTCGTCCCTCCGAGCTGTTATCGCTGCCATTCCCTCTTCCCAGGTATCAAAATCCTACCGTCATAGGCTCGTAATCCTTGGTGAAGACATTTTCTTTGCGGAAAAATCCGCAAGTTGAGTACATGCCGGTGCATTTTCCTGCAAGAATCTTTCTTTTTCAGCTTCAGTCGAAAATCTAAATGCAAGGCGACTTGTTAAGTTGCTATTAAAAGAAAACAAAAAAAGCACCTCTAAAACGAGCTCCTAACCAGAAGAATGGTAGATCAGATCAGAGTGTTACTGCTGCCGCACTGCCTTAAGGTGTTCTTTTTTGGGGGGGGGGGGGGGCCCGCTGTGTGTTACTTGAAACGTTGCTTAGTGGCACTGCATTCCTAGTTTCTCATGAAGTGAAGCTTTTAGGCTAATAGGTGCATTATCCTTGCTCTCGGAAATTTCAGGAGAGCTCCCATACAAGTGCATCAGATAGCAGGGATGGTCAAGACGAGATGGAGAGATTGGAAACGCGCGCGTCTGTCTTGAGGAAGGTGAATAGCAAACGATATGGTCTTCCATGATCGAACTGCGACTAGTACACCGCCACTCTTGTTATCTGTTCTTTTTTCGCTATGTGAGAAGGCATAGGAGGAAACGTTGGTGCTGTTCCTTATTTCATACAACGAACTCTCTAATTACATATTGTTTCACTAGTTGTGTGCTTTTAGTTTATAGCTCTGGTAACTCCATCAATGAATATGGGCAGTATGCAGTTGTTATTCTCATTTAGACAGAACTGGTTTAGAACATCAGAAATTGTTTACTTTGGATGTAGCTTATTTCATGCATCTGTTTTGTTAATTATGGTGTGAACTCTTCCTATATCCGCTAAACATATGAGTAATGACCAATTAACTTTCACAAATCAAATTATGTACATGTAGATTCAGTCTTTCAGGTAATTAGATAGGTGCATTTACTTTCCCAGCTACCATGGCTAGCCATGATTGATTGTGGAAGTTGGCTACTTATATGTGACTTTTCTGGGAGGTGCCTAGGTAAGTTTAGAATTCCTCTGCATCTCATAACCTTCTTTAGGGGAAATTTAGTTGGCACACTAAATTCTGTCTACTCCTTTTCATTGTAGCTTGTCTCTTTCCTCAACTGAGACCTATATTTTGCTGCCTTATTTTATCTATCAAAAGCCTTTTGCTCTCTCTCTCTCTCTCTCTCTCTCTCTCCATTGCTACGAGACAGTTCCTGTTGAGGGAAGAAAGATATGGTGCTCCAAGGGCTCCAAGAAGGTGGCATGCTGTATCATTCTTCACAAAGTATGCAGAGGTGTCACTGCTACATGCGAGATTGGTTGGCCCTTCCGTAGCTTTTAACCCATGTTTCAGCTTCCTGGCCCTATGTCCTGTTTATTCTTGCTTCTCTTTCAATGTCAATTGTTTCATACTTAAGTCTTTCCAAACTATATCATCTATTTCTAGTTTCTACCATTTTTGTTGCAAATAGGGTGCTTTGTGAAGTCCAATATCTTCATTTGGGTAATGTACCTTACCATGATTAATGGAATTACAATAAATTTGCAAACAAGGATAGATTTGGTTTTTGATTATGGTCAGTGGTAAATGATGAGGACTCCTAAAGATCAATTTTCTAGTTTGAGAAACAGGATAGTGTAGAATTGCATTTTTACATCCTTTTTGCTGGGATGGGGGGCCTACTGTGACCGGGAATCAAGTTTACCCTTGATGCCAACTTTGGCAGTCGGCAGTTTGAAGAAGATTGTTCTTCAATCTTATGTTTCTCTTCTCTGAACACAGATAAACTTGTCATGCCCTGGTACCACTTTGTACTGTGCCATTTTTTGACAATGAATGTGAACAAGGTTCCAGTGGTTGGAATTATCTGACTCCAAAAAGAGATGAGATGAGAGGTTTCATCTCGGGTCTGAATTCACCTGTTGATTTAGAAGTTGGCTCATCCACAGACTATGTTTACATTAATATTATTTTCATCACGAGAGGTCCATGAATGAAACAATGGTTCCCTTTAATTGTCATCTTTTATGAACCACCGATTTACGTGGATAAGATTTCTCTTATGTAGGAGCTCGTGTACAAGAACAAGCATCTGAAAATCCTGATTGACCAGCTTCGGGAGCTAATCGCCGACATATCCACATGGCAAAGCCCTTGTTCAGCATGATCAGCAAGACGACATCCGGACATGGACACAAGATGTTTTCTGGATAGCTCGTTCTTTGTACATGTTTCATCCGAACTGTTGCTCATGAGCCTGAAAAAGCTGTAGCCGAATTGTGATCAACTCGGGTCGAAAGAAACAGACTGGAATTAGGTTTTAAACTAATTTTAATTCCCATCATCCAAGTTGAACACTTTCCTGCAGCTGGAAATCTAAATTGATGGTTGCCGGCAAAATTCAGACTAGCCTTCCTTGCGCCTCCATGGCAATTTCTATATTTCTTCAAGGCGAGCATTTTAGTTGTCATTTTGAAGGGAAACTTTCTGTGAATCATGTTTAAACGCGAGATATAAATACTATGATTCAAGGGGTAAATACTCAAATAAGTTGTGTTCATAAGTATTGGATGTGAAGATATGTGAAACAAAGCAAGCAAATGACAGCTGGGTTGTGAAAGGAGAGTTGGGGCTGGGGGATCGCTCTATCAGATAATCCCATGCTTCATTGTAAGATCTCACCTTTTTTTTTCCCTTAGAATATATATATATATATTTTTTATAAAACTATCTTAGCTTTACAACGCATGCACGCTGCCACGTTGTGCTCTCGAACACGGACTTCTTTGGCGCATTCCTCCGAATAGCTCCCCGGCGTTAAAGCTCCTCGGTTGGGCCGGACCCTCGGGCGTTTCGGACGGCAGCCGGAGGACGTCTGGAAGAGGAGTGTGGAAGAGAGGAAGTTAGAGGCTCGTATTCGGTCGGGATGGCGGACTGGGGGCCGGTCTTCATCGCGGTCGTGCTGTTCATCCTGCTGACGCCGGGGCTGCTGTTCCAGATGCCCGGGCGCCATCGGTTCGTGGAGTTCGGCAACCTCCAGACCAGCGGCCTCTCCATTGTGGTGCATGCGATCATCTACTTCGGCCTCATCGCCATTTTTCTCCTGGCTGTTGGCGTCCACGTCTATGTTGGGTAGCGGAGTCTGGACGGTTGTTGTTGTTGTTCTTGCCTTTTCTTGTAGTACCGCAGTGAGGAGATTGCTCTCGGTTGCTCTTGAAATCTTGTTCTAGTGGGAAGACCTCTCACTCGCTCTCTATGAAATCAATAAATCTACCAATTTCTTTCCTTGTTCGTCTTTTAGCAATCTCTAAACTAGTGTATGCCCACAAAAAAGGAGGAAAAGGAATGCCTTCTGCATTTCTCGTTTCTTGAGGCAGAGATTAGTTGAAAACTTGAAAACGCTAAAATCTGCGTGTTCTCCGACATTTTGCTGGTGTTCTTCCTTGGGACTTTTTTTTTTCTGTATGGGGTACAAGGTCATGATCTTGTTTGGATGGGGGAGGGGTAAGAAATGCTGCTATGTTATTAGTGCTTGATTAACATCTTGGATAAGGGCAAACTGGTCGGTGGAGTGATGGCGGGCAGGCAACTCTTTACTTTACTTCTCCCAAACTATTTTCTTATGCATTAGGAAATTCCTTTACCGTACGTAGCCCAACTTATCAATAATCCGAGACTGCACCTATCTTCAGACATCAGTTTTCATAGTTGGAGAAATTCTTGCTGCTTACAAACCTATGCTATAATGCCTTCATCAACACATTTGTATACGTGGGCAGGAAGGTTTTCTCAAGGAACAGAGAACACCACTACCCTCTGAACCTCGTGTAAGACTGTTTCTTACGCTTCGATTTATCTGGCTGCTCGGTCTATGCATACGTACTGTGTTTTTAGAGCTTCCTCTTCGTCTTCTTGCCCATCAATTTCCTTTCTCAACTTGAGTGGAGTATTGCAGAGCTATATACTTCTTATAGGGGATTGTACTGGCTGGCCTCTAGTTGATGTTATTTGTGACGAGGCAAAAAAAGAAAAATGATGCGTGCTGATCATCATCGTCGATATGACATAGGCCCTCACATGCTAAATTACTTTCGTTGAAGAAGTTGTCGAGATTACAGAAAGATAAACTGTTGGACATCATAAAATCGATGCGCTACATGGTTAATGTAACACTTTACCTTCATCTCTTCCAGACAGAATCTAAGAAACCCATGAAAGAAATACATCACACTTGTTTTTCTCTCTTCTCTGCAGATGATGGAAGCTTCCTAGTACGAAGAAATTAGAGGAGAGAGATAGAGGAAGGATAGCATTTGATGACGAACTGGCCGTAAGTATAGAGGAAGAACAGAGCACACTTGGCTTGGAGGATGACCGAGAAGGGGACCGGAATGGATGGGTCTTCTTTGCCTTCATCCTCAGGCGGCGTGCACATGCACACCGACGACGACGACGAAGAGGGTGAGGACGCAGAAGAATATGACACTGTGCACCAGGATGGAGATGCCGCTGGTGCTCATGTTCCCGAACTCCACCATCCGCGTCCTCGACGGCAGCTGAAACAGCAGCCCCGGAGACAACACGATGAAGAGAATCACTGCCACGATCATCGGCCCCCAATCTGTAGACATCTCTCTCCCTCTCTCTACAGCTAAGGCCGGGGAGGATTACCGTGTAATGTGTGGCTATCTCAAGAGAAGGTGAGACGGTTGTAAGTGCCCGATGTCTTATTTTCGATCATACACTACTTTCTTAGCCAGGAAGCAATGCCATCTCTCTCTCTCTCTCTCGCGTTGTACAATGCAAGGCTTGACCTGGTGAGTACGTGGTAGAAATGTGTTGTCAGAAGAAGAAAAAGAAAGAGCACCGAGGCCAGAGGTGAAGAGAAAATCATGGTGTGGTTGAAGGAGAGTTTTCCTTATTAGAGGGATGATCGTTAGAAGAAGGCGCTGTGTCTGCAGACACTTGTAATTGCTGCTTTACGTGACTCATTCTCCACTTGTGTTTGCCTTTTTTCCTGCGTTCAAACCGGAGTGGATCTATCAGTTCGGCGGAAAAGCTAGCTTTTGACAAAGGCTTCACTGTCTTTTCGGTAAAGAAAGGGGGCTAAGCTAACTTAAGTGAATAAAGCAGCATCTTTTTTTTAGCTGGTGTTGGTATGACAACATAGCAAAATAATGGCATTTAAGCGCAGTAACCTAGCTGGGGGTTGTCGCATCTGCATTTTGCATATTATCATGGGAAAAAATATTCCCTATTTCAAATCCTAAAACCCTGCGTTGAGCTGAATGAAGCACTGAAGTACATAGAAGGGGTAGCGTGTTTTCTTGTGAAATTACAGGGTAATTTAGAAGCATTTGCATCAGTCCAGATGGTCTTTGTATAGAATTGTGTGCTACTTCACAATAGATGAACTTATATGTTAGTATAACAAGGAGTTAACAACTGCATGCAAAGTTTGGCAGATTGAAGCAGTGCTGTAGAATTAATGACGGCACAACCATGCTCGATTAGCTTATATCAGCGATTCAGCATGGCCAGCTTTTACTGTCAATTTCAAGACACAGAGTTATATATATCCAGCATAACAAGGTATATATGAGGTAAAGAAAGTAACACTTCCACCCAGTTCTATCCAACAGCATATACAACGAATATAGAACAGAGAGAATCTGCAGATCAGACAAGAAAGAAATGGATGGTTCTTGACATGAAGTCGGAGAGCCGGCGGCAAAATATGTCCTGGCATCCGCAAACACATGCTGATAGCAAAATATGTCCTGGCATCGGCGAACACATGCGGCGAGCATCAAACTTCAGTGTGTGGCCCATGGTGGTTAAATACGTGCAAAACCAGACCAGCAGCAAGCTCCGGTGAGGCCGGGGTTCGGGGATGCAGCCGCCAACATTTCTTTACTGCACCCACTACATAATTGGAAGCTTGGAGAAGAGCTGGTCTGCAGAGCACAAATTTACAGGGTCACACGTTCAGCAGAAAAGCTTGTAGGCAATGTGGTCTACTGCTGTAACAGCATTGTATCGGTCAAGAGAACTGAGCACCATGATAAAGGCATAAGAATTTCGATTTGGTGATCAGCGGAGTTGCCAGGATGTTATCTTTCAAACGTTTGTTAAAGCAAAATCTTGGACACAACCGGTATAAGGGTATCGTGATAAAAAAGTGGATTAAACAAGAACACAAGGCAAACTAAGTATCCTGGTCTTGACATTATGGAGATTTTGGGTATACTTTTCTCCAAGTGTTCTGATAAAATCTGTATGTACTCGAAAGAATCTTCTTCTTTTTTCAAGGAGACAGGTGCCAGCCTACCACCAGGTGATCTAACCTATGCACCCAGAAGCAAAAGGCTCCTGAGTGAAAAGAACAGGGCATCTTAGGCAGCTGACGCAGATGATTGAGGCAACACTAACAGGTGGAGGGGAGAAGGGGGGTTGGATATGGAAGGGAGAGGAGAGGTCGGAGGGGAGAGATGCAGGAAGGAAGAGGGGAAACTGGGGGGGGAGTGTTCTAAGGCTCCGGATGTGTAATCTAAGGATCTTCTGGTGATGATACTAAAATTGACAGAATATCACTCTTGATATTGACATTTGATAGATTAAGATGACAACGAATACTATCAAGTATTAAATCTGACACTGATAGACTTGTATAAGTAAAAATGCAAACAGGCCCTAAACAAAACAGTTGAAAAGTGCTGGAGAGTGGAGACCCAAACCATCAACCATATTTGATTTCATCTCTCCCACCCAAAAAGACCACCCGAGGTTCCAAGACAAGGAGGAGTCTTCTTGCCTCACTTATTGCTTAGGCAGTCACCTCACCCACGTTTTGTACCATGTGGTCTAAGTATTGCACGAAACAAAGATGTGATAAATTCAAACGATTCCATCAAAAATTAGCTAAGCAAGAAATTTGATATAAGGCAATACCAAATTTCTCTTCCAACATTTTGTCAACAGAAATTAAATTTTATAACCCAACGCAATGTAGTCCACATTGATACAGTATAATAGAATCCGATACTCTCAAAAACAGTTGCTGATAAGGCCATGGGAAGACACATTTCAGACCAGAATTCAGGTAATAACTGCTATTAAAATGCAAATTTTAATCATTACTTCATCGACAACCAAACTATTATTCATTTTGTGATATGGCATTAAAGGATATGATTCAGATGAAAGATCAGAGGCAGGATATACGGATCCAAGATAGCTTCATCTTAAAGATTTACTCTGGTAGCCATAAAAAAATATTATGTTTACTCGTTGCTGTTGGCATGTGCAAGCTAGGCCCCTGATAATGGCTGAATTAGCTAATCCTTGCCAATAACCCCAGATAAAGAACATGAAAAATACTTCATACGATTGGAGCATTTGGTAGGATGTCACACCTAATCGCATCAAACCATAATATTTGTTAACAAAGTTGGGAAGAAAACATGAAATCTCAAGCTGTTAGGTTCTTTATAAGAAAACTCATGCCATCAAGCTTTCTTCCGGATCGGGATTGGCCTTTGGATCAAGATCAACTGATCCTGCAAACCATGCATGAGATTCACGAACATTTAAAGAAACAATATCCCATTAAAAACTGACAATTATATCCTGAATTTATCTTCCCCCTTCACCCCTCCAGCCTCATCCTCCTCCCTGCAGTCTGCAGCAACCAGCCGTAAGCCATCGGTGGCTACCACCCTCTGTTGCCACTACTACTCCAGCTTACGTGTTGTGATGCTGACAAGGAGTAAAAAAGGTCCTCTTACCAGCTTGAATAAAAAACTAACTCATTTTTTATGCGTAATAACTAACTGCTAGTTAATGTTAAACAATTAAGACTTCAAGGGGATTTTGCGAAATTTGACGTATTCAAGGGCCATTCAATAAAAAGTTTTTCCTTTTAATTTGAAATTATTTTATTAAGTTTTTTCAGCAACATGTCTCACCCAACAGATAGTGTTGCTTGGTACCTGCCACTCAAAAATAACCGACTTATCTGCCATTGGCAGTAGATGATGGTAGTCATGACTAGTGTTACTGGACAAGCTAGCCAGCAAGTACCAGACAAATCCTCCCAAATGGTGACTGATATCTCCCCCCATCCGATTATAGCCTACCAACCTTTATGTAAAAGACAAAACGATGCCAAATAATAGATATCCCCTGCACGTATGCACCCAAACGTGATCGAAACAGCTTCAAAACAGATAAATCTTATCATAAAGATGTTCATAATAGACACGGCGACTGTTAAGAACTTCAATGCTTTTCACATGATCATTGTACTTCTAGCTACTCGTGAGTTATTTAAAGATTTGAGGGCCATAGCATGATCCACATACATCTGAAGCGACATCTTCTAGATAGAATTCAAGGCGGTAATGAATGCTACTTTTTCATCAACATCTACACCAGGAACTGGAGGGCATGCAGCTTTTGTGGCGGTATACATGTAATCTTGTTTCGACTCCTCTGCTAGGTCGACATGATCAAATGGGAGTCGCGGAAAGAACAACCTATTCAGATACGAACGCAGAACCTATGAACTCGAGCAATTTAATAAAGCTGAAGGGATAAAAATCGACCAAGCGCGAATGACAAAGGATTGAGGTCAAAAGAGAACCCTTGAAGAATGTGTAACACAGAGATTAGAACCGATATCGATAGGATTCCGTGAGAAGCCAGAACCACGGAAAATAAAAGACAAAGAGAAGAAGGGTTGACAAGAAGCATTGTCAACAGTGGTTCAATCGCGTACAAACTCACCCGACACCTTACGCGGCGATTTGGGCGAAGGCGGTGAAGCCGGACACAAGACGGACCTCCCTAGGGCAGATAGATTCGACAACATCCCCATGAAGTGCAGCACCATCACCAATCCGAGCACCCAAGGCATCAAGATAAACCCGATCATGAACGTCAACGACCCGCACAGCATCAGCGCCAGGGACATCCCGAGCATCAGGGAAGCCAACCCCGCGGCGGACACCTGCGGCCGCCGCCTGCCGCCGGCCGCCGCTACTGGCGGCCTCGACACCCCCAATCCGGAGGAGGACGAAGGCACCTCGCCCGTAAACGCCGCCTGCAGGGGCGCCCGGGGGCGGAGGAGAGTGAACACCACGGCGCACATCTCATCCACCAGCCGCGACAGCTGATCCTGGCCCGCCATCACCACCGTGGATCCGGCAGAAGGAACTCTGGAATCCAATAGCAGAGAAGCTAATGTAAAGAGGCGGTGCCGGCGGAAGGTGCGAGGAACGGTGGCACCGGCCCTTTATCCCGGCGGTGCTCGTCCGCGATCGAGGGTAGGAGGAGCGGATAAAGATGAGATTTTTATCCGTTATTCTGCGCCTCCCCCGCTCCAACCGACCTTCCAACTCCCGATCTCGACCGACCCCTTCGATACCGGAATTACAAGGGAAGCCTTCTTGGAGCTTCGGTGGAGGAGGCCGACGGCGATTAGGGGGTTCCCCTCCTCCCGGATTGATCTCCGAGGGAGCAGCGTAAGGGCGGGGGGGGGGAGGAAGAGTTCTCCGCCCGGACTCCGGAGAACGAACGCCCATCACACAACAGCCGGGCGCAGAGGACCCTCCGTACGGCCCCCTAAGAAACCAATGAAGACACGCCACGTTGGATCCTACTGGACCGAGGGGTTCGCATGTGGAGCAACGTGTTGCGATGCCGGCAAGCAAAGACGGTACGACCGTCGGATGTGCCAGAGTGGATGCATCTCACGGACCACGGTGGGGAGGATATCCAGAGGCGCGTTGACCGAGCCGCTGGCGTCAGCGAGAAGCTGTCCCCCCCCCTATCCCGGGTCCAGGAACGGCGGCAGGTACACGTCAGCGTTGCGTGCTGCTTCCACCCGAAAACTAAATTTAATTAAATATTTGGTTTAATAACGAGATTAGAAAAAAAAAGCTGAACCAAAGAGATCAGTTCAATGATTGGAACGAGATGACTTACTTTAAATATTTATCTAAACCTAGACACATTGATAATGTTCGCAGTTTTCATGACGTAAACATAAACATCCGAAGAGTTCTCTAGACAAAAGTATTCACGCATCGATACATTATTTTCAATAAAACAATATTTAAATTAAATAAAAAGACTATTCATCACGTACCATACCATGAAGTCAAATCGACCCCAATGATATTTAGACGTTTGATTTGGTTCGAGAGACGTTTTTCATTTGATTTGATTTAGGAGAAAAAAATCTGGGATGATCGAATAAAACTAGGGGTGGAAACAGAAAACGATAATTCGATGATATTTCGATTCGATTCGGTTAAAAATTAACGGATTTAAAATTTATTTTTTATCGTATAAATTATCGGAATTAAAATTGAAATAAAAAATAATAATTAAATTTAAATATATTATATAGAATAATAAAAATAAAATTGTAAAGAGATAAGATCAAATTTAAGTAACTATTGTGAATTATTAATTTATTCTTAAATAAAAAATTTTCAAAAATTATTGTTGACAAGATATAATCGGAATCGAAAAATAATAATTCCGACCCGTCTATAGCCCTACTAGACATGAGCACCGTAACCGGTTTTTCCATTGCCCGGCCAGCAGGGTGCAGCCGGCCGAGATTCATGTCCGGAGAAGGGAAAGGTTAGGGGGGCGGGGGACCAAAGATATTATCCACCTTGGAAGCGGAGAGACCAAACCCCTCTTCGACTTCCCCTGCGTTTTCGAGGTGCCAAACGCCACCCCCTAGCTTGTTGATGACGATCGACGCGGGAAGTGAGATATTCGAAGAGGATGGACGGATGAGCTTCTTCCCGTCCTGTCAGAAGCAGCGGCGTAGGAATCTACTGGATTGACTGGGTGAGATTATTCGGTCTCAAATTCGGCGTCACGATATGATCTAATTCAAATCAGACCTAGTTAGTTTACGATCCGTTCGTTGGAGTTTCAAATTTGATATTATATTAATAATTTTAGAGATTAGAGTATCAATATCAAAATCGATACAAGTAGATATTTGTATTACATAATATATTTTATTTTCACTATTAATATTAAAATTGATACCGTTAATCAAACATTTCTTAGTGATTATTAATGAGGTGTTTGGTTGCATGATAATTGAGGTTTTTATTTTAATTTTTAAAAATTGTAAGAAAATTTGTTAAAAGAGGTGTTTGACAACCATGGCAATTTCATGTTTTGAAAGTGATTTTCTTCTTCTTAAACAAAAAAAGACGGTCTCACCTCTTTCTTTTTTCTTGTGGTCCCCCACTTTATTTGGTCATGTGCGGTGGTTACTCTTTTTTGTAATCACATCCCTCCAAACATGATAATTTTATGTCATGAGTTGGTTTACTTTTTATTTTAATACAATTTTTTATCATGAAAGTGTACAAAAAATTATCATGTAACCAAACACCCCATAAGAATATCAATTTTAAATTTGATAATGATAGAGGTGTCAAGTAATGTTGTCGAATAGGATCTTAGAGGTGCAAGAGAAGACAATCAGAGTCAAGGTAGGTATATGTAGGGGTGGCAATGGGCCGGGCCGGCCCACGGGTTCGCGGGCCGGGCCGGCTGCGGGTCATTTGACAGGCCAAAGAATTTGGCCCACGGGCTTTAGTCGGGCCGACATACGGGCCGAAGCGGGCCGGCGCGGGCTAAAACGGGCCAAATAACTTTTAATTTTTTATGTCAAAAACATCATTTTTACTTATTAAAAATATATTTTAATTAAATTATTATTAATTTTATAATGTTATATTAAATAATTAAATTTATTATATTTAATAAATATTTATTTATAAAACATATAGTTGGGCCGGGCCGGGCCAGGTTGGGCCAAGTCAATAATTTTTGCGGGCCGGGTCGGGCCGGGCCAACAATGTAGTGCGGACCGGGTTGGGCCGGGCCAATATATTTTGGACCGGGTCCTAAGCGGGCCGACCTCGGGCCGGGCCGGGCCCGGCCCATTGACACCCCTAGGTATATGCGTACGCAACGATAGAGGGAAATAATATCAATATGAATATTGATATTTTAAAAAAATAATATTAACGGTACCAAAATTTATAACTTTTGCACAGAGTGCGATGATGTTCGGATGGCACTAGACCTAGAAAAAGATTTTTTTTCAATATTTATGCGAGACGTTTGGTTACACAATAAATTTTTTATGTCTTTGTACGATAAAACTTGTATTAAAATAAAATTTGAACTCTTGAAACACCTCTTTTTGTGATTAAAAAAGGAGTGGGTACTATAAATATAAATATATTTATATTTATATATATGACCATACAGGGGATATATCAAAATAAATTAAAGAGGTGAGATCATTCTCTTGTTAAAAAATTTAAAAAATATATAAATTTGTAATAGTTGATAAACATCTTTTTTAACGATTTTTCTAAAAATATAAAATTATGACAAAAACTTAATTTATCATGCAGCCAAACACCTCATTTGACGTTAATTCAGTCAATTTAGCAAATGATTTGAAAGCTTCGACTTCTGAAATTGTTTGCAGCGTATACATTTTACCGAACCATCTAAAAATTAAAACTTTTAGCCAACTCGAACAATATTAGACGTTAATTTACCCTAATGATCAAATGCACACCACATTATAAAGTGTTTGGTAGAATGATAGAGTGATTTTTTGTACGAATATAAACTTATAACATATAACTTCTAAAAAAATGTTTAACGAAGTTATAATTTGTAGAAAGGTTTCTTTGATTAAAAAAAAAAACGAAGTGAAACTTCCTTTGTTTTTTCCTTTTTGTTTGTCATCCCTTCATCTTTTTTAAAGATTTACATTGTCTCCACCCGTTTTACTATCATATCTATAATTTTATTTAGCTCCAGATTTTATCTTAATATGTAATTTTTTTTCACAAAAGTGTGCAACAAAATTATTTGCGTCCAATCATGTTTGGTAGCATGTAAAACTAGGCATCCACCTCTCCTAGAAACTTGATTATAGGTTTTATCACGATAATAGGAAACTTGTTTAGCAAGCATTATGTCCCACTTTGTAAAATAAAAAAAATTATAAAATATTATTATGTTAAAATAATTTTTTAACAACCATAAAAAACTATTTTTATCAAAGAATTTTAATTTAAAAATTAATATATTTTTAAATATCTTTGTCAACCGTTTGGAATTTTTTATCTTGTATTTTTTTTCAGGCAATTTAGCAAGGTCAATAATTTATTTATCGAGAAATAAATTATTCTGTTATCAAGAACTTATATTAATTAGTATAAAAACACTTTCAAAGCACGGAGTTACAGCTAACTAAGAGAGTTTTATTTCAGGAAAAAAAGGATTCATATGAACCAAAACAAGGGAGCATGCTCTCAGATTTCCTGAAAATCATATCCCATGTGATAAAATTTACCTTATTACCCTACCCTTTTGCATGCATCCAAATTGAGGGCACTTTTTGGGTCGAATTTGAGAAGTTATTAGAAGAGTCTATTTTTTTTTCATTGTCAAAACTATGTGAGGCTCCTTCCCCCTTCTTAAAAACGTAATTTGTATTTTTCATATTTAAATATAGAATGAACGATATAATAATATCTATTTTACATGGTATCTAATGGATCCTTTGGTACAGACGAAGCAATACCACTTGTTGTTTCAAACTAACTATATATAAAACAAGCGTACCTGATCTCCAACCAAACGCTAGTTTACTTGTGTTCAATCATATTTTACTAATGTATAGTATATTTATACAGGGTTTCAAATTTATGTTATTTGGTTTACCAATTTGATTTGGTTCATAAGATCTTCGAAGGTTGTTATTTGAAATTTTAACAACAATGCACACCGAAAGGAACAAAACAAAAACAAAAACATATTGTACTTTATTTGATTTTTTTTGGGTTGAACACCGAATAATCACCAGTTATGAACCTTCGTGGAGTTTATGGGATCAAGTGACCTATTGAGTTGAGAGATCCATTGGCATTTTTAAAATGTTTATCCTTAAATTTTATAAATCAGAAATTTCCGATTATTTTATAATTGACCCTATTGGACTAGGCCCATGCATGGATGGCTGGGTCTGCCAACTAGCCCTGACCTAGTTGGATTTTCAGATGACAGAGACCTAATCCTTGGGGGGCACTTCCCCACACCTTCCCCATTCCCAATCCTCTCACTGATCTCACTCTAAAATCTCTCTCACCATCTATCCAATGAAAATTTCTCTTATGAAAATCTTTGTACTAGGTCTAATGGGGTGTTTGGTTGCATGATAATGAAGATTTTTGTTTTAATTTTTAAAAATTGTAAGAAAACTTGTTAAAAGAGGTGTTTGGTAACCATGACAATTTTATGTTTTAAAAGTGATTTTCTTCTTAAACAAAAAAAGTGGATCTCACCTCTTTCTTTTTTCTTGTGGTCCCCCACTTTGTTTGGTCTTGTGTGGTAGTTACTTTTCTTTTGTAATCACATCCCTCCAAACATGATAATTTTATGTCATGAGTTGATTTACTTTTTATTTTAATACAATTTTTTATCATGAAAGTGTACAAAAAATTATCATGCAACCAAACACGCCATAAGGGTAAGTGAAAATTTCAGTTAAAGCAAAGACTGTCGTCCAAATGCGACAGAGGTTTTGTTTTCCTATAGGCTCGATGACTTTTTTTTTAATCCAACAAAATTGTTTCGTGTCTCGAAATGAAATCTTTCTTTCTCTAAAGTTTTCAATTTTCTTTTATTATAGCATAAAATTAGAACTCAGCTTATAGTATAGACTCTCAAGTTTTATATATGAATGCGGTTTTGATTATAGTTTGAAATGTAGGGAACATGAAAGTTATCCCGGAGGAGGACATAAGGTCGAGGAGACAAAAATTATCATCAAAATATACGATTTGAAGGAAAATAAATAGTCTTTTTATTTTTAATTGATTGCATATTTCTTGTTTTTATTGCTGTTTTTATTTCTTTGAATTATTCGAAGTTTGAATCCAAACCGATTGGACCCGGTTTGGATCTATGTCGACCTGGGTCAGGTTGGCCTGGCCCCTCCACCTATCCTCAAAACATAAGATTTGAATAGAAATAAATAGTCTTTAATTTGTAGATGATTATATTTTTTATTGCTTTTTTATTTCTTTGAATTATTCGAAGTTTGAATCCAAACCGGTCTGATTGGACCAGGTTTGGATCTATGTTGACCCGGGTCAGGTTGGGCTGGCCCGACCTGGTTGGACCCCACCCCCCACCTGATTTAGCTTGACTACAATGACTAGATAGAGCCACCACTAGTAGCCGCCATGCAATAAATTAGCAATCTAAAACTTCAAAATCGGCCAGCCCGTAGTTGACGCTTCTTTTCCATGTCCGCATTGTCAAGATGACCCCATATCTTTAGGGGGAGATCATTTCTTCTCTTAGAGAAAAATAAAATAAATATAACGAGACCTACACATTTATTCCCCCCCCCCCCACTCCACCTACGAAGCATTTAATTAATATAGTGGATCTCATCATATATCTGTGTTTAAGTAAGAGTGTTCCCTTCGCAAGCATCTGAGATCTCCCGTCTCTAACCCCAACAATCTCCCCAGCTAGTAGAAAAGGGTGGCATTATATATGGTGAAGAACTTCCTTGTAGCAGTATTTCTCTGTAAAATTGAGTTCTGGGCTTTCTCTCCGAAGGCTAACTGCGTTTGGTGACAGAACTGGATATTCTTTGGTACAAAAACAGGTGAGGACAGCATCCCCTCAAATTGATATGTTGATATTCTCAAAACAACTCGATCTTATTTAGAATCCCATGAATTGTTTTGCAAAGTTATGACAAGCAAAAATTTACAGTTCATATATATATGCCTTGGCCCTAAATGTAAGCATGCATGCAAGAACACAAACCCTAGCTCTCTATTCTAGAACTGAACATCACAGACGAGCAGGATATAGAGAGACAGAGAGAGAATTTCTACATATATATATTGCAACCTTATTTTCTCTCTGAATCTCGCTAAAACAGGCTAGCTTCCAGAGCAGAGTGCTCCGAGAGCTAGTCGTTCTGCTCCAGCCGGAAGCGCTCCTGCATCATGGAGATGTAGTTCGCCGCCAATCTGTCCACATTCTCTTCGCCGTCGTCCACGTACCCGCCGCCGCAGTCCCTCTTGGTCTCCGACCTCGGCGCCCGGACCTTCTCCCTCGGCGCCGGCGGGAGCGGGGACGGCACCATCGGGAATTGATCCTCCGCTGCGACGTAGCCCATGGATGCGGTCGATGCCGGTGCCGGCTTCACCTTGCCGCTGTACTGCGCCGGGGAAGGCTTGGGCGCCTTGTAGAAGGACATCACCAGCTTCCCCTTCAGTCCGCTTCGTCGCCGGCGACCACCGCTCTCCATGTTCTGCACGCTCCACACCCTCTTACACCCTTACGAATGGGGGGCTCTCTCTCTCTCTCTCTCCTCTGCGGGCCTTGTATGTTCTCTGGGCTGCGGCGCTATGGGAGAATTTATACATACAAGTCGGCTTGTCTTAAGAAAAAAAAACCAGAAATCACGTAAATTACTGTCTTTCTAGGGATCGAGCTGGGCTCATCCATCCTTACTTACTTGAGGGCGGTTCACCTCTGGAAGATGCCTGAGAGAGCCCTCCCAAGGTGGAACAGTCTTCTACTTACTTCTGTTTAGCTCCAGATAATCTAATCTCTAAAAAATAATTAATCCGAGTTATAGTAATCAGTTAATTTGATTAAACCTTCAACATATTCTTAAACGGGGGTGTTTTATGTATGGTTTTCCACTTAGACGGCTAAGACACCCTATGCACACAGTATTGACACTTGTATCGCTATTAATTTTGAAGTTGATAGATCTTGATATGTAAGTAATGAAAAGATATTGTTTGGTTATAGTAAAATCAATTTCAAAACTAGCAGCACGAATGAATCACGTTACCTAACAAAAGTGCCATCCGGTATCAATTTTGATATTAATACTAATTCTAACGCATTCACAAGCATATATCATGATTTGATATCCTAACCAAACAGGGCACAAGGAAGAGAAGAACCCACTTTGAGATCGATCGATATCTCGAAGCAAAGCGTTTCATCTTTTCCGATCTCCGGAACGTGCAGGAGATCCCTCCGGATATGATGGTGTTCTAATCTTGTTCTTCCGACTCACCTTCTGGAGCATATTCCGGCTTCCACTTTCCTTCGTGACTACAACCCATCAGGGATATATATCTATATATTTATCTAAATACAGCTCTCTCGATCTGTGTGTATAGAGATCATATATCATTGCCGAGTGAGAGGAAAAAGATCCGCCATGAGTGTGCGTTCGAGTTAACAGAGATAAGGTGAAAGTCTTTTTTTTTCTCTCCCCAAGGGAATCAAAGCAAGTGGGCGGCTTTTTCTCTGGACCCATACCCACTCCCCTGAAGTGATGGAAGATTGGGGGAAGGGAGCACACGATCCTGTAAATGACCCTAGAAAAGAAATAAAGGCGTGTCGATCGATACTATCGATCGAGAGATAGAGAGGGAGGAAGAGATCATATATAGGGGTCTAATTCTGAGTTTTCTTGGGTTTGGTTGACGGGGATTGCATACATATCTACGCTCTCGAATATTGGGATAAGAAAACGAAATCTGGGGTGCACGGCTTCACATTTACGTGAATTCATGAATTGGTTGTGATGTGCAAGTACATTTTGTGATATCAATATAGGTTAGGAGATTGAATTATTAGTAGACTATGTTCCGCGATTAATTATTTTGCAGAGGTTTGCTTGAAAAACTCCTAAATTAAAGGTACGTTTTGTTAAGAATAATCTCAGGATTATTTAGACTAGTTCGATGATGTGATTAGTCATTATATATGATATATTTTAGCAGTACCCTCTTGGGAAGACTATTAATTATAACACACAGTACGTTGTTAATTATAGATGTGATTGATTTTGTCATTACAAATTTCAATTTATTCATGTTATAAGGTTTTGTGGAGATCACATAGAGTACTCTTCCCAAAAGATTACGACAAAATGGTCTTCGTACGTTCTTCCTCTTGAAGTTGTTTTTTTTCTCTCTCGTTTTGCTTCTTTCTTCTTGGATGACGCACACATTCAAACAGCGAGAGAGAAGAGGAGAGCGGATATACAGAGGGGCGCACGTATATATAGAGGTGTAACAATCAAGAGAGGTAGAGAGGAGATGATGATACAAACAAATTAGGGACATGCATGGTATATATATCAAATTAAGACGTTTTTTTTTTTTGAATAAAATGAATGTACAAATTAAGCCGTTCCACCTGCTAGGAAGCTCACTTCCTCCCCGCAAGGAATATCCAAAGATATCCGCCCACATCCAACCCCTTCCCAGATAAGAAGAGTGCTTTTTTTTGGTCAGAATTTGGTCCAAGTTCATGTCCATGGTTATCGGTATCTACCTTTTTTTGCCTTTTGATGTGTAAAGCTACACGTATATACTTTATGTTGAAAACCGCCTCCAACAATGCTTGACCCACGGTACTGTATATATATTCCAAAATATTAAACATCTCTATCACTATTAATTTTTAGATTAATTAATAATTGAGGCACAACATATATATCAAAGGAAGATCAGTTGAACAAAGCATGAACATGTCTACATGTCCATTATATATAGGGGTGTACGATAAAAGATTCAAATAGCTAAAATCAGCCCGATTAGTTTCTGAGCCATTGATTCGGTTTGGCTTGTTTGAGGATATTGTTAAAACTTCCGCTGACCGGATCAAACATGAATGCAATAAAACTAGCATTAATATTGTTAATACCACAATATCTATATATGGTCATAATTAAGAGTACTTATCCTCTTGTTAAGACGGTAGATGAAACTCCTCCCACACCGTGATGCGATCCCATCTCTTTCACTTGATCTGGCAGTGCTGCTTGTATCTATATACATATGATCTGCCCGCTACAGAAGAGCCAGTTACATCAAAGGGAAAGGCATGCATGGTGCTTGGGTGTGGCTTGCTTGTAGGGCCCCCCTTTTGGGGAGATTTTATGGCAGGAAAGAGGGAGATGCTTATCTTTTGGAGGGTGCAACAGGGCCTGGACGGCGATGTTCCACCTAATTAATGATCAGGTTAATTAAGAGAAATATCGGGTGTAAATTAATGGAAGTAAATAAAACATTTGCTTCTAGCTGCGGGTAAGGAGAAATTACCTTCTGGCATGCATACGAGTTACTGTTTCCAGAAACCATCTTCTACGAACATCACGTAATGTAAATGGGAAATGTAGCTCCCCATGAGGCCTCCATGTCTAGCTAAGTCCTCTTCCATTAATTGTGAGTAGAACTTTGGTCAAAATGATTGACCAAGTTGGAAAGAAACAAATATTTCAAGAGCCCACTCAATATGGGTGCGAGATACGAAATAACTTAATGGTGATCTGAACTTTTATCGTGCTATGAAAGATGAAAAATAAGGAAGATCAACTGAATAAAATTTGTCTGTCTCCTTCATATTTCTCTCTGATTTTTTTTTTCTCTCTACATACTGAACTGTGTGATGTAACTGTATATATATATAGAGAGAGAGGGAGTCACAATGATGCCTGTCCTTATATATAGTGTCCTTATATATAGAGTGGAGAGACTGGCTTTAGTTTAACTAGCTAGGATTAAACTCCTTCTCATAGTCAGATCCTGCACCAATTAAGAGCCAAGACTCAATATGCCATGTTCTAGTGCTAATAATGTGCTTCTCAAGTCTAATAATGAGTGGATCAGCCATATAACATTGGGTTAACAAGCTAAAGCTGACCGTCTCTTGTCGTTATTTCAAGGGTCTGGGGTCTGAGATGTATTTTTGATGTAATTGATGAACGGCCCAAGATCCCTTCCTTTAGGGCCAGCAACATCTTATTGGGCCAACCGAGAATGCTACACTTCTGACCCATTTCGAAGGCCTAGGAGATTAAACCTAAATTTTTTTTACCTGATTCTTCCTAGTTTTTAGTCTCATATATAAAGCCCATCACTTCACATTAATCTGGTTTCTAGTTATCTCTTTGGTCTACCTAAGGAACTCAAAGAAGAGAAAAGAGAGGTGAGATAATCCTATGATGATCATACAAGCTCAAATATTGCAAGGCACTTCAACAGAAGAGAGAGATACCCCCGTGGCTCTCAGGTGAGATCTGTATAGGATTCTAAAAAAAAGTAATATAGAAGATTATAGAAATAAAAAAATAAATGAGCTCACTTAAACAGATATATGCCATATGGTTTTAATGGAATGCTTATAATTCTAATGCTCTGCTGAAATAGTCCAACAAGATGCCGAAAGTAAGGTGTCTTCCATTAGAATATCTATGAAAGAGTCCAACTCCAACAAAATGCCGAAAGCAGGAAGGTGTCTTATTCCATCAGAATATATCTATTTCTATCTCTCTCTGTATATATATGTACGTACGTACGTAAATGTATATATGTATATATAAGTACGGACATGATCATTTTCGTGACTCTTTTTAAGGCCCTTGAGGACAAGCATTTACACTCATGCGCGAATGGAGTCGTAAAGCTGTAAGCACGATGCGCCAAGGAAACTTAAATTAGGGCGCAAACGAACGAAATAAATTTGATTCAATTTTCTTATTGCATCAAAGAAAATAAATTGCATATTAAAATAAAACTTATTCCTTAAGGGTCTGTTTGGTACCAAATCTTTTTGGGGATAAATCAAGTTGATTCCCTGAATTTTGGGGATAAACCTGATTTATCCCTAACTTATCCTCGTACCAAACATGACCTAAAGAGTCAAAAACTTGAATATATATCTCTACTTCACCTCATTAGTTCATTAGTAACTCGATTTAATATTAACAATTAGTTAGTATCACATAAATATAAAAGCAAGTTAAAATAAATTTAAATTTAATTTAAACTTAGATCAAACTTTATAAATGAGTTCAAGAGCACTAGATTTACAAATGAGTCTAGGCTGAGTTAAAGTAATAAACGAGTTTAAAAACATGAATTTGAATCCAACTTGAGTGGAACCGTTATTTCAACTCCAGCTCTATTCAATTAGATAGCAAGTTAAACTCAAACAAAGATCGTCAATTCTTCACATAAGGGCTCGAACTCAAGGAGACAAAACCTTCCAAACTTGCATAATATATTACGCGGCTCAAACTAGCTAGCTAGGCTCATTTTGCACCCCTAAACCTAATTAATTAACGGTGCGTTTGGTTGCATGGGAGCTCTTACCATAAATATATATATATATATATATATTGGCAATAAAACTGGTTAAGAATAAAGTGAGATAATTATTTTAAAAAGATAATTTAAACGCACTTTACAGGAGAGATGAAACCATTTCTTTCCTTGTGACTGACTCTGATCTTTCTTTCTTTCTTTTGGCTATACATGGTTTTCACTATTTGTGTTAGCAAAGAAGTTAATTTTATATGTTTAGCTCTTTTATATCTATTTTGATCTAAATTTTTTGTCATAATAATCTTTAAAAATTACTATTATACAACCCAACCCTCTTCGAAAAGCTAGCAGGATATCTGGACTCACTCGGATATTTTGTGCCGGCGCGCGGACGTTGACCTCCCACTACGTCAGCAAATCTCGGCAAGATCTTGTGTCGGAAAAATCACGGAGAAGAACACACCTTGGGGGGGCGGGGCGGCCTTCACATATTATTCTTGCGGCTGAAGTTGACTGAATACAAATCTACAAGCAGAGGAGAGAAGTACGTACGTGTAGTGATCCTTTCCAATGTGTTCCGCTGGATGAAAATCGATCTCTTCGTATTAGATAATGATAAAGTTCGTAAATGCGTCAACTGTGTAAGGCATCCAAAACATGTATATATGTGGATCTTATCCTTTTATATGCAATTTTTTAAGATGAAGAAACCTCAAGATATATATCGAAGGGAATCTCTCTTCTCCAAAACCGATCATGCGCCAAGTTCTGCCTAAAGCGTCAAGCATATATGCTTGGTGTGGTTCTGCTTTCTACCGCGTGAAGAGAGGCTTATCATATATACGGCTATCGTTAAGAGGCACCACAGGCCCGGATGGGATATAGCAGCGTGCAACTAATTCAGGGCTATTTTTTTGATCAAATCAGTTGATTTATCCTCGTCAGCCAAAGAATTCCATGTAGAAATAAGTTCTTAGATATTTTTCTCACACTCTTTTTGGTGTGTCAATCTTTCTTTATCAATTAAATTCGGAGTCCAAACTGCTCCTTCTACTTCATGAATATTGTGTGGTTCTGCAAAACATATGTAACTTGAATTTTCTTCAATATTAAGTAACTAATCTCTCTTTCATTTCCGCAGCTACCCTAACGCAGATATATGACTCTATTTGGTCTGTCAAATCGTGAAGAATATATCAGAGCGGCGGTGGTAATTGAGAGAGAGAGAGAGAGAGAGAGAGAGAGAGGGCCAGTCCAAATTAACTAGTTAGTTTGGCGACCTTTAGATCAGTCATTTTTATATATTACAAGCAAGCATATGCATTTAAATACGTAGATCTCCTCCTACATTTTTATATACTACACGTACAGAGAGGACTGATACACGGCCAGAGTCCAAATTAACTAGTTAGTTTGGCGACCTTTAGATCAGTCATTTTTATATATTACAAGCAAGCATATGCATTTAAATACGTAGATCTCCTCCTACATTTTTATATACTACACGTACAGAGAGGACTGATACACGGCCAGAGTCCAAATTAACTAGTTAGTTTGGCGACCTTTAGATCAGTCATTTTTATATATTACAAGCAAGCATATGCATTTAAATACGTAGATATCCTCCTACATTTTTATATACTACACGTACAGAGAGGACTGATACACGGCCAGAGTCCAAATTAACTAGTTAGTTTGGCGACCTTTAGATCAGTCATTTTTATATATTACAAGCAAGCATATGCATTTAAATACGTACGTAGATCTCCTCCTACATTTTTATATACTACACGTACAGAGAGGACTGATACACAGGGCCAGAGTCCAAATTAACTAGTTAGTTTGGCGACCTTTAGATCAGTCATTTTTATATATTACAAGCAAGCATATGCATTCAAATACGTAGATCTCCTCCTACATTTTTATATACTACACGTACAAATATTCAAGCATATGCATGCTTGATGAATCCGATGTTCCAACAGCGATCGAGTATATATATATAAATGCATGCATCAACTCTCTCAAATGATCATAACAGAGGGAAAGTATGAGGCGCGCGCCATATGCATGCATGCACCATGCAGATATATAGGATATTGATTAATTAAGATCCACATGTCATCTTCAGCTAGATGTTTTATCTAGTACGTAGAAGATCATATGATTAATCGCCTGTGTGCAAGCTTGCATTAATTTCTTCATGTTCCAAGGTTCTCTAGACCACCCATGGGCCGGTTCCCTGCGGCTTCGAGAGTCATCTCCACTTCCTGCATCTGAAAGATCGATGAAGTGAGACTCACCTGCAGCTAGCATTAGTCTTGAACTATACACGCAAGTTAAATAACAAAATAAAGAGCTAGCATGTGTGTGTGGTAATTAAAAAGCTGCAAACCAAAATACACCCCTACACGCTTACCTTTCGATGGAGAAAGGCATTCTCATCTTGGAGTTCTCTTTGCTGCAACAATCCGATCGAGAAATGGCATTAGTTTCTCACACTGTGCATATACTAGTTTACCTGGATATATATGAGAATTTATACGTCTTATCTAGAGAGAAAAATGATTTTCTTTCCATCTCTTTAAAACCTGAAGAACATGTTGCAATGATGTCTAAAGTGCAGATCAATATATATGGGCTTAGAACCTGACAACTTATTTTTGATGATGAACCATAGTTTAGGGCAGTTTTTTTTGGGGGGGGGGGGGGTTCATCCCTCACTTCTATAGGCTTAGAACCTGAGAACTGATATTGCGACTCTTGCCCTAAGAGTCTAGAATATAGATTTTGAAACCAACAACCTCTCCATGAAGTAGGGATCCTCTCCTCCCTCTCTCAAGATGGGTGTGACCCACCTTCTTTAATATGAGAGAGAGGACCTATGAAGTTGAGCTCACCTCTGTCATATACATGCTTGAGTATGTTCTCTCTCACTGTGTGAGCAGAAAGTTATACTTGCTTGGAGGGGTCATGAGTTTCGAATCCGTGCGTCTTGGACCAAAAAAGAGGACCGAAGGGTATCCACTTCACGGCCATGTGGGAGGATTTAGTCCGACACAGACTCATATATTGGTATGATGCGAGGGCATAGATGGGTTTCGAGCCTGCGACCTCCCCTATCAAGATACCAAGTCACTGCATCTTAAAAAACTAAAGTTTCATTTATTTCTGCTTGCAGTATGTACTCGTTGTGCCGTTAGTGATGGATCAAAAAAGACTGTACTATATATTCACCTTCCTCTTTAACATGCTGATGTGCTCGGCGATGATCTTCTTCTGCATAGAGTAGGCGAGGTAAGAATATCTTCCGAAGCAAAATACTTGGATCATAACGTTCATATCTAGATGACAGTACTTAGGATGAAGGGAAAAGAACGTATAGCAGAAAGATGAATGCAATATGTTCCATTATTATCTGATAAGCGGCATACATACACCATCAGAACGATGCATAACACAGGAGTACATAATTTGTCAAAGCAAAGACCTTATCTAGCTAACTTCATATGTTGCTCGATTATTTGCCGGCCAGAGAGTTTGGGCGTACAGTTTCATATCTAATTCACCATGTGTCTTGCTTTACCGTAGCTGACAAATTAAACATGGTGTTTACTAACATACTTAAAAATCATGAAGCATGAACTTCAGCTATATATATATATATATATATATATATGAACACATAGCTATCAAAAAAGAGCACACAACATTCCATAACTGCATGCTATTTTTTTCTGTTGACATATAGCTAGCTAGGAACCGTCAGAGGTCATTTTCTAAACAGTATTGGGAAAAGGAGTGCATCCGTTACAAGCATACTTCAGATCCAGATGTACGAATATATACCTCAATCGAGTTTAGTCTACTAACATATATACTATATAGAAAGAAGTAAGCGCATTAGAGGGTAGAGTTATATGTTGCCTTTCTGTTGCGTATACGCTCTATTCCGTTCTTCATCTGGCGTTCAAGCTGCTTTATTTCCTTGATGCCCAAGGACGGCAGATCTTCCCCAGCCAAATGTCTGCATAGAAGGGAAAATCTCTCTCCTGTCACCTCAATACAATGAAGTAAATTACACTACCAGAAGAACAGGCAAATGGTGCATATATGCATGCGTCAGTAATTTAATTAGAGGTGTTATCTAGATCAGGTGAATTTTGGTTTTAAATTGGCGAAGAACATGCGATTTCAGACTCCCATGTGAAATATTAGCCAATGTTTCCTGACAAGATGGGTTCAAATTAACAAGTTGGGTAATGCTTTAGGGCTACAAAATAAAAACTAGTAATTATGTGAAGTCAATTATTTGATCTTGCCTTTTTACAATACTTCTTTTAGGACATGTTTGCTCTATATGAATGGTTTCTCATAGTCCTAAGAAATTGTATGATTCCTTATGGGGTGTTTGGTTGCATGATAATTTTTTGTACACTTTCATGATAAAAAATTGTATTAAAATAAAAAGTAAACCAACTCATGACATAAAATTATCATGTTTGGAGGGATGTGATTACAAAAAGGAGTAACCACCGCACATGACCAAATAAAGTGGGGGACCACAAGGAAAAAGAAAGAGGTGAGACCCTCTTTTTTTGTTTAAGAAGAAAATCACTTTCAAAACATAAAATTGTCATGGTTGTCAAACACCTCTTTTAACAAGTTTTCTTACAATTTTTAAAAATTAAAATAAAAACCTCAATTATCATGCAACCAAACACCCCATTAATGTATTAGAGAAAATAACTTATGGGGTGTTTGGTTGCATGATAATGAAGGTTTTTGTTTTAATTTTTAAAAATTGTAAGAAAACTTGTTAAAAGAGGTGTTTGGTAACCATGACAATTTTATGTTTTAAAAGTGATTTTCTTCTTAAACAAAAAAAGAGGGTCTCACCTCTTTCTTTTTTCTTGTGGTCCCCCACTTTGTTTGGTCATGTGTGGTAGTTACTCTTTTTTGTAATCACATCCCTCCAAACATGATAATTTTATGTCATGAGTTGGTTCACTTTTTATTTTAATACAATTTTTTTATCATGGAAGTGTACAAAAAATTATCATGCAACCATACACCCCATTAGATACCTTCCAAAGTCTTGTATCCACATGAATGTCTCTCAGCAAATAACCAAACTTGGCTCGATACAAAAATCTACCTGGCTTATTAATTAAGTTAAGAGCACAATTTGACCAAAAAAAAAGAAGTTCCATTCCTTAATAAGTCAAGCTTGATCAAACTCTTGCTCGAATTGATAACTTCATCGGTAACTCAATTAAATAATCAATAATTATGATTAAATGTTTATTTAAAATAAATCACAATTATTAATAATTATATAATGTCATTTAGATATTTAAAATAAGTTAAAATAAAACTTAATTTGAGATTAAATTTAGATAAAACTTTATAGTCATGTTCAAATTAGAGTACAACAAATGAGTTTAGAAGTTTATATCTAGTTTGAATTGAACTTGAGTCAAATTGATAGTAGACTTCAAAGTCGACTTGATTAATAGAAATCAAACTTGAGCAAGAGTTGGTGACTCCTTCCAGCATAATAACAAAAGTGTGTTTCCGTAAGTCCGCTTCGTCCAATGGATCATATTCCTCTTTCTTCTGACTTGAAAGATGTGATAGCATTAGCACAACAATCTACCTACCTTTGGGAGGTGTTTAATTAGGATTACCTCCAAATCACCTCAAACCTTAATCCTATATATATGAGGTTAATTGTGTTTGCCTTTAATTGGTGACAGAATTATTAACATTGTCACTTAATTAAGTGGCATTTGTTTTGGTCTAATATAAAAATTCTAAGCTCTTAATTTCATCTATATTATCTTAACTTGCATTTTAAAAACTACTTGATTTTGCTAAGATGTTTAGTTGCCGATCAACATGTTTTTAATCAATATAAGAACATGTTTATATTCTTGCTTAAGTCTATATCCGATAAAATTGATAGCTCTAAAAATAAAAAAAACTAAAATTTATGACCTAATTAATTTTAAGTAGTTTTTAAGATGTAAGAGATATGTTAGGAACTTAATCAAGATATATTGTAATTCTCTCTAACTTTGACTGAGATGAGAGGTTATATGTCAGTTAGAGAAATCAAACATAACTTTGGTGGGATACGTTTTGTACTCCATGGAGATAATTTTGGATCGTATACATCTACTTAATTAAGTATAAGATTTACTTATCCAAGAATTCGTAGTTGAGATGTAAAGAAATACACTCGTAAATATGTCACTACAAGAAATCTGAGTTTTACCTACTGGTTCTTACTTACCAACATAAATTTAGTTTCATTTACCTACTCCATATGTCTACTAAATGAATAGTCTGTAGATGAATATATCAATACTTACGGACTCACCTTAGTGGGTAAATATTATACTCAATAGATTAATCTCAACCATCCATTCAAAACAAATCACAAGCTTAGATCAATTCTAACTTTAACACATCTCTCTCTCTCTCATCTCACAATCCATTCAAAACAAATGAATAGCCCATATCATCTCTAAAATTAACATACACTATCCCTCTTTCTGCCCTCTCCCGCCCCATCGCACAGCCCCTGAACATCCATCCCGCTCAAGCACACAATGCCTCCTTATCTCATAGCCAACACTCTCCTCTAGCCTCCTCATTCGTGGACAGTGCCAGCTGGTTGAAGTTCTCCCACCTTAGCTCCTTCTCTCCTCCATCTATCCTTCCTCCACTCTTCTCCTCCATCTCTCCTTGGCCGAGAGCGGATCACCTCAGTCCCACGGTGGAGGGAGAAGCCTCAGTCCCCAATCAGGGGCGGCCACATACCCCCCTCACTTAAGTGGCGGTTCAAGTTATGTTACTGAACCGGTTCGGTGAACCGCTACCGAAAAGGGCTGAACGGGTAGTGATTTACAAAGGGCTCGGTAGCGGTTCAGCCCTTTTCGGTAGCGGTTCAAGACTTTCAAGTTATGTTACTGAACCGGTTCGGTGAACCGCTACCGAAAAGGGCTAAACCGCTACCGAGCCCTTTGTAACTCACTACCGATGGGTAGTGATTTACAAAGGGCTCGGTAGCGGTTCAACCCTTTTCGGTAGCGGTTCACCGAACCGGTTCAGTAACATAACTTGAACCACCACTTAAGTGAGGGGGGTATGTGGCCGCCCCTGATTGGGGACTGAGGCTTCTCCCTCCACCGTGGGACTGAGGTGATCCGCTCTCCTCCTTGGCCACACCATCGGTTCTTATTCTCTATAATGGGATCTCCTTCTCAGAATCTTCTCCCTCACAGCTAAGTTTTCTATATACGCTTCACTTTTCCTCCTCGGGTCAGGTTCTCTATATCAAGTTATCCACCCCTTCAGTTCTCCTTCTCCAGTACTAGTGGCGACATGTTCATCTCCTCCGGATCTCCTCCAAGACGCGGGCAAATTCTTCTTCTCCTCCCCAGTAGAAATTCCTCCAAGTCACGGCCACATTATTCTTCATGCAGAGACTTCATTGGTTTCTCGAGTATGACAACTTTGACCTATTGATAATCGATTCGATAAAAGATGAACATGGTTAAGATATTGCTTTCTAGTAGAAATAAAACAATTCCGTCAAATGACTATGTTTTGTTTCAAAATCGTAAGATATTTATTGCGTTAAGTAGGTTGTCTTTTTGGGTCATATTATTTGAGTTATACAATGTTTTAAGAAATCTTGTAACAAATCTATTATAGTTTTTGACACAATTTTATCTATGTTTTGCATTAGCTGGCAGATGTAACACATTCACCTCTACTAGAAGCATGCAATCGACTCCTTCGTTGCTAGTAGAACTTCAAGTACAATGGGTGGAAGATAAAAAAGGAACCAAACAATGTATGCAATTTGGGATATAGACTAACAAGGTGAATTTCTGCTTATTTCATTAAGCTTGACAAAGCTCATTAGATTAGGCATATTTGTTGTTTTTTGTTTGTATGTATTATGGAGTTAGATCCCACATTTCATCATAATTTGTATTTATTTTCTATACTCTAAGTTCGTCCATTTAAATTTAATCTACTTTAAAAAGTGTTTAACATATCTATAAGTTTTACACACCATCGTGTGAGGATATTGAGACTCAATAGGTTATGGAATGTTGTATGGTGTAGATTGCGGAATCTTGTGACTCAAAGAGTTGTGAATGTATTGAGTTTGGATGTTGAAATATGTTGAAGTATTATGTTTGGATGTTGTGACTTTTGTGCAATATTTGAATGTGGGACTCCTGTGAGTTTCTCGTATGTATGGAATGTAAATTGAAAAAGTGTGGACTATATAAATTGTGTGCATTTACCTACAGCTACACTGTCTATAGATAACTATAATATCAACATGTCATTAGTATTAGGATTTTTTTTTTGATAAACAAGAGGTAGGGTCATTTATAGGTATAACATAGGTATTGATAGGGTCATTTATAGGTATAATCTTTTTTACCTATGGGCGTCCAATAGTAAGAACATGCGTAAATCGACAAACTAATATTTACCTATGGGGATTAGTTCGTAGGTATAGGTCATTACTATACCTATTAAGTATGTTGATCCATAGGTATATTACATGCCATATATCTATGAATCCATCTGTTGATAAAATTTTTACCTACTCATACTATACCTATGAACAATTTCAAATGTAGCTCCGTTGGTAAATCTATTTACCTTCGCGAAAATGGCATACATCTGCGAATTTCTAACATAGGTAAATGTCAAATTTCTTGCAGTGTTATATATATAATTAGCTTGCTAGAAGTTAGCTATCATTGACTAGACATTCCAAAAAGACTAGTTAAAAAGAAGCAAAATATTGATAACCACGACCCATGAATGCATGCTTCTACCGACTGAAAGTGGACTTACAAGTTCATTTTCTTTGTCACACACGGTGAAACTAAAATATACAATTATATATTTGCTAGGGTTGTGCAGGGGACGGTAAATGGACAGGAGACCGTGAGAGCAGGTGGCCGGCTTGTCAAGCAAATCGAGTAGGTTAGGTTGACAAATTTGTTATGTTGATATAAGTACCAACTCCTAATTTTTTTAGAGTTTAAGTTAAAAATACACGTTGATTGGAGCTTGATTAATTTATGTCACGACAATCAAATTAGGTATATATATATATATACACCCATGAAGAGATGAGCAAATCTACAGGTAAGTTAACCACGAGCAAATTAATTAACGAAAGTAAGATGAAAAGTTTGATGAGTGTATATATATATAGTTTGATGAGTGTGTACATATATATATATGTATGTATGTACCTGTGTCGGGCCTCCAGCGATTCCACCATCTTCTTCAAGTTGTCAATCTCTGTTCTCCAATACTTCAGTAAGAAGATGATGGTCAGTTCCAATATATCTTCTACATCAACTACTAAGAATTATATATGCACAATAAATGTTTAGAAATAATCGGCATTTGGGACAGGTGTTTAATTGGTTTATATTAACACACAAGTGGTGATGATCGACTTATCTCCAAAATTAATTTATGACAAAGGGCTTTCCAAGTTTAATCTCTGCAGGATGTCGATTCATATTGTTTGTTACGTACTCACATAAATATTGCCTGGGGATGACTAGATAGAGATCTTCCAAACTTAGAATCAATTAATTATGCAGAAAGTTTTTATCAAGGTTATTCTGATCAAGGCCGCACAAAGAAAATAGGATGTATACAATTTTTTTAGATGGGTTATCGTCAGACCCATAGGTGGACACTACAAATGTATCAACGAGAAAATTCCTATACTCTCAAATTCAACACAAATAGGTGAAAGTGAAACACAAAATATAATGAAATTCAGTTCATCAAACATGATGCATGTAGATCGATGGACTTTACCTGTTTGTACACTTGACTAAAGCTTGAGAGTTTTCTCTCCAACTTGAGGAGGTCTCCAATATTCATTAATTAAGACGCCATGTTAAAGGCTTATATATATATATAAGGCATTCACTAAACGAAGAGGATTAAGTTCCGCAATGAAGTCAATACTACAATATTTAAGTATTGACGACCATAAGGAACTCAATTCCTCTGATAATTGTTTCATAACAGTAGAAATCACGTCTCAGAGAGAGAGAGAGAGAGAGAGAGAGAGAGATTCTAATCTTCATTTCTAGCTGTCGTCTGCGTTATGGGATCCAAATAAAATTCCATGTAAATGAGAGCAATCACACTGCACAATAGACTTTTGATTTCAGTAAAGGGAAAAGAAATCTGCTTTCAGATTTGACAAAAATATATAGCTGAAAATTATATATATAAGCTACGATTGTACGTGTAGCTTGTTGGTAACCTGTCGCTCAAATATATGTGTGATATATGATACTCCCAAATATAGTAGTTGGACTGAAAGGATTGAGAGAAGAATGAAGCTCTAGTAAATTCATCATTTTACGCGTTAGAGTACCTAGATGATCCTGCAAATAATTTCAGCCCGAACTTTAGAGCTTCATCTAGATCTCCTATCAAATATCAGCCTAAGTTAATTATGTCCTACAATCTAATGCGGGTACTTTGAAGAAATGTGGTGCAGGAGCAGCAGTGCAAGAACAATCCAAACGAAAACCTAAACCTAATATTTGTCTCCTAGAAAGTTACTTAGCCCCCTTGCAAATTAACTTTTAATTGACCTTCTATGGCTTGTTTGGTACCAGATTATTTAGGAGATAAAGCTGGTTTTTCCCCTAAATTTGCAGGATAAACCAGCTTTATTCCCAAAATTAATTAATCTTGTGTACCATTAAAGAGCCCCGTAATGTGCTCATGGCTGATTTGCTCGGCCGGAAGATAGCATTAATCCAAGACAGAGATGATTACGTGCTCGTACATAGATGCAGTATTTATATACCAAGGACTTGATTATTCTGACCGATCATCTGTCTTGTATTGCAGAGGCTTGCGTCTGTGCTCGACGGTATTCCTTCCTGCAACCTGATGCCGGTTGAATCAGATGGCGTCATAAATATGTGTATATGCATCAGGGTCGACCCTTTATCATCTTTTTCTTTTATCCGAAAAGACGGATTGAACACAGAGAATGACGTGCGCCTAGCTAGGAGAGTACAACAATATTGTTGTTGCAAACTAAAAGCTAATACATATAATGAAGGACGCTTAAACAACTGCGGATGTCTGTCCCAACTCCCAAGTGTGTGTGTATATATGTGTATATATATACATATGATTCTACGAAGCGTTAGGTAAGGACCTGCCAACCTACGGCTCTTTAACTTAAGTCCTATCATATATTTTTCTTTCTCAAAAAAAAAAAAAACTGTGGATGTCTGTCAGGGTGTACCAGGTATATGAATCTACGAAGCGTAGCAGAAAGTACCAAGTTGATTAAACTTACGATATGACCGACGAATAAACTGGTGCATTGACCTAAATAATCCGCCAAATTAAGAGCAAATGATCAGTTCTGTGCATCTGGGTGCCGTTACATCGTCGTAGTACTGCCCCCTCCCTTTTCCCCCCCCCCCCCCCCTCTCTCTCTATCAGAAGACCACCTTAAGCTTCTTAATCATACGTAGTTAATTCGGTTGTGCTTCTTAGGAGGGGATCGATTTCTGTTAGAAATCTCAAACAACTTAAAAGTTCCAGCCAAATGTAGAAGACTTTTTTCTTTTTTATTTCCATTCTCTGAGAAGTAGATAAAGATTTCTAAGAGCTGAGAGAGATAGACGGAAGAAATTGGTATAAAAGAAATCTCTCAATATATATGCTCATGAACATGAGTTTTTGAAAACTTCTGCAAAAAATTCCAACACATAATACACACACACACACATATATATATATGCTAACCAGACGCGCCCTAGCTAAGAGTGCTTAATTAGGTATAAAAAGAGAAGATATATGAAGATGATTACCTTTGGTAGACCGTTAAGTAATTAAGATTTAAGAGCACTACCGAAACAACAAGATCATACCTCTAGGGTTCTGGAATGGTGACTGCTCAAATGGGGCATCCCCACGGCGTTGCGGTACCTCGTGATGATCCTGTCCATGCTGCTTGAGGAACCCGAAGAAGAAGGAAGAAGATGTAATTAATAATTACTTCTCACAGCTGAGAGAGTTTCAAAAGAGAGAAAATTATATCAAGAGCAAAAACGAGAATATAAAGCATGCGATCGACTTTCATAACGAATTATAAGAAGCTTTCTGAACTTTGTACACGATTAACGAAAGAGATCTCTAGCTAGCTCCTCCTCTATTTCCATATACTACACATCTCTCCATCTCTGTGTGCATATCATCTTATTATTTACTGCCTTTATATATATGTATCTACCTTCGTCTTCTTGAAAGGGGAGTAAGAACAAGCAAACAAAGCAACGTCGACGGCGGTCTCCTCGATCGAAGAGTCTCCATTAATTTCAGAGAGAAACGCTAATTAGATATATATCTATACATTAAACGGATATATATATATATATATATTCTTGCTGGAGCTAGTGCGTGGAACTCCAAATCACCTGTTGACTAACTGCTGAGAGATATCGATCTCTCAATCTCACGCGAAGTTCGAGCTAGGTAGCTAGAGAGACGACAGAGAGAGAGAGGGGGTGAACCGAAAAAAAAACAACGAGAGAGAGAGAGAGAGAGAGATTAGGGTTAGCACAGGTTCGTCACTGACTCGTGGCTGGAGTACTGGTAAGTCTTGCCGGTAGGAGAGATGATGATCAGCCCCACCTCCGCATCGCACAGCACCGACAGCTCGTAGGCCTTCTTCAGCAGTCCGCTCCGGCGCTTGGAGAAGGTGACCTGCCTGCTGGTCCTGTTCTCTATCCTCTTCAGCTGCACCTTCCCCCTCCCCATCTCTCTCTCTCTCTTCTTCTTCCCTAGCTAGTCTGAGAACAGCTTCGTCTTTCCTCGCCCTTGCCGAGATAAGGGACGACACTGGAAAGAAAGAGATAAAGGGCACCCAAAAGAAGCACAGGGACAAGGAAATAGCGATAGCTAGAGCCAGCAAGATGGTGCGCCATCGATATATCGATCGACGGAGCTGAGATTGATTGCGAGCATCGATCTGATCCCACATCCGTCGACTGCCCACGACTCCTACCCCATTTCCGCGTGATACGATGTTGGTCTCCACACTGTGCACAGCTGGTCGATCGAGGCCGGGCGAGTACACGGATCGATGACTCGGCGGCACCACCGCCATTAGGGCCCCATGCTGGTGCCGCCGCACGGCGGCGTCCGGAGGTGGTGTTGATATATGCCCCGCCCCGATCGACGCCCTTGACAGAAACAGTGAACGGCGGTGGCACCCCCTGGGCCGCCGGATCACCATCCGACGGCGGCGGGGCCGGCCCTGGTGAAACCCCGGTGCTGCCGTGAGGCGTCCCTTTCCCTCTCGGGGTATCGGGGCGCGCGCGATCGTACCGGAGGAGGAGGGGTGGGATCATGGTCGATGTATACTATTGTTATATGGGCTCCCGATTTCACCGGCCACAGGTGCTCGATGTGGTAAAAACCACAACCCCGGCCGGCCAGGGGGCGAAGATCGAAGATCGATATATATACATACACACAATTATGAGTAACCGGCCGCTTACCAGCTAGCTAGCTAGGGTTCTGAAACACACGCATACATATATATTGACACGCACACGCAGGCCCTTCCCCTTCCCTTGTATGGTATGGTTTATATATATGGTATTCCCTAATCCCCCCTCTTTGTGAGGACAATATACCATATATATTTGCACTCGGCATATATATAGAGGGGTTCTTGCTTGCTGCAGGTTGCCCTCTACAGTCAAATATTGCGCAGTTTGTGTAGATATATATATGTGTATACGACGACGCAGGTGGAGTAGTTTGAATATGATGAGCGGGGTACAACAGAGAGCCCAGTACAGCAGGCGGCCAGCGTTCTTCTGGTCTTCTCATCTTTTTGACCTAAGCTACTAGATTAATAATTTCGTCTGCCATGTTTCGATAATCAGAAAAAATACATATATATATGTATATATATGTACACACACGTACGCGGGCGCACAGTTCTAGATAATAATAGTAGTAATAATGATATAGGTCAGCTTCATATTAATTTGTAATCGAATACTTCGTACATGGGAAAATTCACGAACCATTCTGCAGGTCTCCTATTTGTGTTGATTAAGTCAACATTAATTTATTGGGTTAAAAAAAGAAGATATATATATGTTGTCATTCTCTCTCTCTGACTTGCTTAAAATTTTGTGTTGGGTTCACCGGTATTGAAAGTTTAATTAATTACTTTTTACACGGTCTAATGATAAAGTTCTGTATTAACATACATTCTGAGATAGATCGATAAGCGAATAAAATTATCAAGTTTGGCGTGACATGATTATAATATATAAGAGCGGTGGGGACCATATATATATTAATCATAAAAGGATGGGGACCGCAAAAAAAAAAAGTTCTCACCTTTTTTCTTCTACTAAAAAAAACTTTTTATAATGATTGCCAAGCACCCAGCTTGTTAACCAAGTTTTGTTAAGAAAACATAATTTTGTAACAAGTAATCGATTTATCATGCAAACAAGCACTCCTAAGATACGTATATATATATACATGTTGTGACATATATATTAATCAATTATACACACACACTGATGGCCGATGGAGTTTCGACACCACCGGGAAGAAAATTAATTAAGCAAGCAAGCACTCCTTAATTAACGGCCTTTTAATTACTTAGTTTCCGGGCGATTTTGAATATTGTTAAAGGTTTAAAGAATTTTCTCGAGCATTTTCATTTCACTATAACGGGACCGCGTGAGAGAGACCGATCGAGGAGTGTTTTTTATTTAAGAAAATAGAAAGAAGAAGAAGAACATCAGGAAGCGAAATGCCACTAACACATGACAGACTGGGAAATTCTCTAAGTCGGATGGCGAAGTGTAAACCGGACGATGATAAAGTCTATAATAGCATTGCATTTATATTTACGATCCCCCAACACGAATTTTGTCTACTTTTATGGCATCCTCAATTTAAGTGTACAGGAATAAGTTATTTGTCACCGGTAATATTTAACGAGTTATATACAATATTATATATCGGTGTATATATATAACTTATGTATTTAAAAGAATTAAAGCTACACGTTGATTATTAAATTGCCATGTTTTTGGTTGTCGTCATTAATTATAAATGATTAATGAGTCACCACAGTAGCAATGAGATTAATTATTTGGCTTTAAAAAAAATTTCTCATTGGTACGTACACATATGACAGTAGTACTGAGACAAATACTTTTTGTTGCGTACGTACGTGTATATATATCCTTTCTCCGTCTTTATCTCTTTTTAAGAATGACCGGAAGAATATTGTAATTATAAGAGGCGACCGTCGTCGTTGACTCCACATATGAGCTAGATAAGAACTTGAAATGAAATTTCAGTTAGTTTCTTTGACCAATGCAGTCGTAAAGTTGTCTTTACTTTTGCTTTTCTCCGTAAGAAACTTAACTTATGCAAGCCTGCGTCAACTACGAGAGGCCGGTTAATTAATTGACACTGCCATACCAGGTCATCTAACCGTAACTCAGGCCCTAATTAGGTTGCATATACGTAATAATCGCTTAAATTAGCTGGCTGACCTAACAACCGCACTACTTGTCGAGAGATCACCCATCGTCTAGAGATAATATGGTTAATTTTGAAATTCTTTCGACTCAGTCCCCGAAAAATAGTTATTTAATGTTATTGGTAGTCCACTGATTTAATCTCTCAACGTATTCACAAATAGAAATGTTAGAATATAGTTATGTATAATATATAATCTATGTTATTCAATATATTCTTTATATATAATTAAGATATAATTTATTTTTAAATAATATTTAACGATGAATGTCTATATCGATAGTATGAAATATAATATATATTTAAATATTGATAATCGTATAATTACGTAATTTAATGCTGCTGGCGTAGGATATTACATCTCCTTGAAATCAGATGCTGATCCAAAGATTAATCTAGTGAGAGATATTACGTAAATATGATTCTCTTCTTTTGCATATATATACCACTCTGCCCATTTCCTGCGACCTCACTGCATCGATCGATCATAATAATAACCATCACACTAAGTACTCCCTGAATATGTGTACAATACACAATCACGTCTTTACAATAAAATTTAACTGTGAGGGTAATTTAAGAGTTAATGATGAGGATCTCCTCAGATATATATATATATAGATATATATATATATATATAGAGAGAGAGAGAGAGAGAGAGAAAAGATTAATATCCAACTCTAAGATAGATAATCTATCTATGTGGGTCCCTTTGGTAGTAGATTATTCAGGGGATGAACCGGGTTTATCTCATAAATTTTAGGGATAAACCAGCTTAATTAATTTAATTATCTCTAAATAAGCCATGTACGTACCAAACAGCCGCTTGCAAGAAAAAAAGTTTGAGGTGGTGATAGCACCACTAGCAAGTTAAATGTCCTTTTCTTGATTTTGTCGCACAATAATAATGGTGACGAGTGGATGGATATATATATATATATATATTATTAAGCTAGCTAGCAATATCAGTTAATAATTTATCAGTCGAAGACAAGTCTTGCTCGTCCAGACTGAACATTAATTTGGTCTAGATAACTGAGTGCAAGGAATTATTTAACGTTCATGACTTGATTATACAATGGGATTAATTAGTATCTCTATTCAATTAATTTTAGGATCTGCACATTACCTTAAGAAGCATGACAGTCAACCTTTTTTAATTACTTCCACTGGTCCTGACAGTAATCTATTAATCAACCTCATAAATTTGAAGTTTGAACTATTATTACATATGATTACATATCATTTATGGCATGTCCTATAAGTTATTACTATACGATGCGGCTTGATCCTGCACGTTTAATTAGTACCGGTAAGGCGGTAACAATATTCATGTACTGATCATATTGATATCTCACGGAAAGATTTCTAATGAGGTGTTTGGTTGCGTACGTGATTGAGTTTTTGCTGATTTTTAATAAAATTTGTTAAAGGAGGTGTTTGGTAATCATGGACAATTTTATTTTTTAAGCAATTTCTTTCTTAGACAAGAAATGGAGTATCACCTCTTTTTTATCTTGTGGTCCCCCTCTTTGTTGGGTCACATAGGTTAGTTACTCTTTTTTTTGTTATCACATCCCTCCACCATGGTAGTTTTGTCATTGATTATTTCATATTTTATTTTAATATAACTTTTATCGTGAAAATGTACAAAAAAAATATTAAGATGGTCAAATATTAGGGTTAGGCATTTCATTATATTAGCATGTTTGGTGCTTAAAATACCTAATCTCTGAATTGTTCAGTGATTCAGATTTTCAGGTAAAACATTGGAACTTAAAAGATTTGAATGTGGCACTTAACTCTTAAAAGAATATAATTTAATGTTAAGTGGCTTGCTACAATTTTTTATTTTCGGAGGTGTAGGATAATTAAGATTCAATTTTCCCGCATTAATAAACTAGAGATGACACTATGAAATTAGGCATTTAGATTAACTCAAATCATGCAAACACCATCCTAGCTAGTCAGCTTCTTGCGGGCATATTGAAAAGAAAAATTGATCCGCAAAGTCTAGTGTCATAAAATATCTTTGTCAAAGATACCAGGTAAAAAATTGACCGAGAGTACTACTTAGTTGTAGATTTGATAATTGAGCTGAAAGTCTCGCCATATATAATCTATACTAGACTGAAAGGTAAATTCATTTGATTTATATATACGTACATATATATTATTCTCTCATCAGATTAACATTTCTTAATTGGCATCAAGACCAATGACCATGTCCACAGAGAAACCAGGAAAAGTTCATGTTCAGAGGGTATTACCTTTCGAACGGAGAATGACGTTGGACGTTTAATTAGTTAATTTGGGCTGCGAATTAATTAATATGTCAACAACAAAATGAATTTATTAACCGGTGGACAGGATGGTTTAGGGGTGAGGGAATGTGTACCAGATTTACAAGCCATTAATTTGTGAATCAAAATTAGGAATGATGGGAGATGCAGTAGAAGAGAAAATAGATAACTGGAAAAATCTCATCACCACAAAACAGTTGGGTTTAAAGGAGGTGTTGACTACAGTGTTGGTCTTGTAATATGAGGCAAGAGTGGCATGAGATGATCGAGGGGAGGCAGAAGAGGCCTATACAAGTATATATATAGAGAGAAGTGAGCACACTTCATAAAAAAAAATTAAGATCCATCAAAGACTGTATATGTTGCAACCAATATATGTATGGCTAGTACAAAGAAGAAAAAACATTGACAACTCTCGTGGGATGCATTACAACCTCACAAAAATTACAGCATTCAAAAAAGGAACCAAGTTAACTAATATGTATTTTATATGCTCAAGGTTAGGACAGCAGACACAACATATACACACACACACACACAGAAGGGGCGTGAGAGAAAATATGGGGCCGAAGAACTGAAGTATTAAAAGGGGTCTTATTTTAGGATGGGCGTGTGGAAGAAAGACACGATTAACAAAATAAGCAACACAAGAAACGATATCATTCTATAAGATAAGTGATATATTGACAGGACTAGGATGAGACGAGTAAGTTCAAGGTGTTGTTACTGTCATCCTGCCTGGCCATCCCCATTAACGTATTGGGTGCCAATTAACTAGAGCGTGGGATATGTCATAATCGGATTAAACTGTTGAGAGCAAGGAAGGTGGGGTCGGGAGTCGGGACCGGGTCGGTTGGGGTCGCAAAAAATAATAATAATAAATTAATTTTGGGGTCGGGGTCTTGGGGTCGGGACCGGGTCGGTCGGCCCCAAAAGCGACCGGGTCGGGACTGGATCGCGACCTGTCGAACTATGGTTGCGAGTTGTGCTTAATTATGTTCTAAATTAGATTTACCTTTGAAACACTAAAAGAATCTTTTACTAATAAAAAATATACATAAATATATATTAATCATCTTCTCGCGTTAAAAATAAATATTCAATCCGATTTGAGTTATTTGTTTCGCACATTTGGTTTGATTCGAAGGACCTTTGAGGCTAAACCAAATCGGCTGCTAGCTATATAGTTCAACCCAAATCAAACTGAACCAGATTACTTGATTTGGTTTTTGGGGATGAATGGAATAGTGAGCACCCCTATTTAGGGTGCTCACTAAGGAGGCTCCTAAAATGATGAAACCAGACTACCTAGTGAAATAAGCCACCTTATTCCACTTGCAGCCAATTTGGTTGCAAGGGTGTTACTTTACATCCTCTATATCACTAACACAGGTAGAACATGGGGTCAAGTGAGCTACTCCATTCCTTTTCAAAACAAGAGTTACTCAATTCTTTAGATTAAGGGATACATTATTAGTTAATTATTTTATTAGTCATATTATATGTTACGTAACATATAATATTTTGATATTATATAGTTAAAAAATTATAATATTAAATAAATATATAATATTATATTTATGTATTAGCATTCAACATGTTATGTTAAGTCTTACGATTTATGCTATATTATATGTTATTTTATTATTTTATATCATATTATACACTACATAAAAATGGTAAGATAACGCGTTAAATATTCGGATATTTTAAATATTGTACTTGATTTTATATTGTATGTCAATATCATTTTATATTGTATATGCCACACAAGTAGTTATAAGATAATATACTTAATATTTTAAATACTATATATATTTTGATTATAATTTATACTAGACTGTGGTGAAAACTCCTTTGGTTTACATCCGCATGCCATCTGTTATACGAAGTATTTCTCTCATCGGATAAGCAATATTTTTTTTATCAAGATCAATGAGCATGTTTCGTTTTGTTTGAGTGATTTGAACTCTTTCGACATATGTATTGTACTCTCTTTTTTTGACGAAATATATATATATATATATATAGTAAAGTTTAGGTGGTGGACAGAATAATTTAGGGGGAGGGGTTTGGGTTAAAGTTCAGGTGGTGGACAGAATAATTCAGGAGAGAGAGAGAGAGAGAATAATGGCATGTATTTTTTACATATTTTAAGAAAGGTCGCCATTAGGAGCATAAATAAACTGAGCATAGCCCTGTGAGGCTTATTAACTTTGGTTTTGATATCTGATGAAAGGGTCAAATAGTTTAGTAGAGCAATATATAAGATACCATGTGTATTCAGTTGCGTACGAGGGTCAGTTAATATATATATATATATATCCAGGGAGTTTATTAAAGAATTAAAGTTCAACTAAGATATAATTTAGTTTAATCAATATTTCCGAAGAAAAGGAGTTAACCTTAATAAGTTACTAATATTTAGGCCCAAGCGATTGCCCCTCAGGCGTCTCGATTGGTACTCCTTTCTTTTCACCCTAGCTAAACAATACATGTATGTATTTTGTAAATCCTCGGCGCGCGGCTTCTAGCAAGGGTGTTTTTGTTGCACAATAAATTCCCTTAGACCTTCATCATAAAAATTATATTAAAACAGAGTCTAAACTTGCCATTGATAAACAAATTGTCATACGTTTGAGGAGATGTGTTAACGAAGAGAGAGTAGAAATCACGTACTAAACCAAAAAAAAAATGAATCTCTGATTTATTTATTTATTTTGGAACAACCCTGGCCAACATCCATCAATGGATCCAACCCCCGACCGTGTGCTGTATGCGCATTAACCCTTTAGATACAGCCTCTTCACTTGCAGCTGTCTCCTCGTGGTGGTGGTGGTGGTCGTCGTCGTCTTGATCTTGGTCTTCTTTCTTTCTTTCAACTTGCAACGGTCACTTACACGACGTGCAGGAGTGTTCATGATTTGAATGAGCTCGACTCTTAAATATTTTTTTTCAAGTGAAACCAAATCAAACTATCTCTCGGATCAAATCAAGTTGAATCTAGTTCAATTTAATTTGATTCGGTCTGATTCAAATCATATATTATTAAGATATAGCCAATATGTCGATATTTATTTTTATTTTGTTTACTTTAAATCATATTCAATTAAAATCTTATGTATATATTTGTATATTATATTAATTTTTCTTTAATTTTTTAAATCAAATTTATTTTATAAAACTTATGTTATATATTAATTAAATAAGTATTATGTTTCTCAAGCACCGTCAATGCATACATACTACTTCATTTAGCATTGATGGCGCCGCCTCCCACCAGCCGTTTGGTCACATGATCAGCTATTGTCTTTATTACATTCATCATTCTGGCACTCATATGTTTACTACAACAATTCTTCTCCCCCGTCAAGATATGCAAGAATTTTTTTACGAGTCTTATATATAAAATATATATAGAGAGAGAGAGAGAGTAAAGAAACCTTCTTACACTCATGAACGTGGGACTAATATCCACTGTTCCACCAAGCTATTCATCACCCTGGATGGGTCGACCCGGTGTCGCTTTTGACCATTTATCTTCCAACCAGGTCGAAGATCGTTAATTTATTTTTTAAAAAGAAAAAAGCAGGATCGCTAAATTGAGTAAGATCTCCTTGCTTACCTTTGATTCTGATTCTGATAGATTATCATAGCATCTAATTTAGATTCCGATACTTAGTTTTTTTTTTTATAAAACTTACATCAAGATATCAAAAAATTCCATTTGCACCCCTACGGTAAAATAACAGTCTTGTGTAGGTTGGTTAGAACTCAGGACAGGACATGTACGGATGCCGACGACATACATCTTTAATAGGGAATTTGGTTGCATGATAATTTTTTACACATTTTCATGATAAAAAATTATATTAAAATAAAAAGTGAACCAACTCATGACATAAAAATATCATGTTTGGAGGGATGTGATTACAAAAAAAAAAAAAGTAACTATCACACATGACCAAACAAAATGAGGGGGGATCACAAGAAAAAAAAAGAGAGGTGAAACCCTCTTTTTTTGTTTAAGAAGAAAATCACTTTTAAAACATAAAATTGTCATGGTTACCGAACATCTCTTTTAACAAGTTTTTTTACAATTTTTAAAAATTAAAACAAAAACTTTCATTATCATGCAACCGAACACCCCCATCAGAAGTTTCTTGTTTTCACGTTTCTTCGCTCCAAATCAAACATCAGATTCCGATCAGGGGTTCGATGACGCTACAGCTGTTCAACAATATACTTGAATACAACAAGAGCACAGACACATCAAGAAATAGAAGACAATCTATAGTGGAAGGCTACCTCCACTTGTTTGCAAATGACGCAACTCACTTTTGGACAATCTCTTGAATCTGTTCGGATGTCAGGACTGCAGCGCTGTTGTCGAAGTTGGCGCTCTCCATTTGTTGGTGAAGCTGCACATAGACCAAAGAAGAAAAAAAAGTTTGTGAGGTCCGAATGCCTAGCGCAGGCAACGACAGTGGGTTTAAGCATACGCTTTCAGCGGGTATCAAGCAATCAAAGAGGCTCAGTATTTTAAAATATGATGGGGTCAATTGGCAGCCACAAAAGTCAATCTAGTATGGCTAGATTCAATCATCCACCCACAAGAAGGTTAACATAACTTGGATGTAACTTACCCCAAAAGAGATAGCTAAGTCCTGCTATTAACGAGCTAAAAAAGACACTACCTGAATATTGATTAAAGTATTTATGCATATTCTACGAACGTAACATGAAAGAAGAAACTAGAAAGTAGCCCTTACTTTCTCAAGGATTAGAGTTTGCTCATCTGAACTATATTTTCGGATATATTTAAGCATCTCCAGTTGCTGCATTACATTAATTTCAATAAGTAGCCATAATGTGCCAGGTGTGTCTAGTAACTTATTTAGCATATACAAAAAAAGACCTGCTCTTGCAAGTTTTGCTGAATGTATATTTTCTCTGCGAACTCATCTTCTTCGAGCTCTGCTTCATCACAAGCCAACTCCTCCCTAGGAAACTCGATGATGTCAGAAATTACATGATGATCAAACTTGAAAATGCTTCAAATTTTTTGAGAAGAATAAGCAGGATTTAAAGCTTTTGCCATTTACAGTTTTAAGACGTTAGATGGTAATGATGCTGAAACAGAGTGGTAAGGTTTTCCTTAAGATTGTAAGAGAATCCACCTTTTTTTTCCAAACAAATCCATATTCGTCGTTACACTTCAGGTTAAAATCAGGTATTTCCTTTATGTTTTATAGAAAGCAAAAAAGGGAACAGTACTGTGGGGCCACTTTGCCTACTTAGTCTGAAATATAACCCGGTCACATGTACAAATCACAAGTAATAAGCACTGTTATTAGGCTACTGACAAACAGCTGTGGTTTCATAGGTCATAGATTTCAAGTAAAGATTCAACAGAATCATGGGTATTTTAAGAACTCATTTCACTATGGTCCATATTTTACGGACAGTATGTTTACTTTATTTGTTATACTTAGGTCCGTAAAAGAAAATTATTAGGCTGATATAATTAAACAATAAATGCCTTTAACTTTCCGAAAACTTTAAAGTGACAAATACCATCTCCACTGAGGTTTCAAACCTTCAGTCATGTCGTTGAATAGTGATACTCAACAATCAAAATGTCAAATCCCAAAATATTAAGTCAAATGTACCAGTAACTTTAAGTTTTAGAAGAGAGGAAGGTCAGCTGATTAAAAATTTTGCATTTGATAAAAAAAAACTGTATCTATTTTCCTACTGACTCGCCAGGGGATGAATCACATCATAGAAAACAGTATATAACAGAAACATAAGCAGCAACCGAGGATACACAATATCTCCACTTCATTAAAATAAGGAAAGAACTTCAGAGAAGATGAAGGTGGGCTTGTTGCCTTGTTCAATATCAGAGTTGAAAATGAGAGAAGAGAAATGCACCCGACAAGCATTTTGAAAAAATCGTGGAGTAGATAGTGTCTTCAAGCAGTTATAGCTAAAATGCTAGACTTATTAACCAGAGATACAAGTGGCATCTCAAGCAAGACCACATGGCTGAGTATGAATTGCCAATATATGTGTTATAGAAGCTCAATGAGGGACACGTATAGATGTTAACCAGCATAGATGGTAAGTACACAGCTAATTTTTTTTACAATAGAAGAGAAAACACTACATAAATCTCTGTTGACAAAGTGTAAGTAAGATATGGAGAAGGTGAATAAGTTTATGCATTCAATCTCAAATGATGATAATTCATTATGTTTCTCGGGAGTGGATGGTTGTTGCATAAATTCCAACATGAAAGAGAACACAGTGTCAAAAGTACCTAGTTGAAGCTCGGTTAGAAAGGCCAAACTCGAACAAAAGAGTCTCTAGCCCTGACAAACGACCATAAAGAACCTGCTTGGAGATCCGTGTATTAAAATTTTAAATAATATATTTTGAGTCTCTTTTACATTTGTAGAAAAATAAAAAGTATTTAGTTAATTGATTATACTTGTCAATTGTAGATAAGTAAAAGTATTGAATTATATATTTTGATTGATTGTAGATATTTTATTCTATATATTTTGATAGTTTTATGGATATTAGCTATCTTTTTATAGGTGTTTAAAATAAATTTTATAGTTAAGTATCTAAGAAAGATAATATAAAGTGAAAGAGAATAATTTAAAAATATATATTTTTAAATTTTATAAAATTATTGTCTATGTTAAAAAAAACTAAAATTAAATCAAAAATTAAAAATGGATCTGCCAGATGTTGGGCCAATCTAGGACCATCGCAGCCTAACTGGCTGATCCATCAGCCAATCGGACCATGATAGACCATGTGCCCACAACAGATTGGCCAATCTATAACAGAAGCAGATCAATTGATGCCGAATCCAATTGGATTGGCCAATTTGGGCCTATCCGATCCAGCATACCATAGCTTATGCCAGAACCTATACGGCTAAAAGGTGGAGCCCTGAGTCAAGGTACAAAGTACAAACAAGTCAAACCGAGCCAAGCAAGATGCTACTCGAGTTCAGCTCACTTATATTTATTTGAGCACAAGCTCAGCTAGATACTTGATGAGTAGGTTGAATCCTTGTTCAAACACCGCTCACAAATCACTCATTTACTTGGTCAAACGAGTTCAAGCTTGAACTCAAATAGGAGCTCGAGTCAAGCTAAGTCCAAGCTCAAGTTCAAGCTTGGCTTGAGCTTGTTTGAAGCTCAGACTGGAGCCCCATTTAAGCTTAAACCTAAGCTCTGGTTAAGTACAATTTAAGCCCGTGTAATAGATCTGGTTGACACTAACAAATTGAGTGCTCCTAAGTTAACTCTTCCAAATGAATATTTAAATAAATATTTAATTGACTGATTATTTGAGTATTGAATGAGCAGTTGGTAGGTTTTACCAAGTCGAGCAGGATCTGCTCAAGCTTGGTTCATTGACAAATCAAGTTCTTTTTTCTTGTTCGATTTTGCTCATTTAGCATAATAAAAGGAGCTGAGTTGAGTCTTTAGCAAGCTGTCTCAGGTTACCTGTCAAGTCATCAACTCAGCTTCCAGTAGCACACATTCTCAAGAGGACAATCTAAAGCCACATTTATAGTGAACACAGAAAACCACTATGCACAACTCTGGATAACAACCAGCAGTGAATCTGACCAAGTGGCTTCCCTCATAACCTGTTGTGTTCGTACACGTCAGTAATCTGACATAGAGACTGAGGCAGGCATGAGCCACATACATTAATGAAAAGATCAATACTCCTGTTTCGTTTGGTCTAATTTATGAGTGGGTCAGGAACTACATCTAAAACTAGTTCAAGTGCCTAAAATTTGCTGGCCAAAGCAAGCAAAATTCTGTTGACATGTCATCTGTAAATCTTCGACCATTCAAAATTTCATGAATAAAAAGATAAAAAAATATAAAAAATTAGGGGATTATTCTTTAGACTCTATGTCACTCTCCTTATGAAGTTTACTTTTGTATAGTTCGTAAGAATTTGCCGAAAGACCAAGAAGATAAACTGTATAACCTTTTTTTTCCAAGAAAATAAATTGCCATCCCATGATTACAAAATAAGAAATCTAGCTCATGATAGAACATAACATTTACAATAATAACTTCTCTCAACAGTGAACAGTCAAATTTTAGCAGTTATAGACTTATAGTTATTGAAAATGCTCTAGATAAAGTTTCCCAACAATATTAAAGTTCACATCATCATATGCACATAATGCAACAATCAGTAGAGATAAAAAGAAAAATAAGCAGCAGACAAATCTAAAACAAATATAAGATGAAATAAAAAAATCTCAAAAATATTTCACATAAAGGGAGAAAGTCATACTTTGCAACAAAACGATAGAATTGGATCATCAAATCCCTATTGTCCTCATAGATTGCGCTTACTTTTCCCAAACAAGCAATACCAAAGCTAGGATCTGTAGAATAAATTAACTAGTGTTGGTTATTGCATACAACAGGATAAATGTGACAATGTCAGTGCTGGAAAATACATAGTGAAGGGCATTCAGCGTCAAGAATTATTTTATGTCAATTGCCTTCCACCTAAAATAGATGCAAAATCAGAAAAAAAAGGCAAATCATAAATCAGAAGCTGCTAATACCTATAGACCTCGGCTGTAAATACCTGAAACATGTGTCAATAAGAAAACTGCCCGAATCAACCATATCCCCATCCCTAGCACAAGAAATAAACCTTTATATAGAACAACCTCAAAAGTCTAATATTTCTAATAACTGATTCAGCATCATTCCAAAGCATGGATGAAACAAATGGCAAAACCTTCTTTCATATAACAACATGAGAAATCGTGTTTGGTTCAGCCACACATGGACTATCCAAGATCTCTGGAAGCAACTCTATCTCTTCAAACATTTTCCACACTTTCAGATAGATTTAATCTGCTAATGTAAGATGCTTCCATCAGGAAAATTCTTGCAAGAAACTTTATCCACATGGTTATCACCTTCCTGATGTCAAAATGCAGCACATGCAGGTCCTGGCTGCTATTGGCTACCCACTACACTAGCTGACGCCTTCAACCTCTGAACCATTATGAAAGACATTGCCCAAGATTCAGATAGAAGAACTCTGCAAGGGTTTATGAACTAAAAGTCTGAATTCCCTACCATTTTCTATCCAGTGTATGCTAATGCCTCCCTCTAATCTAACATATTTTGATGCAGAGCATGGGGGCGGGTTTTCTACTTTTCCCTTCTTCCGTGCACATTTTGCCGCCAACAATAGACTTCTTACAGTTTATTGACTATAGTTTAATGCTTAAACCGTTGTGACTGACTACCCACCTGTTGGAACCTCGAATTTTCTCCTCTCTTTTGTGGTGTAGAAAATTCATTTTTTGCTTTAGGCTAGCATTGACTACTATGAAAATATGTGGTATTCATAGGAGTATTAGCTAATTTGATGTGGTATTATTTTATAGGAACACCGATGGTTCCACAGATTTGCTAAGTGTCGATATGGGTATCACCCACCACTTAGATGATCTGAACCACAATTTAATTTGTGAGGTTATCTGAGTTCTTTGAAAATAAATTTTTGACCTCTCTCCACCGGACTTGCGATATTCCGGTGTTAATTACATCGAGCGAACACTCGAATACCCTTGATTAACCGTCACAGCAACATATTGATCGGAAGTCATTCATCCACATAAAGAAAGCTGGAAGTCATATCCCCATGGCCTTATGAGATGGAATTTGGTTGAACTTAATTCAAACTTTAAGTTTGGGTTCATTGATTTTCTTCTTGATTTAAGATTTGTTTTGATTTGTTTTGTTTATGTCTTTGGTCATTTGTTGACTTAGACAATTTTGTTTAATTTTTATCCACCTCTCAAAGTCCATGGGGATTAGATGTCATCTTTGGATGACACATCGGGTCAATCGAACTTGAATTTATTTCATGGCAATTTGAGTAAATGGAAGTACAATTAATGAGGGGCCATTTGAGCCTTTGTTCCTCAATACATTTCAAAGTTTGTTCGATTTGACAAAGACTTCGGCTTGCTCGATTTGGTTTCGGCTGTCTAGATCTCGGTTTTACCGAACCAAATTTTCTTCGTGGGTCCAAGAATAGCTTGATTGCATTTGATATGCGGCATTTCTGAGTTTCTTCGGTTTGCCGACATTTCGCTTTACCGATCCTGGGTTTCGGTTTTTTCGGCATTTCGGCCTTACCGAACCGTGATTGTCTTCACGTGGCCCAAGAATGGCTTGATTGCATTCTGATATGCGGCATTTCTGAGCTTGTTCGGGTTTGCCGACATTTTGGCTTTACCGATTTAGGTTTCGGCCTTTCTAGCATTTCGACTTTACCGAACCAGATTGTCTTCATATATCCAAGAATGGCTTGATTGCATTTGATATGCGGCATTTCTTGGAGCTTGTTCGGGTTTGCCGACATTTCGGCTTTACCGATCTGGGTTTCGGTCTTTTCGGCATTTCGGCCTTACCGAACCAGATTGTCTTCATATATCCAAGAATGGCTGTTCGGGTTTGCCGACATTTCGGCTTTACCGATCTGGGTTTCGGCCTTTTCGGCATTTCGGCCTTACCGAACCGCATTGTCTTCACGCGTCCAGAATGGCTTGATTGCATTCGATACGCGGCATTTCTCGGAGCTTGTTCGGCTCGCTGAACATTTCGGTTTTACCGATTCGGGATTTCACCTTGATTTCCCGTTCGGTTTGACCGGCATTTCGGTTTGACCGATTCGGTTTTCTTTTTGAATTCCCGTTCGGTTTTACCGGCATTTCGGTTTAATCGATTTCGGGTTTTCTTTTTTGAATTCCCGTTCGGTTTTCTGCATTTCGGTTTGACCGATTTGGGTTTTCGATTTGAATTCCTTTCGGTTTGGCACCGACTTGGGTTTTCGATTTGAATTCGTTCGGGCTCGACCGGATTTCGGTTTTACCGACTTGGGTTTTTGATTTGAATTCGCTCGGTCGACCGGCATTTCGATTTCGACCGATTTGGGTTTTCTTGAATTCCCGTTCGGTTTGACCGGCATTTCGGTTTGACCGATTTGGGTTTTCGATTTGAATTCCCGTTCGGTTTGACCGGCATTTCGGTTTGACCGATTTGGGTTCTCATTTAGAATTCCCGTTCGGTTTGACCGGCATTTCGGTTTGACCGATTTGGGTTTTCGATTTGAATTCCCTTTCGGTTTGACCGCAAGATTTCGGTTTGACCGATTCGGGTTTTCATTTAGAATTCTGCTCGGTTTGACCGCAATTGATTTCGTTCGAATCGATCGGGTTTTCTATTTGAATTCCCGTTCGATTTGACCGGCATTTCGGTTTGACCGATTTGGGTTTTCATTTAGAATTCCCGTTCGGTTTGACCGGCATTTCGGTTTGAATCGATTTGGGTTTTCGATTTGAATTCCGTTCGGTTTGGACCCCATTTTTGTGACCGACTTGGGTTTTCACCTTGAATTCCCGTTCGGTTTGACCCGGCATTTCGGTTTCGACCGATTCGGGTTTTCTTTTTGAATTCCCTTCGGTTTGACCGGTATTTCGTTTCGACCGATTGGGTTTTCTTTGATTTCCCGTTCGGTTTCGTGCCGCATTTCGGCTTTACCGAGTTTGGGTTTTCTATTCGATCCCGAGCTTAAGTTCGCATTTTTTTAAATGCGGGCTACTCGATCCTCTCGCGAAACGAGATAGGATCGGGATCGATTGACTTTCGAGGTCGGGCGAAACCCCTTACTCCCTTCTCGAATGGCCAAAAGCCGTTTCGAGGTGATTGGAACTTTTTTTTTTTGGAGGTCGGGCAAAACCCTTTCTTCCTTTTCGAACGGCCAAAAGCCAATTCGAAGAAAATCGGGACTTGCTTTGAAGAATAGACTTCCTCTCTCTTGGGAAATCTCTCTCCTCCCAATCTTCTCACCTTCCAACCACTCTCCAACCTTTCCTCCCCCTCTTTCTCTTCTTGGGCGCGCAGGGCGGTGCTTCCTCCCCTACTTCTTCTTCCCCCTTTTTTCTTCTCTCTGTTTTAAGAGAGATTTTTTGGTTCGACAAATGCCCCCCACGGGACATTTCCCGGAGACGAGGTTGAAGGGGAGTGTCCCGTGTCAGAACAGGTTTGATTTTATCCCCTTTTCGTCCTTTCTTCGTCTGGTTTTTTGTAAGGGACATGTCCTGACGTTTCTTTTATTTTGTCATGAGCTCTTCTCTTTGTTTTGGATAGGGCAGCTTTGATACGTGGTGGATCTCGGTCCATGCTAAGAGTTGTTGGGGAGAGCTCGTTGTGGGTGAGACATGGGTTTTCATCTTGTTGATGCCCTGAAACATGCAGTTGCTTCTGCCAGTACAACTTTGACGAGGAGGCCGATGCCAGGGCCTAGTTAGTTTGACACTTCCAGGCTAGGGCAGCTTGACTTCCACTTGGCCGCCCTGGAATTGGTTGGCACTATAATCGGTGCTTGTTTGGTTGACTCCCTCTTCTTTTTGTGTTGTGTTTCAACCTGTCTGGGGCTTGTACTTGTTGTATTGCCTCTGGTGGTCAACAAATTGACGATATTGAATTCTCTTCATTTGTGACATGTCCTTTCTCAAACTTGTGTTATGGAATGTAACAAATCCCATTGTTTGTAGGAAATAGTCACTTCGAAGAATTGTGTGCATGTTGACATATTTGCACAGTATGGCCAGAATTATGCGAACCTTGATGATATATATTGGTTCAACGACCATATAGACCTGAAGGGTCGTGATGGTACGAAGTTTGAACCGTATAAGCTTTGATGACCATGATGGTATGAGCCTGATAACCACATAAACCTTGTTGGTTATAGTGGTGCATGTTCTTTAAGACAATGTAGGCCATGGAGATCATGATGGCTTGTGATTGCCTTCTCTTTCTTTTTTTTTGACAACCATATATTCCGCTAGGGTTATGATGGTGTGAGGGTTTGAAGGCTATGTAGGCCGGAGGACCATGATAGCTTGCCATTTTTGAAAATTATATAGACCGTGAGAGTCATGATGATATGAAGATTCGAACCATGTAGGCTTAGAGGGCCATGATGATGCGAAGTTAAACCTACATGTGCTTAAAGGGCCATGATGGTACGAAGTTTTTTTTTGAACCATATAGGCTTAGGGGGCCATGATGGTATGAGTTTTGAACCATGTATGCTTAAAGAGCCATAATGGTATGGAGTTTGAACCATTTAGGCTTAAAGGCCATGATGGTATGAACTTTGAACCATATAGGCTTAGAGAGCCATGAGGGTGTTGAGTTTGAACCATATAGGCTTAAAGGCCATGACGGTATGGAATTTGAACCATATAGGCTTAAGGGCCATAATAGTTTAAAGTTTAAACCATATAGGCTTATGGGCCACGATGGTATATCGAACCGCGCGTAGGCTTAGGGGCCATGATGGTATGAAGTTTGAACCATATAGGCTTCAAGGCCATAATGGTATAGGAACCATATAGGCTTAAGGGCCATGATGGTATGAAGTTTTAGAAAGCCATGCAAGCTCGGTGGTCGCGGAGGCATAGGTTTCGAAAGCCCAACGAACACGACGGCACACGTTTTAGGGCCAACATAGAAGTCGTTATGGCATGTGTTTCGAAAGTCATGTATGCAGGCATACGCTAATAACCGTGGACTTAAAAGTCATTACGGTGTGGGTTTACACGACTTCATTGTGGTGACATGCCGCTTACAATTTCGGACGTGTTCCGCGTGTTTAAAAAAAAAACTTCGCTCGTCCGAATCGTAGCGGCGATTGTCATTTCTTGCCTCGCTTGTCTCCACTTTGGGGTGATCATGTCCAATTCAATAGTCAAATATGGAGTCACAACTTAGTGAAGACTCGGATTGACTCCGGATAACCACAGAAACTCTTGCGATCGGGCATTTTAATCACCTTGCCTTTCGACTTGTAAAAGGTGCGCTTCACGCCATGTTGATCATCGATCCTCGAAACGGTAAGGAGATCAATTGGAAGACAAATTTATTTCACCATTTTTTTTTCTTTTTTCTTTTTTTTTTCTCTTTTTTTTTTTTTACTAGTCTGATTGCCCGTTCGGGTTTTCACCCAGACTAGTCCCCTTTATATTTTGCCTACATGCCTTTAAGAAGTTTTCACGTAGCGGGGTTATTCGATTTTCGCCTAGGTGCCCTTTCGTGTTTTCACCAACCTAGGTATATTTTCGACAATTTTTGCCCTTAGTCAATCGATTGAAGGCGAATGACTAAGTCCGTCGAGGCATCTCTATTTTTAGCCCTTATTTGATCTTTTTTTTTTTCGAATGAGTGAGGAGTTTAGGCTTCCTCGAGCCATAGGATTTTTTGGGCGGCGAGGAATTAAGGCTTCCCACATAAGGTTTTAAGGGTTTTGTATCATTTAGTTTTGTGAATACGAATGAATCACATTCGACTCAGATGACATACCAAACGGGCGGCTTCATGCCATTGGGACCCTTTGGCTTGACGTACGAAAGGAAGCATGCTTGGCTTATAGGGTATGTCATTGGGGCCTATAGGTTTGGAAGGATGAAAGGATCATCCTCGGCCTTAGGGGTATGAAGTTTGGGGTGACTTTATGCCATTGGAACCCGTGGACTTGTGAGGATGAAAGGATCATACTCGGCCTTGGGGTGTGAACTTTCGGGGTGGCTTTATGCCATTGGAATCCGTGGACTTGTGAGGATGAAAGGATCATACTCGGCCTTAGGGATGTGGGTTTTGGGGTGGCTTCATGCCATTGGAACCCGTGGGCTTATGACGATGAAAGAATCGTACTTGGCCTTGGGGATGTGGGTTTTGGGGTGGCTTTGTGCCATTTGAACCCTTGGGCTTAGGAGGATGAAAGGATCACGTCTGCCTGGGGTGTGAACTTTTGGGGTGGCTTCGCCATTGGAACCCGTGGGCTTGCGACGATGAAAGAATCATACTTGGCTCGGGGATGTGGGTTTTGGGGTGGCTTTGTGCCATTTGAACCACTTGGGCTTAGGAGGATGAAAGGATCACGCCCACTGGGGTGTGAACTTTGGGGGTGGCTTCATGCCATTGGAACCCGTGGGCTTCGCGACAATGAAAGAATCATACTTGGCTCGGGGATGTGGGTTTCTGGGGTGGCTTTGTGCCATTTCGAACCCCGGGGCTTGGGAGGATGAAAGGATCACTGCGCCCGGTGTGCGAACTTTTGGGGTGGCGTTGTGCCATTTTGAACCCTCGGGGCTTAGGAGGATGAAAGGATCATACTTGGCCTCGGGGTTTAGAATTGGGGGTGGCTTCACGCCATTTGAACCTACGGGGTCTGGGAGGATGAAAGTATCATACTCGGCCTTGGGGTATGGGTTTTCGGGGTGGCTTTGTGCCATCGGGAACCCGTGGGCTTGTGAGGATGAAAGAATCACGCTCGGCTCTTGGGGGCATAGGTTTTGGGGTGGCCGCCATTGGAACCCGTGGCTTGCGAGGATGAAAGAATCGTGCTCGGCCTTCCGGGGTATAGGTTTTCAAGGCTATGTAAGGGGTAGGGGCCTTGCTGAGTGTACAAGGTATGTTGGTGTGACATTTCGAGGAGGCTAGACATAAAAGTCATAATAGACTCAACTCCCCAACATTTCTCCTTTTTTTTTTTTTTTTTTTAACTAGCCTCCGATCGCCTTTTCGGGTTTTCACCCGTACTAGCCCTTTCATATTTTGTACGTATGTCCTCTTTACGAGGTTTTCACACGGCGAGGTTATCCATTTTGCGTCGAGGTGCCCTTTCGCGGGTTTTTCACCTTAGCTGGATTTTTTTTTTGACACTTTTGCTCTTAGTTGATCAATTATGGGTGTCCAACCAAGACTGTCAGGGCATCTCTATTTTTTTAGCCCTCTTTTTTGTGAGGAATTTAGGCCTCCCCTGAGCCATGGAAATTCTTGCTGCCAGTGAGACTTGTGAGACAAGGAACAAGGGGTCCCAAGCTCGATCTCGAAGGCATCTATTTTGGGAGAATAGAAGCCCTAAAATTTGAACCACATGGGTGTAGAAGTTACGGTGATATGAAGCTTTGAGGCCAAATAGACATGGAAGTCATGATGACACCAAAATTATTTGTAGCCATGTAGACTTAAAGTCGCGATGGCATGAGATTTTTTTTCGAAAGCTATCTCTTGGCATCGAGGGCCGTGCTAGCATAAAAAAGTTTCAAAACCATACTGAGACCTTAATGGTCTTGATGGTACAAGGATTCGAGAACCATACGGACTTAAAAGTCGTGATGGTATAAGTTGAACAACCATATAGACCTTGCTAGTCATGATGGTGTAAGGATTAAGCGAACCATATAGACTTGAAGAGTCACGATGGTGGGTTTAACAACCATATAGACCTTGTCGGTCAGCGATGGTGTAAGGATTTGAGAACCATATAGACCTGAAGGGTCATGATGGCATGGATTTAACAACCATTCAGACCTTGTTGGTCATGATGGCACAAAACTTAGAGAGTTATAAAGACCTTGAGAGCCATGATAACATCAGAGTTTCTATGACGACCATGAATGTCATAATGGTACAAAGGTTTGAAAGCTATGTAGGTCTAAAAGACCACGATAGTACGAGACTTTTCGCAAACCATGTAGACCAAAAAACTTGAAAGGGTCATTATGGTACAAATGTTTAAAAGTAATTCACGCCTCGAGGTTTGAAAGCCATGTAGGTTGCGAGAACCGTGACGGCGTGAAAAAATTTTAGAGGCTATATAGGCGTTGAAAGCCATGATAGAACGTGAGTTTTTTTTGGAAACCACATAGACTAAAAAGGTCATTATGGTATGGAGACTTGAAAAGCCACATAGACCTTTTGGTCACATGGCATAAACTTTTAGGAACCAAGCGGACCAAAATGGTCATTATGGTGTAAAAACTTGAAAATCATACGGACCTTAGACGGTCACTATGATATGAAATTTCGAGAGCTATAAAGGCCTCGAGGGCCATGATAGCTTGTTGTAGACAAGCGGCCTTTCGGCGATAGACCGAAGTGGGGACCTCAACCTTTGGCATCCAAGCTTGTTTCACTCGGGGAGAATGCTTTCCTTCGGACCTTCGGGCAAAAGACTTGCTCCTATGCCCCCGTCAATGTTCTCGGTAGAATTTGGATTTTTACCCCGTGTAGCTTTAGCCGCGCATCTACAATGCGGCCTAGACTCGCCCTTTGTCGTCGAGCGTGTTCAGGGGTGATCAATGGATCAATTAGCCTCCAATGCATAATAGAGTGAGAATTGTCTTGTCGCCCGAGTAGAATGTTGAGGCATCGTATGTAGGCAAAATTTATCTCAGGCATAGGATTTATTCCAAGCCCGATTGATGTTTTTGAGGCAACCGATAACCGAACACCTACAACATACGACTAATGGAGGATTGATTCCCGCCAAAATCATAATATTCGAGTCATTGATTGACTATATACATTCTCCTTCCGGGTAGAGGATTTCTTCCTTGTCCCCTTTACGGTAGAAATGTTGTCGGTCTTCAATTTATGGCTTGGTTATCGTTCGAACTTTTCATATTTCACCAATGCGGCGAATTGGTGATTCCACGCAACATTCTCGGATAGGGATTACTTCACCTACCCTTGTCGGTCCGAGCGAAAGTTTGTTCTTGGCCCACGTCGTCACGGCATAGTTTAGGGGGCTTGCCCCGCCCGCCTACGGATATTCGGGCCGAACCTTTGATCGGTAGCTTGATAGTTTGGCGAGTCAAGGTTGATCCCCCGTCTTGATAGCTTTGGTGGTCGTCTCTGGTCGGACAACCATCACATTCATTTCGGGGTGAAAGATTTGTTCCTTCCCCTTGCGTAGATGTCGATAGCCGGTCTTTAAGCCGCCCAACCGTAGTAACTTGATGGGCCGAGGGTTGGCCCTCACCCGAGCAACTACCATTTCGAGCAACTATGATATCTTCCGAATAGAAGATTTGTTCCTCACCTTGTGGTGCTTTGGGGTGAACCGGAGATCGCTAGCGTGACATTCTCTTGCGGGTTAAAGATTTGTTCTTTACCCATAAATGGATGTCGATAGCCTAGTCCTTGAACCAGTTAGCCACAATTGTTTGTCCTTTTGAGAGTTAATCTCTCTTTAAAGCAACTTTGACATAGACCGTTGATTGATCAATCACATCACCTTTTCTAGGTAGAAATTTATTCCTCACTCATTTGGGAGGTCTGACCTCATATTGGCCAACCATTGTGACTTTTCATGTCGTAGAATGAGGATTGATTCCTCGGTGAAGTAACATTAGCATAGGCCGTTGCTTAGCCAACCATTGAGAATTTTGGGCGAAGGATTTGTTCCTCATCCAATTGATAACCGTCGACATTTGAGTCGAAGATTTTTTTTTTTTTTACCCCCGATCGTGGACGTAATTGATTTGGGTTTAGTGGATTTGTTCCCACATTGGATGATGACGTGCCATCTTGAATTCGAGAAATTTCTCTATTGTCCGGCCAACAACATTGTTCCTTCATTCGAGGCCGATTTGGATCTTTTCTTCTTTTAATTACCCCCGATCCATCGGATTTGTTGGGGGTGAAGGGGTTGAACTTTGACTTGGTGTCATTATTTGTCATTCTGGTCGGATATTGTGTTGGCAAACAACAATATATATCCATGATAACCGACTTGCACAACTTTGATACTGGGACTTAGGAGGACAGATTCCATCGCCCTGCCCCCAGTATGGCTTGCTTTATTGTAGGGCGTATACGAGAGAATAAGCCGACCGAGCATTTTCTTTCCTCTCGGCCCCCTCTATGAGTGGGAGACTTTGTGTCATCATTTGCTTTCCCCCGTGGTCGGGATGGGAAAGCATATCGGGCAACTACCTTTCGGGGTCCCTGTTTTGAACCTTAGACTAAATCAACACCAAGAGCCTCGATGGCATTGGGTCGAGGTGGCTTGCGTATGCTTGTTTGGGCTTCTCGGGTTATTGGGCTCCCCGGCCGCGTTGAATTCGCATTTTGCCTTGACATTCTTTTAGACAACTCCGCGACGAACTGGGTGTTAGGAACCCATATTTGTTTGACTTTCGGGGATTGGTTCCCCTATACCGACCGACGTCCAATATTGGGGATTTGCTTCCCGGCTTGGTGCCCCCGGGTTAAAGATGTATTCTTACCCAAGATAATAGTAGATGAAATGGGGGATCTCTCCCCGCACATCCACTGGCTTTTGATCGGTTCGCAACCGATCGTCTTCAATTCCAAGGAGTGATTCCCCCGACCTGGGGTATTCGATAAATGTGTCTCGAGCATCCACTTTAGTAGCAAGACGGGTAGAGGATTTATTCCTCTCGTCCCGGCTAGTTGAACCGCAATAAAGCCAGCCTTAATTTTTTTCAAGGGTAGGGAGGTTCTTCCTTGCCCGTAATGCGATGGTATCATTTGACCGGTGACGAGTTTAGCCTCATCGATATCCTTCAATGGTCGAGGTTGATGCGGGAATGTCTTCAATGGCTTGTGGTCCCCGTCACCACGTAGGAAGCTTGACCACCAATCACATTGACTCCTTTGTAGTGATGTTTTGTTGTGGTTTTGGATTGACATGTGATTGCGGAGGATTAACCATGTACTATCATCCATGTCGATTGCGGCTTCCTTGATCAAATTTTCTTGCTATGTTCGCGAACAAATAGCCACAGGTGACCCAACTCGGCTGATGTGGTATACACCGAAGTTTGGGTCATCAAATTTATAAACCTCGGCCGGTTGCTTAGGTTGAGGCAAGCCAATCGATTTTCTCTCGATATAGACATCAAAAAGCCTTTTACGTACTCCCGTGTAAAGGAGTAAGACTTCTTCATTTCCTCGGCTGAGCGAAGACTATTCCTCCGTGGAGCGGGCTTCGGCTTTGAAGGGGGACAGAAAGGCTGCCCCATTGCGGCTTTTGCTTGCCCCTGTGCGGCAAATAACCATGTGAACGTCCTTACATAAGGACGTGAAGGCTTTCTCTTTCGCGGTCCTTTGTAGGGTTGCCCGCATAGAATATTTCCTATTCAGACACGACTCAGTTTAGCCTGTCGAATGTCTGAATGTTGTCTATCAGGAGCTTTTCAAAGATTTCAGGGCATAAGCCCCTTTTGCATAGTCCTACAGCCTTTTCATTTGCCGACGGATTAGGGCATTTCATGCTGAGATTCCGTCGTCTTTTGATGAAGTCAACGACAATTTCATCCTTGCATTGACAGAGAGAGGTCAATTCCACCTTGCATATCTTCCCAACCTATGACCGAGTTGGGCTTCAATTTAGAGTACCACTCGAAGGTAGGACCTGTGAGAGTGGTAGAAAAGTAGCAAAGTAGATAGGACTCTTCTAGGCTAACTTGCCCATACGAGTCACATACATTGCTAGATGTTCTTTAGGTGACCTCTTGTCCATCAAATCTAGACATTTTTTGGGACTTTTGTCACCTCTCGATGCGGCCATTTGAACTGACGGTGGACGCGGTAGGGAGTCCGATACAAGTCCATGGTCGTCATACCATCGTCATGTTCTGCCAACTTGGCATCCACAATTTGCTCAATCATCATTGCCTTCTGGCTTGTTTTGGAACTGAGGAGCAGGTTGTTGATTTGGTAGAGGGAGCGTCGGTTGTTCCAGGTGCCTCCTCGGTGACCTTACGTATGTCAACTAGCCCAGCCGAGGTGCAAAGTTGAGACCGTTAACCCTTTCAAACTCATGACAAGAGCCCTAAGCTCTTGATTTTCCCTCCATAGCTCAGCCAAGCTGAGCATGGGAGGTGTGGCTTCGACTTTCATAGGGGGGTCTTGATGACGTGTTTCCCCTTGCTCTTCTTGTTGAAAAAGATCAACCGGAAGATTTTGGTGTGGCAAAGCCACTTGCTGTCGTGTACCCGGACCTACTTCGTCGTCGTCTCGAAGCCTCCCGACATTCTCTGACCGGTTATTGGAACTTAATGTGTAGCATGCGAAGATTGTCATCTTCGCTACATGCCCCCGTGCGGCATTTTTTTCGTCGAGCTTCTCTGAGAAGGAGAGGCGTTTGAAAACAGATACCCCCTAGGGTTGTTGTTATTCTTTTGTGGTGGTGGTAGGTTTAAAGAAGTGATCCTTTGACCCATGCACCGTGGTGGTCGATTTCAGGGTCTGACCAATCCATGACTTCTTGTTGATTGAGGTGCATCAACAACAATGTGATGTGCTCGGGTTTTGGAAACCCGGTATTTCCGTTGAATTTTGAGGAGTGGTACCCCTTTTGAACAACTCGGTGTACACCGAGGTGGTTGATTTCGCAACTACGTGATGCACTCGGGTTTTCGTGGGAACCCGTACTTGCTTCGAATTTTTGGGGAGTGGTTCCTCCGACAATTTGATGCCCTCTCGGGCACATGATTTGCCTCTAGTCGTAAAGACAATTCACGAGACATGAGAGCTTCTTTACACACTCCCCTTAATGACTTTTGGTCGATTCAGACATACCAACCGGTCTTCATTTTTAGGGAGTGATTCCCCTGCCGCGTCATCCGCAAGATGGACGCGTAGGCTCGCAGAGATAGCATGGCGGTTGGGAGATTTGTTCTCCACCTTAGCTTGCTCGGACTCGTGCCGGTCCATCTTGGCTTCGAAGGCCGAGGAGTTCTTCCTCGTCCCGAGTGTAGCAGTGACATGGGATCCGGTAACGGATCCATCTTCATTTGTTCTCTCCAACGGGACAAACCTGTTGGAAAGTGGTGGTGTGATGTCTCTTACAAAGTTGGCATTGCGGGCTTGAAATGCCCAATAGCGACTTTTGGTTGATGTGAAAACCGATCGGTCTTCATCTTTAGGAAATGATTCCTTAGCCGAGGTGTCATCACAAAATAGACCTTTAGATCTATGTAGTAGTCAAACGGGCATAGAATTTGTTTCTTGCCATGAGTAGTTAGACCAATGATAGGTCATCCTTTTTTTTTGAATGTCGAGGAGTTCTTCCTTGTTCGACATGCCATGTTGGCGTATGACCCGATAACGGGTTTGACTTCATCAACCTCTTTCATTGGGTGAACATGTTGCAATGTCGGCCTTGTAGGCTTCAAGTTTGGTTGGGCCCTTTTCGTTGTGCATACGGACAACCGACACTTGGTCGACGCTGTGCACCGATGTCGGCATCACGTCTACCTTGGTAAGGATGGGGAACATAGGCTCCATTGCCTTAGTGGTAGCGATGAATGCTTCATAAGGACTCGGCGTTGAGTCTTCGAGTTGTCGGGGTGGCAAGATCCACCCCGAGATGTCCGATTCTTGGGATAACTAAGGGGAAATGCCCCGTACGCCAAGGGTACATCAAGGTGCCCCGTGTCGCAGCTTGATGACGCAACTCTTCCGAGAAGAAGATCTTCGTCTCCCTTTCCATCGTTGGTGCTTTGAGTCTTCATTCCTGAAAGAACAAAGACAGACTAAAGGGATGAAAAGTTATATAAGAATTTGGTGGACTTATGACTTCACTGAGTTGCTGTGACGGAAAGATGAAGGGAGAGAGAGGTCCCACCGGGCGTGCCAATTGTTGGAACCTCGAATTTTCTCCTCTCTTTTGTGGTGTAGAAAATTCATTTTTTGCTTTAGGCTAGCATTGACTACTATGAAAATATGTGGTATTCATAGGAGTATTAGCTAATTTGATGTGGTATTATTTTATAGGAACACCGATGGTTCCACAGATTGCTAAGTGTCGATATGGGTATCACCCACCACTTAGATGATCCGAACCACAATTTAATTTGCGAGGTTATCCGAGTTCTTTGAAAATAAATTTTAGACCTCTTTCCACCGGACTTGCGATATTCCGGTGTTAATTATATCGAGCGAACACTCGAATACCCTTGATTAACCGTCACAACATATTGATCGGAAGTCATTCATCCACATAAAGAAAGTCGGAAGTCATATCCCCAATGGCCTTACGAGATGGAATTTGGTTGAACTTAATTCAAACTTTAAGTTTGGGTTCATTGATTTTCTTCTTGATTTAAGATTTGTTTTGATTTGTTTTGTTTATGTCGTCTGGTCATTTGTTGACTTAGGACAATTTTGTTTAATTTTTATCCTCTCAAAGTCCACGGGGGATTAGATGTCATCTTTGACGACACATCGGGTCAATCGAACTTGAATTTATTTCATGTCGATTTCGAGTACGGAAGTACAATAAAACGAGGGGCATTCGAGCCTTTGTTCCTCAACACATGTCAAAGTTTGTTCGATTTGACCAAGAGATTTAGCTCGATTGGGTTTCGGCTTTGCTTGTATCTCGGTTTTACCGAACCAAATTTTCTTCGTGGGTCCAAGAATAGCTTGATTGCATTTCGATATGCGCAAAGATTTTCGAGCTTCTTCGGTTTTGCCGACATTTCGGCTTATCGATCCGGGTTTCTTTTTCGGCATTTCGGCCTTACCGAACCGTATTGTCTTCTACGTGCTCCAAGAATGGCTTGATTGCATTTGATATGCGGCATTTCTGAGCTTGTTCGGGTTTGCGCGACATTTTGGCTTTACCGATCCGGGTTTCGGCCTTTTCGGCATTTTCGGCCTTACCGAACTGCATTGTCTTCGTATATCCAAGAATGGCTTGATTGCATTTGATATGCGGCATTTCTTGGAGCTTGTTCGGGTTTGCCGACATTTCGGCTTTACCGATCTGGGTTTCGGTCTTTTCGGCATTTCGGCCTTACCGAACCAGATTGTCTTCATATATCCAAGAATGGCTGTTCGGGTTTGCCGACATTTCGGCTTTACCGATCTGGGTTTCGGCCTTTTCGGCATTTCGGCCTTACCGAACTGCATTGTCTTACGTGTCCAGGAATGGCTTGATCGTGCATTCTGATATGCGGCATTTCGGAGCTTGTTCGGTTTTGACATTTCGGTTTTACCGATTTGGGATTTCACCTTGATTTCCCGTTCGGTTTGACCGGCATTTCGGTTTGACCGATTTGGGTTTTCTTTTGAATTCCCGTTCGGTTTGACCGGCATTTCGGTTGACCGATTTGGGTTTTCGATTTGAATTCCTTTCGGTTTGACCGACTTGGGTTTTCGATTTGAATTCCCGTTCGTTTTGACCGGCATTTCGTTTTACCGACTTGGGTTTTTGATTTGAATTCCGTTCGGCTCGACCGCATTTCGGTTTGACCGATTTGGGTTCTTTTTTGAATTCCCGTTCGGTTTGGACCGGCATTTCGGCCGACCGATTTGGGTTTTCGATTTGAATTCCCGTTCGGTTTGACCGCATTTGGTTTGACCGATTTCGTTCTCATTTAGAATTCCCGTTCGGCTTTGACCGGCATTTCAGTTTGGACCGACGGTTTTCGATTTGAATTCCTTTCGGTTTGACCGGCATTTCGGCTCGACCGATTGGGTTTTCATTTAGAATTCCTGTTGGCTGACCGGCATTTCGGATTTGACCGATTCGGTTTTCGATTTGAATTCTCGTTCGGTTTGACCGGCATTTCGGTTTGACCGATTTGGGTTTTCATTTAGAATTCCCGTTCGGTTTGACCGGCATTTCGGTTTGACCGATTTGGGTTTTCGATTTGAATTCCCGTTCGGTTTGACCGGCATTTCGGTTTGACCGACTTGGGTTTTCACCTTGAATTCCCGTTCGGTTTGACCGGCATTTCGGTTTGACCGATTTGGGTTTTCTTTTTGAATTCCCTTCGGTTTGACCGGTATTTCGGTTTGACCGATTTGGGTTTTCTTTGATTTCCCGTTCGGTTTGGCCGGCATTTCGGCTTTACCGATTTGGGTTTTCTATTTGATCCCGAGTAGCTTAAGTTCGCATTTTTTAAATGCGGGCTACTCGATCCCTCTCGCGAAACGAGATAGGATCGGGATCGATTGGACTTTGGAGGTCGGGCGAAACCCTTACTCCCTTCTCGAATGGCCAAAAGCCGTTTCGAGGTGATTGGAACTTTTTTTTTTTGGAGGTCGGGCAAAACCCTTTCTTCCTTTTCGAACGGCCAAAAGCCAATTCGAAGAAAATCGGGACTTGCTTTGAAGAATAGACTTCCTCTCTCTTGGGAAATCTCTCTCCTCCCAATCTTCTCACCTTCCAACCACTCTCCAACCTTTCCTCCCCCTCTTTCTCTTCTTGGGCGCGCAGGGCGGTGCTTCCTCCCCTACTTCTTCTTCCCCCTTTTTTCTTCTCTCTGTTTTAAGAGAGATTTTTTGGTTCGACACCACCTTGCTCCCAGATAGTATGTACAGAACACTAAGATATGTCAACACCTTATAGATTTTTCTGACTTTTATACTACACTTGAGTTTATTATACACTTTTTTATTACCTGGATCCAAGAGTATAAATAATTCACGGGAAACACAAACATAGAAACTAAAAAAAGAAATAAAATATAGTTGAAAATACCAATTCCCATTTCCAAAAGTATTTCTTCTTGAATTGTAGTTGTTACAGCAACTGCCTCCTGCATCAAGAAAGTCAAACAAATATGACTTCTGAAGTGAATATATCCATCAAGTACACCAAATCAAAACACTTCAAGATTCAGGAACATAATTATTATCAATACCTTCTGTTGCAGGCCTGTAGCACCAGATATCACCATAGTAACTAAGAATCTTACAAAAAAGGCTTATTACCTTCATACCCTGCAAAGGACCTCATGTAACTGCCTGTCTAACCAAGGAAATCCAGATCAATATTAGCCAGGGCCGCTCCCAATCAGGGTTGGAATTGGACTGGATGATCCACTTGAAGCCCATGATCAGCCAAGACTCAGCCAATCTTGGCCCAAATCAACCCAGGTTGGCATGAATCCACTAAGCCTTGGTCTGACTTGGGCAAAGCCAGGCTGGAACTGATCGACCTGACCAATTCCAAATGAGGATAAGCCAATCTAGGCACAGGATAGCCGATCCTGACCAATCCCAGCCTGTTTGCTCCAGTTCAACAGGATCAGACGATCAAGCCAGATCCAGGTCAATCCCAGATGAAGTTCACTCAGGGATCAGACTCCCCACTGGGATTGGATCTGCTGTAGCCAATCCTTTGCTAACATTTACATCTATACCCTGAGAAAGTGTCAAGACCACGTTGCAAAGAACTAACTCCAAAAGGAAAGAACTAAAGCAGTGTTGATCGTCTAAACCCAATTCTGCCTTTTACATGTCAACTAAATGACTCATTATGAACGTTTTACAGCAAAACTGTTGCTTGATAAGCTTATGACTCAGGGACCAAACTCCACAGGCTTTAGATGAGCTTCCTAGCATTATGGCTAATCACAGTGCTGCAAAAGAAAGATCACAAGAGATAACAAACTTCGCACTAGGACAAACAGGTTGTCTGTAAAGCTCAAAGACAATGACTTTGTCTTACTCCTTAGTACGGGACCTTTATAAAACGAAACATCACTAACCAAAATTTATATGGCTAAACTCCCCAGGGCTAACAGGTGAATTGATAGCAAGTCACCAAATCAAGTGCTTATCTGTTTCATTCAATTCCATTCATTAACTCAACCTACTCAAGATAAGATAAAATCAGCTCTTGCAACAAAATGTTAGGATTTCCCAATAAAGTTGAACTTTTTAAGATCCAAGAATTGTTAAGGGTGTGGAGAGATAAGTGGCCACCAGATCTGCCTGCCAATCCAGGCTGCTGCAGAAAAGTTCATGGAGGAACTTTTTACAAATTCTTCTAAAGACGTCATATCACTAGATTAAGCTGTCTATCTCTCTCTCTTCCATAAGATGATTTAGTAGGGATGGACGGCGAAGCCTGAGAGCCCCATTTAGAAAGAAGCTAATGGGTGTTTGGTTGCATGATAATTTGAGTTTTTGTTACAATTTTATGTTTTTGTAACAAAACTTGTTAAAAGATGCGTTTGGCAACCATTACAATTTTATGTCGGCCGCGCGTGGCGCGGTTGGCACGACGCCACCCCCGCGGGGGGGGTGGCGGGGGTTCGATCCCGGCGTGTTACCGCCGGGACCACCTCCCCATGGGGGGGAGGTGGCATCTAGTGGGGATCGAGCGCTGCCCGGCAGCGCTCGATCCCTCGCCGGCGCGGAGCTGCGCCTTCGGTTTGGCCACCGGGCCATAAAACAAAAAAAAAAAAAACCATTACAATTTTATGCTTTTAAAGTGTTTTCCTTCTTGAACAAAAAAAGAAGGTGTCACCTCTGTTTTCTTATCTTGTGGTCCCCCCCCCAAAAAAAAGAAGGTGTCACCTCTCTTTTTTTATCTTGTGGTCCCCCCCTTGTTTAGTCATATATGGTATCCACTCTTTTTTGTTATCATATCTTCCCAAATATAATAATTTTATGTCATTGATTAGCTCACACTTTATTTTAATACAACTTTTTAACATAAAAGAGTGTAAAAATTTATTGTGCTACCAAACACCCAATAAGCTTTGTACAGATGAAGACATCCGTTCTAATCTGCAACTCAAAGACCTTGAAGATTACAATTCAGGGAGAAAAGAGATGGAAACCATCAAAAACGAAAATGCATCAACGAGCACCCAATTTTCTCGATTCCCCACTGTCATCCATCATATGCCCCTAAGCACCACTCGAGGTAATGCACAAATACAGAAAGCAAGTAATTACGTATCGAAACGTCAGCGAATGTAGCCTTGACTTCTGAAGTGAAGAGTGCGTCAAAAAATAAGAAAGACAAACTATAGGCAAACGGCTGCCTTCTCAATTCCATCACCTGCTTGTCCTTCACGGCCTCTCTAATGCGCTTCTTGACATCTGGGGAGACATTAGGACGAAGCACCGTTTAGGATACAAAGAACGCGATCCGAACCGTCGTGGAGGAGATGAGAGGGGAGAAAACCTGGCAAGGAAGTGAGGAAGGAAAAACGGTGGAAGAGTTGGACCAGTTGCGCCTTCGACAGCATCCCCGGGCTCTGAAGCGAGGGGGAGGAAGCAGCCCCGCTCGCCATGAAACACTGGGCCTCGCAGGGAGGTAGAAATGTGACGACTTGCGAGTGGCGATGGAGCGGATATGCCGCCGTCCAAGAAACCACCGCAAAACAACCAACCAGTCCTAATTTCAAAACAAATATTGCGGAACTCGGGAAAAGGTGCTCTCTCGAATCCTCCTCGATGGTATCTTCTTGCTTGTATATACTGATTGAAAATCTCATAACTAGTTATCAATATCTTTTTTTTGGAAAATAAAATGGACTTGACTGGACCGTTGAAAATACAACAATATAAAGGTATGTTTGGTTAGATGTTAGATCTAATATAATATTAATTTTATTATTTCTACTAGCCACATCGGTTTTAGATATTTATAATACCTGATATTGAAAGTAATATCATATTCGTGACTAATATTCTAGCCAAACAAATTGTGAGAACCCGTTTGGCACATATTTAGTTTATAGATAAACTTAATTTACCTTTAAATTTTAAAAATAAATTAGATTCATCCTATGATTAATCTTGTACCTAGCAGGCTCTACTACTCGTCTGTTTAAAATGAGGGCAACAAGGCCAGTGGTATTACTTACGCGCCAAACTTCTGTAGGTACTACTATTATCTGTGCTTTACATTTTTTTATCTGTCACCATCTAATCAGAACGTAACCTTCGTTGCCTTCACCTTCTCAGCCGACTCACAGCCCTCGTTCTTTTGTTATATAAATATGAATATCATGTTCGTCCAAAAAAAAAGACTCGATACCTTTTATTTTATTCCTTTCTTTTTATTGTCTTTTAGGTGAACAGAGGACAAACTTCCACCGGCGATGTATCCGAGTGCCAAAGAAAAATTGCAGTGAAGCACTAGACCTTGGATTGAGAAAGTGACCCTGAGCAGTGAGCACCACTAACACACCACACTTGACATTAGGCCCTGTTTGGTAACACTATTTGACACCTCTATCACTATCAATTTTAAAATTAATATTCCTAGTAATCACTAAGAAGTGTTTGGTTAGTAATATCAATTTTGAAATTGGTAGTGAAAACAAAGCACATTATGCAATACAAGTGTCAACTTGTATCAATTTTGATATTGATACTCCAACTTCTAAAATTATCAATATCAATATTGATATAGTATCAAATTTAAAACTCTAACCAAACAGGCCATTAGAAAGTTGGCGAAGATGGAACATCATTTACCAACCCAACCTCCTCCACTCTTACCCTCGTTTGATCCAAGACTATATTGAAATATACTTTTAAACTATGACCATGATCAAGTTATTATGGTATCCACATAGTTAATTAAACCCTCAAAAAGGAAGGAAAATATTCCACTCAAATATGAATAAATATATAGAATACTCAAATATCAAGCACATTAATATACTTTGTTAAATACATTATATCGTGTATGAAGGATGGAAATTGGGTTAATTCGACGAATTAAGGGGATATCATGATATATTGAAAGTTCTAATAGGTGCACAGATTTGATGTTAAAATTAGTTGGGAAATAAATCATGTCACGATAGTTCTCAAGAAAATAAATGGAGATAAGAGTCCACACGGTTTAGTACCATTTTTATATGCTATCAAAATTATAGAAGGAAGATCGATTTATTTTTTTTTGCAACTTGTTATGAGTTCTGCTTAGCATGTGCCCTCTTGCGAAAAAGTATCACATTTTTGTTTGCGTCGTTGCCGTTCTTGCTGTGCGTTGATACGCCATGGGTCCCGCTCAAATAGATTCTGTTTCGTGAAGGTGGGCTTGGTCTCAGCGGTTGCAGCGTGCATGACGTGCCTAGAAGGAATTGGATAAAGCAGGATCCAGCCAAATTAATCCAGGAAAGCGTAGCCCTTGAGCGGGTTCGAAGCTTGAAGAGAAGTGCAATGATTTCGGTGTGATTTACGGAAAGCCTTGTCTACGCATAATACAGGCGAACCTTAACTGCCAAAGATACGTCATCAGAGTCATAGCCTTCAAATTTTAAGCTTATTTATCCGGCCGCTTTTACGGGATCATCCGCAGACGCATGACACACAACAAGAGCGGCTAGGATGAAGGACAAACAGATCCCGACAGTTTTGACCAGAGAAACCCTACGAATTCGTAAAGACAGGGAGGCTAGTGAAGCAGTATAGAGAGGCAGCTGCAAATTTAAGACGAGAGTCTATCTTGCTTGTGCTGTAAATTTAAGGGGGGACATCGAGCCTCTCTCATCGGCTTACTCTGCTTGGGACTTTTGGCGCTTCACGTACTGAAGAATAGGCTCTTTAACCTGCGAAGGAAAAGAAAAAGAGAACAACCGGACGCTTGAGCACTGTGGAGAAGCAGAACAAACTTTAAACGGGAATCCGTTTTTTCCTGTTATTCTCCTGTATCCTCAAACATGGAAGGAGAAACCGGACGGGACATACCATGCTCGACTTCCGAAGCCTCTTTTCTTGCGTGGAAACAGTGAGATGTGTCCCGTCTCTCCCGTTCCGCTTCCCGAGCGTCCCGCTCTCCATGGTGGCCACGGTCTGTACAGCACGGCACGGCCACACGTTTTGTAAAAATACGAGGAGAGGAGGCGTACAATCCAGCGGGAAAACGACCACAGCGCTGAGTCCTGCGGTCGCTACATGTGTTTCTGGATACATAACACATGTAGCGACTTCCCTATTTTGGGCTAATTGAATGGAAGTTATCTTTTAGTCCAAAACAAAAAGGCCTGCGGTCGAGGATGCAGACCTCCAGCTTGCTGACGGGACTGTTGCCATGCTCCCTTGCCCGAGTGCTGTTCGCTTGCCCGCTGTGAATTGATCCGTTCTGAACGGTGTCAGACCGGCCTCTAGTGCGCGTAATGTCCGATCCAATAGAATGGAGCAAGCCGCACGTCGATCCGTTGTTCGGTTCACAACCTACTGTGAAGAAAAATAAAGAGCCACGACTAATTGAGGTTTTCAATTTCCAGTCCTAAATACATAGATGAATTTTTTTTCAACTCCAACCTTTTTAAAATTGTCTACTTTTTAGGGTGTTTGGACACAGTTTTTTTTACCTTTTCTACCTTAAAATAAAAAATAATAGAGATGAATATACAAACTTGTGTTTGACACTACTTTAGTCAAGTTTCAAAAGAGATGCTTTTCTTTTGACAATCTCTCACAAAATAAAAACAGCAACGAACTTGTTGTGTTTTCAAGATAGACACGGGAGAACGTGAGATTGCCGTGGGAATGTAAGTTATTTTGTTTTAAAACATTTTCAACATTTATGTTATTTTTGATAAGTATGTATATTGGATAATCCTCAAATTTTAATTTTTATACTACCTGTGCCTTAGAATAATTTTTAATGTCAAAATTATTTAATAAAAATTAAACAAGAGATAAAGGGTCATTTGAATCCAAACAAAAAAATACATATACATTAAAATTTTCTAAAAATTTATCATATATAATCCTTTGACTAAACATTTATACTAGATTTTATAAAACATAGTATCTCAATAAAAAATTGGTTTCCAAACACCTTAGTAATTACCTCAATCTATCTTATATATTTTAGATATTTTGTTACCTATTTTATTACTAGGTTAAAACATATTTGAGTATCTCAATAAAAATGTGTTACCAAACACTTAACAATTACCTCAATATATCTTATATATTTTATATATTTTTTATTTACATTATTACTTTGTTACAATATACTTGCTGGTTATTATTTTCAAAAGTATTGACAAAATCCAAAAATCAAAAATTCGCCAAACAGGCTCATATAATGCTTAAAAATTATGTTAAGTTTGCCAAACACATACAACATATATTTCTCAAATTATGTTAAGTATGATAATATTTTATATCAAAAAAAACTATCTAACTATAAAAATTGTAAACAAACACCCTATTAAAATTTTCAATATATCGTGTCTGGGTTTCCTAAAATTTCCCGTTTTGCCCTTCCCACCCAAGATTTAGTATAGCGTCACCCTAAGAACCATTAACAATTTTAAAATTTATATTTTATCTTCTAAACAGATTAATATCAACTTTTATATTGTTTTGTTTTTATACTCTAACTAACAGAAACAAATATTAGAGAAATATATAACAACACTATATGCTGCGCAAAAAAATGTAAAATATTAGAAAGGGCATGGTGAAATGGAACAAATATAAAGCACCGGTTGAAATTGGAAGAAAAGAGGCAAAATTGAAAATAAAATTGTTAAACAGTAAGACTTAACTCGTTAACCATAAGTAGGGGGTGAAAGTTAGAACACAAACACATTACTTTGGAATTATAAAATGACTAAATAAATTAATGGGACTAAAAAAATAAATAGAGATAGAAAAGTAGGGGCAGGAGTTGGTTTCACCCCAATAATTCTATTTTACCAACGCAGAAGGAAGAATCTAGTGCATTCCTATCTTCGGGGATTTCACCACTCAACTCTTTTGGACGTACCAGTTATTGGGATCACAGGTCCGTTAACGTAACGCTCAGCAATCTCCGTTTCCTGGAAGGAGACCATAAAAAACAATCCAGATGAGAATGTTAACAAAGTATAGACACAATATGATGTAAGAAAGAATCATTGTGGCAACACTGAAATTTTTACAACTTACCGCAGCTTTTCCTTCCAGAGCCCTTTTAACCTCGAAGAGCTTTTTGTTTGTCAGTTCAGAATGAACTACACGCCTACCTGCAGAAATCATATGTTCTATCTTTATCTCATATGACCGCAAAGACGTTCAAGCCTACTGCTTCAGAACAAGCGGTGCCTATTATAAATCTAAAATCAAACGTTATTTCTTAATAACAGAAAAAGTCGGGATAAAAAAAATAGAAGTCTACTTGGAAAGGGAGCATTGAAACGCAAGCAGGTTGCGCCATCATTTTCAAAGTGAACTAGAACAGGACAGTGTGAGTGTGCATCATTACCAAGTCGTTTGTTGCCTGTATTTTGGACAAATCCATCTTCTGCCATCCGATCAATCAACTTCCTTACTGTGTTCTGGTTGGCTTCCCCTTCGAGTTTGTTTTGAAGCTTGGAAACCGACACAAACTCCATCGGAAGGGCATGATATAAAGCCTGCAACATGAGCCAACATATCAAAATTTTACATGTCAGACAACTTTTAAATTAGATGAACTTTGCAGCTATTTAAAAATTATTTTGTGTATGGATACACCTAATTTAACTTACACACTCACTTTCATATACAAATAATCCTCGACAGAGTTGTGCACTTTATCAGCTGGATAAATATTTGGTATGTCATCTTCCTCTTTGACCTCAGCCATATCAGCCTTAGTTGACTTCACGTTGTTGTTTTCAAGTTAGTTGCTGACAATTCTTAAACACTAGAGTATGCGGGTTTTTACCTTTTCCCTGTTAATGGTATAACTGTCTTTCCCTGATTTTGATATCAGTCCTTCTTTCAGCAATTTGTCTAGCGTTTCTGTAAAAAGTGGTAATGTGTAAAAGAGTGTGAAAAAAAGGTCAACTCTTTACTGTCTTTAATGAAATACACGGTCGACTCTTTGTGGTAGTACCCTCAGTTAATGCCTGCAGAAAAAAAATAAAACAAGCACAAGGGTCAACAGAAATCCACCCACCCGTTCCATGGATCTTGCTAATAGATACTGACGTTAGATAGGGTTACGGATGACCATGAGAAGTCTCCTTAGATCGTTCATGAGAAATACTTGTACAGCCATGTAGGCTGCTGCACTAACTAACTAGCATTTGAGAGATTCAACTAAATCTTAAAGATAGAATTTACCAATGAAATATCCGTAAAATTTGAAAGAATATCAGAAAGATCCACAGTATCCACGTGTCTGGAAATAATCCACTCCCTTATGCGTGAAGTACATAACTCTTCATGCTCGGCATCTTGAGTATCATCTATAAACCAAAAGGAGCTTTCAGTGAAACTAATTATTTAAAGATCTGCGCAAAGAAAAGAGGTTGAATAACCAATTAAGATCACGTTGGTCACTGGATAAATGATGCCATCACCGGTGTATTTCTGCATGCAACTCATAAAATAACATGAACTGGCAGGTATCTCCGACGCATGAACTTCAGAAAAAAAAACTGATAGCACTAACCATCATGATCCATAGAAGCATCCTCGTGCGGATGAATTCCACCTGCTAAAACGAGCGTTAACATACTTCCTAGAGCACATGAGCAAAATAGTAACAGAATTTGTATAGCTTTACCATTGGGAACAACAATATATCGATCTTCCTGCAAACACAAGAAAATTTAAGTTAGACGTTCCCCACTCTGTTTCCTCCGCCTTAGCAGAATTATCCACACAATAAACAAAAGACGAGGGCAATAACCAAAAAAACCAAGATTTGATGTGAATATATTTAGGTGGCATACAAACAACTACAATTTTCATTTAACGACAAACATCATGCCTCACTCTCAGAAGATGAAGTGTCCTGTCCTGAACTGACTCCCATGGTTTCTTCCTCATCTGCAATTTCATTGTTTTCATCTTCACACGGATCGAGAATGCTCTTCACCTGCAGCAAAAAACTACATTAACCAACTTCCAGAGATTAAAGAAGAATAACGTCGCTCTTTGGAGCTCACCTTCAGAGCTAGCACTAAATGTTTGCTGTTGACATTCCCGACTTCCATTTTTAAAGGGTTTTTGGTCCATGGATTATTGGCTTCGTTTTCAGTGCAGCTTCTAAAAAACGGAGGTTCGTAATCTTCTGGCTGCGGTACGTTCATAATACGAGTTAGACCATGATGACTGTACTTCGACATACACTTGCAGCATCTAATGAATTGAGGAAATCACGCTTCAGGATTTATAGACATAAACAAAAAGACTTCTAGATGAAATCTCTTACAAACCTCAAAACTACGGTGTTAAGATTGAATGGCCCCATGATATATAAAGTAAGTGAACTTCATTACATCCAACTATGTTGGACAAAATCCACTTTCCAACACTCTCCCTCACTTGTTATATAAATCTTGGGCCTTCAACGTCAACATCATAGTTTTGAGATTTGTAACATGGTATCAGAATATAACAGTGACCTCATTATAATTTTTGATCATTTCCGGGACAAGTTCAACCCTTAATCAACCATGTCAATCTTGAACGGACTGAGTTGATCCACCAGAAGAAAAGCTATTCTAGGGTTGATTTGGATAGGTTCTTCAAAAAAAATACAAATAAGAAAACATAAAAAATTCTTAAACATCATCTAGATTGCCTCGGGAGGTGGAGGGGTGGTGCCAACGACATCCCTGCCGCTTCCCTGCCTTAGACAGGGCCTTATATGAGTTGATCTAGTAACTTATGTTACAACTATCGAGTCTCTCAGATTTGATAATATATAATCTGATAACTTATGTTATAACATAGAGTTTATTAGACCCGTATGACTGTCTAACAGGGAGGAAATATGCAGGGCAGCTGCGGTGCTGCCCCTCCACCATTTCTCAGCTGCAATCCGATCCTAATCAAAATCAAATTAATTCAGAATCAGCTGACACGAGTTGAATTGAAATCTAATAGTCCAATTTTGACAAAAGCTCTCTCTAGGATCAAGCTTCTCCCTCAGCTCAGCTCAGTAAACGTCAATTTGATATAAAATCAGTCAATCAAGATCAAGATCAACACATCCTGAAAATCATGATATACACTAGCAAGACAAAAAATCAAAAGGAGAACTAAAAATCACAATGACTATATGTTATGTTATCGTGGATTGTTTTGCACGTTTAAAATGAATTTGAAAGACCAAAAGGAAGTCATGAAAATTCTACGCACGGGCAAAGGAAATGCAGATATTTACCGTGATGTCATCGTAGTAGTAAAGTTTCATCACAATGGTTCGCTGAAATAATAACACAGACGTGCGTTAGTCGTGTGTTCTCCTAATAAATAATCACACATGAATGAGTATTCGTTAATCATTAAGAAGTAAGAACGTATACTTCATCTGGCATCTGATCCAGAGTTCGCATCAGCTGAACCAATGTCCGAATCATTTTGCAGGCTGAGCTCCTGCAGATCAAATCGCATCTTGAAATAGAAGTCTGGAGACTACAAATATGGTGGATAAGTAGCCATGTTGAAGAGAAAAAACAGAGTCATAATGCCTCATTTGATCTGGGGTAATATCATTGGAATTTGACTTGAACGTTAACCCCTGTTTCTTGTTCCCTGAACGAGTAATATTCATGGACACTTCTTCGTTGTCTGATATAGAATAGCTAAAAGAAACTGCAACAAGTGACCAAACATGTTAAGAGATCAAAACGATTCATATCGGTGTAATATTATGGCTTGTGTAGCTTAGACACTTCGGAGGCTTACAAGCGTACTCTTCAATCATCGGGCCTTCGACCTGCTCGCAGATGCAAAACAGAAGCGTCTTCAGGTATTTCTTCTGCAACGCGTCGTAAACACCTATCATGTTAACAGTGAGAACTAGTCAAGATTCAGCCGGAAAATGGAAGATAGACAAAACGCAGAGACGTGGATTCTGAATCCTAATAGAAACCTTTCTCCATCCAGTCGATTAATCTCCTAGACTCCCCATCGACGGGCATCAGCTTCTTAATCTTCATCTCTTCGCAGGAGAAAACAGTTCACGGAGGTTAGACATCATATTTCAACAGAGAAAATTTCCGCCAGATTTAGAGGAGACTTGAATGCTTGCCTAGAGCGGGAACCGATTTGTCATTGAAGTACTTCTCAGGGAAGAGACCTCTGATGTAACTGATGTTGAAGATTGCGATACGAAGCAGATTCCTTGTCTGATTCGTCAAACAAAGCAATCCAACAAGTAGAAGCGTAGAGATACGAATTGCATGAGAAAAATAGAAAAGAGAGTTCGTTTGGTAGAGTTTGGATGCACAAAAAAGAGCTTCTCAGATCTGACAATGTGGTGTTTGTTTAATACGGGGAGAAACTCCACTCTGTATCTGGTCAGTGCGACCTTTCTTTCTATCTGGACGGCGCATAAGAAGCTTCGAATCGTCGCAAACAGGAGAGAGCAATGCGATCCAAGTAGTTTGAAACCGTGAAACCTCCGGAACTAATCCATTAAACTAGCTATCAAGCTAGACGCACATAAACCAGCGAAGAACAGAGAGCGACGTACATCAGTAATGAGAAGGTCCGAAGCAAGTGGAGCGTCGGATAAAACGAACGAAGAACTCGAATAAGAACTCTAGACCTAAACTCGAGCTAACGCGTCAAATGAACCACCTACTTCCCCCACGGAGAGAATTGAAGATGTCGCAGGGCTTCCTTACCAAGAGTAGAGAATCCTGCTCGGTGATTTCAGCTTCCTTGACTCTCTGAGCGACAACCTGCAATGCAAAGATGGGATCCAGAAACTGAGGTATGAGAGAAGGGGAAGGGAGAAAGAGAAAGATAGAGATTAACCATTTCGCTGGATGGAGGAAGCGGCGCAGCCCACGCTACGGAGGCGTTTCGACTTTCGAGGGAAGAAAAGCTGGAGAGGTGTGGTGGGAGACGGAAGTGCGATTTATCGCGGAGTCCGGATCGCCCCGGTCGCCCGGTGGCAGTGCGACAGGCGTCGCCTTTCTATCATATTGGATTGACGGTAATGCCCTCCATCCAACTGCTCTGAATGTTCCCGCGCTTTTTTTGGAGCTTTCCCTTCGGATCGGACGGCTGTGATTGAGTTCGATGGCGTCCGCGCGGTGGCCGTTGCTGAAAGTTCAGATCCTTGATGAACCAGACCGAAGCCCGAAGGTTTTAGTTCGATTCAATATTTTAATAGACAAAGTTTATTTGTAAGATAATATAATATATATCTAATTAAAACAAAACAAAATATCAACTAAAGCCAATCTTAAATTTAGTATATTATCTGTAGAAAAGAATTACACCTATCTCTGGTACCATTTATATGTATTGTAACATTTTTTAAAGTTAACATAATACAATAAATGAATTAGGTCGACTAACTAAGTAGTTAGGCTTGATTCACCAGTTTTCTTTTTGTGGCCCCTACTTTACATAGCTACATTTGGTTCGACCTCTTTTTGGGTATATATCACGTCTCACCCAAACATGATAATTAAGTCTTTTAACTATCTTTACTTATATTTAATATATAAAAGATTATTGTGCAACCAAACATCTCATTAGTCACATCTCACGGATGTAATTCTATTATTAAAAAAGATGTTCAAATCGTCAAACCTAATGTAATAGGCGGACCTGGTTCTATGTGAATTATTATGGGGTGTTTGGTTGCATGATAATGAAGGTTTTTGTTTTAATTTTTAAAAATTATAAGAAAACTTGTTAAAAGAGGTGTTTGGTAACCCTGACAATTTTATGTTTTAAAAGTGATTTTCTTCTTAAACAAAAAAGAGGGTTTCACCTCTTTCTTTTTTATTGTGGTCCCCCACTTTGTTTGGTCATGTGTGGTAGTTACTCTTTTTTGTAATCACATCCCTCCAAACATGATAATTTTATGTCATGACTTGGTTCACTTTTTATTTTAATACAATTTTTTATCATGAAAGTTTACAAAAAATTATCACGCAACCAAACACCCCATTAGTTTTGGTTTATTTCACTTGAGAACCTTCCAAATTGAATCAAATCAAATAAATAAAAATTACATATAATAAAATATATACAATATGAATAAGAATAATATTTAAATAAATTTATGATGAAATAATTTATTTTTAATTATTTATAATTAAATATAAAAAATTCATATTTAATTATTTTAAAATTTTAATTATTTTTATCGCATCCCACCGAGCATGATAATTTTACATTTTTAGTCATTTAAAATTTTAGTTTGATATATAAGTTTATTAATAAATTACTATACAAAATATTTTGCATCCAAATAATATTATAGTGTCAACATCTTTCATCTCTTCTCTCTCTCTCTCTGAACCGATACATCGCTTGTGTGGTATCTGGTTGCACAATACTTTTTGTGTACACTTTTATTATAAGAGGGTAAAATAAAAATTTAAGATGTTAAAGATATAAAATTACCATGTTTGATAAAAGAAAATTAGATCGTGTATATAATGGGGTGTTTGGTTGCATGATAATTTTTTGTACATTTTCATGATAAAAAATTGTATTAAAATAAAAAGTGAACCAACTCATGACATAAAATTATCATGTTTGGAGAGATGTGATAACAAAAAAGAGTAATCACCGTACATGATCAAACAAAGTGAGGGACCACAAGAAAAAAGAAGGGGTTTTCAATTTTCAATCCTAAATACATAAGAGAATTATTTTTAAGTCCCACCATCTAAAAATGTTATTTCCTAGTCCCAAAATGGTCTACTTTAAAATTTTCAATCCCCCTTGTCCATTTATCGTTCAATTTCCCCTTTTGCCCTTTCACCACAAAACGTCTATCTGGTTCCAGTCCAACGTATTTTATAACACCATAATTTTGGCGCATGAGAATGGAAAAGATATCATTTTCATGAACTTGTCTTTCAAGTAAATAACATATTTTTTGAATACAATATTATTTACTAAGATATATCTTAAAAATATTATGCAAGATGATACAACATAAAATTTAGAAATAATTTATTTTAAAATGACATAAATTTTATAAAAAATATTTTCGTAGAAAGTAAATAAAAATTATATTTTCAAATCCATTGAAAATAACATTAGATGTGATAACTCTTTTTATATTTTACTTTTATATAAATCCAATAAAATATTTGAAATATATAATAAATAGTGTTATCTTTTTTTGTTTATCATCAAATTTTTATTTTAAAAATATTTTATTAATTAATATATTATTATCACATATTTTACAATTTTAAGTTAGATATTGTTATATTATTAATTTATAATAATAAATAAATAGATAATAACTAAAAAATTTATTTAAAAATTATATTATTTTATTACATGTAAAGCCTATTTTTGTAGAATGATTTACACAATTGATAGAAGTATATTAAATACAATGATTTATTCAAAAATATTTAAATTACATGTCAATAAATAAATCTAAATTGTCATCTATAAGTTGATAACTGAAATCAAATTTTCTATGCTATTTTCACTAGGTGCTTGGTTTAAATTATAGTGGAACTGATTGATGTTGTTCCGTTGGGAGCCAGTGTTGTTGTCCAGGGTAAATTTGGTATTTTAATCATATAATAGAAGGGGTTTCTGCCGTCGGTTACATATGGGGGCGGGAGGTGCATGACTTTTGGTTTTGGGAGTAATAAATAACTTATGGGGTGTTTGGTTGCATGATAATTGAGGTTTTTATTTTAATTTTTAAAAATTGTAAGAAAACTTGTTAAAAGAGGTGTTTGACAACCATGACAATTTTATGTTTTGAAAGTGATTTTCTTCTTAAACAAAAAAAGAGGGTCTCACCTCTTTCTTTTTTTTTGTGGTCCCCCATTTTATTTGGTCATGTGCGGTGGTTACTCTTTTTTGTAATCACATCCCTCCAAACATGATAATTTTATGTCATGAGTTGGTTTACTTTTTATTTTAATATAATTTTTTTATCATGAAAGTGTACAAAAAATTATCATGCAACCAAACACCCCATTAGTTTTGACATAGGATTAAAAAATAAATCAGGTTGAGGGAATGGGGCGGGAGTTGATTTTGCCAAAAAAGAAAGAGGTGAGGTCCTCTTTTTTTTGTTTAAGAAGAAAATCACTTTCAAAATATATAATTGTCATGACTGTCAAACACCTCTTTTACCAAATTTTCTTACAATTTTTAAAAATTAAAATAAAAACATCCATTATCATGCAACCAAACACCCTATAAGTATATAAGAGAGGAGATCACAAAAAGAAGAAGAAAAGCTCTGACCGCTTTATTGTCTAAAAGAATTCTCTATAAGAATATGTTTTTTGTAGTGCCAACAAATTTTGTTGCAAAAGCACATTTTTGTAATGAAAATCCAATTTGTCGTTCCACCAAACACCCCATTGAATTTCTTTTATAGTTGGTTGCTCACTTTTCTAACCAAGATCTTGTCGTTGCTTGTAGCATATGAATCATAGAGCAATATGAAATTAAATGAATCATGATAAATTGTTATATATATACATACATATATATAGAGAGAGAGAGAGAGAGAGAGAGAGACCTGATCCAACACACACCCCGACACCCGGCCACAAATAAGATCTCCGATCGGAATCAAATCCTCTTAGGTCCTGTGTTTGGTCGGGATTAGTAGAATAATCTTAATCTCTCTCTAAAAAAATAAAATTTATAATAACCAATAATCTCTATAATTCGGCTCTTGATAAATTTTAAAATCTGAGATAGAATCAGATAAACTCAATTGTTAGGATTTAAATGCCAAGAGTAAGATCAAGTATATTTCAGAACAAATTGTGTGCCGTTGAAGATTTTGATAAATAAAATCTTTCGGAATCTCAACGACGCGCGTGTCTTGTTTGGATCCGATTTTCTACCCGTCCCGCTCTCGGAGATACGCACGAAGGCACCGACGACGGCGAGGACTGGTTGGCTCCTATATGTCTCCGGTCTCCCTAGCCCGCCGCTCACAACACGGCCTTCTCGATATCCAGAGTCAACCCTTGTGCTCTCGTTCTTCTCTCTCCGTGGAGTCGACGCAGAGGAGGGCGCCCAACTGCTCCCTCGAATATCTCCCGAGACTCCTGCCGCAGAAGATCGTCTTCCGCTATAATAAAGGGAGTTACCCTTAGAATCCTGATATCTCCTCCGACATCGATGGCGCGGCAACGGGAGTCTTCTGTTGCTTCATGCTCTTCTTCTTCTTCTTCCCCCGTCCATCGGCTTCTGCTACTCTTCTTCTTGCTATCGATAGCGCCGGGATTGCTGCTCCGGTCCGTCGCCGCCGTCGACCATGGCCTGGCGGGCGTTCAGCCTCTGTCTCGGATCGCCGTCCACCGGGTGTCCCTCGCGGTCGACCCCTCCGCCTACGTGAAGGCGTCGCCCGACCTCCTCGGCCGCCGGGTACGGAGATAACCTCTTCTAGCAGATAACACTCTCCTACTCTGTAATCCAGTGGACGACGGACTGCGCCATGGCACGTTGTGGCGACGATTGGCCCGAAGGCTCGAAGGCCAGACGACCACATTGCGTTGCGCCATGGCGCATACGCGTTGTGCTTCGCGCAACAGCGCCGTTTAAACGGGCGGTCTCGTGGTGTGCGTGCAGGGAGAAGACAGCGAATGGGTGACGGTGGAGATAAAGTGCCCAAAGCCGTCGGCGGACGACTGGATCGGAGTGTTCTCCCCGGCAAACTTCAAGTGCTGCTCTGCTTCCTCTCGACGGCCTTTCCCTTTACCACCTTATGTAGGGTTCAGTCATGTCTAAGTTTCTCCCCCAAAATGCGTGTTCATCGCAGTTCGTCCACTTGTTTCGAGGACGGGAACCCGAAGGAGCAGGCGCCTTACCTCTGCTCGGCGCCGATCAAGGTATTGGATGATCTGATCTTGTGGTTGTCCTTTTACCACCTATGATTAATCTATGATCCTGTGAAGCATTGATCATCTATTTTTTCCCAACTCCCCATTCTTCGACGCTGATCCGCGTCAGCCATCTGATTTCATTCTCTGACGCCGATTTTGTAAGTATCAATTTGCGAGCTTCTCCAATCCGAGATATGTGAAGACGGGGAAGAGCTACGTCAAGCTCCTGCTTATCAACCAGAGGGCGGACTTCTCCTTTGCATTGTTCTCCGGTGGTCTCTCAAATGTAAGTGCTTGTATGTGTGTTCTTACTTTCTGGATCTGGTTTGCCGGCAGAGCAGTATCAGGCGTTGCTTCAGGGATTCGTCCGGGAAGGTACGTAGCAGACTTCGTACAATCTCTTCAACTCTCTGTAATTTCGTATTAGAGTGTGTGGATCAAAGAAACGAGTAGAGTCTGAATCCTCTTTTGATTGAAGCGTAGCGTAATACAATTAGATTAAAGAGAGTCGAAGAGATCTTACGAAGCCGTCGTCTTCCATCGTTGGGCAACAAGCGCCGTCTACACGCCCTAAACTTGAGCTACATTTCCCTCCGGATGCGACGCCTCTCATGAAAGGAAATGAAATGTTTACGGGGTGTTTGGTTGCACGATAATTTTTTGTACACTTTCGTGACAAAAAATTGTATTAAGATAAAAAGTGAACCAACTCATGACATAAAATTATCATGTTTGGAGGGATGTGATTACAAAAAAGAGTAACCACCGCACATGATCAAATAAAGTGGGGGACCACAAGAAAAAAGAAAGAGGTGAGACCTTCTTTTTTTGTTTAAGAAGAAAATCATTTTCAAAACATAAAATTGTCATGGTGGTCAAACACCTCTTTTAACAAGTTTTCTTACAATTTTAAAAAATTAAAATAAAAACCTCAATTATCATGCAACCAAACACCCCATTATATATGTGATTTTCTCTCCTTTCCGTGCGTCAAAGACTCACTCAATGCTTATAGCCCGGAGTAGCTATTTTACCAAAAAAAAAAAAGAGTAGCCCTTTACAAGTTTTTGAATGCAGTGGCTTCTCTTTGTCCCGGCATACATGGAAATATAGAATCCACCCAGCTAGTTCCTTGTTTCAGTGTGTTGCTCTCTTGCTCAAAAAATATTTCTTTTCAATTTATATTTGGAGAGGCTTGTGGATCCTGAACGCTGATATCAGTTCTCGGTTGTGCAGCCAAAACTTGTAGCGGTCTCTAATGTGATCACGTTCGCGAATCCAAAGGCGCCCGTCTACCCGCGTTTGGCCCAGGGAAAGGCCTGGAACGAAGTAAGTCAACGTCCCGCTTCCCTTCCTCATCTGGAACACACCTCTCTCCTTCCTCTGCATTTGGCTGGTAGTGGTTTTCTTTCTGCATCACTCGTCACAGTTCTCTCTTGTTGACTCTAGGCTAAAAAGTACCCCACCACGTCCGTGTGGCTTGTGGTAGCGCAATTCCTTGAAAATTCCTTGAACCGGAACCAATGTTAGGTGACGTTTTGTTTTGGCTTAATCGAAATCTAAATTCTTAATTTTATGTTTAACTTCTTAGTTTACGATTGAATTAAATACTTAATTCAATTGTTTGCTTATGTGCGTTACTTGTGTGAACTAAAGGTTAAAATTTACATTTACTTTCAAGATATTTATCAAGAAATAAAAGATATATTTAGTACTTGTTAATCAAGATAAATACACAAACTTCTCACGGAATCAGATGTCTCATCAAGCGGCATCTTGGGTTCCTTGCAAGGGTGCAAACAAATTGAGGCGAGCCGAGTAACATATTGTTCAAGTTGTCCTCATTTATTTTAAGTGAGTTCGAACTTTAACAAATAAGTTGAACTCTTGTTCAAGTTTATTCATTGATCAATCAAGTTAAGCTTGAGCTCAAGCTCCAGTGACAACTTCACTCAAGTTTATTATAGGTTTAAATTGAAACTTGATGCAAACTTGTTTATAAAACTCAAAATTAATATGAAGTCATCAATGAAATTTTAAATTTAACTCATTTATAAAATTTGATATCAGTTTAAAATCAAAATTTGACTTATTTTACATATTTAAGAGCTAATATATAACTATTAATACTCATAGATTTGTTTTAACAAATATTCAATTGAATATTTAATCAAGTTAATCACGAATTTATCAAGTGAATTAAGAGTATGTTCAAACTTGACTGATTTAATGAGTTGAACTTTATTTTTTATTTAAAGTTATTCATTTAGCACGATAAACGAGTCGAGTCGAATTTTTATCGAGTGAAATTTCAAATTATTTGTCAAGTGTATTGATTTGCTTGCATTCCCAGTTTTTTGAACCACTTGTACTATCAAGAATTTATATATTTAAATTAAATTATTTTATTTTATGTCTTAATTAACCTCCACATCTCTTATATCTTGATTGATAAATCTCTAAAAAATAACTTGCTTAGTTTAACTTTTTCTTTGATGCGATTCTTCATAGACAGTAGAAATAACACATATAATGCATCCGTAAGTAAATAATAAATTGATTTATATACAATCATTTTAATCAAATTAAATATTTAATTTTATCATAAACTAAAAACTTAGGCATGGAGTTAGGAGCCGAACAAATGCCGGCGCCACCACCGTAGATGTAATCTCGTCTATGGATATTTATACAAACAGAAGATATGGCCCAGACATCTCATCTGCTTTTGTGCCTCGTATCATGATACAGAGGGAGGGGGGGGGGGGGGAATCTAAAACAGTCCCCGTAAGTTTTTCAGGATGATTTTTACGAACAATGTGCTATTTATTTACTTGTTATGCGACAGTGTTACCATTACCCCATTGTCCCTATCATCAGTCTTGTCATTTCATGCCACGATGCGGTGTCGTCCCGGTTCCCAGCTCGTCTGCGGAGAGGCGTTTGGATCGGCCTAACCTTTATTATTTCCGTTTGAAGATGACGGTCACTTGGACCAGTGGATACGACATCGGCGAGGCGCTGCCTTTCGTGGAATGGGGGCCCGAGGGCGGCCCGCAGACACGTTCACCCGCCGGGACGCTGACGTTCAAGCGCAACAGCATGTGCGGTAAGAGCACCATCGATCCGGATCGGTGTCCTCACCTGTTAGAACACATTACACATCACGCACAGTGCTCTCGTTTTCCAATCAAAATTGACAACGTTCTCAAATTATTTAACTGAGGGTTCAAATAACAAATTTGATGAAATATTATCGAAAAAAATTTGACCATATACTTTATTAACACATTGTCCATTGGTAACGAATTATGTTAAATTCAATAATGAATTTATAAGATGTCGATAACAGTTCAATAATTATTTACCGACTCATCAGCTCATTATCGACGGAGTTGGATCATTATCGATGTCTTACTGACTTATTATTCATCACTTAAATGACTGAGATGGTAACCTTTTTATATTAGGAATTGAGTATACTCTCTTCACTTGAAAATTGAGGTGATCCGAACTCAAACATAAAACATCTAAGATGGATAGCCTCTGTTTGTGAAAAATCCTGACTTCCATCTTGGGGGGGCAGGACCGCCTAGGAGAGCGGATCACCTCAATTCCTGAGTTTAGAGGATACTCTCGGTCCCTGATGAAAAAAGATCGCGATACTAATCACTTAAGTTATGGATAGTGAATTAGTAAGACGTCGGTAGCGATTCAATTCCATCAGTAATGGATTAACAAGTCAGTGAATTGTTATTAAACCGTTACTGACGTTTTACAAACTCACTACCGACCTTAATACAATTCGCTACCGATGGATGGTGAGTTAACAAGGTGTTGGTAGTAATTTAATTTTTTTCGATAGTGATATACCAAATTTGTTATTTGAACCGTCACCTAGATACTCTCTCCCTGCCGATTTTCACTGGGGACTGAATGTGCTCCCTCCCTTCCCATTTTTCTCACATGATCGGCGGTTGGATTTTGGCAGGCGCGCCGGCACGCACCGTGGGGTGGCGCGACCCTGGTTTCATACACACGGGTTTCCTGAAGGAGCTCTGGCCCAGCGCCCGGTATGACCACCGCCCGGTTCCTTCACTAGCTCGTACGACGCTCCTCCTCGGGGTTTCTCTGACGGGTCCGAGAATGACGCAGGTACACGTACAAGCTTGGGCACCAGCTGTTCGACGGATCCGTCGCCTGGAGCAAGAGCTACTCTTTCAGAGCCTCCCCGTACCCTGGACAGGACTCATTACAGAGGGTTGTCATCTTTGGCGACATGGGTAAGGTGAGAGACCGGGCGAAAATGCACATCCCTTTCTCCTGCCGCGGAAAAAGACGCGTACGCTTGCAGGTGCTGACTCGAGTGCCGTCACCATGTATCTTCAGGCCGAGAGAGACGGTTCCAACGAGTACAGCAACTACCAGCCGGGCTCGCTGAACACCACCGATCAGCTGATCGGGGACTTGGGCAACATCGACATAGTTTTTCACATTGGGGACATAACCTACGCAAATGGGTATATCTCACAGTGGGACCAATTCACCTCGCAAGTAGAGCCGGTTGCGTCGGCTGTGCCTTACATGCTTGGCAGGTTTAACCCCGACCAGAAATGCCCATAAATTTTTGTTTCCCCTTCTTCAGGAGCTCAGCTTAATTATATTTTTGCTCTGATACGACGATCATATATATGCTTCGTCGCCCGCAGCGGTAATCATGAGCGCGACTGGCCGGGGACGGGATCCTTCTACGACACCATGGACTCCGGCGGGGAATGCGGCGTCCTGGCGGAGACGATGTTCTACGTACCCGCCGAGAACAGAGCCAAATTCTGGTAATCTCCTACTCCTTCGGATTCAGAAATCTTTTTGCCGGATTTATGACGATGAAGTAACAAGAAGAAAGTTGAAACTAGACCCTTCTCAAGCCTGGCCATAACATGAAAACGCCCATGATTTAGTTCTCACCTACTTCTACATAAAAATTGCCTTGAAATGACGTTTGATGTTTTTATAGGTACGCCACGGATTATGGCATGTTCCACTTCTGCATTGCGGACAGTGAACAGGACTGGAGGGAGGGGACCGAGCAGTACAGATTCCTCGAGCATTGCCTCGCATCGGCGGACAGGGCGAAGCAGCCGTGGCTCATCTTCGCCGCTCATCGTGTTCTTGGCTACTCGTCTGATTTTTGGTACGCAAGAGAGGGCTCCTTCGAGGAGCCCATGGGAAGAGAGAGCCTCCAGAAGCTCTGGCAGAAATACAAGGTGGACTTGGCCTTCTACGGCCACGTCCATAATTACGAGAGATCTTGCCCGATTTACGAGGTATATAAGAATACAACAACCTTCTGTACATATATAGGGTCGATATTCGATCTGTTGCATCTGGTTTTACGCTCTATACCATCTTGTCTGGAGAGAAGTTTTTAGCTTATTCTAGACACAGTATCTGTGCTTAATCTGAAATCTCGAATCGTAACATATAAATGTGGCAGAACCAGTGTGTGAATGAGGAGAAATCCCACTACTCGGGGGTGGTGAACGGGACCATCCATGTCGTCGCGGGGGGAGGCGGCAGCCACCTGTCGAATTTCAGCAGCGTTCAGACTCGGTGGAGTGTGTACAAGGACTACGACTATGGCTTCGTCAAGCTGACCGCCTTCAACCACTCCTCTCTCCTCTTCGAGTACAAGAGGAGCAGCGACGGACGAGTTTACGATTCCTTCACCATTTCCAGGGATTACAGAGATGTTCTGGCCTGTGTTCACGATGGTTGTGCCCCAACAACTTTAGCTACCTGAAGATCCGTGTATGGCCTCCGTCGATGATTAATTGCCAGGCGGTGGGGTTGTGTGCAAGTCCTTTTTTTTTTTTTTGAAGTTTGATTGTGTATGAAGACACGTACGTACGTATCTGATTGCCTACACGATTCCGGGCGCAGCTTCCTTCAATAAACATAGTAAAATAATTTATTGCCTTTCAAACATGAGAGCGGATCACCTCAGTTCCCGGGTGGAGGGAGCTCCCGCAGTTCTCAATGGCGTGAGGACACCTGGTGTCGCGGAAAACGAAGCGTCAGTGCGCTTTAAATAGAACGTAAAGTAGATATGACGTCTCTCGGTAGTGGGTAAATAGAGGGTCGGTAGTGGGTCTTTGAAGCCTCGGTAGTTCGGTAGCGAGTTGATAAGCGGTCGGTAGTGGATTCTTAAGGCTCGGTAGTGGGTAAATAGAGGGTCGGTAGTGGGTCTTTGAAACCTCGGAAGCTCGGTAGCGAGTTGATAAGCGGTCGGTAGTGGATTCTCAAGGCTCGGTAGTGGGTTAATAGAGACTCGGTAGTGGAGACTCGGTAGTGGGTTAATAGAGACTCGGTAGTGGGTCTATGAAGCTTCGGTAGCTCGGTAGCGAGTTGATAAGCGGTCGGTAGTGGATTCTCAAGGCTCGGTAGTGGGTAAATAGAGGGTCGGTAGTGGGTCTTTGAAACCTCGGTAGCTCGGTAGCGAGTTGATAAGTGGTCCGTAGTGGATTTTCAAAGCTCGGTAGTGGGTTAACAGAGACTCGGTAATGGGTCTTTGAAGCCTCGGTAGCAAGTGTAACAGGTCTCGGTAGCGAGTCTTTAAAGACTCGGTAGCAAGTTAAACTAGACTCGGTAGTGGATTAATAGAGGGTACTACCGAGCTACCGAGGCTCCAAAGACCCACTACCGAGCCTCTATTTACCCACTACCGAGTTACCGAGGCTTCAAAGACCTACTACCGACCTTCTATTTACCCACTACCGAGCTACCGAGGCTTCAAAGACCCACTACCGAGTCTCTATTAACCCACTACCGAGCCTTGAGACGCACTACCGACCCTCTATTTATCCACTACCAAGCTACCGAGGCTTCAAAGACTCATTACCGAGTCTCTATTAACCCACTACCGAGCCTTGAGACCCACTACCGACCCTCTATTTATCCACTACCGAGCTACCGAGGCTTCAAAAACCCACTACCGAGCTACCGAGGCTTCAAAGACCCACTACCGACCCTCTATTTACCCACTACCGAGCGACGTCATATCTACTTTACGCCATATTTAAAACGCACTGACGCTTCGTTTTCCGCGACACCAGGTGTCCTCGCGCCATTGAGGACTGCGGGAGTTCTCTCCACCCGGGAACTGAGGTGATCCTCTCTATTCAAACATGTCCACTGAGTGTCGACTGTCAAGCATGATCTGTTTTATCATCTCTCTTAGCTCCTTCGTGCAATTAATGAACAGATTATTACCCGGTTGGTGGTATTAATTAATTCACAGTAAACAATATATATATCTAACTGTGGGATTACTTTGAGACTTCATGATTGAAAATTGTCACGAAATATGTTAGACTTACACAAAAATGTGTTTTGACGGCTCGAGAATAAAGACTCTTTTTCTTGAAATTTGACATATGCTTGGAGATTGGACGATCACATCACAAAGATGTGAATGTTGTCTAAGTTAACAGTCTCATAAATAAACTTATGACAATGTTACCGGCAACAAAAGATACTTCGATGATAGAACAGTACGTAAGAACAAAACAAGTTAATATACCTATCTAGATAAAATCGAGACACTCTTATCACGAAGCACAAAATGGAAATTTAAACAAAAAGAACGATGAGATGGGTAAGTTTTTCTCGACACTTAAAAACATTAAAATAGAAAAAATACTTAAAAACATCATCGAAAGACAGAAAGAAAAAAAAGTGCGTACAATCATTTCGAGGCAAAATCTTACAAAATTTCGAAACTCTCAAAAAAATAATTTAGAACAGATATAGTGAGGCTGGCCGTGCCTTACACCAAGATTTAGTCGATATTTATACTTTTGGAACAGCGGTACGTACACGATTCAAAGGAGAATTTTTATCCAGTCAAACAGATAAAAAATTATTTTTCGTAAACCACTTTTCGTATATTACAAACCAGAACTTTGGCTCTCGGTTTCCGCGAGAAGTTCATCCATGTAATGATTTTTTTCCGTGGTGCCCAATCCAAAATGGATCTGATCTCTTTGTTTGGACTAAAGAACTCGCATCATGATGGTCGACCTTGACCTTGCCGTGCGCATGCACGACGTCAGACGGGCGTGAGTGCGTGCATGCGCGAATTAGACGTCGTTGTTAACTCTTTTTTTATTTTTTCGAAACATGAGATGTAATATATTCAAAGCACAAAGGAGTACAGAAACAATATTACGTAGACCGAAAAAAGAGAAAACAGACACACTGCGAACTTAATGACTAGAGTTCCGTTGAAGTTAAACTTATCCAACAAACACTGACGTAGCCACCATAGACGTCGTTGTTAACCCGCACCAGTTTCAGCCTTTGAGGTCCTCGTCAAATCATTAATGACATAGCAAGTCCCTTTGTGATTTATCCGGCCCCTCCACCACTTCTTAATACATATATGTATAGTCTTATATATATATATATATCTTATATATACCCGAAAGAAACCATGTGCCAGCGCTTCACCGCCCACATTAATGACTACAGTCTCTCTCTCTCTCTATATATATATAGGTGTATCTGTTTTCTTACTCTTCGCGTTAAAATAATAATAGTTCAAACTTAAACTTATACGGTCTTCTTGGTTCGTATTGAAGATAAACTTGAGTTATTTTCTAAATTTTGAGAATAATTTATGTTTATTCACAAATTATCCTCGTACCAAATAGTATTACTTTATATGTTGTTTGATACGGAGACAACTTAGAATAAATTTGAGTTATCTTTAAAGTTTAAGAGATAATTCAAGTATATCTCTAAAATTTCATAGTACCAAACAGGTCCATAGAGACTATTTGGTATCGAGATAATTTAGAGATAAATCTGATTTATCTCCAAAATTTAGAAAATAAATCTGATTTATCTCTAAAATATTTTGATACCAAACAGACTCATAATGCTTGATTATATATATAAAGTAGTATCTAGTAAAACATGAGTGATATATATATATAATAAAAAAAACAAAGCATTGCCTCTTTTATATCTAAGAAGAAAATCTCCGTGACATCATGTTTTATCAATGACCGTCAAACAAAACCTGCTCGACATGTTTTTTATACGTATAACATGTACTTTTAGTTTTATGGGAAAGTTTATCTTATCATGTAGCCAAGCATCTCTTTATGAACACTTTTTACAGTGGTTGTATATGAAAGATTGATCGTTCTGATGCAGCTAGCTCTGAGCGAAGGATTATGTGCAGGCTTTGCTCTTTTGATCGTATTAATGCGAGGTCGCTTGTGCTTTTGAGTATGTTTGTAGACACTCGAGTACCTAGTGACAATCTAACTTTCTATTTGGTACACATAGCGCATTGGCCGGGTGTATGTCGCTCCGCGGACAGACGAGAGTTCGAGTGTCTATAAACATTCGAACCTCACTAAATACCACCCCTCCGGGGTGACCTAGTTGAACAGCAACCGGGATTCGAACCCCCGCCCTGCTCTTCCCTGAGTAGGACGTCTTGCCAACCGAGCTAAGTTAGATCACACGCGGAGCTACATGTTTCGTGATGGAGACTGGATCCCCTCAGGTGGGCACCTGAGGGGGTCCGGTCAGCCCCCTCACATTGGGGCTGACAAGATGGTGATTTGACCCCCTTAAATCACCATCTTTTCAATGTCTTGTCAGCCCCAATGTGAGAGGGGCTGACAAGATGGTGATTTGACCCCCAGGTGGGCACCTGAGGGGGTCCGGTCAGCCCCCTCACATTGGGGCTGACAAGATGGTGATTTGACCCCCTCAAATCACCATCTTTTCAATGTCTTGTCAGCCCCAATATGAGAGGGGCTGACCGGACCCCCTCAGGTGGGGATCCGGCCTCTTCGTGAGAGACTGGATCCCCTCAGGTGGGCACCTGAGGGGGTCCGGTCAGCCCCCTCACATTGGGGCTGACAAGATGGTGATTTGACCCCCTCAAATCACCATCTTTTCAATGTCTTGTCAGCCCCAATATGAGAGGGGCTGACCGGACCCCCTCAGGTGGGGATCCGGCCTCTTCGTGAGAGACTGGATCCCCTCAGGTGGGCACCTGAGGGGGTCCGGTCAGCCCTCTCACATTGGGGCTGACAAGATGGTGATTTGACCTCCTCAAATCACCATCTTTCGGCCCTCACATTGGGGCCGACGATGGTGACCGGATCCCCTCAAATCACCATCTTTTCAATGTCGGCCTCGAGGGGGCGGCCGGACCTCACTCGGTGCCCACAGGATTTGACCCTCAAATCACCATCTTTGGGCACTGTCGTCGGCTCTCACATGTGAGAGGGCTGACAAGATGGTGATTTGACCCCCTCAAATCACCATCTTTTCAATGTCTTGTCATCCCCAATGTGAGAGGGGCTGACCGGACCCCCTCAGGTGCCCACCTGAGGGGATCCGGCCTCTTCATGAGAGACAGCTGTCAAAAGACACAGCTTGGATATATATACACCTCTCTGACCAAAATAATATATATATATACACCTCATTTATAATTAAAATTCAAGGAAAAGGTTACGGCGCCACGCTACCTTCCTCGATCTCCGCTTTCGGATAGCCGCTGCTCGGAAATCTTGTCCGGTTTTCAATCTTTTTTTAGTGTTTTTTGTTTTTCCAACTTATTGACATGTGGTTGCGATAATAAAAAATTAAATAAACTGGAATACTGGAGGCCCCGGTGACGGGCCCGTTGCCTGGCAACGCCATCCTCTCCTCGCCATCGCCATCCCTTCCCTTCCTCATACTTCCCTTCCAGGCTTTCTCCTTTATATATATATATATATATATATATATATATATATATATAGTTGCTCTCCTCTCCTGCTCCGTGCCATCTCCCGTGGCCTTCCTTCCTGGCTGCTCGGCGGACGACGGGATCTCCGTTCGGAGGTGAGGTGCTCCTGCGTCGTGAATGTGTTTGTCCGTTGCGAGTGTTCGCTTTCCCGGATGCTATGTGCTTGTCGGTTCCGCTTCCCACGTATTGATACCTGGGGGAGCGTTTCGCGTAGCTGCGTTATTAGGATACCGGAAATCCCGCGGGATGCTCCGATCTCTCCGACGTATTCTTGTTGGAACATGGGTCGGAATGGTGTCCGTTCCGTTAGGAAATTAGGAATGCGGCGAAGGGCACTTTTTTTTTTCCCCTGCTCTATCTTGGTTCAGGGATGGGAAATAGGTTTCTAACGCCGGACGGCTGTTGGGCATATGTGATTTTCATCCAGGGAAACATTTCTTTCCCTGGATTTCTTGAACCAAATCTCTGTTTTCCCTCCGTCTCCCTTCGTTCCCTGAATATCGGTGTATAGCACGGTGGGCCACTAGTTTTTTTTTTCATTTTGTTTTATTTTTCCTTTCCGGAGTATTGTAGTTCTAAATGCTTTGTTTCGACTTTGTAAGATCCTAGCTCATTTATGTTTCTAATCCTGCCGATGTGGAATAGAGCTCTCTTATTAATTTATCCAACCTTGTGATGGTGGATAGTCCAAATCTGCACTTCCCGAATTGTTTTTAAGAAGTCGGGTCTAGATACCAGTTCTCTTGTTTCTACTTTCCTTATGCGTCTATAATCTCAAGCGAATCTTTTTATCTCTTTTCCATTGGGCGTATTGTTGATTCACATTGAGATCTGCATGTAGAAATAAGTGGCAAACTACTTCGCAATATGAAATGAGAGGCCTAGTTCATAGTTTCGTATGATTTTCTGTTACTGAAGTAATGAAATTGCACTCATGAGTCATGTCATAAAGTGCGGTTGCATATTCTGCACACTCTCCTTACTTTTAAGGAGTTAGAGTTTAGTAAATTTAAGTGCATTACAATTTTATGCTTTTCCCTGGATATGCTTGTCTAGGTGCACCGTCTTGTCATTGTCATGTATTTCTCATTATGTTTTCTCTCTGAACCACACTTCAACATTTCAAAGCATCATTCATCACTGCTTGCATCCAACTTAAACCCCCTCTTTCATTCCTACAAGGATATGCCAATATCTAGAGTGAAATTTTTATATGTTTAAGCAGTGCTCAACAAGGTCACCAGTGGCAGTGAGCATGAAATTAGTTTGTGATTATCATTATCCCTCTTCAAAGAAGTAACCCGAGATCATTGTAAGTGGAGGTAGAGAATCCATATTGCTGACACCAAAAATTTGGGGGATTAAGGCTTTATCAAGTTGAATTGAGATGAGGATAGTTCGTATATGGCATAAGCAAATGTAAAAGCCACTTCAGTAGAGGATGAATTACCTTACCTTTTTGCGTTCAAGAGACTAGCAGCAAATGTTTTGAAAAATATATCTATGAATGTTCACAAGTATTACTTTATTTTTTTCTTTCAGCATGATTATTTATTATCCTTATCTAGTGATCTGTATAAAAATTTTGCTTAAAAATGAAATAACGAATTTGGATGTTTCTCCTTTTCACTAATGGGTCTCGTGCACTGACATGAAAACTGGACTGTCCTGTACATCTTACTCTCTCTCTTTTTTATTTCCAAATGCTCGGTTTGGTGTATGGCATTTTAAGGATTCTGAAAAGCCGATATCTTCAGTTTTGATCTTTCAGTAGAAGTAAATCTATTAATCTTTTTCTTTTTGAAATTTGCATGACAGTTTTGTCTTCTTTTCTTTTCTTTTTCAGTAATGACATGATAAATAACTTGTGAATGGATTATGCAGTTTGCTTTGCTTAAAGATGGATGTTAGTGGGGGCTGAGTTTTGTGATATTTATGGCCTGGTCTGGTATGCCCTCCCCTCCTTTGCCTAAACACATTGATACTTTAAACCTGTGATTGCCTATGCATAGCATAACTTATTACATTATGATTTCTTAGGTTCTGGAGCAATGTGCGGGAAAAAGAATAGTTCATTGGTTTCATTCAACATAAAGCTTGACAAATCTGTCCATCTATATTTTAGAAGGGACTGCCAGAGCATTTGCTCTGGAATGGCATTTGAGTCCTCACAAGTAAAATTCATCATATCATCTAGTTTTATACCACAGATTGTCTGTCAAGCCTTATCTTTTGAGTCCTGGTCTCTCAAAATACCCTTAACTGACACCTATTACAAAACTATATGGATGGACTGTTGTGACATTTAGGCACTGAAGAAGTGTCTAGTTGTGCTCTATGATAAGGAGCAAATGAAGCTGCTGGACATCTACTTGTGTTTCGTGGCCTCTTTTCACTAGCCTGTTGTCAATGCCTGGCCTTGTTTTCAAGGCCTTAGAGGGAAAAAATGTGTTTCTCTACTGAAACAAAGATTGGTTCTTTGAGGCATTCAAAGGCCACCATACAGTCAGCTACACCAGCCTCAAGAGATGCATATTGCCCCATTTTACCTGGCTTGCCTGATGATGTGGCAAAATTCTGTCTTGTTTTGGTACCTCGCAGCTATTTTCCTGTTTTAGGTGCCGTCTGCAAGCAATGGAGGTCATATGTTCAAAGCAAGGAGTTTATTTCTGTCAGGAGAGAGGCGGGAAAGCTTGAGGAGTGGCTTTATGTATTAACTGGATGTACAGATGGGAAAGGGAGCCATTGGGAAGTTGTAAATAGAATGGGAAATAAACAAATGCCACTTCCACTGATGCCTGGTCCAGTTAAAGCTGGTTTTGGAGTGGTTGTGCTTGACGGGAAGCTTCTTGTGGTTGCTGGTTATGTGGTGGATTCTGGCACTGGAACTGTTTCCTCGGATGTCTTCCAATATGATTCTCGGCTTAATAGGTATTGGCCTGTGCCATCTAAGATTCACTTATTTACTGTTACAGAGAAAGATACATTACTTTAAAATTCTTAAAAATATGACTAATTCTGCTTATATTGTGCATTTATTCACACGTGCACATGGATGTTCCAAGAGTTTTAAAGCTGTTGGGGTATGTGTTTATTGTGTATCTCCATAATGATTCGAGTTTCCATGACAAAACCCACCATCTGAATTCTTAGCAGCTTAAGAATCATATGTTCGTTCCTGCATAATTAGACATGCTCTCTCATTTGCATTCTTATTAAAATGTGTCATTGCAGAAAATAAGTTTTCTTTTGCTTTTAAGCTTATCTTATTTTCTTGAGCTGTCCTACTTTGTTCTCCATATAACTTATGTTCCAATCACAGGGATGAGAAGTGAGGTTTTATCTAGCATTTTTTCAAAATCATGACTGTAAGTGTTTTCTTTGGAAAAAGAAACCTTAAAGTTTAACATTCAGAATAATGCTTGTTTTGTTCCATCCAGAGTTTTGATTTTCCATGCACGCCTTTCTATTGGCTTTTGTTGCCATTTCATATTATCAATTCTAGATATGGAAAAAGAATTCAAAGTTAACAGTGCATTCCAACATACCAGAGCTTTTGAAGCGAATCCTTTTAAATTGTATTATGGTTACTGGTTACGATATCAATTTCCACTGTGTGTGCGACTCTAGAAATCAGATTTTAGCTACACAATTTTTTAGAAAAAGAGCACAGTTTTCCTTTGAGCCCTTGCAGGTGGCCCTGCTTCATGCAAAGGGCTTGTCTGCTATGTAATAGCTTCATCTGTCCGCCTGTCATGCTTTCAAAATCAATGTGCTTGTGAGCCAGGCTATTGGAGCACTTAAATCTTATGGTTAGAAGTACTACTGTCCATGCTGCCTCAGTTTCCTCGATCAGACGGTTGTTACCAATTTCATTTTGTCGGTCTTCTATCTCTCAAACAATACTCAGGTCATGCAATATGGTCTTTTATTAAATTTTCTTCTGTCATTAGGTGACATTTTGTATTCCCTTTGAATGTTCACAAGATGACTTTCGTTGATATTGTTTTTGTAGGAACATTTATGGTTCTTTTTTTTTCATTACACATTTTGCTGATAACACGTGATGCATCTATATGAGCTATGATTGTTGTTTAGTTTCAACTCGCAACAGTCTGAAAATTGTGTTGCAGGTGGAGCTCTCTTGCAAGGATGAATGTTGCTCGATTCGATTTTGCTTGTGCTGAAGTCAATGGTGTGGTGTATGCAGTGGGAGGCTATGGATCAAATGGTGAGAGCTTGTCCAGTGCTGAGGTCTATAACCCGGAGAAGAACGAATGGACTCTCATCGAGAACCTTCGGAGACCAAGATGGGGGTGCTTTGCTTGTGGTTTCGAGGGAAAGTTGTATGTCATGGGTGGACGCTCTAGTTTCACAATTGGTAACTCAAGGTTCATTGATGTTTATGATCCGGACTGCCAAGATTGGTTTGTGATGAAGAATGGTTGTGTCATGGTCACCGCCCATGCAGTTCTTGACAAGAAGCTCTTCTGCATCGAGTGGAAGAATCCGAGGAAGTTGTCGATATTTGATTCTGCTGAAAACTTATGGAAGTCTGTCCAGATCCCTTTGGGTGGGAGCACCAGTGTAGGTTTTTGCTTTGGTGTGCTTGATGGAAAGCTTTTACTTCTCTCTTTGAACGAGGATCCTGGATACCAGACACTATCTTATGATCCAGAAGCTCCACCTGGTTCAGAATGGAGAACATCATCTCTGAGACCATCTGGGTTGTGCTTGAGCAGTGTCACAATTACAACTTAGGGGAACCCCTTGTCCCCCTCATTTCAGGTTCTCGTTGTATGGTGTTGATTTCACTTTGTTATAATTTTCTTTGAGATAATAGTTCAATCTTCATATGAAAAAATTGTCATTTATATATACGTAATCACTGCCTTTGAACTGTCTCTATCTACCATGTCTTACCTCATTCGGCAGCTGCTATTTTCTGCGGCAAAATTAAGAAACCTAGTCCGGGTGTAATCAATGACGTTTGGGTGCATGGATATCCACGTATCCAGGGATTATTTTGCCTTATGGACGAGAATTAGACGTATGTTCCAACCCATTTTAATGATAATATCCGATCTCCTCCCTCGAGAACTTGCTAGTTTTATATGGTTGGGACTAGTCTAGAATCATCGGCCTAGTAATCGAGATTCTGAGCATAGTTGTTGTAGTTCTTTAAATTTTTTTTCATCATCATGCATTGGCCTCTGCGTGCATGTATATGCATTTTTATGGCCAACTCAAGATACGAGCCACCACCTTCCATACTTTTTGTTAGCATGGTCAATAATTTGATACACTTATCAAATTATTGACTATGCTAACAATTATTTTAATTAATAATATTTTCAGGAAGATCAATTATCTTCAGGCTATTTTTAACTAGACATTGAACCTTTAGTGATTTTCAGCTTGACATTTATAAAATAGTTAGCCAGACTTGTTGCCACTAATTTAATCTTTTATGGAATGTTTGGTTGCATAACAAATTGAGTTTTTGTTACAAAGATGATTTCATGTAATAAAAATTATTGAAAAGGGTATTTGGCAATCATTAAAAAAAATTCAATCCTTCTTGAATAAAAAATGGTGAGATCTTTTTATCCCTCGTGATTCCCACCCTTTATAGTTACTCATGGTCTCCACTTTCTTTTGTTTTCGTATCTCATCAAACTTGTTCATTTTATGTCTTTAATCATTTAATATTTTTATTTTAATAAAACAATTTGTCATAAAAATTGAGGAGGGTATCTGGTGGGTATGAGATCGATACTTCGTCGCCGTGGTGCGTTCCTCGGAACTCGGCCGTTCGGTGCGACCAAAAATAAAAATTTAAATTTAATAGCAAACATGTACTGTGGGAAAGCGAAGCGGATTTTTTTTTTGGTTGGAAGTGAGCGAAGTTTTAAATCCGGTGTTAATTTTCTCGAAATAAATAAATAAATAAAAACGTCGTCGTACAGCCCCCACTCCCAGCGCCGCCGTCCTCTCCTCCCCCCTTTCGCGCATCTCACCTTCTCCGCCATCGTCCCCTCCTGCTCCTGGTCTTGGCTCGCCGGTCGACAATCGCCATCGCCACTCCGGAGAGCTTCTCCTCTCCTCCTCGGCAACGCACGAAGCCCAACCAGCGCTCGGTGGGGTCCTTTGCTTCTCTCCTCGGTCGCCGGAGGCAGAGAAGCTCCTTCTCTTATCCTCCTCGCGCGAAGCCCTTCAATCGTCGTCGGGGTCCTTTGTTCGGCTGCTCCTCTCCACAGTCGTCATCGCCATTCCACAGAAGCAGAAGCTGCTTCTCCTCTTCTCCTCGGCGACGCGCGAAGCTCTCGGTCGGGTGACGTCCTTTTGCTCCTCTCCTCGGTCGCCAGAGAAGATCCTTCTCTCCTCCTCGGCGAGGCAGCCTTCTCCTCTGAAAGTGCTTCCCCGCGGCTCCACGCCGGTCAGTCTGTCTCCGCGCCAGCCCGCCCGATTTCCGTCGCCTGATCGCCTCCCCTCCGGTCAGTCTCCGTCGTCACCTCCGGTAGATCCACAGAGATCGGCAGACCGGAACAAGGGCATTGATCGGCGAAGCGGATATTATCTGTGTCCTCCGTTCCCAGACGGACCCGAAGTCCCTTCCCCTCCTCCTCCGGAGGACGGGAGGACTTTATTCCGTCGCTTGCAACAGCGATCCCATGGAGATTACGGGGAAGCGCGCGACGGAGGATTGCGATGACGACTACGTTGACTATGTCCCCGTCCAGAAGCGCCGAGCAATGGAGGCGCAGAAACTACTCCATGGCCGCCTCTCCTCTTCCGGCCCTGTAACTGCCTCTCACTTTGACGATCCCACCTCTGCCGGCCTCCCGAAGCCCGCTACCGCCGCGGAGGTCAAGCCTAGTCTTCTCGTCAAGGCGTCTCAACTCAAGCGCGACCTTCCCGAGATTAGTCCGACGGAGCAGCTAGTTCAGCAGGAGAAGGAGATGATCGAGCACCTCTCCGATCGCAAAACCCTAATGTCAGTTCGCGAGCTCGCCAAGGGCATTACCTACACCGAGCCGATACCGACGGGATGGAAGCCTCCACTTGCCATCCGCCGGATGCTACCGCGCAAGGTCGAGGCTCTCCGTAAGCAGTGGCATATCATAGTGGAGGGCGAGGAGGTGCCCCCGCCGATCAAAAACTTCAAGGACATGCGTTTTCCCAATCCTATACTGAAGAAGCTCAAGGAGAAAGGTATCGTGCAGCCAACGCCGATACAAGTGCAGGGCCTACCGGTGATCCTATCTGGAAGAGACATGATTGGGATTGCCTTCACGGGGTCAGGAAAAACTCTGGTGTTTGTTCTGCCGCTGATCATGGTGGCCCTGCAGGAGGAGATTACGATGCCAATCGTTCCCGGGGAAGGTCCTTTTGGTCTCGTTGTTTGCCCATCGAGGGAGCTTGCGAGGCAGACGTTTGACGTTGTGGAAGAGTTCCTTAAGCCTCTGAGGGAGAATGGTTATCCGGAGATCAGGCCTCTGTTGTGTATCGGGGGTGTGGACATGAGGACGCAGCTTGAAGTTGTAAAAAGGGGAGTGCATATCGTGGTAGCCACTCCTGGTAGGCTCAAAGATCTGCTGGCCAAGAAGAAGATGAACCTGGATAACTGCAGGTATGCTAAAATCACCTACTTCTCTGCAGTGGTTATTTGTATTGGTTCGTCTTTTGGTTGCCTTTTCCTTCATTTTCGTTGGTTCGTGTTGGGCCTTTGCTGTTCTGAATTCATGCCTTTATGACGAAATGCCATCAATTTCTCTATTAGTTTTGAAATTTGTGCTAAAATGTAAAAAGTAGAGATTCTAGAAATGAAGGTATCTGCTAAAAGATATCATTCACAGCCTATAAATCATATGCAAAGTTGCAAGTGTATTATACTGATACAAAGAGCTCTTAGTTTCATTTTCTTTGAGTAGAAATACAGTGTAAACTTTCAGATTCTTTTTCTGTTAAGACACCATCAGCCACTTGCCAACCCTAAAGGAAGAGTTCTATTCATTGCTAGTCGAAATGTTTGCAGAGCAAAGATATGGTCAACATTGGATTCAATACTTTCAGACAATTCATCTATGATGAACTGGAGATGACCTTTTTAGTGTGGATTTCTCCTGTTTGACTCTGTTCCTGTGCTTCTTGGCCCCAAAAATGATATGGCTGGAATTGTCCATGTTGGTTCTAGTAATATAGTCTGATTCTGGCAATATTTACCTAATAGCACTATGCTGTTAATGGGATGAATTTAGTGCGGAGTGAGCAGTGTGCCATGGTAGCAAATTTACCATCACCTCGGACTGGCTGCTGCGGCTATGATTCATTGGTAAAATTGTTTCTGCACAATAAAAAGATGAAATGAAAGCCGGAAAGTCTTGATGAAGATGGTAAGATTTCTTTTCTGGTATAGTGGTTTTTTACTTTTATTATCTTGCTCAGTGTTTCCTCAAAGGTCCTTAACATGACATTTTCAGGGCTAATTGCAGTTGCTACAAAGCAACTACCTACTTGAGGTGTATATTTGACTGTTTTGTGAGAGTCCTTTGAGAACAAAAATGGTGCATGATTGCGTGTGGCTTTTTGGGCTGCATTTGTTTCCCATCTCTCTCAGGAGAGGCAAAAGGGTTGTGAACTAAATCACTATTCAAACCGATATAAAACACATCAAGTTGGAGTATAGTCTAATCTGTCCAACTATTGTGCAATGTGAATACCTTTTAAGATGACCAGAAAACGAGTGGAAAACATTTAGAGAAGGAAACATTGTAGGATAGATTCAAGAATTTAAAAGGACTTGTCACTCGGTCTCTGTAGCTACCTTCCCATGGCATGCTCTTGGTGATGCATTTGACGGAGATCCGCTCTCTCATTCATACATCTGTAGTTTGCATGACTCTGTCTATGGCCTTTTGACTCTATTATGATGACTGCTATAAAGTATTTTCGTGCTTTATCCAATTTTTTATTCAATGGAACTTATGTTTAGATGCTAGCATTTCTTTTGTATTTTACTGAGTCCTCATGTGCAGAATCTTCTGCTAAGCCAGTGAATGGCTATTTCGTGGTACCAGATATGCTGAAATGCTGCATCGCTTACTAAATTCAGTGATGGTTTTAGTTGTCTGATGTCCTTGCATCAAAAAGAGATTAATAGTTCATATTTAGCTGTTGCCTGTAAAAGAGTGCCCTCTGTTGACACCGATAAATTGTCGAAAAAAGAAAGAAGAGAAGCTTCCTACTCAAATTTGGATTCTGAGTCAGGTTTCCAGGCCCCATTCAAAGTCCAGAAATCAATTCCAAGATAAATCAGGAATCCAAGTCCAATTTGAATAAAATTCTAGACCTGGAAAGAAAGAATCGAGAGGTTTCAGATTCGCTGAAATTTCACTCAGTAAAAAAAGAGAGGAGAATGTGTTCCGAAAAAAATATTTTGAGAGCCCATTATGACCTATTATCGAAGCTAAATTTGAGGCAAGTTTTGAAGCTCAATTCAGGTTAATTTTGAGGCACTTATGGGCTGTTAACATAGTTGTCAAGGCGACAAGGCGCCCAAGGCGTTGAAGGGTACCGATTCCGCTTAGGCGACAAGGCGGCCGCTTAGGTGTCGCCTAGGCGGTCAAGGCGGTATTCAAGGAAGGCTGAGTCGGGAGGTTGTTATATATAAAAAAAACATAAATATAATTATATTTGTTATGTTATAATTGAATATGAGTGTTTTATCAATGCACATAAGTAAATATGATGTGTGTGTGAAAGAGAAGAAAGTTAAATAAATTTTTATAAAATTTAAGTATATAACTCATTTATGATTATAAAATTTATATATGTGCAATAGTATAAGTGATGGTAAAATATTGTTATAATATTATTAAATGGGGGGGCGCAGAGTAGTCGCGGATCGACCTGCGCGGTCAGGTCGCGGGGGTCAAGGGGGCAGCGCCCCTTGTGGGGGGTTGTCAGGGGGCGAAGCCCCCCCGAACCCAAAAAAGTATGTAATAGTATAAGTGAGACAAAGAGAGAGAGAGAGAGGAAAGAGTTGAAAAAGAACTTAATTAAGTATATAATATATGTTTATAATCATAAATTTTAAATATGTATGATAGTATAAGTGATAATACAATATATTAATATATTGAAACTATCATTAAATAAGTGTCCCTTGTGAGGGGTATCAAGGGAGAAAAATCCCTCAAAAGCTTTTTTTAATGATGTAAAAATACCCAAGGCGCCTTGCTTGGGCGCCTTGGCGGGCGCCTTGGGCGCCTTTTTGGCCCCAGACAAGGCGCCCTGGCAAGGCGCCCTTGGAAAGGCGCCTTGCTTGGGCGCCTTGGCGGGCGCCTTGGGCGCCTTTTTGGCCCCAGACAAGGCGCCCTGGCAAGGCGCCCTTGGAAAGGCGCCTTGCCGCCTAGGCGCCGCCTAGGCGGGCGCCTTGACAACTATGGCTATTAATCAATAAAAATTTGTAACTCTCACATGGGACTGTTATCAGGCCACTTAAAGGACACAGGTTGAGCCCAATATGGGCCGACAAGGTTGCCATCTTATAGCCCACTAGAGAGGTGACGAAATTTGAATTAAATCTCTTGCTTTGGCATGAAAGAGAATTGTAAGTCTTTGGTTTCCTAAATTGTATTCTCAAGATGGCAAGCCAATCAAATCCAATCAATGCTTATTTATTGAGTAATATTTTCTTCTTTGAAGCAAACATCAGCTGCGGGATTGGAAATCCTTCCTGCATCCTTCACCATCAGATCTTGCACCCCACAGCCTCTCAAACCTTAGACGCCAAGTACCAGATTTGGAGGATCCTGCACATTCCCTTCTCAGCTGTTGGATCCTGTGCCCAGATCAGCCACCAGCCTCTATAAAAATCCCAGATCCTGCCTCTCCAGCAGCTGGAGAACCCTAGCCACCTCATCTTCCTGCCAGTACGTGAGAAGCTTCTGCATCAGCCACCTTCCAATCTAGCCACCAACAGCCTGCTGCGCTCTTTGCAGAAGAAGATTGGAGGAGAAAGAAATCAGTCACCCTTGCTGGATCCTGCGCCAAGGTAAAGAGGAGCACCCTCTTCCTGTCTTCCAACCACTGTCCTGCACCAAACCAGAAAGAGAAAAAGATCTAGGGCCATCCTTTGCTGCTGTGCCCTCTGCAGGAAGAAAAGAAGACCAGCCCCCTGCTGTTGCGCCAAGGTAAGGAGAGGGAGCTCTCCATTCCCTTTCTCTGCCGTCTGTGCCCTTCTCTATCTCTGTCCCTCTGCTGGTGCCAACCAAGAAGAAGAAAAAAGAAGAGACGAAGTGGAAGGAAAGAAGAAGAAAAGAGAAACACTACTGTCCTTACCCAGGCCAGGTAAGTAGAAGATGTAGGGAAGAATAAGTGGAGCAGAGGGGCTACAGCCCCTTTCATTCACCTCTGTGCCATCTGCAGAGAGGAAGAGAACACCTGCTCTCATAGCTGCTGCTGCTATTCCCCCACCTGCTACCCCTGTTGCTGGTGCTATTGGGGCTTCCTTGCGCCAAGAAGAAGAAAGAAGAGGAGAATCGGTTCTTACTACCATGCTGTTGTGCCCAGTCAAGTAAAGATCAAGAAGAAAGAAGAGGGGTTCCATCCCTCTTGCTAGCTGTTGCGACTACACAGGAAGCATAAGAAGAATAAGAGAATATAAGAAAACAAAACAAGCACCTCTGTTTGCTGCTACACCCATTCTGCCAGCTGAAGACTGCCACTGCTGGCTGTTGTGCGAAGGTAACAAGGGGAAGAGTCTCCCCATCTCTGCGCCCCGCCTGCCCTACATTCTCTCTACCTCTCTTTCTACTGCCAGACCTGCAGAACTGCTGCAGCATGAGGAAGGCCAACAGCTGCTACTGTTGTTGTGTCGTGCCCGGTTCGAGGAAGAAGGTAAGGTGGGAATAATAGAAGAAGAAGAACCATTGGGGATGCCTTCTATGTTATTTGAGGTGCTCACCTCCGGCACCTAGGCAAGGCTTGCCTTGCCTCGCCTCGAGCGCCTCACGTCTCGGACAACATAGGATGCCTTATCCTTGCTGCAGTGCCAGAGGTAGAAAAGAAGATGAAGAGAAGAGAAAATAGAAAACAAAAAACTTACACCCCCATCTACTTGCTGACAATGTGCCAAGGTAAGAACCAGGTAGAAGCACCTGATCTGCCATCCCCATTGCTGTCTCTACTGCCGTGTCACCCGAAACAGGTATCAAGAAGAAAAGAAGAACTAGGGGAATAAGTCCCCCTACTGCACCCAGGTGAGAAAGATGAGGTAGTGAAGGAGCCCATTCTTTTACCCATTTGTTGCTATCGCACTACCTGCAAAAATAAGACAAGAACTGTGGGGTTCTCAGCCCTCCTCCTGCCTGATACCATGCCTAGAAGGCAAATGGAGAAGGAAGAGGGGTTCAGACCCTCACTGCTGGTGCACTCAGACCGAAAGAAGAGAAAGAAGAACTGGGGAAACTTCCTCCTCTGCCTGCAGCTGTTGCGGTACCCAAAATATAGAAGATTCAGCATCATGCAGGTGCTGTACTCAGCATGATCATCATCATTAAAAGAAGAAGAGAAAAAAACCCAGTAGGGATGGTCATCTCAGCTGCTGTGCCACCTGCAAAAGAACAGAAACCCCCCTCCCCCATTGCTGTATGCTGCAACCAGTCAGACAGGAAAAAGAAGGCAGAAAAGAAGAATAAAAAAAAGAAGTAACACCATCACCTGTTGATGCTGCGACAAGGAGGAGGAGGACCCCACGGGTTCTTATCCCTGCTGCTACAGCCAGGTTAGTAGGCAAAGAAGAAGAATCAAAACAGAAAAAAAACTAACCATATGCTGCAGCTGCACTGATGCGGGACAAAACCGGCTAGACCGGGCAAAACGAAACGAAAACGAAATAAACCGGCACTAACCGCCGCTAAAGGACCTAAACGAGCCCAAAATGGGGTAAACCGGACTCGAACCGGTTGAAACAGGCCCGAACCGGGTCGAACCATGATGAACCGGTCTAAACCGGCTCAAGATGGTCTGAACCAGCCTGAACCGGGCGGTTCAGGCACTGAACCGGCCTGAACCGGCGTGAACCGGGTCTGGACCCGGTCGAACCGGCCGGTTGGCCGGTCTGGGCCGCAGACCGGCTGGCCGCGAACCGCTGTGGTCGCGCGAATAACCCGGGGGGGTCGTGGCGCGCGGAGGAAGGTTGCCGCCGCAGTCGCGTGGCCGGCCATCCAGCCGTCGCCGGTCGTCGCCGTGGCGGCGTTTCCGGGCGCCCACGCGGGCGTGGGATGACGACAAAAGGGCCCGAGAGCGTGCGTGGGCGGGCAGCGTTCACGATGTCTTCGTCATCTTCGTCCGAGCACCGTGGCCGCACGGGACAATGACGCGGACGACGCCCTTCCTCCGCCGGCCTGCCCCGCCGCTTGTCTGCCTGCACCCGCCGAGGATGAAGACACGGCCACAGCGCTCGGACGAGGATGACGAAGATATCGCGAATGCTGCCCGCCCACGCGCGCTGCGCGGGCCCTTTTGTCGTCATCCCACGCCCGCGTGGGCGCCCGGAAACGCCGCCACGGCGACGACCGGCGACGGCTGGATGGCCGGCCACGCAACCGCGGCGGCAACCTTCCTCCGTGCGCCACGACCCCCCGGGTTATTTGCGCGACCACAGCGGTTCGCGGCCAGCCAGTCTGCGGCCCAGACCGGCCAACCGGCCGGTTCGACCGGGTCCAGACCCGGTTCAGGCCGGTTCAGTGCCTGAACCTCCCGGTTCAGGCCGGTTCAGACCATCTTGAGCCGGTTTAGACCGGTTCATCATGGTTCGACCCGGTTTGGGCCTGTTTCGACCGGTTCGAGTCCGGTTTACCCCATTTTGGGCTCGTTTAGGTCCTTTAGCGGCGGTTAGCGCCGGTTTATTTCGTTTTCGTTTCGTTTTGCCCGGTCTAGCCAGTTTTGTCCCGCATCATGCACCCAACTGAGAATAGAAGAAGAATGAAAGAACAAAAATATAAAAACACCACCACCTGCTGCAACAGATTAGAGTAAGAATAGGAGTAGAGGAAAAGATGAAGAGAAGAATAAAAAAACCACTTGATGTTGTTGCGCCCAGATCAGGTGAGAAGTGATAAATAGAAGAAGAACAAGAACAAGAATAAGAAAACTAAAAAAAATACAACCCAACGAGGACTATGGCTGCAGTACTTAGTCAGGGAGGGGGAGAAGAAGGTGAAAGAAAGAGAAGAAATGAAGAAAGTAGACATGTCACCGCCTGCTGATGCAGGTTGCACCGCTCCCAGAGGAAGATGAGAAGGAAATTGAGAGAAGAGAAGAAATAAAAAAAGATAGCATGCAAACACTGCCACTTGGCAATGGCTGCGCCAAATCAGAGCAAGAAGGAAGATGAGAACGAGTAATAGAAGGAAATGAATAGAGGGGAGAAGAGAATGAAAAAAACTGCTTGCTGCAGGTTGTTATGCCCAATCAGCAATGTAAAGAATGGAAGAAAAAGAAGAAGAGGAGTTACCCCCTTTCTTTATGCCACACCAAGTCACCAACAAAGAACTTCATGATGCTACCATGCATAGTCTTGTCCTCAGCCCAGAAAAAGCAAAATGCGTTCAGCCTACTCCCAATCCCGGACTGACCTGATATCAGCCCGGTACCTAGTCATCCCATATAAGCTCCTAAACAGCCTTTTTTTCTGTCCACCCACCTGTCAATTCTCAGCCATGGGAACTGACTTGAACTCATATGAGAGGAACACACGTTCAGCCCTACACACAGTCCATCGAAACCCCCTAAAGTCAGTTCGTTCTCAGCCTTCGGAACCTTCCAACTCTCAATCCCAATCAATCAGCTTAAAGCATTCTACTTCCAGCCCATACACAGGCTCCCAAAACAGTCCATTTTATCAGCCGCACATCCAGAGCCTCAAACCAGTCCAAATCAAGGCGAAAGACTCATGCTATGGAGTTGAAACACTCCTAAGATAGAGGGGAAAATGCACAGCAGCAAGCCATCCCGTAGCAGGCCCAATGAAGCTCCAACTGGCCCCTTTGAGACCCTGGACTGAAGAAGCACGCAGGCCCTTGAGGCCCAATATCTGGCCTTGGAATGGCCCAAAGACTCAAAAAATGAAAAAATTCACATAATAGAAGAAATCAATCTGACTGGGTTAGTGAAGAGCTGTGCATGATATCTATGCTGATTGGGGTAAGAAATCATCATGTTGGGTTGAGAAGGAGCCAAGAATGAATTCTTGCACTGCTAAACTCCGAGCTAGCCAGTGGGCCAAATCACCTATTAAGGCCCATGTATGATGAATGAAATTCTATGTTCGAGTGCAGTGGTTATGATATGTGGAGAAATGCAAGTCCTTATGACCTCTGGGGAATGCCAACAATAAAGAGGTAGGAAAACCGATTGAGGGATTGATCTCAAATCTAAAGAAGATGATAAAGAACCACAAATCTGAAAGTTAACTAAAATTTAAGAATCCACCAAACCTGAAAGTTGCAAAATTAGGAACCAAAAAACAGTTGCAAATCTAAAGAAGGGTGCAAAATGTCAAATCAGAAAATTTAAAATCCAAAGAATTAGAAAATTTGAGAACTACAAATATACGAAATTTAGCAGTGTTTAAAAAAAATACTGTCAAATCTGAATGCTAAAAATCTGAAATTACAGAAAAAATAGGAGAAAACTGCTAATTTGAAGATTGCAAGCCCGAAGATCGTGAATCTGAAAGTTTACATAACTTCATCGAAAATTGGAACACACAGAAATAACAAACCAAAGAAGCGAATAGGGGACATCAAAAATCTGAAATCTGATATATATCTCAAAAAATTGAAAATCTGAAAATGTGAAATCCAGAATCCAAAATCTAAAAATGTGGAATCCAAAACCCAAAAAGATTTGAAAGTGTGAAATCTGAAAAAAATGCAAATCTAAGATTCAAAAAACCTGATAGTGTGAAATCTAAAATTGTGGAATCCAAAATCCAAAAAATTGGAAGTGTGAGATCTGAAAATCCAGAATTCCAAAATTTGAAAATTTTTCTTCTTCATCCTAGAATCATAAGAAAAAACTGGAAACTTCTCAAGAGAAAACAGGCAACTAAAATGAAATGCATTTATAAAATTTAAATCCAATGGAATCCAAAGTATTAAAAAACTCAAATCAAACTTAAAACACCTAAGGTTGGCATTCTGGCTAAGGTCATAGGGACATCATCTCCCAATTTTGTGGATGAATGATTTCTATTTCAAAGTTGCTACGGTGGTTAATCAAAATTTTTCGAGTGTTTGTTCGATGTAATTTAATATCGGAATATTACAAGTCCGGTGGGGGGAGGGTCAAAAGGAAATTTCAAAGAATCCAAACAACCTCAAATAAAGATAAATAAAACGTGGTTCAGATTGTCTAAGTGATAGGATAATCTTTATGCTAACATTTGGAAGACCCGCAGAACCCACTTCGTAAGGTCATATCACCTATATATGAATACCACACCAAAATAACTAATATTTCTATGGAATAATATATTTTCTTAATCGTCAAAGCTAAAAAAGCAAGCAAATTTTTTTTCAAATTCTTAAAATTGAGATTGTCAAAGTGTTTACCATATGTTTTAAACTTTTTCCATATGCTGTGGTACAAATGAATTAGGACATGAGGCATGCTTTATCTTAATACTCAAAATGGGAATAGCACTGCTTGTTACTTTTTCTCTAATTTCTCAACTTGATATCTTAACATTTTGTTTCATAGGGAATTCCACGTGTTAATTTTACGAGTGTTGAGCAGTAGGTTAGTCAAAACTTGGAGCTCACTTTCTTGGTCTTGAATGAGTTTGGGTATCACCAAATACAAGAATCGGTATCGGTAAAGCATGCCAGCGATATTATACTTTCTTCAAGTATTCATCCTTATTTCTGAATCATCTTTAAGCAGCAGTTTTATGTGAGACTGGGCATAATTTGGATGGAATGATTATCTTATTAAGATTAGCATATGAACATTCCGAGTATCATCGCTCTAGACTCTGTATTAGCTCTTTTTTGGTCCTTGCTTCTACTTGCTGTTAGCATTGTACTGCAGTTTTTTTCTGCTTTTATGGATTCAATAGGCCTAAAAATGTTCATTATTTAAATGAAAGCAAATTAGAATGGCCACCTTTGTGTTGTAAGATTCTTCTTTTTATTCCTAACTGGTTTTTTTTGCAGGTACCTGACGTTGGATGAGGCTGATAGGCTAGTTGACTTGGGATTTGAAGATGACATCAGAGAGGTCTTTGATCATTTTAAAGCTCAGAGGCAGACTGTTCTTTTCTCTGCTACCATGCCCAAAAAGATTCAGAACTTCGCAACAAGTGCCTTGGTGAAACCTGTGGTTGTCAATGTGGGAAGAGCCGGAGCTGCGAATTTGGATGTCATTCAGGAGGTTGAATATGTGAAGCAAGAGGCAAAAATTGTTTACCTCCTTGAATGCCTGCAGAAGACCCCTCCTCCGGTGCTAGTATTTTGTGAGAACAAGGCCGATGTGGACGACATACATGAGTACCTCCTTTTGAAGGGAGTAGAAGCAGTTGCCATTCATGGTGGGAAGGACCAAGAGGAGAGAGAAGGTGCCATTTCATCCTTCAAGGCAGGGAAGAAGGATGTCCTGGTAGCCACTGATGTTGCATCCAAAGGCCTTGATTTTCCAGACATCCAGCATGTTATTAACTACGACATGCCTGCTGAAATTGAGAACTACGTCCACAGGATTGGTCGTACCGGTAGATGCGGGAAGACAGGCATCGCTACAACATTCATCAACAAGAACCAGAGTGAGACTACTCTCCTCGATCTGAAGCATCTTCTGCAGGAGGCTAAACAAAGGATCCCACCTGTGCTGGCGGAGCTGAACGACCCCATGGATGATGTGGTCGACATTACTCATGTAAGCGGGGTGAAGGGCTGTGCCTACTGCGGTGGCTTGGGCCACCGCATACGTGATTGCCCCAAGCTCGAGCACCAGAAGAGTATGGCGATAGCAGGTTCCAAGAAAGATTACTACGGATCGGGTGGCTACCGAGGAGAGATCTGAGTTTGGTTCCTTTTGCTTGTTTATGGTCGTGTAACAGGGTTGCGTAAAGAGAATTATGCTGTAAAATCTCTGGCATACTGCTTGTTATGTTTTTTTTTTTTGATCACGAAGAAAACGAACTTTTATAAATATAAACAAAACCGGAACAAAAGCAAGTTTGAGTGGGTCCAGCCCACTCACTTAACCATATCGGACAAAATATGATAGGAAACAGCATCCGGTAAGCCCACCGTCGAAACAGACCAAGGCTGATCCAGATTTAGAGCGAGAGCAGATCTTGCTAAACAGTGCGCCGCTCCATTCGCTTCCCTAGGGCAGAAGTTGATCGAAGCAGAGGAGTTCTGTAGACGTCGTCGGCAACTTGCAAGGATACTGCTGGCCTTCCAAAGCTCAGGTCCGATCCCCTTGATGGCATTGACAACAAGCAGAGCGTCACTTTCCACCGCAACCACACTGCTTTCAAAATCCTTCCAGGAACATGCTTCGAGAACCGCTGCAGCCTCCAAGATCTCCGGGTCTACAAAAGTAGATAAACAAGTTTTCCAGGCAAGTACTTGACCACGAAAATCTCTGACCAATATTCCTAAAGCACCTTTGTTTGAATCAGTTGCTGCATCTACATTTATTTTGATTTGAAATTTAGATGGAGGCATCTAGTGAATAACGGAAGGCTGATGTATATCTTTAAGTTGAGATATATAGAAATAGGCCTCCTTTTCTGCCCTTCTGAGTATCCATAACGGATGCCTCTTTACATCCTTTAAAGAAGTTTCACAACGGTATTTCCATAGATTCCACATAATCGCAATACCCAGAACCCCATGATAAACCAAGGATTTATCTTTACTTAACATCCATTCAAAAAAAACTGGAATAATGGTATGAATATCACATTGAAACCACTGTGCATTAAAACCCAGAGAGGATGCCAGCCAGACTGCTTTGCTACGGGAACATGTAAACAATAAGTGTTCAATGTTTTCAACGGATTGCTGACAAATACTACACACCGGAGATATGTGTGAACATCTCTTGGCAATTTCAGTATTAGTTGGAATAATATAATTTAAAGCCTTCCAAAGAAAAATCTGGATGCTAGAAGGTAAAATATGACTTATACTAGGATGCCATAATTTCTTCCATAAAGCATTGTTAGAAGAGCTCGGCGGAAAAACAGATTCAACAAATAATTCATACGCCGATTTTGTACTAAATGTTCCAGATTTTGAAAATTTCCACATCATTCTATCATGTAGCTCATTATCATGAATGGGTGTAAACAAGCCATTTTGTTTGTATCCGTAGCATATTATTTTTAGTTTATATTTTGCTACTGCACTCATGCGCAGCCTGAGCGCCTGCAGGCTGCAGCAGTCCTTCGCACGAGACAACCGCTGTATTTAAGAGGAAGATATGGCACTGTGTATGTAGCAGGCCGATTTACCCAATATGCATGAAACCAATATTGATCGATAACCACTCCTTTTTTTTAAAAAAACGAGGTGTTCGGTTGCAAAATGAATCTTTATATATTTTTTTGCGATGAAATTATATATTAAAATAAAAATCGCGTAAAATTACGATGTTTGGTGAGATTCGAAACCAAGGAGCCGGAGGACCTCATTCGAGACTCTCGCCATGATCGGTCGGGTGTGTTTAGCTCTCAATAGTCACTACTCTTTTTTGCAGGTATGTATCGTGCGGCCGAAGAGCACGTATCTGTGCTTTTGTTGCGAGAAAGAAAAAGAAGGGAAGTACGGTATTCGCGTGCTATTTGATTTACTTCAACTTCCGGGAAATTTTTTTTTTTTTCAGAACAAATCACTTTAATATTGCTATAGAATGGCTAGCGCTCGCCATGAGTTGGCCCTCAGTTTTTCCCAACGAACCGTCGATTTAAAATCAATGTCGATCGAGGACATGAACCAGTCAAAGCTGGAGGAAGTTACAAGGAATTTGAGGCGGAGGTATAAAGGTCTATTTGGAGAGCGGATTAACTTTTTTTTCTTTTTTCTTTTTTGGACACATGGCTCAGCGGCCAAATACGTTATTTACACGGTAAGTAACAAGACCCTTTACAGTAACATGTTACTAAATAGGGGAAAGGATCCAAATCCGACTAAACTCAACCGTTCACTCAACCTTGAGTCTCTATTGTATCTACCGACTTCCAGGAGGAATGTACGAGAAACATATATATATATATATATATATATATATATATATATATATACCACAAATTTCACCCCCACCCTTTTCCTCCCCATGGTTGACAACGGACCGGTGATCTACTTACTTATTCACATACATCTGTGCCATAGTGGCCATCATGCATACATTGTACGATTCTTGTGTATTACAAGAATATTGCATATAAAAATAGCTAGTTCTTTCCTATATATATATATATATATATCCAGGCACACTAATTAGATTTTCAATAGTCCTCATGCGATGCCTGGTTTCACACAATAACCTTTTATACACTTCCATGAGATAAAATTGTGTATTAAAACAGAATCTCGTGGGATGTTCGGTTGCATGGCAAACATGACAATTTTGTGTCTTTGGTTATCTTATATTTTGACGAATCCAGGTAGGTAGTCGACTGGGACTACTACGACTTTGAGCAGTTTTAGTGTTGTTTTGGTTTATCTTATATTTTATTTTAATATGTTTCATCACGAGGATGTATAAAAAATTATTTTGCGATCAACACCGTAGCTAGCTATGTAAGAGGTATAATTAATAAAGAGCAGATACCCCATTATGTGTGATTTGGATAGGGGTCTACCTTTTTCACTCATAATATATAACAACTACAAATGGCGGTGCACAGTCGTAACTGACCACCTTGATAAAAATAAGGAGTACCATAAATTGCAAATAACAACCAAGCCTTGATTCCATGCAACGGAATCAATAAATGACGAATGGCAAGGCACATGATATATATTGTATGTTCCCACCAAGAGGAAGACAGAGGTCTTATGTCACATCATATTGTTTGGTTAGAGAGTATCCTATATCAATTTTGACATCGGTACCGATATAAAAGATGGAGCAACAATAACAAAAATTGATGCATGCATTAACTGTTGCATTGTTTGCATCAAGAGTGCTGATGTTGATATATGGATAATTAACAAATTAAACAGTACGTACGTATTGACGGTTTCTAGCTATAATACTCTATCACGGTCAACTTCAAAATTGACGGTGATAGCTAGATATATGGTTTGATATCCGTTACCAGCCAAACACACAGGGCCTCGAACGGTGCAACCGCAATATCCCCAAGGCAGCCATATCATTGCACCCCAGCGATTAATTTCCATGTAAAATATATTTGCTGACGACAAGTAGCTAGAAAGCCGATACGACATGACTTAATTCCACGTACAATATGGAAGATTGTGTGCAACTTGTTATTAAGAAATTAACAAACCATGATATTAATGTAGGGCGCAAATTAGCTGATGCTGGCATGAGACCATGTGCAATGATAAGGTGTACTTCAAGGACAAAGGGCCAAAAAACAAGTGGACCGAGCAGTGTGATGGCCTACCGGTTTTGTTACTTGGTAAAAATGTCATTACGCGTAGTAATATGTTACCATATTATCATGCAGTAAAGAAACCATTATCATGCAGCAATAATATGTTATTAAGTGAGGAAGAGGATCGTGATCACTCGTATGGTTGGTGAGTGTGAAAAGTTCACTTCATCGAGAAACTGCCCTTGGCCCCAAAACGGTCCATAGAGACAAGTCAACCTGAGTTTTTCACAAGCCCGAGAAGCAGGGTTGTATTTAGGGATTATTAATTTCACCCGACAAGATTTAAGCACATCTGCATGTATTATGTACCAGGTATCGTAGGAAAGAGATGGAGATATTTGGATGAACTTAGAGATGAAGCCAGAACGGATGAAAGCAGATTCTTTTTTCCTCCAAAAAATATTCAACATCGTGCGACACGTCAAGTTTCAAAATAAAGCGCTACCCACTCGACATGCACGTTCATGCACACCTCCTCCTCCTCCTCCTCTTAACACAATAAGTAGGAGTAGGGATTCTATCAGGCCGTCTGCACCAGAAAACATTTATCACTTCAGATATAAGAAATATGAAACTCTCGTGTGAATAATCAAATCAAATAATTAATCACAGTGAATCTCACAATTTTTATCCGAGTGAAAAAAATTTCCTCACTCTCGACAACCACCGGCCTACGTCGACTGAATTAAGCGGCGTCTCGTTAATTTGGTCATCTCATCTCATGCATCTCTCTCGTTTCTGCTAAAAAAAAAAACTCCATTTTTTGGCGACAAAGAAGATCTACGTACGACATGCCCGGTTCGGCTGTCTTTATTGTTCGTCGAATAGAATTAATTATCGGGAAATTTCTCATACTCATACGCAAAGACATATGATAGTGCTAAAATATTCAAAGCTTTTTTTTTTCTTTTTTTTTTTTACATCTCGGAGTAGGCGGGGGAGGCCTCGCCGACAGCGACGGACGACCGCTTGATGAACTCCAGGCAGTCCGCAATGGCGTCGGCGTAGAACGCAGTGTCGGAGCGGCCAGTACTGTGTCGAAGCTGCGACGCGCCATGCCTGGTGTCGTCGCACACCAGCGCCCTCCTGCCGGCGATGCCGCCGCCGCAGCGGCGGCGGCGGCTGGCTCTGCCGCTTCCGCTCCCACCGACGACGGCGCCGTACCCGACCCCAACTCTGCTTATGGACTGCAGGCAGCGGGTCAGGAGGCCGATGAGGCCCAAGAAGCGCATGCGCAGCCGGAGGACGGAGATCTTCCCGGAGCTTAGCCGGAAGCCCTTCGTGCGGTGGCATCTGCGGCCCAAGGTGTTAGCGACGCTGCCCAGGGCGGCCATGGCTTGGGTACTGCTGCTCTCTTCTCCTTATTACCTCTCTCTTTTCCGCGCGCCGCCGCCTTCTTTGTGGCAACCGGAGCTTCCACCGGTGGCCTTATATAACCCGGAGGGGCCGGCTTCACGTACGCCGGCGCGGGTGAAAGTCAAGTTACCGGCGAGCATGCAGCAGATCAACGCCATGCATCACAGGTATCAAGTTAATTAACTGACAAGTTATTAGAGGCTCGGTAAGAGATCGATTGTTGTTAATTATCTACAAAGTCGAGAAGGGAGCAACGGAATTAATGTAAGCAGGGGAGCCGACAAGGTTCAGAGATTCTTCCCAACCTAGCTAGCAGAAAATCATGGCCTCGCCCAAGATATACATATATACTTGGGCAAATCATGAACTTTATCATATCCATCGAACTTCGCGGCTATTAATTTCTCCACTCTTCAACACTCCCCCACTCACCCTTTGTTCACCAAGTTATTCTGATTGTGAGACTAAAATTAGCATCGATGTGGGGCGCTCTCTCTCGGTACGTTCATCTTTGTTTACCATTAAGTACGTGTTATTTTAAAAACAAATCCCAAAAAGAGGAAGGGGATTAGACAGCACTCAACAAGATCTTCGCCATTTCTCCTATATATATATACCCGATGATATATATATATACAATCACTGGCAGTTAATATATGTTACATACACGGTACTACATAAAAATATATAAAAAAACAAAGAAGCTAGGTGCGACCAGTAATTAAACTAATCTTTATAAAGATATATTCTGGTCACCTTTCATTAGATGTCGAGATGAGCCACACGTTTCATTAGTAAATTCTCAAATGTATATATATTATTTTATATTCACGTTTCACGAGTGAGTTATACAGTTGATCCGTTCTCAGATTGTAAGCGAGTTTTTTTTTAAAACTAACACTATTTTTTATTATTATAAAACTAACACGGTAAAAAAATTTATTGCAAAATTAACACGGTTTGCTCAAAGTCGAGTTTTCAAAACTCGACTTTCCCCTTTAACAGTGATCTTCTTTAGTTAAAAGTGTATATTAAAAATCGAATTTAAAAGTCGAGTTTGGCAAACCCGACTTTCAAACAGGAAAAGGGAAAAAAAACCGAGCGCACAGTAGGCATTTAATGCGTACAGTAACGTTAATTTTTTTTTATCTTCCACTTAAAAAAATCAAATACTCGGATTAAAATTTTTCTGATCCACTCGGACCAATAAATTCGGAGCATTCAAAACTATAAGATTGAATTTTTAAATTTTTAAAAAGTGCAAGTTTTATCATTGGATGGTCCAGGATGCTCCGATTTAATAATTTAAAATTTATCGAAATTGGGATATCTAAAAATCTAATCTTAAGTATTTCAATTTTCTAAATTTATTGGACGGAACGGATTGTTCAAATTCAAACCCGATAAATTATAATTTAAGAATCTAGATCAAGACGGTTTGATTTAAAAAAAAATTAATGTGCGCTACCGCGCACAACATTAAATGCTGGGTAATTTTTTTTCAAAAGTCAATTCAATTTTACCTATATTTTTAAAAATTCAATCTTATAGTTTTGAATGCTCCGAATTTATTGGTCCGAGTGGATCGGAAAAATTTTAATTCGAGTATCCGATTTTTTTAGGTGGAAAATAAAAAAAAATAACGTTACTGTACGCATTAAATGCCTACTGTGCGCTCGGTTTTTTTTTTCCTTTTCCTGTTTTAAAGTCGGGTTCGCCAAATTCGACTTTCAAAAGTCGAGTTATTTAAACTCGACTTTTAAATTCGATTTTTAATATACATTTTTAACTAACGGGATCACTGTTAAAGGGAAAAGTCGAGTTTTGAAAACTCAACTTTGAGCAAACGGTGTTAGTTTTGCAATAAAATTTGTTACTGTGTTAGTTTTATAATAATAAAAAAAAACCAGTGTTAGTTTAAAAAAAAACTCCGATTGTAAGCTTGGCGGCAACAAAAAGGTACATACGTAGCTGCCGCCGGAACGTCCACGAGGCACCCAGTATATCAAACCACAGCGCAGGCCCCCTGCTCGGGAAAGAGGAGAAGAAGGCCTGTCGTTTGCCCCTTGTCAACTCGCTCCTGCCGGGGCCGGCGAAGGGCGCCACCAGCCGGGGCCTGCGGGAAGCCATGCATGCATGCATACCCGGATTGTACAGTACAGTACACCTTCCTTCCGGGACCCCACGGAGCGATAGAGAATGGCAGTCGCAGCTGAACGATCGAGAAGCCCTTAATTGTGCAGTCAGCAGGGGAGAGGGGGGGGGGTGTACATGATCATATGGGGGGGTGGGTTGTCCCCCTCTCCCCGATGTCATCGGGCTGGCAACGTCTTCTCTCTTGCTCCGGAACACGCGAGACCATGAGAGCGACAGGAAGAAGGATCCACGCGTGGAGGCATCGTACGTAAATTCTTATGCTACTTAATTACATGTTAAGCTCCTGCTGACCAGAATACGGACCAGAATATATACTTACATGTTTAAGTGTCCTCAGTCTTGGGTTGCGACGGAGGGGGAGGATGCGCCCTTTAAGACCCAATCAGAAGTTGTGTCATAACTCACAAACTATTAAGTGGAGATTTAATAACGAATTATTGAATTGTTACTGAAATAGTGAACTTTCGTAAGAGTTTAGTAGTAATTCAATAATAATTTAACGACTTAATTATGTGTTATTGAACCGTTACTTATGTGTTATTGAATCGTTATTTAATTCACTATTCTAGTAACGGTTCAATCATTTCATTAATGGTTTAATAACATGATACCGCACCGTCACTTAAGTGTCGATGAATTGTCACCGAAACACTACTTTACGGCCTGTTTGTTTAGAGTATTATAAACAATATTGTATTAATATTGATATTGGTATTTTTTGAAATTGAAATATCAATATTAAAATTGACAGTATCGAATATTTGAAGTGTTTGGTATCTCCAGTTGCTCTGCCGGGGGGGCACGGCGGCGGCGTCGTCTGCCGCGGGGGAGAGGGGGCGACGGGGGGAGGGAGGCACGGCAACGGAGGGAGGAGTCCGCGGGGGGGGGGGGGGGGGCGGTCTGCCGCGGGGGAGAGGGGGCGACGGGGGGGACTCGGGGGGGGCGGCGGCGTCGTCGCCGTGGGGGAGAGGGGGCGACGGGGGGGAGGGGGGCACGGCGGCGGAGGGAGGAGTCCGCGGGGGGGGGGGGGGCACGGCGGCGGAGGGGAGGCGTCCGCCGGGAGGGGAGGGGGAGCGGCGGCGTCCGCCGCGGGGAGAGGGGGCGACGGGGGGAGGGGGCACGGCAGCGGAGGGGGGGGCGACGGCGTCCGCCGCGGGGGAGGGGGCGGCGGCGTCGTCCGCCGCGGGGGAGAGGGGGCGACGGGGGGGACTCGGGGGGCGGCGGCGTCGTCGCCGCGGGGGAGAGGGGGCGACGGGGGGGGGGGGAGGGGGCACGGCGGCGGAGGGGAGGCGTCCGCGGGGGGGGGGGGGGCGACGGCGGCGTCCGCCGCGGGGGAGAGGGGGCGACGGGGGGGGAGGGGGCACGGCAGCGGAGGGGAGGAGTCCGCGGGGGGGGGCGACGGCGTCCGCCGCGGGGGAGGGGGGGCGACCTGCCGCGGGGGAGAGGGGGCGACGGGGCGGAGGGGGGCACGGCGGCGGAGGGGAGGCGTCCGCGGGGGGGGGGGCGACCGCCGTCCGCCGCGGGGGAGAGGGGGCGACGGGGGGAGGGAGGCACGGCGGCGGAGGGGAGGAGTACGCGGGGGGGGGGGGGGGGGCGACGGCGTCCGCCACGGGGAGGGGGCGACCGCCGTCCGCCGCGGGGGAGAGGGGGCGACGGGGGGAGGGGGGCACGGCAGCGGAGGGGAGGCGTCCGCGGGGGAGGGGGGCGACCGCCGTCCGCCGCGGGGGGAGCGTTTGCGGGGGGCGGCGAGGGGGAATCGGGGAAGACGGCCGCCGTCCGCCGCGGGGTGGGGAACGGCCGCGGGGGGAGCGTATGTCGCGAGGGGGGCGACGGCGGGGAGAGACCCGGGGAGGGACGGCCGCGGGGGAGACGTCTGCTGGATGATTTCAATACAGGTGTTGAGCTGTATTGTTTTTGATATTTTTTTTAACTATCAATCTTAAAATTAATAGTGATATCCAAACACCTATGGATGCATAGTATCAATATCAGTTTTAAAATCAATATTGATACATGTAACTAATACAGTTACCAAACAGGCCATTAGTAATAGTTCAACCGAGCGATTCAATAACATGATATTATCGAATTGTCACTTAATTAAGCGGTTTAGAAGTTGTGATAATGTCTCATATTGAAAGATGAAGAGGATCTCTCTTTTGGCCATCCAAGGTGACCTACACTCAAGGGAGAAATGACTTTCCTCTCGCTCTCTCTCCCTCTCCCCCCCCCCCTCACTTCTCTAATCTCTATGCCTCTGCTCTCCGAGCTTCTCTGATCTCTATCATTCCTGCAAATAGAACAGTACTCGAATCATGAGTATCCGAATGTGATTTCAATCAAAGTCAATGTGCCCCAAATTTGATTCCGTTGAGGGAATCAGAACCAAATTCGATTTGATTAAATATGATTTTTTATTCAAGATTGAGCTAATAATTCATATATAATAATTAGAATATGATATGCTCTTTCGAAAAATTTATTTTTATCATTTTATGAAAACATGATATAACCTAAGAGTTTTCCAAATCGATCTAAATTAAATCAAATCGTTCAAATTAATTTAATTAAAATATTATAAAAATAATAAACTATTAACAAAATGATGTTAATATAAATTTATGAAAAAATAATATTTACTTTACTTTTTATAACTTAAATACCAATGTATATGTAAAATTAATTAATTAAAGTATTTAACTATTTTTTACTTTAAACTGAATCGATTCAATTTAAGAAAAAAAACAGACCAAGATTCAAGGTAAGCATGATCAAGTAAAGTGTTTTTTTTTGTTTTACCTCCAATCCTCCACCCTCCACCGTCGGTCCCCGTCCCAAACGCTCCCTCTAATTGCAAAGGGAAATGCGAAGAAGCTAGCTTCCTCGCGGCAGCCGGCCGAGCAGGGGAATCCGCGCCCCGCGTGCGTCGCCTCTCCTCGTCTCGTACGTCATCCGCCTGCATGAGCTTCACGGGTGCGAGTGAACCGTCCTCTCCGACCCTCTGGGCTGGCCGGCCGGGTGACGATCGAGTTCTTCTTCGATCGTCTTCCTCCTTGGAGGATCGACGACGCCGAAATCTCCTCAACCTAGCGACGCGACGTCGATCCCGCCGGGCCGGCGAAAACCACGAGCGGAAAGCCATGATGCCCGGCGATGTGTACAGCTTCCCCTTCCCAGACGACCCCACGGAGCGATAAAGAATGTGGCAGTCGCAGAGTTGGAAGACCCTTTCACAGATGGGGGAGGGAATAAGGGAAGGGAAGGGGGGGTGTATATATAATCATGGGGAGCTGGGAGAGCGACATTGGGGGTGGGGGCCCTGTCCCCCCTCCCCCCGTTCTTATCGGCGCCTGCGAGAGGCTAGCGACGACGTCTTCTCTTGCTCCGGAACGTGAGGCCATGAGCAGCAGCAGGAAGAAGCTAGAATCTATGTGCGAAGGAGCCATCGTACGTATTTTCGTAAGCTAGCTCTTATTGTTCGAGTTCGAATCACCTCGATCATTAGGTGGAGCAAGTTTTCACAGTCCCGAATGATTCGAGGACTCCTGATGTCGTGGAAGATGAAGCATCAATACATTTTAAGAGGATTTAAAGTAGATGTGACGTCACTCGATAATAAAGAATCAGTATTGAGTGTTTAGAATCGGTAACAAGTTGATAAGAGTCGGTAGTGGATTTTCAAAAGTTCGGTAGTAGCTTAATAGAGTCACGATAACATGTCTCTGGTGGTAAATCTTTAAAGTCTCGATAATAAGTTAAACTAGATTCGACAGTGATATTTTAAGAAGTTGAAAAGACATCACGTCGTTTTTAAAGTGTATTGATATTTACGACATCAGATGTCCTCACGTCATTGAAACTGTAGGAATCTCCTCCACTCAGAAATTGAGTTGATTCAAACTTTTACTGTTTGACCGGCCGGGAGGACGGAAAGAATCCTCATTTTAACTAGCTAAGGTTGCACATATATATATCGATCCCCGTCCGACAGCTGGTGTAACGTAACGCCGTGCGTACAGGCAGCTGCGTCGCCGACCGTGAATTTTGTCCGTCCGAGAGCCAACTGTAGGGGTGACGATTTGACCCGAGGAGGGGACTTGCGGGCCTCGGCTCCCCCCAACTTGCGAGGGCTTTCGCGCTCCCGGCCCGCCTCGCCTGCTCGTCGTGATCCGCCTGCAGCTTCTTGGGATCGAGCCGTCCTCCTCCCCCCGCGCCCTCCTCTCGGGTGACGATCGAGTTCTTCGTCGACTTTCCTCTTAGAGACGATCGACGACGCCGAATCTCGTCGGGCTAGCTAGCGACGCCACCAAGGCCGGCCATGGCGCCGAAGAAGACAGTGACCGGTCTGGCGCACGTACGGGGGCTCTCCTCTCCTCTACAAATTTTAAATTTTAAATGTACGTACCCTTGTATTAATCAAAATGCGACTCACTTCGTATATATATATGGTCGACCCAGAAAGTTTTATTCAAAGCCACGCAACAGCAGCTCAGTAAACTTGATATCGAACTATCACTCACGTTACATGATGCTTTGTTATTAGAAATTGAGAGAACTTTTTCCTTCGGTGATTCACACACTCCTTGTAATAATACTTGAAACTTATCACTCGTTATCATCGTTTGAGCTCTGAAATCAAATTTATTTTGCATGTGAACTCGACCGGCCGGTTGAACTGAATTGAGCTCGATTTCGAATTTGAGTTTCAACAAGCTCAAACTCCGGCAGATTTCACGTATATATATCTACATCTCTCTAAACTCGAGCATGAATTGAGTTTCTTACAAATCCCGAAATTGTGATGTTGAAGTTGACGAGATATACATATATATATATATATGAAACGAGTGAATTAATCCTCTTATCTCTATATCCATCCATGTGGAACAAATTAAATCCACTTTCTAACACCTTTCTAAAACTCCAGCCGGTTTCGCATAGCATATATCGAAACTCGAGAACGCAACTTTTCATCATTTCAAATATTTGACAATTGTTTTAATTAACAAAGGAGCTCAGGTAATTAACGGAGCTAATCAAATCACGTGTCAGTTTACATATATATGTTGGAGCAAACTAATTAGAGAGTTAACGGGGTGTTTGGTTGCAATACGATGAAATAGAGATTAATGTCTTGATAAAAGAAACTATATTTTATAAAAATAGTCAAAAATTGCAAAAGTTGTTCTTTTATTAAAAATTAATCTGTTTGATGGCCCCCTTTTCGATCTGTTAAGCTCTTATGGTCCCTCACTTGTTCGATCATATATACATGATCGATCTCCACTTTTTCTTTTTGTTTTCATACCCCCACACCACACCCCAATATGATACTTTTATATTTCTAACCATGCATCTTTAGATTTTATTTCAATATATATAATTTGGCATGCGAATATATACATAAAAAGCACTTCATTCACACCCAAAATCCTGTAAGTGATTTGTAAGCTTCTTAAGAATACAGATCAGACATATATATTTGAAATTAATCAGAAAGGACGTACGATATATAGGAATTAAGCGATTTGTAATCAAGTAAAGACTTGTTTCCTTGTATCTATAGCTACATACATACATGTGTACTGTCGACCTCGAGGACAGTGCGCATCTATATAGCTCGTTGCGTGGCTTAATTATGTATGTGTGTGTCCGGCCCCCTTGTCCGGTTAGACATCTATCTCAATATGATACTATTCGTAAAAGATGAAGCGTCAATGTCGAGATTGACACATACTATATATAGCTAGTAGTAGAGATACTTGTGTCACATATCTTGCTTCATCTGTATCAGGAATTTCAATATTTGATATTGACACAGTCGAAACACTTAGTTTCAAAAACGAAGGATTTTAATACAGTCACCAAGTTAAATTGGGCATGCACTAGACAACGTTTTCTTGCTCAGCTAGCTGTAGGTAAAAATAATAATAATAATAATAATCTTGTAAGTACAGAGAGCTGATCCTGGGAGACGGAGAGAGAGAGCGAGAGAGAAAGGGGGGGGGATGACGTACGGGCCGTAGGCGTAGAGAAGTACGTACCTTACCCTCTTGCTATGCCATGAGCGTCTTCCTCCGCGCGTCCGGCCGGTGTCCGTCTTCTTCTCGACGGAACCTCCTCCTCCTCTCGTCGTCATCCGCACCCTATTGCGCGGATGACGACGGGCCGTAGGCGTAGAGAAGTACGTACCCTTGCCCTCTTGCTATGCCATGAGCGTCTTCCTCCGCGCGTCCGTCTTCTTCTCGATGGAACCTCCTCCTCCTTCCCGTCGTCATCCGTGCCTTATTCCTTCCAACCTTAGCGCAGGCCGCGCCTGCCCCTCTTGGGCTCCGTTTCGGCAGGAGGCGCGAACACTTGTCGGACGTCGCGTGGCGGGGGAGGGCTCTCCTCCGGCCGATTCTCAGCCAGCGGCCTGAATTCATCGGCAGAGCAGTTCGCCGGGATGCATGTCGGCAGAAAGATGGCAGGGCCGGAGACGGCGGAGGTGGTGCCAAACGGAAGATTCCGCGGGCTATAGTACGCCACGGCGGCGAGATACGAGATAAAGGTATCTATATCTATCTATCTCTATCCCCGGCAAGCTAACGGTTATTTTTTTAGTCAGCACCGTTTTTTTTATTTTAAAAACTAGCACCCTAATTTTAATTTTGTAAAATTAGTACCATTTGACCGTGGTCAAAATTACGATTTTACACTAGAATGTTAAAGTCGAAATTTTAAAGTCCCACTGTAATAGGAAAATCAGATTTTTGATATCCAACTTATATTAGACACTGCAGGTCAATTTTTTAAAAGTCGATGTTTTTAACTCCGACTTTAACATCGTGGTCTAAAGTTAGAATTTTTGAGTCCGACTTTAAAATAAAAATATAAAAGTCAGATATTTTAAATCTGACTTTAATACAAAACTCAGAGTAAAATACTCTGATTTTATTTTTTATCTTAAAAGTTTATGTTTTTACACCAATTTTATTATCTTAAAATTTCAATTAAAATTATTATTATTTTTTATTATTTTTTATTAATAAAAATTTTAAAATTGAACTTAAAATGTCCGACTTTAACATTTTTGGGTAAAGTCGTACATTTTAACCACGACTTTGGTTAAACAGTGCTATCTTGCAAAATTAAAAAGTTAGGGTGCTAATTTTAAAATTAAAAAATGGTGCTAGTTAAAAAAAATTGTCTGCTAACTCCTCTTCCTCGTGTCTTTCGGTTATATAAACACCAAAATCAATGCAGTATTTTCTTATGTTTTTGGAAAATGGCCGTAACAGTTGTATCTACATGGGTTCGAATTTATGTTCTTCGTCGGAAGAAATAATCACAAAGGTAGTAATGTTGATTGGGCTACAAGAGTTTTTTGTAAGTTATAAAACATTGAAAGTAGCTGTAATTAACGAAAATATTTTTATTTTCTTTCTCATGTTTGGGATGCGTAAAATAGATGTTTTCAGAATTAATTATATGCTGGATAACTTCCTTTCATAAGTTCATTGAATTTAAAATCTTAATTAATTACAATATACTCACTAAATGAAAAGATTAATAATAATCTCTCTCAGCCACATGTTATTCTTGATTTCTCTAGTAACACATTTAAAAATACTAGCTGAAACACAACATTGCTGCCAAAATAACCAAAGCTTCTAAACTCAGTGTCCCCTTGAATGTGAATTGTTACAAACATGTTTTTGCTAGAACAGAAATATTCAAAACACACACTTGATGGATTTATCACAAAAGCAATTTATTGAGACTTTATTCGGCAATCATGAAATTATACTGTAACTCCTTGTGTAAGAAAAGATGAGGTAATTTTTTTTCTTCCATGTGAATCCCATCTTTTAGAATGTTATTTCTAGTCTTTTTATTGGACACATGGCTCAGTGGCCAAGCATGCGCACAGTGCAGTGCATATCAGATGATTGAGCCCCTGCTCGATCATCACCCGAAACTGCCCCCTAGAGATAGTAGACCCATCAATCATAGCGGGTTCGGGCGTCCGCTCGAACCCAAGTCGCCTACCCCCCTAAGGGGTAGGATGTACCAACCGACCTAAGGTCGGTCAGTAAACGTTATTTCTGGACAACATGATAATTTTAAGTTCTTATGTATCTTAGATTTAGTTGGTTCAAATATTCGGTTGGTTCGAATATTGATGTTGATACTTTTAAATGTTAGATAGAATGTATCAAAAGTGAAAGAAATTGGATGTTTATATTACATAACATTTGTTTTGTTTTTACTTTAAATTTCAAAATTGATACTATTAAGCAAAATATCTCCAGTGTTAAACCCAATTAGTGCGTATCGTATCAAATGGCCAACCGAGGGAGTTCCCTCAATCTCCTAATCAAAAGACATCACGATCCCATACCACTTAGGTGACAATTCAATATCAAGTTACTGAACCACTATTGAATTGTTCCTAAATTGCTACTAGTCGTTATTGGACCCTTACCAAGTCATCATTGAACTATTACATGAATTTGAATTGCTACAGAACTATTACAAAGTTGCCACTACACTCTTACCAAGTCATTATTGAACTCCTAATGTAGTAACGGTTCAACAATTCGATATTGAAATATAATTGGACCTTACTAAATCACTACTAAACTCTAACTAAGTCATTACTAAACCAGTGGTTCAACTATCTCAGTAACGGTTCAGTAATCTTATATTGAACTATCACTTAAATAGTCTTGAGAGTTGTGGTTGTTTCTCATTAAAGATTGAGAGAACTCTCTTCTCTAAGGTGATCCGCACTCGCACATGACAAGGTACGCATACAGTGGGCTCGCCAGCCATGTAGGGAGGCGTTGATATTTTGGAGGCTTCTTCTCCCAACCTTTAAATGCGACAGATAATCTTTGGGTCTTTGTTGGGCTAAGGCCCATTAAACATGTCACGACCTTATCCGCGGCTGTTGATCTGCAGTCTATGGCACTCACCCGAAACATCTGAACGATATACAATGGTAGACAACAACTGGGCAAAGAGATCCGACTTGGTGGAGACGGATCCATCATCTGATCTTTCTTTGTAAGTATTTCACTCACATGCATACATTAAATCATCCTTGTGGTCTCATTTATGTGAGAGGACTAATCGAATCCTCTCAGGAGGCTGTGAGAGGACAGATCGGATCCCCTCGAGAGGCCTCTCACATAAACGGGAAGAGAAATATTAAATGTCTTTACATGCATGCATTAAATTATCCTTGTCCCCCAATTTATGTGTGGGGATCCCCCTTCTACAAAGAGACCGGATTTCCTCACATAAAAGAGGGGACAAATGTATTAAATATCCTCACATGGATGTATTAAATCATCCTTGTTCCCGCATTTATGTGAGAGGGATTGACTGGATCAAGAGATCCTCCTGAGGGGATCCAGATCCGGTTAGTCTCCTCACATAAATGAGGAGACAAATATATTAAAGGCCTCCTAAGGAGATCCGGTCAGTCTCCCTCACACAAATGGTCCTGAGGAGATCTAGTTAGTCCCCCTCACATAAATGGAAGGACAAATATATGAAATGCCCTCACATGCATGCATAAAATCATTCTTGCCTCCCCATTTATGTGAGAGACTGACTGGATCCCCTCAGGACCATTTATGTGAGGGAACATGGACCTGTCCCCTCACATAAATGGGAGGACAAATATATTAAATGTCCTCATATGGATATACTAAATCATCATTGTCCCTCCATTTATGTGATGGGGCTGACTGGATCAAGAGATCGGATCCCCTCAGGAGGGTCAATCCCGTCACATAAATGGGGGGACAAATATATTAAATGTTCTCATATGCATGTATTAAATCATCTTTGTCTCTTTCACATAAATGGTCCTGAGGGGATCCGGTCAATCCCCCTCACATAAATGGAAGCACAAATATAATAAATACCTTTACATGCATGCATTAAATCATCCTTGTCCCCCCATTTATATGAGGGGGACTGACTGGATCCCCTCAGGACTATTTATGTGAGGGGATCCGATCAATCCCCTAATTCTCTCACATAAATGGAGGGACAAATATATTAAATATTCTCACATGCATGCATTAAATCATTCTTGTCTCTCCCTATTTATGTGAGGGGACTGACCGAATCCTCTCAGGAGGGGAGACATATATATTAAATGCCCTCACATGCATACATTAAATCATCAAATCATCCTTGTCTCCCTATTTATGTGAGGAGACTAACTAGATCCAATCAAGAGGCCGCCTCCTGAGGGGATCCGGTCCCAATCTCTTTGTGGAACTTCCTGAGGGGATCCGATCAGTCCCCCTCACATAAATGGGTAGACAAATATATTAAATGTCCTCACATGCATACGTTGAATCATCTTTGTCCCTCCATTTATGTGAGGTAGACTGACCGGATCCCCTCAGGAGACCTCCTGAGGGGATCCGATCTTTTCCACAAAAAGGAGCCACACACCCCTCATAAATTTATGTGCTCCGTCCGTGACCATAATTCCCCTTCGATTCTTTTTCAAATCATATTTTTAATTAGACTAGTACCCTAGTTATTGGTGCCCGCCCTAATATTCTCCAAGTTCTTTTACTTTTATGTTTAAATACCTAGTCTTAATTACCATGGATATTTTCTCTATAAAATTTATTAATATTTTTTATGATAGATGTGACTCCCCAATTTGTGAATATGTTAAGAGATTAAATCAGTGGACTACAAATAATATTGGTTAACCATTTTTTGAAGGTTGAGTTGAAAGAACTTTAAAGTTAAGCATGCTCTGTTGGGAGTAGGCCAAGGATGGGTGACCTCCTAGGAAGGCTCCTAATTAGCACAGTTGTTGGGCCAGTCAGCTGATTTAGTCGATCGTTACATATGGTATCAGAGCATGACCCAGACAGAAGGTCCAGTGTGACACGCCTATGTATGTGATATGATGTGATGTGTGTGATCTTGACGAGGGCGTCAAGTCTTTAAAGGGAGTAGATTGTGACTCACCGGTTTGTGAATATGTTAAGAGATTAAATCAGTGGACTACTAACAACATTGGTTAACTATTTTTCAGAGGTTGAGTTGAAAGAACTTCGAAGTTAAACGTGCTCTGTTGGGAGTAAGCCAATGATGAGTGACCTCTTGAAAAGGCTCCTAATTAGCATGATTGTTAGGTCAGTCAGTTGATTTAGTAGGTCGTTACAGTAGAACTTTTTAAAAACATCTTGACAATCATGATTAAATTATAACTCATTCCAACTTACTCTCAGTTAAGTGTTGATTGATTATAACTTATTTAGGTCCACTATATACGTACTCTCTCTCTATTGGCAACAATATTTTAAACTATTTCTTCTATTTTTTTTGAAGAGAATTCTTGTTATAGACTTATTCCATTGTGTGAAATGCTATTTCTTCTGTTTTTTTTTTGAAGAGAATTCTTGTTATAGACTTATTATAGCAAAGAGTATTTTATTGATAGAGAAATGTACAACTTGAGAGAGGAATTAGAATACACCGAGAGAGAGCGAGAGAGAGAGAGAGAGAGAGAGAGAGAGAGAGAGAGAGAGAGAGAGAGAGAGAGAGAGAGGACCCCATTAAGTCCACGTGCTAAAAGAAGATCGAGAACACGTACGTTGTGTCTGAAGCCACACGTTTGCTAATTATTTTTCTTTACCATGCTTGTCTACTTGCGTACGCAATTAATACTCAGATATATATATAGCAGCATTCTCCATGCGCGTTAATATTGTCTCAAATTAATTAGGTCACACATAACATGGCACGGTGAAATTAATCGTTGTGCAAGATGGAATAAGAGCAAAAAATTAAAGTTACGTTCATCTTATTTTTTTCCTTAGACGTTGACCTGGTTCTGTAGTCAAAATACACAAATATATATGTCTCCAAAGCGAAATTGGAGATTTGGATCGAATGAAGAGCTAGTGATAAAGAGAGGGGAAAAAATGGAAATCATGCATCTAATGCATAACCTCCAATACCACATAGTAAGTAATAAGAATGGGCATGGAGAGCAGCATCCCAAATATGACCCTGCAAGCAGAGAATGGACAGCAGATGATCAAATGATTATTAATTGATTTTATAAAATTGAACATATTACTTATATATTAATAAAACAGAGTAAAGGAAGAAAAGAAAATCTTACGCTGTGCTAAGTACGTCAGCATGTAATCCATACTCTCGTGCAAAGATGAATGAAGTTATTGATTGTGGAACTGCTGCCTGAAAGAGTGGAAAGCTAGCTTCAGGCCCGCTAAAATACTATTGGAAAAGAAATCAAGATCAATGAAAAGCATTCAATTCTTTAGTACGTGCATGAATGAACTGAGAGTCATGTTAAGTATATACTGATCTATTTATTATTAATTAAGATCTTAATTAAGTGTTTCTAATTCCAACCATGCTTGTCATCTTTGTTGACTATGTGATTACATATATATATATGCCATTTTAAGCAGGATGTATATTTATATACCTGTATTATGGCTATGCGTAAGATATCACCCCGCAGACCAAGGGCAATGGAACCAATGGCCATAGCAGCAGGACCTGCTACGAATTTCAGCACCATACTGTATGTCATTAACCCAAAACCACAAGAGATTATCTTCTCTTGATTCGCCATGAATAGGCCTGTTGATAAGATTGAACATAAAATTTTAAATTAGACTTCATGAAATTATGTGATGAAAAAGATTGCAGAGAGAGAGAGAGAGAATAGGAGAGCTCACCCATGCTAAACATAGCCATTCCAGTCCCTGCCTTGGACATAATTACTACTGATCCTTCCATGATACTTGGCATCCCAAAGTGCCACCTAATTTGATGTCACAGGGCAAATGATGTTAAAATATTGTCTTCCATCAGAATAAGACAACATATATATATGCTTACATCTAACGTAATTTGTCAAGTAAAGATCATTATGATGTGAAAAAATGGTATACTACACAAAATTCACTTTTTTAATTAAGGGTCTCTTAGTACGTAGGAAACTTGTACTTAAACATGAATATTATTAATTGACCATCGACCGACAACTCCAAAGTTTCTTTATATGAATATATCAGGAGAAACCTTGTACCTATTTGCCACCAGAGCCCATGTTATGCCGACGATGCTGGCGTAGGAGTTGGGATTCAGCGCAAGCTTGAGCCACACGATCTTCATTATGCACAAGAATGAAGGCCGCGTCTTAGAGACGGTCTCCTGCAGCTTGGTGGGTCCTCCGATGCCGTCTTCGTCTTTTCCGGTGACGGCGACGGCGGCCTTCTCCGATGGGAACTCGATACCAACATTGATGTGGTGGAAGCCGGAGGCATCAGCGGTGCCCTCTTCCGCCCCCACCACCACCTCCTTCGTCCCCACCACGTCTAACCTGGCCTCTCTCACCTCCAACACGAACAGGAGCAGCGACAGCCACACGATGGCTTGAACCACCGAGCACTGCACCACCAGGTCCTGCGCGGCGGGGCCGTACATGGCCCTCAGCATCGGCGCTCCCACCACCAAGGAGTTGGTGAGGGTTGAGAGCGAGAAGCTGGTGACGGACCAGCCGTAGCTCCCCTTGCCGCCGCTGCACTTGGCCCACACCGCCAAGACGCCGACGATGACCGCCTTGGAGAGGGCGTCGGCGGCGATGAACCGCTGGTTCATGGCGAAGGGGTCGACGTGGAGGGTGAACTCGAAGGTGAAGAGAGGGAGAGTGAAGGTGGAGACCAGCTTGTTGATGGCGTCGGACTGCTCCGGTGTGAAGATGCGCCACCACCGCACCGAGCCGTATCCCAACCCTAGCGCCACGTACAGCGGCACCATGGCCTCCACTACCTTGTAAATGTCCCCCCATCCTATCATCTTCCACCCACAATATATATGTGTGTGTGTGTGCCTTGCTAGCTAGCTAGCTAACTACCAAGGGTTTCTTGTCAAGGCTCTTGCTCCGGGCTGTTTTGCTTGCTTATGAAACCTAGCTGCTAGCTACGTTGTACATGGAACAGGAATATATAGGGGTTAGGGTTTGGCAAGTGAGAGGAGTGTACAAGGAAAACTTCAGAAGGGGGAGGAGAAGAGAGATTGTTGGTATAATATTGGAGCTAGCATATATACGATGCTACATTAATTGTTGGATGAGCTAATATTATTCCTTCTCTCTCTCTCTCTCTCTCTCTCTCTCTCTCTCTCTCTCTCTCTCTCTCTCTCTCTCTCTCTCTCTCTTCGACCTTTTCTTGTTCAGTGCATGAGTATATCTATCGACAACTTCAGCAAGAATGAAATTTGCTTTCTTCTGTCGTCCATGCATGTGATGTCTCTCTCCACTGAAGCCATGTATTGCCACTTTTCTTGGTGAAAGCAACCGAGAATCAGTCAGGACGAATGCAGTGAAGGCCAGCATCTATTCCAACCTCCCATGTTGTATTGTAAATGCTCTCCCTAATTGCTTCTCTTCTTTCTTCTTCTTCTTCTTCTTCTTCATATGATCAAAGAAAAATTAGATGCATGGAAGGAGGGAAATAGGATAAAGCAATATTGAAGGGGAAGGGAATAAGGCACAACTTAATTATAGTGGCATGTCTCCACTCCACCAGCTTTCCATGGATGGGGAACCGTGTGTCCACGGGGGGGGAGTAATGTTCTTGTTTATTCCACTCATGCTATCACACAACTGTATCATACATATATATATATATATGCACCCTTTAATTCCATTCTCAAGCCCTTGTCAGTATAATTTTTGATACTCCCATATACATGGATTAAGATCATTTGCTCCAACTTTGGTACTATAAATTTATGTTTAATTTGATTAATGGTTTTGAAGTTTTTAGCTACGCGCATGCGGCCCCGTCAATTAATCAATTCTGGGATTAATTAAGGGTACGTAGTTATGAACAAATAAAAAAGAAAGGGGCCAGCATATATATATATATATAGAGAGAGAGAGAGAGAGAGAGAGAGAGAGGATTTCGCTATATATGCAGCTAGGGAAAAGTCTAAACCCACGCTTACATGCGCAGTCTCTATCCTCAGATTAATTGTGAGAGTGGTCCATGGGGTGAAATTATATATGATGGCAGAAGGATATTATTATGAACAGTTTAATTAACTGTCGTCTAAGAACATCGTTAATTACACATCTCATGCCCGGCCCGTGATTATATATTATATGCGAGGCTGCTCAAAGGGATCGATTATATTCGCCGTATATAGATAGCTCTTGCCCTCTCACACCATCATTCTCTCCTCTGCTCTCCTGATCTCGCCGAGAGACGCATAATTCTCTTCCCGTCGGGATCTCCGCACCGCACTGCTTTAGATTGGTAGCTGAAGCCCGGCAGGCCGGGTTCTGTTCTGTCCGGAACCGGCGCGCGCCGTCGTCGTCTCGATCTCTCGTCGAACAACCGGCCAGCTGCAGTCCTTCTCTCTCTCATCAGCGTGCAGACGTACCGAAGCTTTTACTGGTGAGAGCATCGATGGAGGAACTTCCGCCCGTTGGGCGACTTGGCGATGGCGATTTAATTTATATTAGGTGGGGGACGACTCGATCGTCGAAGGGGACGCTCCCATCAACTTTCTGAAGCGTTCTTTCGTGTCGCGGCCGCTGTTTCTGCCAACCAACGGTGTGTGGCTGATCGGACGCCATGGCGATGGTGATCTCTTATTTTATATATATACATACATGTGTGGCGATGGTGTATTGATTCTCTTACGCTTCTTGGCTTCACGATCGCTGGAAGTTGTTAATGGTGGGGTGTCTTGGTGCGTGATATAAAAGTTGCTGTTACGAAACTCTTTTTTTAAAAAAAAAAAAAAATTTATTTGGCGATGAGTTATATTTTTGTAGAAGATTTTTTGAGCGTGAAAAGATGTGATCATCTTTTTTCCTTCTGGTCCTCCAATCTAATCAAATAAGTCGCTCCGGTACCAGTCGGGCTCGAATTTATATGATTAATCAGCCGAACTCAAACACACACGAGTACTGAGTCTACTCCTCATTGTGTGTTAAGCTCTAGCCCCCTGTGTAAATTAAGATCGATAATTAAAAGCTTGAGCATCATATCCTGCTCGACTCGAATAATTCGTATCCCTAAACACATGCATTTGATCGAAGAAAGAACATGGACATGAAAGTTTAGACGGATTATTAGGCGATATAATTAATCATGGTGGTGAATGAATGTTAGATTTATGTTGCCGCACGTATGTTGTGAGTGTGTATGTACGTAGTATATATATATACCACATGAGATGTGTCAAAAATAGATTTAGTACTATGGGTTTCTCAACCTTAATAATATTGTGCTATTAAGTAAGATTGTTGCACGGAAAATTATGTTTATTTATCTTCAATGTTTACTTCTCTTATCTTTCTTTCAATTTACATGCTTGATCATTTTCTTCTTACGTTACGACAGAGATATTATAATTAAGCTGATCATAATATTTCTACCAGAATCGAATTGGGTCAAGAACACGCTAGTCATCAAGAAAATCGACCAACATCATCTTCTATGTAGATAGGGGATGGATATTCTTTTCTAAGTGCCATGGTGAGTGCAGAACTTAACTTGCATCCGCACACCGGAAAATCGGAGAAATTCGAATTTTTGTGGAGTAAAAATTTCGACAGGTCCATGGTATTGCTGGCATCTTCTCCCAAGACCCGTCAAATATATATTTGTTGATAGCAGCAGAAAATTACATTTTTATTCCTTCCCACTTGCATCACTAGCTAGTGGTAAGCCCTACCAGAGGCAAATAATTAAATTAAATGAAATGCTGCGGCTGGAATTTTACTGGGAAAGAACAGGTTCTCAAGGTTCCATTTTCATCTGCTACTTGGAACCTTTTTTTGTTTTTTTTTCGAATGTCATGTTGCTTCTTGTTGCTTGAGAATATATATACTCCTGACAGAATATACTTAATTTTGATGTTCCTTCCAATTTAATCTGTACAAAATGATTGAGATGAATTTTTTATGTCTACTCATTCAATCGTTTAGCATATTAATTTTGGAGTTCTTTTCATTTTAATAAGTCTATTCATTTAACATTTTAACATATATTCTTAGGTTGATAAATATATATATATATATCAATCCTTTTCTTCTTCTTTCGCATTAATTAAGTAAACTTTTCCCTCAAAACTGTTGTGTGCCTTGGATTGTGACTGGGTAATCTGTTAAAACCTGTTTGGAGGAGGAGAATAATGTTAAGATCATCCTTATTTGTCCCTAAAAATAGAGATGATTAATTAGGGATAGATACGCCTAAAGACGCCAAACAATAAGATTAAAAGTCTGGGATGCATCGTACGTTCATACTCAGTTTACAAGATCATTTCATAGGCTACTCCTTGTGTAACCTTCGTATTGTGAGTTTATCTTCGTACACAAGTTTAATAATTGATGCCCAATTCTACCCATATAAACTATACTAGTTTGAAGTATCCAGGAAACAAAAAAATATATATATTCTTTTACGAGGTCGTGGAACCGAAAAAACGTAGAAGCAACAATGCAAAAACATTTCCTGAATGGAAATAAAAAGGCAAAATGGGGCGTATTAAAATTTGTATGATGCAAAAAAACCATTTTTGCAAACACGATGAAAAGTAAAATGTCCGACCTACTAAGAGGTGGATGATTAATAAATGAATTGTATTTTACAATCCTCGATAGCAAGAATGTGTTGTCCAAGTTGGTCTTCCGCAACAGGGATCTTAAACCATCAGCTGGAGAGGCTGCAGAAACCTGCTCCCAAAGCCGCAGCAACAATACTGACAGTAAATTTAACTTTGATCATCTAATAAATGAGATCTGAAACACGGTATCCACTCCTACCTTCCCAGTTCTGATCGGGAGGCTACTCAGTAACATGTGATATACAGATGCTGTAATGAGACAAACATCAACAACCCCCCCAAAACGACTAAACAAAAGTTATTATTGACTGGTGTAAAGGAATATTGGCCTAATTACATGTAAATTCTGGTATAGAGAAGAGGATCCCGCAGACATGGGAAGCCGATTAATGTGGACCATGGTTGGCTGGACAACTCCTTTCTCTCACCAGGAAAGAGCACCGTCGAGCGCAGAAGCATCTTCTGTATGGTGAAATATTGGCAGGTGACCGCTCATTGACTGGTCATATGGTGATTCCAAGCCATCTGTCGTCCCTGTACATGGATACTGTGTATCTGGGGTACCGCAAAGAGATTAAGTAGAGGGCCCTGAACAGGCTTCACTTGATGTTTTCTGGATAGGGATTTGTCCAGCACTTGTCTTCCTCCACTGCTCTTCTCCATCTCTCCGTAAAAATCCGGAGTTCAGCAACAGACCGTAATCTTACCTGCAAGAATTTAAGCACAGGTGGCTGAAGGATACACCAAATCCCTAGGTCACTGTTTCGGTGTTGTTGCAATAACTTGTTAATAGATCAGCCCAGGATTTCCACCATAACATTGACAGTTTCTCTAATACCAAGAAATGACAACAAATTGTAACCTACAATTTTGACACCTAGAAATATTTGTAAAATCAGACTCCGTTCCTTTGTAACTTTATCCTTACGTTTAGCCTGTCATCATTTCCCGCAGATGCAACAGATGATGCCTGCAAGTTGGGAGGATAAGCAATCAGCTCCTTGGGAAGGATGACAACTGAATTTGGACTGGTTAAAAAAACATACTGAGTTCTGCAAGTTGGAAAAGCTTCTCGAAGGTGCTTCTGCTGCTGACTGCAAGTGAGACCAAAAAGAAATTGTCAAACCAAAACAAAACTGAGCTTGTTTTATTCGCAAAAGAAATATTTAAGGTAGCCATATCAGGCAAAGTAGACCGGGTCGCAGGTTGGGACCCGGGTCAGCCGTAGTAGAACCAAATTCGAACATTGAATAAATTCAAGAAATAAAAATATTATAAATATACATTATCAAAAATTACAAAAATCGTTTATTTATATTATCTTACACGTTGAGGACAAGTTTCATCTCCTTCACCATGCGTCTTCCATGATAACTTTCATCTTCTCTCCATTCCAAACTATAATCAGAACCCCACTTATACATTAAATTTCATAGTCTATACTAAAAGTGGGGATCTGATTATGATATGGAATGAAAAGAAGATGAAAGTTAAAAAATTGAGATAATAAATTTCTCCTTGGACAGGTGACGAAGAGACACTTTTGAGTGAGAGAATTAAAGAATTAGCAAGAGGGAAGTGAGAGGAAGTGGAAGGCCCCCTTGGGGCCTTATATAAGGGGGCAGGGTTTGGGAATGTTAAAAAGCCCCTTGGGAATATTATACAGTCCTCCAAGGGCCCTGGCTTGATTGGGTCGCGACCTGAACCTGGATCCAATCAGGTTGGGGACCCAGGGACGGTACCATGTTGGGCCAAAGTTGTGACACGGTCCCGACTCGACTTCCCATCAAGGTTTCTTTCCCTGTGAGCTAGAAAAAACATGTCAAATCAGTACACCAGTCCTGCAGACATGCATATCATAAATAAAAATTTGTCCCATGTCTTGAAAACAACCATATAATCCAGATGCCACACCCCATAAGAGCAGAATATCACAACATAATGATGCAAAAGGCTCAGGAGTGTGGTTTGCAAGATTGGCCAATCTGGGTTGGATTGGATCCAGGACAATCAGGTTGAACTGGCTTGGCCAGACCAAGATCAGCTCAGATGGCATCCGATCCTAGCTTGGAATCAGCCAAATCGTCCGATTCAGACAAGTTATGGCCAAGTTAGACTGGTCAGTCTAGGCTCAGCCAACTCTGGCCCGATACTGGGCTTCCGGGGGATAAACTGATCCAATCCTAATCCAGCGTTGGCCTATCCAGGGCTGATACTGACAGAATCCTTGCTCAGATCTGAACGCCTAACGTAATACCTATGTTATCCAAAGCGTGAGACACCCAAGGCGAGGGACCTAGCACCTCATCTTAGGTGTCCAAGACGTTTTATATTATTTAATTATTTTAATTTTGATAATACATATATCTAATATAAATAGTTGAAATAAATCTAAAAAATTCTTGTAATATTGAAATAAATGCATCATTTTAATAACTATGTAATGTAGTCATCAATAAATAATGTTACAACAACAAAAAAAGATCAATAACAAACATAACATCATAACAACTAACAAGAGTAGAGTACAAATCAAGCATAACATAGTAGAAAAACTTAATGGGCGTACAAATGAATAACAAAAGAAGACAAATATCATAATTAAGTTAAAAAATGGATTATGTTTGACCGGATTTTTTTGACTTAGGCAGGTGAGGTGAGACATTTTGCCTAGGGCTATTCACTATTCGGTTCAACCCAAAAAATCAAACCGAACAAGTAATTTGGTTTAGTTTGAAATACCGATCAGTTTGATTTGGTTTTTAGGACCCATGAAACCAAACCAAACCGGTAAACCGAATAACCCGAATTAGATTAAATATTTTATTTTAAGAATATTTAATACAATACTTATGTATCTTTTCTTATAAAAATAAATTTGTTTCAAGAGTTTGTAAGATAAAATTAATGAATTGTATAAACATATACACTAATTTTTAATAGAATATGATTTTAAAAAAAATAAAATGAAATTATATATTGACATATCTACTGTATCTTAATAAAATATGGTTTGAACTGAACTGAACCAAACCAAACCAACCTGAATTAACTTGGTTCGATTCAGTTTGGTTTGGGAGATTGTTTGGTTTGGTTTGGTATGAGAAAAAATACTCAAAAATCAAACCAAACCAAACCGTGAACACCCCTAGTTTTGCCAGCACCTAACTTACCTCAACCGACCAGGCGGTTTAGGCGAGCACCTCAGATAACTAAGTAATACAGTGTAACATTTTTAAAAGAAACTCAAACCTCATTTCATTCATGGTACTTGAACGTCAGCCTGTTAAAAGTAAAGGCGATTCAGTTTCATATACCACCATTTGTATAGATAATCATTGTGACTACCATCTGTTCACGCTTGTTATTTATACTGAAGGAACACCGATTACTTGACCCAGACAAATGCCTACATTCAAGATGATCTATGCAGATAGCTAAATTATCATATTTGATAGATTGATTTAACAACACTACTTCCTAGGAGAAAAAAAATACTTTTCCATTAAATAAAGAAGAGAAATAAACAAAATGGATCAATGACTTTCAGGAATGCAAAACTACAAGTACACTTGGATGATGATGCCTCATCACTAATTTTCTTGTGGTTTTAGGTCAAATCTAGTTAAGATACTTATTTAAGCGTCAAGATGTACTAGATTGATCAAGAAGTTTTATTTTGACAATCTTTAACTAAATTATGATATCTACGTTCCATCAGTATATAATGTATGCTGTATACTTTATCTCTCATGTACTCACGTGTCAGGGATTCCGATGATTGGAATCTCTTTATGAGCCCCGACCAAAATAAGCTCCGAGGAACAAATCACAATGAAAATTGGGAGTTAAGTGTATCATGGCAGTAACCACCAACAAAAACAGATGAAGCTACTTTATAGGAGTTACAAGACTAATATTATGACCTCAGCAAGGATTTCTTTTTCATGAACATGACGAATACAATGAACTTCAGTTAATACTTAATAGAAAAAGAATAAAAAATAGACAAATATCAGATGTATCAATCAAAGCTCCACTCCACCATTGAAAAATGAACTGCACCAAGAATGTACTCACAGACCTAAAGGACCACAGGACCCATAAAGAGAATGTTACATTAGCAATAACCTCTGCCTACTGCAACAAGCATTAGAAAATAGCCACAACCTCAGCAAGAATCCTGTCTTATGAGTTATCTTAAAGAAGATGAGATTATCTTCACTACATTTAGAGGCATGTAATAAGCATGACAGGAAACTTAAAATTTTTAAGTGACAAACATCTAGACATAAAATCAACACCTAAAATGCAATCACATACCTTGTATAGATCCAAACCCCCAAGAGTAGGAAGACCTTTATGAACAATGTATTCATCATCCACCACTCCAACCTTCTTAGAACGCTCACCCTGAAAAGGGGTACACTCAAATTTTCTGTGACTAATATGCATATAGACATTTGGCCAAAAAAGTACCTGCGCACAGTAGCCAAGTTTGTAATCCAGACCCCACGCATGAATTAGATCATTCTGAAAGAAAGAAGTTATGGAAGATTCTAGGTATTGTTATCAGTGCAAATGCATGAATGCCAGAATTAAACAAGGTTGAAGCACAGGATCAGGGAAGAAGTTGAGTCAAATACCTGGATCATATACCATACACAACGCCATGCAGCTCTCGAGAACACTGGAGCCATCATTTCCACCCATCTGCAGAACAGATCTAGGTCAACATGTCTAAAACGCATACATCTGCTTGTGACACTAAAAATTGATGAAAATAAAACGATGTATTGGTCAAGATCATAATACAAATAGATAGAAAATGTTTTTCATGTTCAACATCAAACTTACCTTAAAGATCCTAAACTGTAAAAATAAAAAATGACACAAGGATTAAGCAGAACACATGTTTCAGAAGTTAAGAGTTAGGAAGCCAAAAATAAAATGAGGAAGAAGCTAGAACAATTTGATTCAGTTGTAGTAATTCAAAAATAATGATGTTTAGAGGCATTCCGCACTTGGACATATAAATGTAGTATGAGCTTGAATACATAAAAATTGTTAACCTTTCCATCTTAATTTTCAGTAAAGACACCTCCCAGCTCACCAAAACCCAGCCACACCCCCAGATTATATCACCATTGACTAGTAGTGAGCTCTTCAGACCAAACTAACCCACTGATGTTGTATGGGGGGAGGCTAGTGCAATTTTCCATCTTATCCTCTCCAATCCATGTGTCAAATGTATACAAAGAAAAAGGTATGACATGGACACGATGCAGAAATTTTACATGACGACATCCCTGTCTTTCCCTATCTCGTACAAACTGCCTTGAATACTCTTCAAATATCTTTCTGCACCAACTAGCCAGTTTGAAAAAAACTTTGGCTTCCCTCATTACCTCTCCAATTCATGCATGGAGATTACAAGAAAAGAAGAACAAGTTTATGACAGTGTTTTGAAAAGGAAGGAACTTCACATTTGGTCTTGGCATTTATGATGGCTAGTTGATGCAGGACTGGGCGGCAGGACCCATCTCAACTTAGCCATGCGGGTCCCATTTGCTGTCCGATCTGAACTAAATCATATTGTCGAACTGACGTCAAATCCACCTGAACGATACTGACAGGAGACGACTGACCTGCACCGCATCAAATCTAACTAATGCCGATGTCGAACCTGTCAGCTGTGAATCGATGTCATACCTCCGAACAGTCTGAACCAATCTAATTGATGCTGACGTGTGCCGAATCAGACCGAACTGAGTTGACCTGAGCTGATGCTAAACTGAGCTGAACTGGTAGGACCAAACTGTAAATCTGCCAAACTAGTCAGAACGGGAGCCAATTCGATCTGAGTTGTCATGTCAGTGTACACTGTAGCATCACGTTTTTACTTGTCAAATGAAAAATTTTATTTGTAAAACGGATGTTCAGATAACTTTGAATTCACGCTCCTTTTAAATTGAACATGACCCAATAATGATAACTGATGTATTGGATCATGTGCATGCTTTTGTGCTTGAGTCACAGTTTGCTATAGTTGATACAGTATCCATGCAGGGGCCTCTCAGGTGGAGAACGGGAGCATTTGGAGGGGTGGCCGGTGGAGGTCCAGAATGGCGCTGTTGGCATTAGAGATGCCGTGTTCAAGGGGCATGGTGGCCAGCCGACCTCACCAGCAGCAGGGCTCAGGGGCATCAGAAGCTCACTCAGTGGTCAACTGTGAGCCCAGCTGTGTCCAGCAAATGAGGAGGTGGTGTGGGAGTGCCTGCCATTGAGATTCCAGGCCTGGCAGGGGCTTGGCTTCTTGGACGACGAAGGGAAGCCCGGTCGGGGGGGTGTCTCTCTGCAGGGAATGATGGAGAAGGAGGAAGAGAAAAATATAGGACATTGGGGCAGTGATGTGGGGGATTGCAACATGGAATCCAGATAGGTGGAAGGGGGGCTCTAGGCCAGTGAAGAGAAGCCAGGAGAGGGAGAGGAAGCCAAGGGGTGCCTGACAGGTCTAGGGAGCCCATGGGGGCACTGTAGGCCTGTGCAGGGGACCGGAAGAAAAAGGAAATTTGGTATGGGTGTGGTGGGGTGGCATGGCGGTGGATTCTTGAGTCAAAACAGGGAAGGTGACAGCAGCTGGATAGTTGTGCAGGCAGCCCGATCAGGGGAAGGGACCCTCAAGGGAAAAAAGAGAAATACGAGACGGGGAGAGGGAGGCACAGGCACGGGCGGGTCCTGAGCAGGGGTCCGGATGGCAGGGCTCCTGGAGCTAGAACAGGGGAAAGGAGGTGTTCAAGATGGATGGAGGGTCTCGGCGACCGAAGATGGAACCGGGCACAGGGGATCTGGATGAGTGGAGGCTCTCAGGGAGGTGCTCAGGATGAGGAAGAGTAGTAGAGAAGGAGGGGAAGAAGGAGCACTGGAGGGAATGAAACAGGGAGAGGGCGCAAGAAGGGGCCATGAGAGGAGAGGAAGAAGAAGAACTGAGAGGAGAGGGGGATTTGTCAGGGAGAGAAAGAAAGGTCATTTATTTTCACTTTATTGATTCAGTCTCCCCCGATACAAGGTTTGGGGTCATTTATAGACCCTCAATACAAAATTAAAAAAAAAACTAAAAGCCCGGTCAAAGTGCATCCCAAACTCGACATTTTTTAAACTTATATCCTACTCTTGACTCTAAAATATTTTCAAAGTCCTAATTTGACTTTGACGCTTCTAACTTAAAATTCCTAAGTAGATAAGTCCTAATACTATTAAAATAATATTATCCGATGCTAGTGATCGAATCCAACCATCGGCGTAGAATCTTCTCAAATCCGTCTTCCGTAGCTACGGTCCGATCCGAAATGCATCACTAGTGCATATGCATTCTTTATATAATCTTTGACCATATTATCCTGCATTTTTAGAATTTACTATTTGACAGGTTAGCCACTTGATCATAAAGTTTCTGAATGCTATCTTACCCTGTGCATGGAGGACCAGTATTATTCTGATAGCATCTCCCACCACCACTTAGCTTGTAAAATCTCCTGTCAACAACATGAAACAAAATAATCAAGAAATCAGCAATAACGGTGTAAACAGATTCAGATGAAATCCAGGCTCCATCATGATTAGAAACTGTTTATCCACACACTGCCCATTTATTCAATATCTGCTAGAACGGAATTATGGATGTTCTTGTTGTCTGCATAATAAATGAAGTGGAAGCAAAAATGCACACTACTCCATTTAATATCCATTTTGGTTAAAACTTAATAACACATCAATTATATATATTGATTATATGTATATTAGCAGTTGTATTTAAAAACACAACATATAAGTTTTCTAATATATAAATAGTTTGTACCCTGAAATTCATTTATGTATATTTATAAATTTTTTAATTAATCTATAAATATTTGTTTAGATTTGTGAACTGGATATTATCCAAATCTGAAAGGTATAATGTCCAATCCTTAGCACTATCAGATTCAGACTGGATACAAGTTATTTATTTAACTGTATAAAGTTGACACAAAAAAATGCCTCACCCTTTATAGCCTTGGTAGAATTATGCACAAAACCACATGAAACATTTTTGTTGTGAGCAGAAGATGGAACCTGTGCACTTTCTTTCTTTTCTGGCGTGCTGTAATCTGATGATGAACCTTCTTTCCTTTTGTAGGGTCCAAGGCTGGCTGTGATATCTCCAGATTCTCCTGTTGGACAATTGACAGATACCTATAGATATCATACATTCAAGGGTAAGTCAAAAACTTAGTCATTAAACTGTGATTTTTGTTGTTCACCAATAAGTTTGTTTTGGATGGCATACAACACAGAAAATTTCAATAATAAACTTCATATGGTTGATGTTGACCAACATGAGAAAAGAATCCATATGGCCAACTCCAAGTAATTTGAGATTAAAGCATGAGTTGAGTTGATGTTAATCAACATAAGAAACAAAAGCAAGAAGCAAGAATCGCGAGATCGGAATCGCGACCCGGGTAGGTGGGTCCCAATGCAATCTAAATTGACCAATCCTCTAGGAGAAAAACAAATCCGGAATCAGTCGGATCAGTCATTCCTTTTTGGGGCTGATTTCGGCCCCAAATTAGGCAGTATAAGGCCTCCATGGCGACACAGGGCCGCCGTGGCATCTTCCTCGCCCGATCCAACCCGTTATGCTGGATCCTAGTGACCCAGTAAGGCCATCTTCTCGGGTGGGGAAGAAAGCTGCGGCAGCAAGTACAGCATCGAATTCAGCCCATTCTGCCAGGATTTTATCCATGATCAGTCCTCCATCAATAAATCAAATCAACAAGGGCCAATGTCGATCCAAATCAGCAGATTCTGCAACTATGGCAAGAAGTGAAGCAAGAAACAAAAGTAAGAAATAGGGTGAGTCATAAAATCCTAAGAGTTTAGTTATTTGAGAAATGAAAAGCATGAAAAATAAATCAAGAAATGAAGAGTTTCCTTCCAACAATAATTGAAATTTCAGGCAGGCTATCGGCAAAACCATCTTCGTTTCATCTAGATGACCATAAATTAAGATTAGAGTTGGTATGACGTGTGACCAAAGCTGAAACTAGAAGAAAAAAACACTTAACTAGAATAAAATATCTGTAAACTATTAGAATACATGCTTCTGCTGACCCGACCGGTACTGAGTTAACCACACCAGAGTCATGGCAAGTTCTCACAGCAACCAGTCAAAGAGATTCGTGGAGAGCCAGGGACGTGCTTGAGGGCGCATGAGAAACCTCGCCAAACTGACACAGCATCAGACGGTGGGTTTCTCCTCTGTCTTCATCTTCCTTCTTCTGGACGGGCGATGGCTTCTATCCCACACCATTTTGAAGAAGTGACGAACAGAGGAAGGATAGCAATAAGAAGACAGAAAGAAGAAGAAGAAGAAGTGCCAGAGACGAATTGAAGCCTCATTGGGTAAGAAGGTCATCATCGGCTTCAAGAACAAAGGTGTTGATGGAAGGAGAAGCGTCTTGCGTTACAGGAAAAATAACAATAAAGAGACCAGAAGAGGAGTCATGGGTGAGAAGGTTCACTTGGGAAAAGAAAAAGATGGAGAAGACTCCAGGAACTTGGAGCAAAAAATGGCATGATTGGATTTCCGATTTGGTGTCATTGGAAAAACCAACGAACTATCCAGGCATTAGGGGTGCAAACGAGCCAAGCCGAACCAAGTAATACAGTGTTCAAGTTCAGCTCATTTATTTTACACGAGTTCGAGTTTTAACGAGTATGTTGAACCTTGTTCAAGCTTGATTCGTTTATTAATCGAGCCGAGTTGAGCTAGAACTCGAGTAGTAACTGGACTAAAATTTAATCCATATTCAAGCTTAAACTATATACAAACTCGTTTATAAAACTCAAAATCAATGAAAAGTCATTTGTGAAACTTTAGATTTAGCTCATTTATGAAAATCAATCTAAGTTTAAATTCAAAATTGAATTATTTAATATATTTAAGTGACAATATATAAATAATAATACTCATAATTTAATTTTTAAAAATAAATATACAATAGAATATTTAATCGAGTTACTCGTAAGCTTATCGAGCCGAGTAGGAGTCTGTTCAAGTTCGACTCGTTAATGAGTCAAATTTTTTTTTTTGTTCAAGCTTGTTCATTTAACGTAATAAACGAGCCAAGTTGATTTTTTATCAAGCCGATTTTCGAACTACTTGACGAGTGTATTGGTTTGTTTGCACCGCTACCAGGCATCACCGAGCTAGTTTGAAAGCATCATCGTCAAAGGAACCTTCTACTGAGGCCTTCTTGGCTTTCTTGATCACCACTGTGTTGACATTTTTGGACTTCAGGGCTTGTCAGAGTTGAAGATGACGGAGTTGTTGTCAGCATGTGTGTGAACCTCTTTTTTACGTCTGTTCTTTAGAAAGAAAGACATCTCCGGATTTTTCTAAGAAAATATGTGATATCCTAAAAATACTAGGTAGTCCGGTGATAGTTTTAAAAATATTAGAACCGAGGTTCGGGTTCTTTGAAATTTTCATTTTTGACCCTTCTCCGCCGGATGGTGCGAGTACCCGGCGTTAACTTACATCGAGCAACGGCTCGAACGCCTTTGATTAACCGTCGCGGCAACCTGTTTTTGGAGACGTGCACATCCACAAAATAAAGTAAAGAACTCAAAAGGGCAGCGGCCTTTTGGGTCCGATCAGATGCAAACCGATTTGTTCGGGTTTGTTTTATTTGTTTGTTGGTTGATTTTTGGGTCGACTTGAAAGTCGGTTTTGTTGATTTCTGAGTTTTGTTTGATTTAAGTTTTTTTTATTTGGTTTGACCAGTTTGGGTTGTTTTGAACCTGTTTTGATTTTGATTTTGATATGCTTAAAGTGTTTTAAGCAATTTTGGTATTTGTTGTTTCATTGATTTATTGAATTTTCAGATTTTGGATTTTTGGTTTTGAGTTGGTTTTGATCCATTTTGGGTGTTTGGAATGTTGTTTATTTGATTTCTTTTGGGAGAAGTTTAGTGGATTTTAAGTGGATTTTCAGATTGCTAAAATCAGATTTTTTGAAGCTGGCTAGAATCTGTTTTGGTGAATTGCTTAAATCTGATTTTTGTTGGTTGCATATTTAATTGGAATCTGGTTTTTTGTAGTTGACAGATTTTTATCTAAATCTGAATTTTATCTGTTTTGATTTGATCAAAATCTGATTTTTTGGTTTAATGAGTTTCAAAAACCGGTTCACTCCTTTGTTGAAGATCGGTTGTTGGGCTAAATCGATGTGAGTTGAATTTCGGATTTCTTTCAGATTTGATTTTCTGTTTTTTTTAATTTTCTGTTTGAATTTTCCAGATTGACTTTGAAATTGTTTTATTTCTTGTTTGGCAGTTTGCATCGCCTCCGACCCATCGGGTCACCTTGAATGCCCGATTTCATGCATCAATATGAACATCAAAGTTTCATTTCATTGAAAGATGGGATGAAGTACATCGGTGTACAATGTGATTGATCCTTCCCCCAACATAGGTTTGTTTTCACTACTTTGAAAAAATTTGGGCATTACAACGGCATGCCGGCTATTTTTCCAACTTAGTGAAAATTTACCCATCCAAAAATAGCCAGCCTTAGCTTAGCCATATTGGGGGAAGGATCGCCGGCTACGGGATTCATGCCCGCACCTCCGTCCGGGTCGCCGGCTACGGGATGCATGCCCGCGCCTCCGCCCAAAATGGAGTTCACCGCTAGGGGTGAATCTCCTTAATTTAATGTAGCTTTCGCATTTCTGATTTTTTATTTGTTAATTTTCTGAAGGCCACTTCGGGCCGGTCCATTCCTTCGGCGTTCAAAGCCGGGCTTCAATTCTTGCTTGAATTTGGGAGGACAGCTTCTAGGAGGGAAAGTCGGACCCGTGAAAGGGCCGTTGAGGCTCTCTCCTCCTTTGATGTGTTGGGAGGAGAACCGGACCCGTGAAAGGGCCATTGAGGTTCATCCCTCCCTTGATGTGTTGAGGGGAGAACCGGACCCGTGAAAGGGCCGTTGAGGTTCATCCCTCACTTTGCCGGTACAAGCCACAAGGGGGCCGCTGCAACCTCTTCTTCTGTTTTCTACTGCAAGGGAGCTGCTGTTGGGCTTCTTGGGAAGCGGATTGGACCCGTGAAAGGGCCATTGGGTTGAGCCTCGATGGGGCTGGAACCTGGCTGCGAGGGAGCCGGAAATGGTCCTGTTTTGGGCCTGAATTGGGTGCCGAACATGGGCTGGAAATGGACTGGGTTGGGGTCTGTTTTGGGTGTCTCTAGGTGGGCCGACAGGTGGCCAAGGTGAGCTGAACAAGGACCAGCATATGGGTCTGCACAAGGGGGAATCTGAGGCCTGTTCTGGGGGACTGATTGGGCCTGCATAAGGGGCCGGACAGGGTCTGTCCAGGGCATTCGGTTAATGCAGAATCTGTTTTTTTAGGCCCTGCAGAGGACTGCGATGGTGGGCTTTATTGGATCAAAATTGGCCTGAATCAGGGGTCAGACAGGGTCTATTTTGGACCTGCACAATGGCTGTCTTGGTAGGCTGCAGAGGGGGCTGAAAGGGTATGCATAAAGACCTGAAGATGGGCCAGCATGGGGCTAGGTATGGGCCGAGCAGAGGGTCTGGATAGGCCTGCTTCTTGATGGCTATAAGTGGGCCGAAATAGGTTCTTTCTGGAGGGATAGAAAGGGGCGAGGGAGACAGCCAGAAATAGAAAAGAACAAGCCCTTAAAGGGCTACATGGCTAAGGTATACCGCTCTCCCCTACTTGATCTTCTTCTCTTCTCCTCCTTGGCCACAGGCAGCAGGTGCAGGGGCGCAACTTAGCAGCAGGTGCAGGGGGCAGTTCCTTGGTAGCAGCAGCAGCAGGGGCAGGGCACAGGCAGCAGGAGCAGGGCGCAATCCAGCAGCCTCCCGGCATCTTCAGCAGCCTCCCTTTCAACCTGGCGCGCCCTCCCTTCTTATAGGGACGGATGGCACTCCAAGAGTCATGTTTTCTTCAATGTAGGATGACTCTTGGCTTTCCCAACTCCTTGAATTCCCACCAGTCTTCAATATTGGACTGACCATTGGTGTCCCCCACGTAGGCTGGCCACATTGGCTTCTTCACCTCATAAATGGGTCAAGGATGAGGTGGCTAGACAGGTGGCTTGGGCGGTCAGCCCTGCTGAGGTGGCAGGCCAGTGCGGCCTGTTCCCATTGGCCTGGGTTTGGGCCTGGCCGCGGCTGGCAGCCTGGCAGGCTGGGCCTGTTCTTTTTTTTTTGGGGCCTCGGGTGGGCCTGCAGGTAAGTTTCATTGTCCGCGGCCCAATCTCCTCCATGGGCTGGTGCGCAGACCCTTTTACATGGGCCAATTTACCCAATTATGGGCTGGCCATCCAGAACACATGTTGGGGTGGTCAATTGGGCCTGATTTGACTCAATTATGGACTATCCACCCCACCCTTAAGCCCATTTCTTCTTTAGCCCAATTGTCCCCTCCTTTTTTCTGAAAAATCTTGACGCCAACTGCATGGTATTCCGGGTCGCGACTCGGGCCCGACCGAGTCGGAACCGGACGCGACTGGCCTGGTCGTGACCCGATCGAGGTGACTTGGAGAACCGAGTCACGTGGGGTCACCGGATCATGCGACCCGGCAACCGGGCGTGGTCGTGTGACCCGCCTGGCAATGGTGCCAGAAGTAAATTGGAGGCCTATTTAAGGCCCTCAAGGTGTTCTCATGTCTCTCACCTCTCTCGTACTCACTCTTATCCTCAAGTTTTTACTCTCAATTTCATGCTCTCTTCCTTGTTTAGTTTCTTAATTAGTTCATTAAGTATTTCATTCCTTTATTAGTTGTTTTAGTTAGTTAGTAAATTAGTTAGTAAATAAAATAGTTAGTTGGTAAATTAGATATTCAAATAGTTTATTAAGTTCTTCATCACATCATTTAATTAGTTTGATAAATACTTCATTAGTTAAGTAATTAGTAATTATATTATTTTATTAGTTTTACTTAGATAATTAGTTAATAATTAGTTTAGCTAATAGTTTGTTAGTTAAATAGATATTCAAAATAATTCTTTAGTTAATTAATTAGTGACTTAATTATTTCATCAGTGACTTAATTATTTAATTAGCTCACCATACCAATAGAGTTAGAGGACAATATCACGATACCTCCAACTATGCATATGATTCATCCCAAGGCTTTTGATTCCCTACATATAGCCAAGAGCAAAATTGAATGAATTATGTAAATTCATCCGACACATCTATCCAATCAACCTATGGCTATGATAGCTATGATGATTCTTTGGGATCTAGTCTTAAGGTGATTGTCCAAGGGAGTGACGAGTATAATTGTCATGTATATATGTACCATACTGTGTACCCAACTCAAATGACATAGAGAGAGTACATTTCCTTTATGGAAAATGTAAATCATGTCACATTGAAATAAAGTTGATGAATGATTTGTTGAAATAATGTAACTTAATTTTTTTATAAATTTTTAGACATTTTTTGGCATTTTTTCAAAAAAATATTAAAATAATAGGTCCGACCTAGGTCGCGACCCCGGACCCAGCAATCCTTGGTTGTCAGATCTATGTAACTTGTGAAAGGAGAAGTAGAAGGAATGGCACGAAGGCCAGAGGATGAGGAGGAGAGACTAGTGCTACGTTGGGAAGATGAAGAACAGGGAATGGTCTCAACCAGAACAAGGCGATGTGACAAAGAAGAAGAAACCAAGGTTGCACCCCCTCTAAGGCTCCAAAAAAAGTTTTATTCCACCCTATTTCTTGCATCAGCCAGCACATGGCCCTATTTATAGAGCAAGTTCATTTATAAAAAAGCACTAAAGAAACTATTGTCAACATATCTTTCTAAAGACTTAAATATAAAAGAGCTTAAAATCTATTAAAATCAGTCCCCATCACAGTAACTTAGATTGTCTATCTTCTTTGTAACTCACAATGATTAAGTTTGGATAAAGAAATTCCATGTGAAAACATGGAAACTCATGGATGCAACAATTTGTTCAAGAGCAGCTATCTTCTCCTCCCTGGTCACACATGCATTAATCCAGGCTGAAATAGGTCCCTCTCCATGTAAATAATAGTGCCCTTTATCGAGTGTTTGGATATGATTTTTTTAATCACCGAAGTTTTATTTTTAAAAATTATAAACTATTCTATGTTAATATAAATTTAAAATTCAATAAAAATAAGTATTTGATCTGCTTGGAAAAGTGACATATTGTTAAGATGTATCCAAACATGTTTGGCAATACATTAATTTAAATACTCACACAATCATAATAAAAATGCCATAGTTATCAGAAAATAACATATGAAATTAAATTTTAACCTAACTAACATTACATGTGTCACTATTAAATTAATAACATGCCTTTTACGTTCCCAGTTACTTTCTCTTGTCAAATAACATAAAAACTGTTAAACTTTACATTTTATTATATTTTTCACTGATGATCAATATAATGAATGCACGATTATTTTCAATAATAAATAACATATTGATGTACCAGTAACGTGTGCAGCTGTGTTCCATATTTATCTTGGAAAAAAAATAAGTATGGAATTATTTTATATTTTAGAGAGGTTTAAAGGCAAAAGCTTAACTCTCTCAAAGTTTTAGTAGTCACGGTCAAACAACTTTTGATATTGATGTAACCTCAAAATTCGAAAAAAAAACATTTTTAAAAAATATTTTGGAAATTCATTTTCCTTTTGGATTTGGATTAGATTTGGTTAGACCTTAGCATTGACTTTGTAAGAAAATAGATGGTATTCCATAAAAGTACTAACTGGGATCAAAATTATATGTTGAGGTTGTTAGGTTCTTTGAAATTGATTTTGACCTCTCTCTGTCGGATGGTGCGAAGATCCGACGTTAATTACATCGAGATGACTCGAATACCCTTGATTATCGTCATAGCAATCCATGGAAATAGAAAACATGCATCCACAATAAACATTCACACACATAATAGGAGAAACAGGAAGCCCCATGAACTTGGTGGAAGGCAAGCACTTAGTATGTTTTTGAATTTGGTTTAAATTGGTTTGAATTTTGTTTGACTTGATTTGAATTTGATTTGAATTTTATTTGTTAATTGTTTTTTGATTTGGGTTGAATCAATTTTATTTGGGTTGCTTATTGATTTAAGTTTGATTTAGCTTATTGTTGGTTGAGATGAAATTAACTAATTTAACCCATTTGATTTATTAAATTTCAGTTGAATCTGTGGATTTTTAAATTTCATGAATTTGACAGTTTCTGGATTCTTTCATGCAACTTTCAGATTTATGTGGACGGATTTAGGACTTAATTGTCTTGAATTGAATTTGTTGATGGATTATTTATTAATTTAAATTCAGTTTGTTTTAGGTTAATCTTGTTTAGTTAAAGTTCACTCATCTTAAAATTTGATTAATATGCAGATTTCACGGGGTTCAGATTAATAATTCATTTGATTGATTTAACTTAATTTGAACTAAGGTTGTCAGATTAAAATTGATTTGGGTTTAATTTAAAGATTTTTGATTTGAGTTTGACTTAATTTAATTGATTTGACCATGTTTGGAATGGAGTTGAATTTTTTTGAGTTTGGTTTAGATTAATGCCTGGCAGGTTATTAAATTTGCTTGGTTTGTTTGATTTGAATTTGGATTAGGTTTGTTTGATTTAAATTAAATCTGTTTGATTAAAACGGATTGGTGCTTGATATTATCACTTTACTTAATTCAAATTCTGTTTATGGATTTAATTGAGTTTGTGATTTATTTGGGAGTATTTTGATTTGGGGCTTTTAGTTATACGAAGACTCAGATTTCAGATTCTGGGCTTTACGGGTTTTGGGATTTACGATTTCTCAGACTTACAGATTTGCTTGGATTTCAGGCTTTTATCTTTGAATATGACATTCAGATTTCAGTTTTGAGTTCAGAGTTTTGAATTAGAAGCTGCAGATTTCAATTTCAAGTTATGCTTCAGATTTTTAATTTGTTGTCTATTTGACTTCTGTCCAGGAAATATGGCTTTGAGTTTATCTTGGAAAATGAATCAATTTGTTTTTTCTTTTTTTTTATTTGATTTAAGTTTATTTAGTAGAAATTGATTTGACTCAGGCAGATTTTATTTGAATTAGGAATTTTCAGATCTTAAACCCTCAACCCTCAGATTTTGAATCAACCCCCGCTCCAGAATTCTGCACATTCTCGGATTTTGTTTTGAATGTGAAACTCAGATTTTGCAGATTTCAGATTTTGGAGTTCATGTTTCAAGATTTTAAATCTTCGGATGTCAGATTTACACATTTCAGATCCTGCATGCTTCAATTTCACATTCAGATGTTTCCAGATTTTTGTATGTTCCGGATTCTTAAATTCCAGGTTCTACATGTTTCAGACTCAGATTATGTTTCAAATTTCAGTTCTTAAATTTTAGACTTTCATATTTTTTTAATTTGGCAAGCTTTACAGGTTTTGGATTCTTCATATTAAGCTTCAAGTCTCAGATTTCTGTAAATCCCATGCCTTCCGGATTCTGGTTGGGAAGTAGATTTTATGATTTGAGTTGTCCAATTATTAAAGGCTATGTGTTATAGAATTGAGCCTGATTTGATTTGTTTTTTGGGCTTCAGACTTAGGTTTCAGATTTTGTACATTTCAGATCTTTATGTGTTTCAGATTTTTATAAATTTCAGGCTATTTTCTCCAGTTAATATGACAGTTTTTTGGACTTTACAGTCCTAGGTTCTGATTTCAGATTTTTTTTTAGACTTTACAGTTTTCTGGGTTTTGCGCACATTGCAGATTTTAGATTTTTTTATATATTTCAGATTTTTATGTCTTTCAGACTTTGTATATTTCAGATTTTTTTTAGGTTGCCTTATTTTGTTTTATTTCATCATTTTTTATTTGCAATCCTCTCAATTTCATGGGGTTATTGATCCTCCACTCAAGATCACTTATACACCAGACATGCCATCTCATTGCTTGGTTCCATGTCATTACAACTTGATGGTTTTGAGACCATCTTCACTCAATCCTCATTGGATATGATGAACTTGTCAATTTGTGGGGGAATATACCCAGTTCTTATAGACTTATGGGTATTTTCTCCATTTCTCTCTTTTTTTTTAGCATATAATCGGCTTAATGACATGTTGATCATGCACGGCCTCATATATAGCTAGACGGTAAGACATTGGGGTCTTTTATGACCTTTGTATGTCTACCTTAAGGACGTAGGGGCGGATGGTTAGTCGACCCCCCAACTAATCAGAATTTTAATTTCTTTTAGGTTAAGTCGAGACGTAGGGGCGGATGGTTAGTCGACCCCCCAACTAGTCTCGATTTGTTGATTAAAGAGGTAGCTTTTCATTTTAATTTCATTTGATTGTTTGTTTTAACTTTTTTTTATGTATATGTGCCCTGTTTGGGCACTGTTCATCCGAAGAGGCCCTGTGCGGGCCGGCTCTCTCCGCGGCCCATTGCCGCGCGGTCTCCTTCTTCTTCTTCTTCTTTTTTCACTTTGTTCTTTGGTGGGCCCCACCAGCAATTGACCCGCGGGTCAACACCTTCCCGCGGAAGCTTCTCGCGGCCGGCTCCTTTCTCGCGCGCGTGCGCTCCTTGCGTGGTCGACCGCGGCTTCTCCTCACGGCGCCTCCCGCGGAGGGCCCCACGACATGTCCACGGTGGACATAAGTTGGGGAAAAATACCCCCCGACTGGCACCGTTCACCCGACCGCGAGGGCGGGCTTACGGCGGAGGGGGCGAGCTCGCGATGGCGAAGGAGGCTTCGGGAAGGAGTTCCGGCGACGGCAGCTTCCGGGAGAGACTCCAGCCACGGCGGCTCTCGCAGGGGACTCCGGCAACGACGGCTTCTGTAGGGGATTTCGGCGACGATGGTTTCCAGAAGGGACTCCGGCGACGGCGAGCTCGCGCAGGGGATTCCGGCGATGGCGGCCTTCGCTTGGTAATCCCTTGCTTCTCTCCTCCGACCTCTGTTCTTCTCTTCTCTCTTTCCAGCCTTCCCCTTTCGCCCACTCTCTCCCTCCCTTCACGCGGACCCTCCGGCCCTCCTTTTATAGCCGTCTCCGGGCACGAGGCTCCCTCGGAAGTCCGTAGGAGCTCGGATGGGCCCTCGGTCGGTGCAGGGTGCCGCCGTAGGTGTCTGGCAAAGGGGCTGGCCCCCATTCCGGGGATCCCGCAAGGAGATCACCCCCCTCCTACGCACCCAACCGCAAGTCGGCTGCGGTAAAGTGCCCTCTGGTCTTGCTATTCGCGTTTGCCTCCCCCTCCTTCCTTTTTGTCTGCCGGTCAATCCATCCCTCGTCGTCTTCTCTTCCCGTTGCTCTCTCTATTTTTTTTATTTTTTTATTTTTTGAAATTCCAGGTGTCGACAGATATGTCCTTCACTCTTGTTTTTTAGTTTAAAATAGAAAAGAGACAAAAAAACATCCAAACACCCTATTAGCTTTTTCCCTATCAACATACCATACAGTGACCAGCCATAAAACACTACCGTCTGTGAAATGGCAACGCACCTTCTTGGATGAAAGTTCTCAACCCCAAGATCCTCATCCCAAAGGAAGATATAATCATACTCAGCAACTATATCTGGATGCAAGAAACGCTTAGCAAACCACCTGCAGACATGTGGATTTTAGAACCAGGTGACTAACTAGTTAAGACAAACCACCGGTTGCAGTTGGAAATATGTAATACCATTTTGTCTGGTTTATTGCTGAGATATGTAAGGCCCGATTGCACCATTCCAAGTCTTGCCACTCATCCACAACACCGTCATAATGGAAAAGCATCACAATAAAATCACTGGTAATAAACTGTGACGTGATGGAAACTTAATCAGTATCCAGCATTTTCTAACCGATCAAAAAAATGGAGAGAAAATAGTGACGTTCCATAAATTTTACCTTTCTAACTATTTGATCGATAATTTCCTTCTGCTTTATTCCAACAGCAATGGCCAGTAAATTCTTTGAAGTAGCTACATTATCCTGATCTCATAAGAGAGAAAAGACAGTCAAAATAAAACTACCAAGAAAATTTTGGCTCGGTAGGAACAGACCAAAACTACTACTATGGCTGCTGAGTGCTAGTTAATGGTTTGACTTTGGTCATAACAGTTCAAACTCAAAATTCTAAGATTAACTATATAGGTACAGGCAGAGCTTTGATTGAGTATAAGTGGTCAAGCTCAGATCACTTATAAACTTAACCATGAAGGTAAAAAAGAAAGCTATCCAATTCCCTAGGTTTCTCTTGTTGGCTGCCTCAAATTTTCCCTGGAAGAGGAATAAAAAGGCCGTAAAAGGAATTTTCCCTGTTTCCCTGCACTCAAAATATGACGTTCATTCCTAGCCCCATCTACATCAGCATATGCACTGCATGCCCAAAGCTAAAGAGCTCACCTTCCCATGTTCCCATAAACTGCAACTGAGCATCCAGAAAATATATGCCCTGTGGACTGTGCAATCCAGGACGTCCATACATCCATCTAGCATCACACCACAGCATTCATCACAGGTTTCTCAATCCTCATATTTTTAACGTTTATTGTACGCAGAAAATGTTTCACTGAACATGGAGGTCATAAACACCTAATCCTACCGCCTTGACCGCTTGGGCAACACCTAAGCTAGTGCCTAGTCACCTAAGCTGATTTGGCACCATTCAACGCCTTGGGCCCCTTGACAACTATGAGCAGAACTAACTTGGTACATTGTCAAGCTATTTCTAAAATGCACCATGGTCCATTCATAAACCAGGATAAACTGTCTATAGCTTTTAATAGTCTACACCAGTAACACACTGAAAAAACCATGCTGAAGATGCTAACTTCAGGCTGGAGTGCCATGCTACAAATAAAATGGACTATTGGACAGTATCAGTGAAAATATAAAATATATCTCCAACCATATGAAACCATACATACACCAGCGAAAATCACTGAAACATTACCAATTTTGTGTCATGAATATCATAACATTTCTGAGTTGCAATATGCAAGATGAAACTCATATTAATGCTTCACAAAAGGGCAGCAAGGGAAGGAAATGAGGAGGTAACAGCATCCAAAAAATCGATGCATATCTATCCAGCAAAAATCAAATGCATAACTCAATAAAATTTACTTACAGATATATAAAGTAAATATAACTAGAATTTAGGTAGGCAACATATTTCTGTGAGACTTGTGCTAAACTCAGTTATGTCATTTAAAAAAATCATGATAACTTCATGGTTCATAAAAGAAATTATTACTAGCATGGAGCTTGTCCCAATTTTCATAAATAAATGATCATTTTCATACCATTTTCTTTTGAAGTCCAAAGAGTGATTGCATTTCCAGGTTAGATGTTTTACTCAAAATGCCTCTAGGCAAAGGCTCACTTCCTTTGGGTTTATACTGGGTCTACAACAATGACAGAAAAGAAATCATATAAATGTTCAGATATAGTAAAAATGAATAATATAATTAGGAAAAATTAAATAAGAGCCAGAAGAGAAAAAACCTTGCAGTTTTGGGACATAGCATTTTGCATAAACTTAGTGCTTCCCCACCTTTGTATTCTCTGAAAAAATGGTGCAAATATACTTATGACGCCATTCAACCATTGAGCACATGCACAACAACTTGAGTAGTGCGAAGAATAAACCTTCGGAATTCCTTTATAAATTAACTCAGATCAATTTCTCACATCTCATAGATAAAACAAAGTTTTCAGATATTTTATTTTATTCACCGAAAAAAAGTCCATGCCTAATCTAACATCTCGTACTATAGTTTCCACTGAATAATAGATCATAGATATTCAAAATTTCTTCTAGAAGGTAGGTCAAAGATTTGTCTGATAAATCTCAATAGGAATAAAAAACAGAAGAATACTTTCAGGTAAAATTCAGTAACTGTAAAAGCCAACAATCTCTAAGCAAGAATTTTAGCCAACACCTATAGAACCTACAAGCACACAGACTTATCAAATTAGACTGCAAACAGGACTTCTGCTTTCTTTGCACCCAAACATTTATGCCTGGATGAACACTATGATTATCCAATTTCTCCATCCAACATCCAATATGTTTGGAAAATCTAAACAGATGTGAAAGCAGCTATTTCCGCATACTAATTTGACCCATTTACACCCCAAGTTTTCACCCAGGTTGCAGCAATCCTATATCAAATATCACACAAGCCATATTCACCAAACCCAAGAATGCATTCAGAAACAGAAAACTAGGGTAACAGGATAGAGGAAGGTACCATTTTATAGTCAGTAGCAATGAGTGCACTACCAATGAAGAAAATTACAAGGAACAAAGCAATTGTTGGATAAACATTGAATGGGCATGGCTTCCTGTTTGTTGTATGATCTGTTTGCTCCACAGCCTGTAATCAGGAAAAGTTTGTCAACTTTTTAAGGTTAAACATATATTATCGTAAAAGGATAAAAAGCTCTTCATCAACATCCTTAACAGAAATCTAAGAACAACTAACAAGCTCCGCATATCCTTCAAATGAAGAATTATACAATTTAATGACTACGCCAAGAGTTGACGTAAGCCACAGATGGAGAAGGTTGAAGCATCTTGCTTGATACGTATTTCTGAAAAAACAGTTCATCGGGGAGAAAGAAGAAAAGAAAGGTAGCTTGCTAGTGGTAGACTATCTGGTATCTTAACCCTCTTAAGCAGCGGGAGATGGGACAGCCGGGGTCTGCTAGGATGTCGGAGAAAACCAATTGAAGCCCTTACGCGAACCCAACACCCCACTCCTTTTCCTCTGTCTGCTGAATCCATCGACCAGTCTTAGCCTTCCAGTGGTCTTTGCAACGCAGCAGATTGATCTCGAAGTAGGAAAAAAATTGAAGTTCATTAACGAGAGAAGGGCAGGAGAAGAGCAAAACGGAAACGAGTTGAGAAGAGGGAACGAGATTATAAAACAGCCATCAGAAAAAAGAACGATGGTTGTAGAAGGCTCCGTCAAATATGGACCACCCAGACCATATAGATCGACACTGACTGACGCTGAAGTTAAAAAGGGAAGAAATTTGCCATATAAAGGAGGAAAATGAGAGCGAGAAGAGGACGCAGGTAGAAAACAACTCACCATATTCGAGGGCTTGAACATGGAGCCCCATGAAAGCCCCGACAAAGCCTGCAAGACCCAAATAAGCAGACAGGAAAAAGATAGCTTTCTATGCGATCAAATGAAGGCACAGAGAGAGGGCGAACTTACCATCACAAGAGACAATGATGGACGAACGGAGAACAGAGGGATCGAAGCCCACCCCACAACATTCAAACACCGGCACAAAAACAGAGAGGGGGGTTGTCCAGGAGTAGGACGACGGTCAGAACAAGGCAAGTAAGGTAAGCAAATAAATATCGGATTGGAACTTTCTTTTCAAAATCCTGGAGCGGAAGCGGAGGGAGGAAGATATGTTCTTTCCGTGTGGAAGACGCCTTAATCGGAGAGACAAGGGGGGTAAACAGTGGCGTGGTGTGCTCCTTTAGTCGAAGTAGGTATATAAATTAACACAGAGCAACTGGGGTTCAGATAGACAGGGAGAGCCAGAGAAGCATATCAAAACGTGGGAGGTGGGGTCCCAACGGCGGCGACTGCCGTCTCGTCCGCCGAGAGAGAGAGAGAGAGAGAGAGAGAGAGAGAGAGAGAGAGAGAGCTCCACTGGACCACTGCTCCGGTGAGACAACGACGGTAAGCGGAGGATCTCCGAGCAGCGGCGAGATCGCCGCCGCCGTGGGGCGACCGCAGTGGCAGCACCGCAAATACGCTTGTCACGCCCGGCCCGCCTTGGTGACGACGTCAACGGCAGAACACGCGGGTCTCTCGTGGATATACGCGCTCGAATCTAATCGGTCCAGATCTTGCTTGAAATCAAATTTTAATTAAATATTTAAAACAAATAACTATATTTATTTCTAATGTATATATAACTGAAGTAGAAATTATTTTGTTGCAAAAAACTATATCTTCAATCTGATTGGTTTGATTAAGAATATTTTTATTCGGAAGATCTTTGCTACTGTGTCAGGGTATGCTTGGTTAAAGTATAAAAAATAATATTATACTAATATTTTTATTTTTAAAGATTGAAGAATCAATATCAAAATTAAAATAAATTCATATTTATTTTAAATTTTAAATTTTAAAATTGATACTATTAATCAAACAATTGTTATCTATATCAGTTTTAAATTTGAAAATAATAGAAATATTAAACGATGTTATCAAACAAGGTCTTAAACTCTTTTATCACGATCAATTTTGAAATTGACGGTCATAGAAATTATGAATAAGGGTTTGACTATCGATATTAACATTGATATTCTAAGTAAAAAATAAACACGTGATTGATAACAAATATCCACATGTGTATCAATACTGATATTATATTATCTAAAAACATCAATATCCAAATTCATATGATGTTGTTTTTAATTCTCTAACCAAACAAATTATTAGATCCTGTTTGTTAATGATGTTCTTAATTTATTGTGATAGAAATCATCGACAGATATTTGGCCATTAATATCAGTTAACTTTACGTGGAAATAAAACATGATACATAAGATAAATGCATACGAATATCAATATCAAAATTGATACAATGTTTATTTTTATCGTTGATATTGTGTTATCTTATGATGTTTGAACATTACTACCAACTTTGAAATCAATAATATGGAAGAGATAGGAATGTACTACAAAATATCAATTTTATTATTGATTATGCGCTCTCTTAGAAGAATAATTGTGGAGTTTAAAAGGCAATAACTAAAGATGAATAAGTATATATTATCACCGTGTCTGGCTCCTGCTTGAGACATACAAAAAAGTATCGCATTAATATATGTATATATATATAGAGAGAGAGAGAGAGAGATTAAAACAAAAAATCGGATGTGATCTCAATCAGGTAAGTACGAAAGGATGTCTAGTGAGAAATAAAACACCATGAAAGACAGTTGTTTATATATCTAAGCCTGTGAAACATTAGATACATGATAAACAAGTACAATTAACAAATGAATTTTAATATTATACGTATTCGCATGTATATATCGACGTAACATCTTACAATACAACAATCCAATGACTTAAAAAAGAGTGGTTAAAAAACTTCAGCTCTTTAACATAAACTTATCTGGGTAATCAATTAATTACCATCGATTAGTACTAATCTGGTAACTGATTATAGGGAGACCGGATGCATATGCGTTGAGGTCGAAACATTTTAAGGAAGATCAGGGTGGGTATCTTCCAAATCCCATGGATACATATGCACGCATTTAAGAAGGAAAGATACCTAATTACAACATAGATTGATCAATATTTTGGGATCACGAGACGGCGATAAAGCTCATAGAAGTGAGATCCATCCACCGTTAAACATCATCAATCTGATTAGGCCTGATTTCAGGTTTCTTTTTTTTCTTTTTCTTCACAAAATTAAACTTCAATCTGATTTTGGCACAATTCGAGACAAAAATTAATTAAATGCTTAAATCAGTCACTTAGTCGTCGTATGCACACTCATTTTTTGTCATGAATATAAATGCCATCCGATCATAAAAACTATAAAAAAAATTATCAACGTAGTACTGATTTTAGTATATTTCCATCCAACTGATTTATCCAAGCTGGTTGCAAAGGGCTGCCGAGCTAAATATTTATCGCCAAAAATCGGTGACGGTGTTCTTGCACCCGCCGAACACCAGTAATATTGAATACGAACCGAACCATCAGATTGGGGACCACGGTAACGGCCATCAATTCAATATACACAAAGGTATCGACAGGCTAACTTGTCGCTTTGGCGATGCCCTAGGTCCGAACCCGAGAGTGCCGTAGTAGGTTCGTGGATGCTTGTGCGAGTGGCTTTGACCAACTCCACTACTCTTCAACAGATTAAAAAAAAAAAGACAGGCAAACTTGCGCCGCTCCAAGGAGGGGGGTGAACTTACCTACCCGGCTTGTCTGGCACGCTTTCGCCGTCTGAAATGTATCCAGCCCTGGAAATGATACCCATGAAGGTCTTCCTGACTTGGCCGACGACGTCGGAAGTTTTCCTTGCGGCGCCGGCGACAACGGGTCGGATGCGGATATCGGGCAGACTTGCCCGTTCTTCGATCATTGCTGCGTGTGGGGGGTAGCAGGCGTGTCATGTAAACTACTAAGGTTGCAGTCGAAGAAAAGAAAAATAGTATATGAGAGAGAGAGAGCGTGTACACATGGTGTGCTGCCGAGCCAGCCTACCAATCTTCCGGATTCCAGCTTCCGCTGCTTGAACTGCTTGAGCCGATTTGTTGACACCATCGGCTATCTCTTGGCTGAATCCAAATGTGTAAGCGTTAAGAAGGGACGGCTCTCAGCTTGCACAGACCACGGCAAAGGGGCAGAGCCAGTGTCCGTCATGAACAGTATAATTTCACAATTCATGGGTCTTGACCATTTTATCAATACAGGTTGCCAGATTCATTTCCGGCGGATAGGGCTCGGCCTGATGGAGCCTTAGAAGAACGAAGGAAACAATTCCCATACCACGAAAGAAGACAAAGGGCCATTGAATGCGCAGTTTCTCCGATCGGCCAGAAAAAACATAAAACTTCGATCCAAGGAAAATCATCGACGCTTCTCTTACAACAACATGGGGCCACAAACTCAATAAGCAAGCTTCCCGATGATCCCGTGGAAACTAGAAACTCAAGTTACAATACTTCGTTGAAACATGCCAGTTTATGGGTGCAAAAACATAGGATCACAAGACAGTTTTTTAGTAGTCTTGAATAAATAATATTAACTCTAAACGATCCACCTGGAAATTTTAGAATAATGTATCTACACACCGAACACTGTTGCCAAGGCACCCATCGGGTGGCACCCACATGCCGAAGTCCCTTCTTGCAAGAGCTAGGTGCAAAGGCCCCTTCTTTGGGAGCCAAAAAATGCTCAAAGATACCAAGGCGCCCTCCTTTGCCCATCGCCTTCGCCAACCACAACTATCAACCACCAGCACCTGCTGCTCTCATCTCTGACTGTCAGATGATGCTCTATTCACCAGTATCCGCTATTGCCATTGCTAGCCCTATTTAAGGATGCAAACGAGCCGAGTCGAGCTGAGTAGTATATTGTTCAAACTCAACTTGTTTATATTACACAATTCGACTTCAAGCTCTAACTCTTATGAATATGTTCAACCTTTGTTCAAACTTGACTCATTGCTAAATCTAATCAAACTCGAGTTTGAATACTAGATTGACTCAAGTTCAGTCCACATACAAGTTCAAACTTAATATGAACTCGTTTATAAAACTCAAAATAGATCAAAACTCATCTGTGAAGCTCTAACTTTATCTCATTTTTGAACTCAATCCAAATTTAAATTGGAATCAAAAGTTATTTCAACTTATTTTATATATTTAAGTGGCAATATAAAATGATTAATAGTCATAATTCATTTTTTAAAATAAATATTCAATGAAGTATTTAATCAAGCTACTCACGAGTTTATCAAATAAGAGTATATTCAAGCTCGGATATGTATCGAGCTTTATTTTTGTTCAAATTTGTTCATTTAACATAATAAACGAGTCGAGTGAAGTTTTTGTCGAGCCAAGATTTGAGCTACTTGTTAAGTGTATTGGTTCATTTGCACCCCTACCCTCTGTTAGGCCTTTCAAGTGTATCTTTCTCAATCTTTCTATTCCATATATGTGTTTGTATATTATATGTGTGTGTATATATATCTTTGTTCCCATCTTAGTATGCCTTCCTCCAAACTTATCACCCAATTTTTGGACTAACAAATTTATGCAGACAGTCTTCTCAGTCTTCCAAATGTGCAGAATTGCCCAACATATATAAAATCGGCACAGCTAGCACAATTGTGCAGGTATAGGCCAAACCCTGGAAGATTCCTGATGAAATTCATTGGAATGGATCTGACTTGGCCGGGATCAACCCAGCTGAAGCAGCTAAGCCATCCTGAGATCAGCTAATCTCATATTTCTGGATCAGGGTTGGACCCGGGATCAGCCAGGAACGATCTCAATTCTCAATCTATATCTGGAAGATTAGTAGATCAACCAATCTGCTGTATGTCCAGGATTGGCCCAATTTGGCCAACACTTGGTCCAAGTCGGCCCAAATCTAGCTGGAATCGGCAAATTTGGTCAATTTCAAGCTAGGATTGGCCAATCCTGACTAAAGATTAGCTGATCTCAGCTCATTGGATTTGCTTCAATTGGATCGGTCAATTTCACTCCAGAATTGGCCGATCCAGCCAGATCCAGGCCAATCCCGGCTGAAAATCAGAGCACATTGGTGTTCCCCCTCGGGATCAGGTTGGTGGGTGACAAGGTATTCCAGGTGAGGATCAACCCCTGGATCAACTAGGGCCAATCCCAAATCGGATTGAGATCAGATCAGCCAGCTAGGTCATTCCGACAGAAGGAAAACGATATAAGAGCAGCTTTTCCAGTACTTCTTATACACAAAAAAAATGATTTTGCACAAAAAAAGAACAAATGATTCTGCATCAGTCTAAACAGGGGGAGTAGAAGGTCTGCGGTGCCACCGCCCCTGCATCTTCCCCACCCATTTGTATCAGGTACCGCAAATCCTGGTTGTATCAGGTCTTATGGATCAGATAGGACTGTCTTAGGTGTAGGGGCTGCGGAGCTGCCGCTCCTCCACCTCCTCCCAGTGGCAATTTATGTACCTGATACAAAAAGGATCTTCTAACTTGAGTTAGTGAATCCTGGTCGTTTGGGCAAAAAAGATGCAAGGGTGGTGGTGTCCCGATGGCTATCCGGCTGGAATCAGCCTATTATCAGTCTGGAATTGGCTAATTCAGCCAAGCCTAGCCTAATCACACAGTCTTGACTATGCCAGCTGACCCTCAGCCAATTCTTGGCATATGCTATTGCCAAATTAGCCTATCCAACTTGATCCTAATTGGGATTGAGCCTCCTCAATCAAAGGTCTAATCTTGGTATTGTAATGTCTTGCCAATTGACAGTGGTCAGATGGCCAACAAAGAAATATGACGTACAGTACAACTGCTAATCCTAAAAGGCTAAAGAAGTTACGTTAAGGTTGGAGGTGGCAATCAAAGGGCTAGGATATACCTTACAACCCACTCTCAGAAGTTGGTTGAAAAATTATATCAGGGGTGGCCTGAATGGCTGAATCAGGATGAAGGCAAGAATTCCAAGCATCCAAAAAATTAAAGACAAACTTAGGTCACTAGGACCAGCATATGTTGTGTATTATGACCCCTATAGAAATCCAAGGATATGTTTCATACTGCATAAAATGAGAAATGGTTAAAACCACAAGCTATGATGTTATATAAAGATGTGCTAATTAAGTCAGATCTACAAGAGACTAATGAAACAGTAAACATTTTGGCATGCATGGATAAATTTATTGTGAAAATAAGTCAGCTAGATGACTTCCCCAGTATATCTGTCTTTAAATGCCTATGACAGAAAAGGAATAAAGAAGCTCAACTCATGCATTGTGCTGATAAAGAGATACTTGCATACCTCAAATCATTCAATTCTAGAGTAAGATCGCTGATCTCCATGCCAGAGAGTCTGATTGCAGCCATAGTGCTAGGAAGCTCCTCCCGAGCTGTGTCAGCCAGTTTAGAAAGTGAGATTGCAGCTCTCTTTATTGCCTAGTGAAGTAGCAGAGAATCATGATTCAGATGCATGATATGTAGTGATGAAAGAAAATAAATCATATAAAGAAGAAATCATTTCACAACAAAAAAAAACTACCGTTGTCCGGTGCAAACGCAAACACTAATTGATGTCCACACAACAAGATCAAGAAAATTCATTAGTCTTACCGGCGGTGACTGGTCTAAGATCATACATGAAAAGTATGGAAAAGTTTCCCTCTGTCACAAAAAATAGTATGATATGTGGCTCATGGACATTCTGGAATGGAACAAAGCATATGATCATGGAAAGCTGGGTTGGATCAGGTTGGACCGATCTGGTCGCTTTTTTGGACAATCGGCCCAATTGCAACCCCAGGCGCCTGAGCTGGCCAGGTCAGGCCCATGCATAGTTCGCAGAATTGGCCAATTCTCAGATCTGATTGACACCTGCCGATCCGATTTCGGCCTGGAAGACCAATCCAGAGAGGACTTCTACAGAAATCGGCCAATCCGGCAGGATCAGGTCAAGAATCAGCTGATCCAACTGACTCCCCAAGACCCAGAAGATCAGTCCTTAAAAAGACCCTAAAAATAAAAAATACAAAAATGGGCCTATTTTTGAGAAAAAATTACAAAAAATGAGCCTAGATTGAATATGATCTAGAGTCTAGACTCTTTTTTGTATTTTTTTATTTTTAAGGTATTTTTAAGGACCAATTCCAGATTGGTTTTTCTCTAGGAGGATTGGTTGGGATCGGCCGATGATCCACCGATCCTGCAGAAATCAAGCAGATATAAAGTTGTGAACAACCATTAACTATGGTTAAAAAGTTGTGGAAAATGACAAATCTTCGTAATGAAACAGGCAATCATGATCCAGAAAAAAAAGCAGCAATATCCACACCAGCAACAAAGAAAACAAACAACATATATTTGGCAGAACCATCCTACAGAACTGAAGGTTATCCACTAATACCTAGCCTGCTTTCCTATATATTTATTCTCCATCAGTTACATGTTTTTTATAAATAATAATTGAATACTTTCTAAAACAGATATATCCCAAATACAGATACATAACATTTAAACAAGGTCAAACAATACCACATATCATGATACTAGGATCCATCAATAATCAAACAACAATTCGTAAAACATTCATAAAACAAAGTTAAAAAGATAATAAATAGAATTGAAAAGGTAAGCTGAAATTTGAATTACTTACATAAAGAGTTGGAACAACTGCAATCACCAAACTTGTAAATGCAACAGAAGTCTGCATGGTACCAAAAAAATGTTAACCTGCAGATTTATCATGTCAACTCTTAAAATCAAAGTTAAGCAATGATTTCTAAAGTCATTGACTTGTGACATTCATCCATGATTGTCTAAATAGTGATGGATGGATGGATGACCCAAGATTTTGGCAAAGTTTCACAACTTTTTAGCTGGCTTGGCCTGATATAGCAACCATTTATAACATCAACGTGCTTCAAAACAACTAGAAAGCTTGCTTGAACAAAAGGCATATAGATAACCAGTTTGACTGGATCTATGCAGAATTTTGAAGAAATTTCCATTTCATAGCCTAATATGAAAATGATAATATTGCTCACTTCTTGAGTGAGCGTGCTAGAAATTCTAACTTGTTACTGAATTTTACCACCAAATAGCACTGAATTTAGTGCCAGATAAACGATCTTATAGAAGCATGGATCGGTTTGTAGATATTCAATAAAGAAGGAAGCACCATGACTCTTGCTAATGCCTGCTTTTGCATGTCACAACAAAGATTTATAAAGTTGCAACAATTGATGCTCAATAGAATTTTAAAACAATGTTGGAAAAAATAATCCCAGCCTTTAACTTCATTCTCCAACACCCTTTTATTCTAACAAGATTTGACATTCAATTTGTTGAATATTATTTATGAAAAAAGAAAACAGAATCGGGAGTCCGTTTGTAAATAGACATTGGTAGAAATTTGACCTCGAATAGGGGAAATTTAGCTTCTCATGGCCTATAATTTATTCCAGGAAAATAATCTTCTAAACTGTAAACGAAGTGGACAACCTCCCATTTGTTTATATCCAAACCATACAACATGCTCAACTATCCGTGACTATGGTGTTGATCATACTTCACACTCTGGTCTTAATCGTGGTTAATCTCTGTTCAGGCACATACATGCGATATTTCATTTAAGTAAAAAAATGCATTCACCTTGGTAAATGGGGGGGGGGGCAGAATTTATAAACAAGCAACTCAACCTATGATTTTAGGATTAATAACCACCAACTAGGAACATGAAATACAATGCCGAGTCCACAACAAACAACTAATACCCTATTTAACTGCAGATCTGAAGTATTTGAAATCCATTAAAAGCTCCGTACGCTTGAGACACAAGTCACACGACCAAACAAGAGTTCTTCTCGTTTGTTGTGGAGAACTTCCGTATTTGAGTGATCTGGTATTCGAAGCTACAGAAGTTAGGAGGCAGCGGTCCTCACCGTGCATGCAATGAAAGCCAGGATAAAAAACGCCTGGTCTCCGACGCTCATTCTTATCGCCCCCAACCGCACCGGCAAGCTCGGGCTCCCGATTCCCACGCTCATCTCCGCGTCCTCCTTCCCTCCATCGGCCCCTGTCTCCATCGCCGACTCCTCTCGAGCGGCTATGGCGTCATCGGAAGTTGACAACGCCAGGCATCGGAACTTAGACAGGGTTGGCCACCCGGGAAGCCGCCGCGACCGGATGGAAGGATATGAGGTGCTGGCGCTGCCGCGTCGAAGCGGTCGACCCCAATGTCTGGTGGGATTGGGAGAGCACAGCGGGCGGGAGGCGGCGGAGGCGCAGACAGAGGAAGGAGAGGCGGGAGGGCATGGAACCATGGCGGCGTGGGTGGATCCTGGCTCTCCCCTCTCCCCTCTCCCCTCTGCGAAGTGTGCTCTCCCCTCTCCTGGAACCATGTTTTTTTTTTGAGACAAATGCTCTGGTTAATGTCACGTGCAGCATTCAACACGGGGGTAATTCTGCGAAATAATATATGTTTGGACAGAAATATCCCTGGCCTTGTTGGGTACGTGTGGATGTATTCGGTGCTTGCCCGCGTGAAACTCGACAATAGGCTAATAATAATAGCTGCAGAACCATAGATGCGTGGTAATCTAATGCCCTCTCTGCCTCTCTGGTCAAATATTAAAAACGATAATCTCTCTATTTAAATATTTCTATATTTTTATATAGGGAGGTGTCGATAGGGCTGTAACCGTAAATCGGTCAGATTCCATGGTAGAATCATCCGAAATTAATTCTGATTTCAATAAAAGTTAAAATTTTTTGATTTTGATACTCATAATTTTAAAATCATTATGTTTCGATTTTGATTTCATTATCGAAATCAGATTCAAATTCGATAATTTTCAAATTACATATTAAATATTATTTTTATTTAAAAATAAGTTAATAATTTACTTATAATTACTAAAATTCGATATTATCTCTTTAAAAATTAATTTTTATTATTTTTAAAATTATATAATATATTTTATAATTTATTTTACTTAATTTTATTTAAAAATTATTTTTATTGAACTTGTATTAACGAAAATAGAATCTAACTGATTTTGATTCTAATTCTAATATGTTACTGGAATATTTGATTCTGATTTCGATAATTTATAGAATACAAAAATAAATTTCAAATTTATTAATTTTATCAGAATTAAATCAAAATATCAGAATATCGGATTCTGTTTACATTCTGAAGCAGAGACGTCAAATTTTAAATATTCATATTTAAACTTAATCTATAAAATCAAGTGGTAAATATCAATCTTTTATTTCTGGAGCAATCTCATTTTTTTGGGATGAAACTAAATAGCGTGACTCACGACTACAAATAACTGGTCGAGCGTGGCTCGACTGGTACGGGGACCTGCGGCGCTTCGAGCGTGACATCTCCCGGCGGCTGTTCAAGCCGGGCGTCCCCAAGGGGGGGACGACCTGTGGGGTTCGACCGGGGGGTCGAACCCTCGCCACCCGCGGCGCCTGCGGGGTTCGGGCCACTGGGCCACTTGTGACCAAAAAAAAAAAAAAGACTCACGACTACAAATAAAGTTGATCAACCGACAGATATATCGATGAAATCAACTACTTTTTTACCGCAAACTAAGATATTATACGTGAAATCTAGAATTTAGATTCTCAGATTTAGCCGGAATATATGCCACTTATGGATCGGTTTGTTTTAACCCAATTGAAATCTGTCAGAAATATCTAAGGTGAGCGCCGCGGGTTCGAATGGGGGGGGGGGGGGTGTGAGGGAAGGTGAGCGCCGCGGGTTCGAATCTCGTGTCCGCCGCGGCACTGCCAGAAGAACGATATACTTGTCTCAGAAGAAGGGAGATCCGAAAGGTCACCGGACGGTCAGTGTGCGGCGCACAAGCGGGGCAACGCCGCCGTCTCCACGCCACTCGCTAACCTTATCCGGCAGCTTAGCTCGTAAACCCACCGACTCCGCTCCCGTCCCCTTTCCATCCTCCCGCCATGAGCTGCAGCGGTAGCGGAGACTTCCCTGGGCTGCGACCTCCCTGCTTCGCCTCCTCTTGTCCCCCTCAGGTTGGTTACCGTACTGACTCCTCTCTCTATCTCACGCTCCCTGTTTGACCGGGACGGTGCATTGCATTCCGGGGTCTTTCGGTCTCTGCATCCCCATAGCGTCTGCCCTTTTCGACCCTGAAGCTGGAAACTGCCTTCTCATCTGCCGTCCTGTCGCAGACAAGATGAAAGGCGAATCCTTTTTCCCGTGGACGTGGCCCGAACGAGACTAATGAGAACAGAACTAGGGCAGGTAATTCTGGTTGTCAACATAAATATGGCAAAATGCTGGGATCCCACAGGGTCGTTGTGTTTTTTCTTCTCCATAGTCTAGCGGCGATGAGTCTCCTAAAGTGGGTATTGACAGGCAATCTGTGTAAGCTGCGATGAAAACTGCTTATCCGTAGGCTCTGGGGAGTGCGTTTCACGATTACTTGGTTTACTTGGTTCTGCTGCCAAGATTGCAATGTTTTCTAGTAGGAATGAAATGCCTCCTAGATCCTTATGCTCTCTTCTCATCTTTGATATGTGGCTTCGGCAGATAGTTCCGGTGTCATATGGCATCGGGTGTCTGCGCCAACTGCTTATCACACGACGGGAGAGCCATAACTTCAAATTCTGAACTTCTTCCGGCCACAAACGGAGGAACTTTTGCAAGCAACAGATGGCATCGTTGTGATGCAATCAAGCTGAACACCCCGTTCAAAAGCAGAGTTTGGAAGGTCCGATTGCGGGGAAGGTCTCCAATTAGCTCTTTCTCGTCGAAACAGAAGGTGCATTGTCTCTTTTCAAATAGAAGAGGAAACAACGTTCGTATCAGTACCTCTGTTGTGGAAGTTAACTTTACCGGGGTAACTGTCAAAAATATGCTCTGCTTTCTTGCATGTTTCTCTTCGTTGGATAAGTATGGAACAGAGTTTGAGCTTTTGATGATAAGAACACTGTTGATTCAGAAGAGGGTGGAGGAAGCGGGTTTTTGGGGAGCACTGCGGAATGCCATATCACAGGGGAGGCTTGCTCAAGTTATGGCTGTAGCTGGATTAGTGACATTCACTTTACTGTCTGTACCATCAGCCGATGCAGTTGATTCTCTCAAGACCTGCATTTGCCTGCTAAAGGAGTGTAGGTCTGTATTCCACATTGATTTAGTTTCTATTTTTTTCACCTTTTGAGATGGTTATTGTTTACTTACCGTGCATTATCGGTTTCCAAGTTTGCTTTCCTAACTTTTCCCCGCTCCCTTGTTGTTGCTGCTACTCAACTTGCTGTATGCTGATTTCAATAACCTGATTTTCACTTCATTGTCAGTGGAAACTGAAGGTATGCAGCAACTCTGACGTGTTTTCAGTGAGTTCATTGGTGTATTTTTTCGGTTTCCAGGAGCACATGTTTTCAGTGAGTTCAAATTCTTTAATGCGTCAAGCATCACATGAGTGACAGAGAACACCAATGCTCATGTTTAGAAGCTGCTTCAAGTTCCAACTAATATAATCAGCGTTTCAGAATGTAGATTCTAAGCAGCTTATTATGATTTCTGCTTTTTGCCGGTTGATGGTAAGGTGAAGGTTTAACAACATGATTTGTTAATTCCACCTAAAGTTCAAGATCCACGTGCTTGCCTTCACTTTGTTCTGTTCCGGTGAGTTGAAGTAGACAGATGTGCTGCACAGTGCACACAGGAAAAAATTCCTGCTCTTTGTCTTGTGTGTGCATTTTACAGGCTTCTCGCTATGCGCTTTCTCTGTTCTAGAGAGAGTGCTTCTACATCCTATTGAACTTGTACCAACTTGGCATGAAAAAAATTGCTTTTATTTGTTAGAACACCCAGGTTTACTTTTTTCTATTAAATAAAACATTTTTCAACTTTCTGCCTTTTGCCCATGACCACCTCAAGTGATCTTTGCACCATCAGCAAGGACAAAACAAGTCTTTTTTTTTTCTGGAGCAGATGCCATATTTCTTTTCTGCAGCAGCTGCTGCTGGTATTAATCAATGCCATATGGATTTCTGTTAATAAATCCTGAGCTTATCAACATTAAACATTACAAATATTGTGTCTTTGCTTCTGCATTGGGGCAGTTGTAACCCTTGGAATTGGAATGGAAGCAAAAGCAACTATTTGGGTGATGATTCTGCCAGCTATTCATTGGAATATTTGGTTAGCCAGATACAAGAGGTTATTTGATAAGATGTGGTTAGCCAGCTATGCACGGGTCTTATCATGACCATTCAGAGTTTGATATTGCTTGTAACCATGTGGAGTTGATTATGGCTTCTGTTTTGCTGTCTTCTGTGGTAGATCGTTGTTCTTTCCCTTGGAGCCAGTTATCTCCCTGAACCTTTAGCTTATTTATTGTTTTTGTATTTTTATTTATTTTTACATTCTCGATAGAGACCTTTCCTTGGCTGTGTCTTCAATTTTTTATCATACTAGGTTATGGCCAAGTTTTAGTTACCTTCAAAGAAAAAACCTAATGATTGGACAGTACATTATGATGTGCAAGTTGTGAAATATCATTTATATGTGGGCCTGCAATAACAGGTTGATCTTGTCAATGGGATAAATTGAACTCTAATGTTTTGTCTGAGCCATTATGTAAACTAAATAAAACATAGAGACAAAGGATTATTGGAATCATATACCCTACTGTATTTGGGATCCTTTTTGTGTTGTACAGCTCAGCTACTGTAATATGCTCATGCTGCAAACTGCCAATTACAACTAAAAAGAATCCTTCTCTTATCAGGATAGAACTGGCTAAGTGTGTTGGAAACCCATCATGTGCAGCAAATGTTGCTTGTCTTCAAACCTGCAATGATCGCCCTGATGAGACAGAGTGCCAGGTAGGTTTTATTTACTGTCAGATTCAGAAAATGCATGCATTAATGAAAATAAATTGATCTAAGTTGATATATTTCTTAGTTCTTCTTTCTTGCAGATCGGATGCGGGAATCTGTTTGAGAACAGTGTAGTGGATGAATTTAATGAATGTGCAGTCTCAAGAAAGAAATGTGTACCAAGGAAGTCCGATCTTGGTGAATTTCCCGCCCCCAACCCATCTGCCCTTGTTACAAAATTTGATATATCAGATTTCAATGGGAAATGGTATATCACAAGTGGGCTGAATCCTAGTTTCGACACATTTGACTGTCAATTGCATGAGTTTCATGTAGAGTCAGACAGGCTAGTAGGAAATATATCATGGCGTATACATACTCCTGATGGTGGATTTTTCACTCGGACCACTATGCAGAGATTTGTTCAAGATCAGATGCAACCAGGGATTCTATACAATCATGATAATGAATATCTGCACTATCAAGATGACTGGTATTTTTTTCATACTGTATAATCAATGAAACAACTAATTTTTACGTTCTCTCATCATTTTCTTATGTTGTAACTCACATCATCTGTTTTGATAATATCTTGTTCTGAATATACTTATCCACATCCAAATATGGTGTACCACTATGCAACAGGTCACATCCCCCCCCCCCCCGAATCCTCCATCTTTCCTAAGACCTATATTGGCACTCTCTCCATTTGCCTCTACCGCCTGAGATGGTTTATGAGGACGCTTGAGGTTAGGCGACCCCCTCCTCATCTCAAGCGTCTTATTAGACACTTGTTGGTGAAACCTGGCTCCTTTAACTACTATGGATGCCCTATCTTCAGTATTTATGGATTTCTAACTTTGGTAGGAACTTCCTCTCTTGAAAACTTCAAGCCTTCCTTGGCCCTATTGACCATGATGGCATCTGAGGTCCTATCCTGATTGAGTAATGCCGGTTTTAACTTCTAAGCAGATTGTAAAGATGCAGAAGATATTTTGTTATTATTTGCTCTATGTATCAAAATGAATGTATGTTACTATTTTCTAATTTGTAATTGTATTGACAATAGTAAGCAATCTGTAATGTCTTTTTGCGGACTGTAGAGGTTTTTTTTCTGAACTTTGGTGGCCTCTGCAGGTATATCCTTTCATCCAAAGTAGAAAACAAAGCAGATGATTACATATTTGTATACTATAGAGGAAGAAATGATGCATGGGATGGATATGGCGGCGCTGTTGTCTACACGAGGAGTGCAGTTCTTCCCGACAGCATGGTACCCGAACTAGAGAGAGCAGCAAGATCCGTAGGGAGGGACTTCAGCAAGTTCATCAGAACGGACAACTCATGTGGTCCTGAACTCCCTCTCGTGGAGAGACTGGAAAAGACAGTGGAGGAAGGTGAGAAGACCATCATAAGGGAAGTAGAAGAAATCGAGAGCGAGGTTGGCAAGACCGAACTGACATTATTTGAGAGTCTAGCTAAGGGATTCGTGGAAGTTAAGAGTGATGTTGAGAACTTCTTCAGGGGGCTGAGCAGGGAGGAGATGGAGCTCCTTGATGATCTGAAAATGGAGGCAACTGAAGTAGAGAAGCTTTTTGGACGAGAGCTAGCAATCAGAAAGTTAAGATAGCTGGTTTTGTTCCTGCCTTTCCATGTGGAAGTCAATGTTCCAAAGCCTTGTGCGGTGTGCTTGTATGGATGAACTAATGTCCTTGGCGGTTTTGCTCTGTACCGGCTGAGGGTGCCAACGAGAACTCTTGCGAGACGAAACTACAGGGTCTAAGCTATAATAGGAAAACCACAAGATACAATTTTTTTTTTCCAAAGGGATCGCATAAATGTGATGCATCTTTCCTGAAGAGGGGCAGATTGTTATGAGTTTTACTCAAGTCTAATGCTGCCGCAGATGCAGTTGCCTTATCAGGCGATGTATGACCGTGTTTTCTTCTGCGCTATAAATAAGTAAATTGGTCGATTTCCTTGGCAAAAATACCTGTTCTCCACTTCGCATCTGATTTTAGGACAATCTGATCCGACTCTGATTATCTTGGAATCATTATGTTTCAACTATGCCTTTGTTGTTGAATTTGGTTTTGAAATTCATAAATTTTGTTACTTTTATTTGATATATGAATGATTCGTATGTTACTTCCATGATACGGAGGCACTCTATCAAAATAAAAAAGGAATGAACTGAAAGTTGGCTGATTAACATTTCTAGTGAAATTTCTAATTTTGACTCCAGTGATAGATGTACCAATGGGTCATAAACCCTTTACATCTTGACTAAGTCAAACCTACATTTTAAAATACTAAATTATGTTTTCACTCTCAGAAATGTCCTGGTTGCTCAAATGAAAAATGGAGGAAATAATTGACTGGATATAGTCGTAATTTCTGAAGGTATTGGGCAAATGTTCCAAAATAATCTAGTAGGCTTCCAAAATTTAATCGAAAATAGATTGCATTGAGCATAGCAACGAGTAGGTCTAGGCTAGGGCTTTCTTTTTTTTCTTTTTTTTTTTGAAACACAGTCACGTTACTAAAACATAAGGTTAATACACAATATCAGACAAACCAAAAAAAAACCACAGATCAATTATCGCGGCCCATATCTGATCCTTGACTTCTACAGGGAGAGACAAAAGTGAGGCAGACCAAGGGTAACCCGTCACCTCCTGTAACGCCCATTTCGCCAAGCGATGGGCAACTTCATTCGCTCGCCTAGGGCTGAAAACTACGGACGACACCACACCCTCTAGATGCCGACGACACCTGCTGAGAAAGATAGAAGCTTTCCATATATCCGGTCTAGTATGGTTGATAGCATTCACGACAAAGAGCGCATCACTGTGGATGGATGAAGAACAAAGGTCAAAATACTCTCATGAACGAGCTTCAAGTATGGCTTCCGTCTTCGGTATCTGAGGATCCGTAAACGTTGAAAGACAAGTCTTCCAAGCTACCACTCTCCCACAATGATCTCTTATTAATATGTCCACCGCCCCTTTTGTTGAATCCGTGGCGGCATCAATCAATGTAGATCATTTCTACCGCTTTTAAGTGAGTAAACTAACATATTTTGGATGCGGAAAACTAGCTCGGTAGAGGAGGAGATTTAAGAACTTACCACCGGCAGTTAAACAACTTTAAAATTAATATGCATCTCAACAACGATAGAACTATTGTGCATCTTAGATTAACAAAACAGGCCTCGTAATAAATATATTTTCGTAGAAGTTCAAAACCTTAAAATCTTATGCTTTTGAATAATAAGTACCTCACCTGAAGCGCCTCAAAATGACATTATTTAAGTATTTTTATTTTTTCAACAAAAACACTCTCACTCTTCTAGAGAGATAAAGATGGTGCAGAAGAGATAAAATTATAGAAATATTCTCCCCATAAAAATTTAGAAACTATTTAAATAATATTACTTTAAATATTAGATGGTGGGGACTTATTTGTCAGCAACAGAAGACTTTCAAATTTACAAAGACATTCAGAATCATGAATAATTACAGGGAAAATGTTTAAAAACACCTAACAAACTTAGGATAATGCGTACACGAATTCCTCCAGAGAACCTCGAACCAAATATGTCTTTGATCTTACAATGCAACACAGTTGAACTTGAACCACATACAGCTGCATACTTAGAATAGACATAATTGTTGACAGATGCACAAATTACAAAGGATCCACGTTTCTCAACTTTCAACAGGAGAGCCTCCTTCTAGTCATCCTGCTCGCTGTAACTTCGACAAATGAGCTCCCTGAACTGCATCATTTACTGTACCAGCTGAAGCACGAGCAGGCCTAGAAGAAAAATAAATTCAAGAAGAAAACTAATTAGCGTCATAGGACAATAAAGCAAACATACTACTCTAGCATGCTAAATGAAAGTTTCAGCATCACGCGCAGAAGTTCATCTAGTTTCGATGATTCATCATTGAAGATCAGAAGCCAAATGCCAAATTAACTTCACCCTGCTTGAGTTACAGTAACTGCTTCCCACTAGTTTGTTTGTGTCCACAATCTAAACGGGCAAGCTGTTAATCTGGTGACTAATCGTGTAATGAAATGTTGGAGCGATGCTAATATCTTGGAACAGCGTTGGTTCCCTAAATATTTATAAATTATTCATCATTCTTGTGATGAAGATCATAACTTTTCAATAAATTTGAAGACAAGCAAGATGCATTTATCAACATTCTCTCACTTGTTAGGAAAAGCTCCGTGGAGCAAAAGTTGGATACTTTCAGGCAGAAGGTTGTGGGTACTAAGCATATGTATTTGCAAATAGATTGTATCATAATTTTATTCAAAAGGCAATGTGATCACAAGATTGCCGTGCAAGATTTTTGTAAAACCAATGCAGATTACTGTTAAATTTATTCACAAGCTCTTCTCATATTCGATCATTAAGTCCATAAAGACCAAAATGCTTTGAGGATGATGCTTACTGTTGAATCGTTGCTTCTGCCTCCGTGCCTGCAACTGTCGTCAAAAACTGGGTCTGTTTTAATAATAGGAATTTTTGAAGAACTGGCCTTCTTTTCCTGCCTTACGTTGTTAAACACATCAGTATACCTCTCCGCTGATGACGGATCATTTACATCCCAGTCACCAAACTTTGGTACTGGCAAGGCTTTGTCAACCTGCAGCTTAACAAGCTATATTATTCTCCTAGTAAAAACTAACTTTGCAGAAGAAAAGCTTCTTGCTGTATGTATGTTTATATATATGTGCATACTGATCAAAAATGAAAAAAAAAGAGATTGAAAGCATACAGCTTGACTAGCTTTGTCAGCGGGCCTAGATTTGGACCTCCGTTGTGCAGTAGAACTGGAAGAAAAACCACGACCACCTTCTGGGGAGCCCTTCTTCCGGTTTGTAGATGGTGATGACCCACTTTTATTAGTAGACTTTGCCTGATAGTCTGGATTGGAAGAAGAAACAAGTTTGATGTTGTGATCAGTCTCACCATCCGTTCTGCTGGTTCCTCTGTGATTGTTTGATTTCAACAGTTCTTTATGCTGCACTCCAGATTTCTGGCTAGTGGCATCATCATTTTCAGAAAGGCTGTGGTAATTTGCATCTTTTCTACCTATATGTTCACGTTTGAACTTTGGAATTCCTGGTTCTTTTGAATTTCTAAGAGGAGAAGCATGGGACTTGGGAACATCAGAAGGAAAAGCATTTGGGTCTTTCTGATGTTTGCTGTGGTTATTTGACTTCCCACGATTTCTTCCATCCCTTGCATTGTCAAAATAAGCTGTGTAGGCTATGCTGTCATTGCCTTTCCAGTTGCCAAACTTGGGAACATCAGCATGTTGCTGTAGCCAAAAACATTATCGAGTTAGAGGAAGCATGATTAGATTGCATTGTCTTACAAGACAAAGAAAAATGGAAGTTTTATGATTCGAGTTCATCTAATAACATGGTTGAAACTGTAAACGATGGTATGAAAGACTTTGGTGCAAACCTTCATAATCAAGGGCACAAAAACTCATCTACTTAGAAAAAGAATCTTACTCACATCTAACATGCTAAACAACGTTCACACTATTCATGCGCTTACCACCTCAAATTAGCTAATGGAGTTTGTATGGATGGCATCGTAGCATGTAATTTGCAATTCTAAGTAAATATCATCACTCACCACTGTTCATTAATGTGTCACTGGTACCATAAAGTATGTAAACTTTCCATGAGATGATGAAAAGTATATGAGTGCTCCACTGCAAAATTTTTACGTCTGTCTAATAAAATGATGAAGAATAAGTCATACTTCAAAAAACAAGCTAATAATATCCCAAGCCAATATAGAAGTGTTATCTCACATCAATAATTAATGTTTAAATGCTTATATGAGGTGTAACCATGTAAGCCATAAGCTTCAGTGCTGAAGCATACCATCTTAAATATGGTATGAGTATTAGGATTTAATCCGACCCAACCTTAATTGGTCAAAGAATGACCTATTCTCATATTGGGCCCATTTCGGGTTCAATTTATTAAAAAAAAATGCTAATATGAGCCCATTTCCACAATTCACTTCTTTAGAATTAATGAGTTATGTTTTGTCTCAAATCAAGCCCATTAAATATCAATTTTGGCCCAATTTAGGGTCAATTTCGCAGCACTCCTTGTTTACACCTATCGGGCTATGTTGCAACTCCTAAATAGGCCCATCAGCTGTCAATTTTGGCCCATTTATTGACCCAATTCCATGACCTATTTAGCATGAGCTTATTGGGCTAAGATGGATGCTTAAATATGAACCACTCAATCTCCTTTGCTACATCAGCCGCCACCTCACTTCCTCCCATTAAATTGATGGCATCAGGGATGCAAAAGGACACCATCATAAGAAAAGGAGAAGACCTCATAGTTCATCTTAAAGCTGGCCTTGGAGATTGAAGAGACATGGGAGGGGAAGGGTCACTCCAGCCATTTATTTCCCTCCACCCTTTCATCTCCCCTTCTCTCTGTAAAAGAACATGACCAGCCATGGGAGAGGGGGTTGGACGCCGTCAGCTCCTCCAGCAGCTCCACCTGCAGTGAAAAGAGAAGAAGATGGAGAAGGAGAAGAAAAAGAGGAAGAGAAGGAGAAGGAAGGTAAAGCTCCCCTTTAAGCCATGTAGCCCTTCCACCTCCCCTTTATCTCTCTTTCTGCCTTCCTTCCTCTATCGGTGTCCTCCTACAGTCCTACCAATAGTCCCTATGCAGCTACAGGCAGGTCCTCCACCAGACCCCTGCGCGGCCTACTGCACCACCCGAACTGAACCCCTTAAGATCCCCATTTGGCCAACCTGAACAGGTCACCTGCAACCCCTTAATCAGGCCCCAATAACTCCCTTGTTCGGCCCTCCATGACTGTCCTTTAGCAGTTCCCTAAAGCCTCCTGCCGACAGCCTCATAAGCCCCCCCCCTCAGGTATGCCAAAGCAGCCCCGATCGAGGCCCATTTTGAGCAGATCACGCCCACCTTTCGGATACTGGGCCCCACTTAGTCCTGCCCACAGACCTCCCCTTGGTCTCCCCTTAAGACCTCCACACACACATGTTGGACCCCACTTTAGTCCCTCATCTGACATGACCCAGCACCCCTTAAAGCCCCTTGCCAGCCCACCTAAACAGTCACTTGCCCTGCTTCCTTGCACTACTCCTAAAATAGGTCGTCAACCGGTTCCTAAACACCCTGTTCTCACCTTCTTTTAGGGCCAAATCTTCCCTGGGATTGGAACCCCCTGATTCAAGGGGCCTATATATTCCTGTATTCCTTAATTTTCAGAAAATAGCCCCCCCCCCACCCCCCGAGAAGATCCATTTCTTTGAAATGATGAGAGAGGGCATTCTTATATTAAAGAATAAGAGTATCATAATGAAAATGTCTTCAAATAACTATGACATAGACACAAAATGAGTTTTTGACTTGGATATATTTTGATGAAAATTTCGACAGGACCAAAAGTGTAATCACGTGGGTTTCTCAGCTAGATGCTACTCCAGACGTGAAGACGTTGCCTGAAAACAGATACATCACAAGCTGGAAACAGATCTAGAGGCCGAAATTCCCAACAATCTCTGGAAAGAACAATCGTCAACATCCATGACGATATTTCTCTTGAGGAAACAATTCTAATCAAACGAATACATTTCTGGATTTATCGTAGAATCAGAGAGATGCACAACAACAAAAGGTGTCTCATCTAGTTTCAAACTTATCCAAACGATACAGTATCGTCATTACGAAGAATAACCAATCAGATGGGCACAAGATAAATCCATTGATCCCTCCAAGGGTGACGGTAACTAATCGGTTAACTTCAAATACTTTCGGGAAACAATAAATCAAACATAGAACAGGAAACGTAGGATGTCTCTAACTATGAATCTCTATCTCTGCGCTGATTTAAAAAAAAAAATTAAAGATTTTCCATCCCTGTTACCGTATCAGATCATCACCAAACAAAAGCCGATCGTTTTGCGACCACGTTGGCACCAGAAGACTACCCGATAACCAGTTCATCCAGCCCCGTGTCGACCAAAAAAAAGATCAAAACTGTATACTAACCTCCATCTGGAGCAACAGTCTCGGTGATATTTATGCTCGGGTTCTCCTTGCCCCCTTTCTCCTCCCGCTCTCCCCTCCCGATCCTCGGATTAAGCAATAAGCAAACAAGTGATAGCTCACGAAGAGACTCCACAAGCTCGGACGCAGGAAAGGCGATACCTTGGGGATCGTCAGAACGAAAATGACCGGGCAGCAGTGGCAAAATGAGAGGTGTTGACCCATCGCCCTTTGGGAGTTCTAGCTGCATCTCGTCAACCGTTCCCTACCCCACACGGCAGCTGCGGCGGATGTTCCCCCTCCCACTCTCTCCCCCCGCCGGCAACTTGAGCGACCCCACCGCCGCGGTTCTTCCCTGCGACCTTCCGGCTACCATTTGGTCGAACGCGGACTTGCGTTTTCAGATGTAAAGCTGAAGTCTTTAGTATGTATCATCCTCGGTCTACGGTTTCTCACCCTATCTTAATAACTAAACAGGAAGACCACATATTATCTTGACCAAGTTCAAGGTATCTTGATAAGAACTAGCTTGATTTGGTCAACATCTGCGTGCAAAAAAAAAAGAAGAATCTAGAAAGCATAAAAATATTAATTAAAGAACTGACTTGGTCAAGATGTACACACGTGCCTGTACATACTGCACCTATTTGATATACTTTATGAAGTTCGAGCGCTGCACAGGCAGTGCTCGATTTCTCGACCGGTGCTGTGCTGCGTCATGACCAGGCTACTGGGCCAAAAAAAAATATACTTTATGAAGTATATAAAGTAATGCATTATTCTTTATACTAAGATTGTCAAGTTACCAAGCTTCTGTTCTGATATATTTTTCCTGACGACAACCCAACACATCCTACCAAGTGGGAGTCCACGAACTCTTGTGGAGAGAGCTTCCTTCAGTCGTATAATTATTAATAAACGCATAAAAATATTATTAAAATAAAAAATACTAACAGCAGGCGTTCGGTAACTCTCTCGATCACTTGAGGGAGTTCAGAAAAGTTGAACCGTTGAAATGACATAAATATGATAAAAATTTGAAGAATATCAAATCACATTGCCTCAAGTGTTCGTGGACAGCTGAGGGATCCGCTCTCCTCTCTCGCTCGAATCCCTCCCGCGTGCATGGCACCGGCGCTTCCGAGTTGCCAGCTCCTCTCCTGCTCCGGGAACTTCCCACTGTTTGAGCCCACAGGAGCAGCAAGACCGAGCAGAATTACGTCGGCAATCGGCGCTGACAGGAACATCGATGGGGATTTCAGGGTGCGGCGGGAGAAGAACCCTGGACTCGGGGAAGTTTTCCGGCATCTGGGTAAACAGCGGAATCCGTCTTCCACGTCTGATCCCAGGCATTTCGAGCTCCTGCTCCACGCGTGCTCCAGAAGCAGCTACCTGGAAGGGGGCCGCCAGCTGCACGCTCAGATGGCCAAGAGGGGATCCGAGTTGACCCAATTCTCGTGCACGAGCTTGCTGGATCTGTATATAAAATGCGAGAATCTCGATCTTGCGCGCCAGATGTTCGACAGAAGTGCCGTGAGAAAGAGCCTCGTCTCTTGGAACCACATGATCTCTGGGTACTGCCGATCTGGTCTCATCGACGAGGCCGTTCTCCTGTTCCTCGACCTGCGTGATCGTGGATTCCAACCCGATCAATTCACATTTTCTTCCATCTTCCGTGTGTTGCATGGGCCGAAGGAATTGGCTCTGGGGCGACAATTTCATTCGCTTTCTGTCAAATTTGGTCTGGGAGGAGAAGAATTTATCTGCAACTCCCTGATTCAGATGTATGCAGGTTGTGGGACAATAGCCGACGCCGTCCAAGTTTTCGAGCAATTCTCGGCGGCGACGACTGACCCCATTGCGTGGAACTCCATCATGGCTAGGCTCGTCGAAACCGAACTCCATGGCAGAGCTCTGGAGGTCTTCGGGCGGATGCAGAGGCGCGGAGTTGAACCAACGCCTCCGACCCTGTGCAGCGCCTTGGGGGCATGCGCAGGTCTGCGGGCGGTCAGAGACGGGAAACAAGCTCATGCCCAGGTGTTTGTTCGGGGATTCTCGCAGGACACGATTCTGGAAACCGCTCTCGTCGACGTGTACGCTAAGTGTGGAGAAATAGGGAGTGCACGGAAGGTGTTTGAGAATATGACCACGAGGAATGTTGTCACCTGGAACACCATGATCAGAGCCTGCTCGCAAGGGGGTCTTCTGCGGGAATCCTTCCATCTGTTCACGGCGATGAGGATAAGCGGTGTCCTGCCAGATGAGTTCACCTTCACCGGTCTACTGCCCGGAGCAGACTCGGCAGAAGCTCTACGTCCGGTGGAATTCAAGGCGCTGCATTCGTACATGATGAAGCTCGGCCTTGCCCGCGATCCGTTCGCTTCATCGTCCCTTATCACCGTGTATGCAGAGCACAAGGGCTTGGCGGATGCTAAGCGGGTGTTTGAAGATGCAGATCGCAGGGACCTCGGCGTCTGGTCGTCGTTGATTTCCGCTTGCACGAAGAATCAAGAGGCAGATGATGCGCTCCGCCTGTTCATCCAAATGCTAGAGAGGGGCGTCGAGTCCAGCCAGTTTATCTACTCCAGCTTGACCACGTCGTGCGCTCATCTTCCAGCTCTGGACAGGGGAACCCAAATCCATGCCCGCATTCTGAAGGATAACCTGCAGCCGCCGGATGCTGCAACCGTCAACTCTCTTCTGACCATGTACTCGAGCTCCGGCTGCATCAGGGAGGCCAAGAAGGTCTTCGACGCCATGGAAAACCCTAGCCTGGCATCGTTCAACTCCATGATTTCCGCTCTCGCGCAGCACGGCATGGCTACGGATGCAACGAGGCTCTTCGATCGGATGCGGACCGGCGGGCCCAAACCCGACGGGATCACCTTCCTGGCATTGCTCTCGGCTTTCAGTCACGCCGGGCGGGCTGAGGAGGGCCTGCGTCTGCTTCGTTCCATGGAGGAAGAGTACGGTTTGGAGCCAAGCTACCGGCATTATGCGTGTATGGCTGACATGCTGGCGCGGGCGGGAGAGATGGGAGCGGCGGTCGGGTGCCTCCGCGCGATGCCCTTCGAGCCGGCGCCGGAGCTATGGAGGATGGTGCTCGGGGCCTGCTGCAAGTTCAGGAACGTCGAAGTGGGGAGGATGGTGGCGGGGGTGCTGCTCGGATCGGAGCCCGGCGAGGCCGGCACGTACGTCCTGCTTGCGAACATGTATGCCGGCGTGGGCAGGTGGAGGGAAGCCGCCGGAGTGATGCATCTGATGGAGGACGGAGGGATGCAGAAGGACGACGCGTTCAGCCGGATCGAAGTGGGAGGAAGGGCTCACGTCTTCAGAGCTCAAGACCGGTCGCACCCACAGAGCAGAGAGATATACGAGATGTTGGAGCTGGCTCACTTGACAGGATGTCTGGTTGTGCTATAAATTTGTATATATTGAGATAGGAAATTTGTATTGAAATATAATTTTAACCTAATATAGAATTGTGACCTTTGGAGAGAGAAAATTACTTCTATCAACTCACGATTGAGTAAATTAGTTGACTGATCCAACAATCATATTATTTTTCGGGAGGTCATCCATCATCGAGAGATAACATATTTAACTTCGGAATTGTTTCAACAAAGGATATGCGTTCGGAGATCATACCCATTTTTGAGGCATATTTCACTTCTTTTATCATTATATCTGATAAATTTATTTTTTTTTCTATCGGCTCAGCCATAACATAACTTGTATGTTTCTGACAGGCCTGAGCAGCCAAAAGAGAAACCTGTAACAATCAGCTTTGGTGCTATGCCATACATACACTAGATGGATTATTCCACGAGATGGTTGAAGTACGTAATATATCTATTGTTCACAACTATTCAGTCATGAAACTGAATCAGGTGGAAGCAAATTCATCCATTAGTGGCATTCATTCCACAGATGATTTTTTATGTTGTGATTTTGTTTTTTGTAATGGGTTTTATAATAGCAGGAGATTTCTCTGAAACCTTAAGGTGCTGTTTGGCACCAAAAATTTTGGAGATAAATCAGGTTTATCCTCTAAATTTCGAGGATAAACCTGATTTATCCCCCAGTTATCCTCGTGCCAAACATGACCTAAGAGACTTGACGACAGCAAAGAGAACTTTCATCTCTTCCATTGTTTTGTCTTTGGTTTTTGTGGATTTTAATGGGGTGTTTGGTTGCATGATAATTGAGGTTTTTATTTTAATTTTTAAAAATTGCAAGAAAACTTGTTAAAAGAGGTGTTTGACAACCATGACAATTTTATGTTTTGAAAGTGATTTTCTTCTTAAACAAAAAAGAGGGTCTCACCTCTTTCTTTTTTCTTGTGGTCCCCCATTTTATTTGGTCATGTGCGGTGGTTACTCTTTTTTGTAATCACATCCCTCCAAACATGATAATTTTATGTCATGAGTTGGTTTACTTTTTATTTTAATACAAGTTTTTATCATGAAAGTGTACAAAAAATTATCATGCAACCAAACACCCCATAAGGCTTTAAAAGTCGAGGTTGTGGAGTTTGATTATTGTTGTAAATAGTATTATGTTTCACAGTAGTGTAAGAATAGGACAAACTGTCACTTTGCGGTCCATTTTAATGTTGCACCTTAATATTTTATTTGTGAACGTGTTTGTTTATGTAACCCGTGGATGATTTATCTTTTAATAGATTTGTCTTCAATGATGTGATCTTCATTTAAATGTCACTTGACATTTTTTTAAAATTTTTAGATATACACTTTTAACAATTATGGTTTTTTTAATTTTATTTTTTTTCATTTCTCACAATATGACAATTCACAAATCCTTAAAGTTTTTTCTCTAATTTTTGTTTTTTAAAATTTTATATTTTTAAAAATTATAGAATTCGAATCTTTTGTTTCTAAAATTTTTTCATATTTCAATCAATAGAAACTTTCGGACTTTATTTTACATAATTTTTAATTTCGATATTATTCTACTGAATCCAAACCCATTGGACTAATGGGTTATGATGGGCTAAAGTCCAATTACAAAGCCCAAGGCCATTGGACTTTCTACGTGGATTTGGACTTGAGTTTTATGTATGTAGGCTGAAGTGGACTTGGGCCGGGTCAGCCCAAGTTTAGCCCATTGCCACTCCTACTTTTACCTTGTTTTGTCGTATATGATATTCACTTTGTCTTCGTCATCACATCTTTTCAAACATAATAATTTTATATCTACTTGTATTTTAATATATTTTTTGCCAAAAAGATTTATTGGACAACCAAAACACCCTATAATATAACACACTTTTTTTCCTTTTTTTTTTACAAAACTAACAACAACTCGTGTTGGTCATTGGTTCGATGTTGTGTCCAGTTTAGAAACCACATAGATTCGAATCATGTAACTCTTGGATTTGAAGCGTGAATGCAATCTTGTAACCCTCGGAAGTTTGATTTCTTAAACTCTTATATCATTGTTTCCGAATTTTACGTCGAGTTTTGTCTTAAAATATTTTCTTACGAAGAGCGATCCAAACAGTTATGACAGTTGCACATGCTTACATCTATGTCTATCAAAGTGTGTTAATTTTGTCAAAAAAAATTTAAAAAAAAAACCCTCTGCAATTAAAATTTTCGAAGTGTGTTACCTTCGAGAAGACTTTTGCCGAGATTTTAGAGAGCCTATCAAATTCATATGCCGTCGAGCCTTTATTCTCTCAGCAATCCTTTTAAGTCAAACACCTTCATCGTTGTTTTTTTTTTTTCATCTTATTTCTGTATGTTGATTAAACGTGACACGACAACACGTCCAGTCTCCATGCGGTAGAGCCGTAGAGGCAAGTGCATGGAGGGCTCTGGGAAGGGTTCGAGACAAGGCCCATGGGTCCCGGGCGTGCCAGTGTCCCGTCGGAGGTAGGTTTGTGGGCACTCGTCGCGTAGCGTACTGGGCCCTCTATTGGGCCCACAACGCCGAGGCCTATGCGAGCGCCGAACGGCGGCCGGCCGATAGCTATCCGTTCAAATGGTCAGCAGCGGCCCATGTACGGATATAAATCAGGTGGACGGTGGAGAAGACACACCATCCATCGGCTGCCCGAGGGATGTGTGGACCGAGGGCCGAGGTGTCGGATATCCCACCCGCTTGTTTTCTTCCTTGGCTGCGGGGGTGTAAACGGGTTGGTTTCGATAGCGGAATCACATAATTCGATTTCGATAATGGATAAGGTGTTTCGATTTTGATTCCGATAATTTCGGAATCACCGTGTTTCGATTTCGATCCGGTTGCGATTCTGTTATCGAAATCGGAATCGAATCCTATAATTTCCGATTCCAATATTAAATGGCAATTTTTATTCAAAAATTCATTGATAATTCACATATAATTAATAAATTTTGATATAATGTTTTAAAACTTTATTTTTATCAATTTATATATTATATTTTATGATCTGTTTGATTTTATTTTGATATTTTTACTTTTATTTATTTATTTATTATCGAAATCGGATAAACGGAAACGGAATCACCTAATTCCGATTTCGATAGCTCATAGGATACAAAAACAGTTTCTAAACCCGTTAATTTTTATGGGAATCGAATCGAAATTTCAGATTATCATCGCTATTATTGTTGTACTGCTGTTATTATTATCGGCATAGCATCTGTTCGGAGACGAGATCGAATTCTCTCAAGAGGTCTCTTGAGAGGATTCGGCCAATTCTCCTCACATAAATAAGGAGACAGGGATATTAAATACTCCCGCATGTATATGTTAAATCATCTTTATCTTCTTATCTGTGAGGGGACTAATTGGATCCGCCCGACGGGATCCAGTCTCTTTGAAGACCCACTTGCTTAATGACCTGTTTGGTTAGAGTATCAAAAATGATACTATATTAGTATTGATATTGATATTTCTAGAAGAAGCAATATCAATATCAAAATTGATACTATTAACCAAACACCTCAAGATGATTATTAACAATATCGATTTTAAAATTAATAGTGATAGAGGTGTCAATAGCGTTACCAAACAAGGCATAAAGTGGTGAGGGTCCATCGAGATATCAAATATATATATATATATATATATATGTGCACCTCAATAGTTAGGTTGTTTTGGCTCCTCCTCCGGAAGAAGGGGGGGGGGTGTTAATTGCTGGTGTTAAAATGAAATAAAATAAAATGGCAGCTCGAAGGATGGGGAGACGTATCTTTTCGTCTTTGGATGGTTCGGACATCCTGTCGTTGGCTTTCCATTATTTAGGCCCCGAAGAGACGGGTGATCAGACCATAATCAATTAAATTATGAGGTCATCGTATCGACGAGACATGATGGTATAATTAACAGGCATAGGCTACTTAGCCCTTTGTTTGAACTTAATTGACATCTAAACTCAAGCGGTCAAAAGATTGGATATTAAAATCTTTCTTTGATAACACGTTTGAATAACACGTTTTAATCTTAAGTATTTCGTTACAAATTTTTATTTTTTAAGATAAATAATTAAATTTTTTAGTTCTACCGGAGAAACTAGGAATAAAATTAGGACCTCGCATGTTCCGTTAAGTCAAATTAAACCTCGGCTTAAACAATCTATAACATTGAAGGCAGAGGACATGCTGCTGACGCACCTTGGCACTGGTTCTTTCATCATTGGCTAACGGTATGTTTGATTGTGATATTAAGATTGATATGATATCATATTTGATATTAACATGCACAAATATTAAGTAGCTGACACTACAGAATATTAATCAAATTTAATATCTATGCAAGTGTCTGATAGAATATCCAAACAGATATGTTAACGTATTGCTCTTGGGTAACTCCGCGAACTGCAAAGTTTTCGAGGTATTCGGTTGCACGACAAATTTATTTTTTTATTATAATTTATATTTTACAATACAAATCGTTAAACAAAGATGTTTGACAATTATTATAATTTTATGTTTTAAAAGAAATTTTTTTTGAATAAAAAAGGTTTTACCGCTTTTTTTGATCTTGTTAATAACATTTTTTGTTATTATATCCCTTTCAAACATGACAACTTTATGTCATAAGTTAAGAGCGCGTACTCGACACGGCTTGATCTGTTTGGGTGGGCTTTTTTTTTCGGTCGTTTAAAATCAAATCAAACATATTTTGACATGCTGCATTTTGGGTGCCGTATACAGACCTGTGATTTCGTAAGAAAGAAAAAAAAAGAATTAAATGCCGGTATATATGAACGAAGAACCGATCGAAATCAAGTGTGTTGTGCATACTGTGAGGACAAATAGCCATATCAAGTTAGTTAATTTTTTGACATGGCAGATTAATCAACCCCTAACTCTACTCCTTCAGCTAATAACATTACGCACTTGGTTATAACTAGCGCATACGAGCTGAAACCCAGACCAGAATATTGCATTTTAATTAGTATCCATGAAAATGACGAATCTTTGAAATCAAATCGAATGAAGACCACCATTAATTACTGGATGTCTCCTCATATCCTCCCATGATTGTCGCACGGAGGACTTTCTTCCGGACAAAAAAATAAAAAAAGAAGCAAAAAGTCAGATACCGATATTCTTAAAATATTCGTAAAAAACGACTGCCCCTCCTCAACGATAAGCCGAAGCGAGCGAACCACCGGCGGACATTCCTGCAACAGCCGCGCGCTCCCTCTCTTTCTCGCTAGCTCTTCCCCCCCACGCGTGTGAGCGGCCAGGGTAGGCACGTGTGGGGAAGCACCTCCCTCCTCCACGTGGTTCACCCTCTCTCTCTCCCTCTCTCTCCTCCGGGCCATCTGCGCGTCAGCTTTCTCTCGGAGCGTACCGCGCTCGCGGGAGCAGAACGGAGGAGGCCCGGCCTCCGGGTCGAGCCGGCAACGGAGTAAGTCCGCTATCCTCTGCTCGTCGTCTCCGTCCCAGCTCGCTGTCTCGAGGTTCTCGACGTACCGCACGAGTACTCCAAGAGCGCTCTTCTCCCTCCGCAGTTCTGATGTGTTTTGTCGCGTCCGATCATTGCGCAGGAGCAGAGGCCAGAATTTCCGGTCGCCGGACATCTTCTTCTCTCCGTTTACGTGCATTCCGTCGGGCCAGAGACGGATTCAGCTTCATTAAATCCCGGCGGCGGCGGCGGCTGTGCTGGGTGTTGATCCGAGCGGAGCAGAACAAGCTTGCGGGAGATGGCGGGCAACGAGTGGATCAACGGGTACCTGGAGGCCATATTGGACAGCGGCGCGGCTCCGATATCGGGGGAGGACCAGAGCCAACATAGGGGGGCGGCGGCGTCGGGGCCGGGGGAGCTGAAGGAGAGCCCCGCCGGCGGCGGAGGGGAGGACGGCGGCGTCGTCCACTTCAACCCCACCAGGTACTTCGTGGAGGAGGTGGTCACCGGCGTGGATGAGTCGGACCTCTACCGGACCTGGATCAAGGTGGTCGCCACCCGCAACACCCGCGAGCGCAACTGGCGGCTGGAGAACATGTGCTGGCGTATCTGGCACCTCGCCCGCCGGAAGAAGCAGGTCTCTCTCTCTCTCTCTCTCTCGCCGCCTCTCCTGCTGTCAATGGAAAATTGATATCTTTCACAGGAATCAAATTACGGTTCTTTAATGAACAAATTATGGGTGTATGTGTATCATCTTGTTCTGATGTGTGCATACAGATTGTGCATTACTTTGTTCTTAAAATTCTGTTGTAATTGATAGTTGCGCTACAAAGTACGTTCCAGGTATTAAATGACTTGTTGTCTCTGTGACTGAGCTATGAACAGCTAGAGTGGGAGAACTTTCAGAGGGACTCCAGGAGGCGGCTAGAGCAAGAACAAGGGAGGAAGGATGTCACCGAAGACTTGTCTGAAGATCTGTCGGAAGGGGAGAAAGGAGATGCAGCTGGAGAGGTCGTACAGCCTGAGACACCAAGTGCGAAGTTCCAGATAAATATCTCGGATGTTCCAGTATGGTCAGATGACAACAAAGGGAAGAAACTTTATATTGTGCTCATTAGGTATGTTTCTCTGTCTCTAAATGGAGGTCTACTCTCTATACACTGTGAGTCAGCAGGTCAGTAAGGGAACTTACCGTGAATTAGCAGGGTTGAATATGTACTGTACTGACGGTCAGGATGCACATCCATTTTTTCTTTGCTCTAAATCCATGCGGCATTCAATTGCAGTCCCCTGGAGAATGGTAGCTCATGTGTGACAATTAAGGGCACATGTTTCACAGGACTAATCCAAGAGAATGGATCAACTATGTTTTATTTGATTGTATATAGCCATCAAACAAATTCCAACAGTCCTTACCGTTAAAGGTAATAACGTATCCCTGATATGCTCGACTCAGATCCAATCACTGGAGACTTTATACAGAATTATTTGGGTTCCATTATGTTGATTCCTTCTCTCCAGTCGGAGCAATTTTCAGCTACTATTCAAAAAATAGGCTTATTTTGGTAAGTGAACAAAAAGGGTTCTAGTACTTACATGGAGATTAAATCAATAGGTTTTGACAAGGGCAAAAAGATTTTTGAGCTTAGAGTACAATAGACTTAACAAGAGTTGAAACTGCATTAAAGGCTCAATCAAAGATGTCCCTGGAACTAATATTCTGAGCATCACTCGTTATTTTGTTGCTTGTGTTGTGGAAATTGTGACCATTTTTTATTAAGATATGTAACATTTGGGAGGAATAGTAGTAGAAACTGATGTTTAATTCATCTATGTTGCAAAAACAGTTTGCATGGTTTAGTCCGTGGAGACAACATGGAGCTTGGCCGAGACTCTGATACGGGTGGTCAGGTAGTTACCTTATTTCCTTTGGTGTTGGAGCATAAGCAACTATATTCTGTTTAGCAGCCATTGACATGAAATGCTCAGGTTAAATATGTCGTGGAGCTTGCTCGTGCACTTGCTATGATGCCTGGCGTGTATAGGGTTGACCTGTTTACTCGCCAAATATCATCCTCTGAAGTAAACTGGAGCTATGGAGAACCCACAGAGATGCTTACTGCAGGGTCAGAAGATTCAGATGGCAATGATGCTGGAGAGAGTGCTGGGGCATACATTATCCGCATTCCATTTGGACCGCGGGACAAGTACCTGCGCAAGGAGCTACTGTGGCCCCACATCCAGGAATTTGTAGATGGTGCTTTAGCCCATGTCCTTAACATGTCAAGGGTGTTGGGAGAACAGATTGGTGGGGGGCATCCTGTGTGGCCTTATGTGATACATGGGCATTATGCAGATGCAGGGGACAGTGCTGCTCTGCTTTCTGGTGCCCTGAATGTCCCCATGGTTCTTACAGGCCACTCACTTGGGAGGAACAAGTTGGAACAACTTCTAAAGCAGGGTCGCCAGTCGAGGGAGGACATAAATGCAACTTACAGAATCATGAGGAGGATAGAAGCCGAGGAGCTCTCCCTAGATGCTACTGAACTTGTCATAACAAGCACCAAGCAGGAGATTGGAGAACAGTGGGGTCTGTATGATGGTTTTGATGTGAAGTTAGAGAAGGTCTTGAGAGCCAGGTCCAGAAGGGGTGTCAAGTGCCATGGCCGATACATGCCACGGATGGTGGTAAGCATAAATTTCATCTTAAGTAGGCCCAGTGATAAAATTTCAAGATGCCAATGGTTGATTGTAAGTTATAAATGCTAATGAACTTTCTTCCCAAATGCTGTTCCCTGTTGCTGTCTTCCAAGGCATTGCCTGTTGTCTATCGAGTATTGTATAATCAGATATAGCAGTATGCTGATGCTATAGCTGACAAGTTATGTTGCAATAGCTTATTTTGATTGATTTATTTAGTGAAAAATAATAAATGAAGATTCAGTAAAAAGAACCAATTGAGAAAGAAAAGCAGTGATGTAATGCTATCACAAGCGTTAAACTGGTATCAGATCAACAGTGTTGATAATACATGCAGGTTATTCCACCTGGCATGGACTTCAGTAGTGTTGTAGTTCAGGAAGAAACAGCTGAAGCAGATGGAGAACTTGCTGCACTAACAGGCACTGATGTGACTTCTCCAAGGCCGGTGCCACCAATATGGTCGGAAGTAAGTGTCTCCCCTCTGAAGCGTTTGAACCCACTCCTGTTCTTCAAGCTAAAAAGGCTGTTGCTTTGAAGGTATTGCGTTTTCTCACTAATCCACACAAGCCGATGATCCTAGCCCTCTCGAGGCCTGATCCAAAAAAGAACATCACTACCCTCTTGAAAGCTTTTGGAGGATGCCGACCTCTGAGAGATCTTGCAAACCTGGTAAGTGATGAAATGAGCAGAAAGGCACAGGATGTAGATTCACCCTACTAACCCATAAATTTCTTTGCAAAATGATTAGACCCTGATAATGGGGAACAGAGATGATATCGATGAGATGTCATCAGGAAATGCAAGTGTCTTGACCACAGTTCTGAAGCTGATCGACAAGTATGATCTATATGGGCTAGTTGCTTACCCGAAGCATCACAAGCAGAGTGATGTTCCGGATATTTATAGGCTTGCAGCAAATACAAAGGTCCTTGTTGGTCAATTAAGTTATTTAATGTGGAACTATTTTGCTCAAAACATGGATTACTAGCTGATTCAATGAATTTTCAGGGAGTTTTCATCAACCCGGCGCTGGTTGAGCCATTTGGTCTTACCTTAATTGAGGTCTGTGCTGGTTCTGTGAGGTATTTCTCATTTTAAGTTTTTAACAATAGAAAACTGGAGTTGCTCAACTTCGTTCCTGGGAATCATGTAGGCTGCTGCTCATGGGCTACCAATGGTTGCTACCAAAAACGGAGGTCCAGTTGATATTCATCGGGTACACAATGTCATCAAGTTCTCAAAATATCTCGGATATCTAATTGTTTTATTCTTTAATTTGCACTTTGAAGTTTAAACCCCTCCCGGCTCCCTAGGAAAATTGGGGGCAGAGAAGTCAAGTGTGCCTTGCAGTGAACAGACCCAGTTTCATTTCTTATTGCACAGCTAGGAATGGTGGGTCTGTATTCTGATGGCCATTATTTGATCTTGTCGACAAGCAAATTCCAGTTAAAATTAAATGTTTCGGGGCAACTAATCCCTGTCGGTTCTCAATTTGAATGAAGAAATGTATTTATTGGTAGAAGGAAAAAAATACCAGAAATTTCTATCTGATTCTCAGTCTAACTCAGCTGCAATTTTAAGTTGATGTACCTTCTTGAACCCAGGCTCTGAACAATGGGTTGCTCGTTGACCCGCACGACCAGAAAGCCATAGCTGATGCGCTCTTGAAGCTTGTGGCGGACAAGAGTATGTGGCTCGAATGCAGGAAGAACGGATGGAAGAACATCCACCTCTTCTCATGGCCGGAGCACTGCCGCACCTACCTCACAAGGATCGCTGCCTGCAGGATGAGACACCCGCAATGGCAGATGGACACGCCACTAGATGACATGACGGTGGAGGAGTCCCTGGGGGATTCCCTGAAGGACGTGCAGGAGTCGTCTCTCAGGCTGTCGGTCGACGGCGAAAGGAACTCCCTCAACGGCTCCTGGGAGTACCCAGACGAGCTGGAGAAAGTCGCCGGAGAGCAGGAGGTAGACACTCAGCTGCAAGACCAAGTAAGGAAGATAATGAGCAGGTTGAGGAAACCTCCAGCGGAAGCGCATGCTGCAGACGGGAAGGCGGCCGATCACACGTCGAAGAGTCTGAGCAAGTATCCGCTCCTGAGGAGACGACGGAGGCTGTTCGTCGTTGCTCTTGATTGCTACGATGCTGCGGGACGGCCGGAGAGGAGGATGCTTCAGGTGATCCACGAACTGTTCAGAACCGTAAGGCTGGATTCCCAGCTGGCCAGAATCTCAGGTTTCGCCCTGTCGACGGCTATGCCGATCTCGGAGACGCTGGACTTGCTCAAGTCGGGAAGGATTCAGCCGACAGATTTCGACGCCATCGTCTGCAGCAGCGGGAGTGAAGTTTACTACCCGGGGACTCTCCAGTGCGCGCAGGGCGACGGCGAGTACTGCCCGGATACCGATTACGCCTCTCACATCGAGTACCGTTGGGGTTACGATGGCCTGAGGAGGACGATAGCCAAGCTGATGAACTACCGTCATGGAGAAGTCGATTCTACTTCCGAGTGTTCTTGCCCTGCGGTTGAAGAAGATGCGAAATCGAGCAATCCCCACTGCGTCTCCTTCTTGATCAAGGATCCTTCAAGGGTAATTAATCATGTTATATGACATTCGCAGACGAATTTTGTTTTTTTTTTCGCAGTGATCATATGCTTTCCTTCCCATCCCAATCCCATCTCAGGCGAAGAAAGTGGATGATTTGAGGCAGAAGCTCAGGATGCGGGGACTCCGCTGCCATCTGATGTACTGCAGGAACTCCACACGGCTGCAAGTCGTCCCGCTTCTTGCATCGCGTTCCCAGGCTCTCAGGTTCGCCGCGCAACGATCGATGAGGGGATCGATCGGCACAAAAAATGTACCATTAGGGTTATTCGATCTGAGCAGAGATCTCCGCGTGCAGGTACCTCTTCGTCCGCTGGGGCCTGAACGTCACGAACATGTTTGTCATCCTCGGAGAGAAGGGCGACACCGACCACGAGGAGATGATCGCGGGGTCTCACAAGACGATCGTCCTGAGAGGAGTGGCGGAGAAGGGCTCGGAGGAGCTGCTGAGGACGGCCGGCAGCTACCAGAGCGACGACATCGTCCCCGGCGAGAGCCAGCTGACCGTCTCCACCGCTGGGGGTATAAGGGCCGAGGAGATCTTGACCGCGGTAAGGACGGCGTCCAAGACTTCCGCTGGAAAGTGAGGAGGAAGGTTTCTCTGTGCAGAGCAGGAAACTGCATTGGTGGAAGCAGATGCATAGCTTCTGGTCTCTTCCCGTTTCTTCCCTGCCTTTCTTCCGTCTGTTCCGGTCGATCAAATCCGTCTAGATTCTGTCTTCTCGGTAAACATGGATGAACATTCTACTGTCTCTTCTGGTCGATCGAATCCGGTATAGATTCTGTCTGCTTGGTGATTCTGGACGCTGGTAATGATCAGGCATCGATTGTAGATCATGCCGATCTTCTCGGTGATCTTTCTGAGCTCCTTCAGCGCTTCCCTTTCTTGGGTTGTATTGTCTATTAACCCGGCGGTAAGAACATTTCATTTCGGGCGTAATCGCTGTCCATGGAGAGTTATTAATCTGGTAGAGGAACATATGAATACCCGAGAAATTTGAAAAAGTAGTAGGATATTCTCCATGTATCTTGAAAGAGTAAGAAATTTTCCTAACATGCATCTGTGACTTGATCACTTACTGCTGCTTTTCCTCTGGATTCTCCAACCCGTTTATCTGTTCTCCCGGAGTGGCTGGAAAATATTAAACATGCCTCCGGCTCAGTTTCCAACTCAAAAAGTGTTGAACTGAGATCTGATACCGCACGGTCATCGTGACATTTATATTTCTTCTGCACATTATTTTAATAAAGATGATAGAAAACAAATACGTGAGACACAGGCATTCACGGGTACACCCCGAAAAACATACTCCATGGGAGGCTGACAAGCAAATAAACCGATGCATTTGGCTGTTCACTCTCAACATCTGCGTCTGTGAACAAAAGATGACCGAGAACTGAAAATTGACAATTGATTTTCAACAAACCAAAGGATTAACTGGAGCAAAAGTCTATGTGCATTATAATAACAATGCAGAACGCTATGTGAAGTGTCAACAATATATGTTTGGTTGTAAGGGCCTATATACACATTACAAAGTCAGATAAACAGATCCCATTCGCTTTATATATACATAACAATCTTTATATATTCCCTCAGTTGTACACAAAGACCAGCATATGATATAGATTAGAGCTATACAATTATATGATTTCGGACATCTGCACATTTTAAGAGGAAGAGGAATCGTCATCAGGTTTGTCTGTTGTCGAATCTGACATATGAGACACACCTTGTCTAAGCAACAAATCTTTCATCTCTCTATAAATTGTCAGCTCTTTCATTGCATCAGATGTTGTCCTGGACCTTGGAAGGGAAGAACGCACGATGCCTGAGTCCAAGTGAGAATCCTGAAGGCCAACCGGCAATTCAACACTGCTGTTAATTCTAATGCCTCTTTCCCAGGTACGATGCTCTGGTGGTGTTGACCTGGTTTCCGACCGTAGGGAATCCTGGCACAACGGTTGGGCAGATTTTAGCATCATCACGAGCTCTCCGACAACTGCACCCTGGGATTTTCTTACTGATACGTGCTTTCCAGGCTTGAAATCTTCTACCGGATGCCCTTCTTCAGAAGGGTAAGTCCTGGAGCGTTTAAAATGAACATGTTAGTAGTTAAAACTTGAAAGGTTTTTTGATAAACAAGAAACAGAATTTAAACAGAGAGATTATCCTTTGAATGTGCATATAGGGGGTGGGCTAACTTCTGAAACATAAAAGTGAGCAAACAATAATCATCTTGGTCTGGTATTTCAGTAATACCGAGTTTGGTTTAACTTGCCCGGTCTGAAACAAATTATGCAACTCATGCTTCACGTGAATTTCTACCAGCATTCCAATGTGAGACATCTCTGAGTGTCTTCCTAGTTCCTGTTAGTAGTGTTTCTTTACAGGAAAAAAAGTTTTTAGTACCTGACATTCTTCACAAAAATTTGGGCGAATTCATCTTCCAAAATTTTGTTGACTTCACTAAAAATGTTCTTCATTCCCATATTCATACATTTCTAAAGATGTTCCTCATCCCATATCCATATTTCTACCTTAAATGAAAAATTAACTATCATTCCCATATCCAATTTTCTTCTCGAAGTGTAGTCCCATAACAAACGTTTAAATGTCTTTCTATGATCTTTTATGATAAGTTAGAACTTGTGGCTCTAATAATTTTCTATCATGTGAGAAAATGTTACTCTAAAAGTTGAATTCAAAGATGTTAAAGTTAGTTGAAAGAAAGAAGCTCGGCAGAAAAATCTGTTTGTAGGATATTATGCATAGGTCAACTGATAATATTATAAAGGTTAACCAATTATTTTAAAATAGGTAAAAAAGTCTAAAAAATCAGCATTGGTCAACACCCCCACTCCTGATGTAGACCGATAGAACATGTTTTTTTTCCTTCACAAGGTTACAATGATCAACTGCCAGGGTCAACTAAAATGTCCAGGAATTGTCTAATATAAACATTGAGCATTAGTCGATCTACACTGTTGGGATGGTCAACCGACCATGACATAGAATTTGATAATATTTATTAGAAATTTGTTAATTTAGGAAGGAATCTCAAATGAATCTCTTGGATATCCATTGAGGGGCAAGTTTCGAATTAAGCCTCACAATGCAACTAGGGTGTAAAAAAAGAAGATAAAAACCCTGAAAAAATCTTGTGCTCAAGCAACAAAGGGTGTTTCTTTGCAAACTCAAGTTTTCGAGAAGTAAGAACAAGGTGAAAGGAGATAAGGACTTGATAGAGATTGATCCAAGAAGGCTTTTCATCAACTCAAGGTGACGAGAAAATTCACAAGACAAGATTTGCTTACTTCTACTCTCATAAAGTTTTTATTGATCTACTGTAATTGATTGCTTAACAAATATGCGGAGATGTTATCTTTGTGTGCAGAAGATTACCCCGATATTTGTGATGATAAGTAGTGTGAATTATTTACAAGACTTATAACCATATGTGAACTTAGGATTGAACTAGTGTTGGATGAAAAATCCTCACATAAGTATATGAGATAGTGGATGTAGATCTCATTAGTGTGTTACCTAATTGATACTGAACCGCTACAAATTCAGTTCTTGTTGTGATTTAATCATTTTCTCCTACACTCCAATTCAATGTGCATGCAAATTATTGTGTGGTGAATCACTCTGGATTTAGTTCAGCATTCATTGTTGAATCAATTAAACTCCGATTTTGGAAGCAAACCCAATTCATCATCATCCTGGGTTTGCTATATCAGGTCCTACATCAAACAACTTAAAAAGATTAGTTTTCTTTGTACCCTACCCTACCGCATAAAGGGTATACCGAGTAGAAATAACCATCAGTCTTACTTTGGGCCATCTACCTAAATACAGTCCTCTTACATCATCTTTCTTTGGGTCAAATCCTCCTAATACATTATGACAGGATATTATGGGTAAGATCATCACCAGATCCCCCCCCCCGGGACTTAATAAAAGAAAAAGATGAATCATATAAACAGAAGAAGAAACAGCCTAGTAAGAGTAAAAGAATTTGAAAATGGTGACTGTTCATTAAGTCAAAAAACGTTAACAGCATAAAGAATGGAAAAAGTCTCAATTCCATCCTAAACCTTCGCAAATCTTGTAATTATATGCCAAAACTGGTACATTCAAGGATCAGCAGTTTCTCATAAACAAAATCATGTTTGCCATTTATCTGATATAACATTTGTCCCAAGATAAAAATTAAAAATCTCAGGATCTATTTCTTTACTATGATACCATGTTTATCAGGATTTCTGGAAATGTTAGAACGCACATACAGAACTTTAAAGAACCCTTGCCCCCAAAATAATGATTGCCAAGGGCCAAGAAGCCGTATATGCCCTTTAACATGATTCATGTCATGTGTGCCAACCCATTGCACTGGCCACTGATTCCAAAGGCTCAATACTTACACAAAAAGGCAAATTCTATTCTTTATTGAAGTTTTTGTGCGACAGTTAATCCCATCTATTTGGTTTGTTTTGATTGAAATACCATTATATTTCAAGTTGTACTGTAGAGAAAAAGAATGATAAACATCAGGGGCAATTGAAGCAATAAAAGGGCAGCAACTGAAGCAATAAGTTTTCCTCAAGTCAGAAATCACCTGAAATCATCATCATCCACAAATGGACAGAAAATTCCAAAATTTTCAAATTCGTCCAGCATAGACAACCTACTCAAGCTGCCACAACTTTGCAGCCTTGGGCTACTGCATGACATCATTGCTTCAGGAAGGAAAGCCTGCAAAAACTAAAGTTCTTTGATGATGCTTTAGAAGGAAGTGTAAAAACACCAAGGAAATACCTTCTGTTGATTTTTGCTTGGTGGATATGCACAAGTAGATGCTTGGGTGGCACTGCCCGGCAAGTAGGAGCATCCTGACTTTGCTCCCTTTTGTGAAGGAGATGGGGAGAAGGCGTCATTGAACAAAAAACTATTTCTCTGAGCAAGATGTATCCTCTCCGGAGCACTCTCAGTGCGCTTAAGGGTACTTAAGGAATTATGGCCAGCCAAATTTGGGGGAGTAGAAGGTGAGGACAAAAATGAGGTTGACGGACACTGACCATCAAAACTCCTTAAGTTCTGAGAGTTGTTGGCAGTCAAACTCCTTGATGGTGAATCGTTGATGGGCATATGGCTGGAAAATGGGAAGTCAGAATTCATATTTTGATACAGAACATGACACTTAGAATGAGTAGGTGAGGGTGAAGGTGAAGGAGACATAGATGATGTAGCTCGATGACTACTACCCCAGCTGGGGCGCCTGGTAAACAAGATATCCGTTGGCACATGTGCTGGAGAAGGTAGAGATCCAAACCTCTTGAGAGGTTCGGCCAATGGGCTTCCAACATAATTTGATATTAACCGAGCTGATAATGTGGTCGATGGCTCTAAGCACAGATCCTCCAAGGTCTCAAGATATGAAACTGTAAGGCAGAGCCTGCCACAAGGAGTATCAACAGGCACAAAAACAAATTGCTTCATGTCATCATCTTCTACCCGAGCAAAAGGCTCCACAAAAGAAGATATTTTGTGAGCAAGGCTATACGGACGGATTTGTCCTGTGGAACTAAGGTCCCGAAAAATCTGGTATGCAGGTAAAAGCCTAACAGTTACGTACAAAGACCTTAACAAGATAATCGATCCTGTGTACACTTTACTCTGGGCAGCCGACATTTCTGGTGAACGGGAACTTCCGGCTCTGTTTTTCTTAGAACCCAAACTCCGCTCTTTCCCCGTGACACCAGCACCTTTCCGACTCTCGTATTGCACAACCCACCTCTCAATTATTTTGTCACTTCTTTCTCTTATCATCCTAACCCCATCCTGCACGATACCCCAACAATTAGGGTTCTGATCTTTTACTGAGACATTTCTAGCAAGGCAGCCCCCTGAAGGCGACCGTGCCTGGTCCCCCTCGGAAGGTCTTTGAACAAGAATAACATCAATAACAAGAGGCTCAAAATTGCACTCGCCCACTCCCCACAGGTCCATGTTCTCCAGAGCAGCTGAGCAATCCCCGAGTGCAAGGTTGAACCACTTGTCCCTTGGGCGGACACTAGAGGTGGAGGACGAGGAAGACGGAGATGATGTCAAGGGATCTCCACTGTAACAATTGCGGGAGGACACAAAAGGGGACCGCGACTCAAGTATAATATGAAGGCTCTTCGCAAAGAACTCGGTAATTATCTGTTCAACCAGAGGGGCTTCAGAGTGCGCGTTAAACTGGGAAGACGCCATTTACATCAATCGAAAGAAACCCACGGTGAAGTGATTTTGCACCAACTTTGCTGCACTATAAAAAGAGGCCAAAATTCTGACAACTGGACAACTTAAGACTCTGTTAACAGAACAAAACCAAATAACAGCTTCAGACGGAAGCGCCCATGGATTGAACGAGAATCGCGGATTCTCTACGGCGAAGGTGAAAAACCTACAACGCCGATCGACACGAATTGACGCCGTAAGGCACGAAGTCTACTCACAAATTTCTTCCGATGCAATCCGAAGCGGGGGATCGTATACATACCCTCACCAAATATCCAAATCCAAACCTGAAAACACAAAATCAAAAAAACAAAAAAACAACAAGAAGAGTCCACTGAAGCTACGCGGCTTGCAAGCTCGACGACAGATTCGCTAACGTCTCTGTCTGGGTCAAAGGGAGAGGAAAGGAGAGTTCAAGTCCGGCCAGAACAATCTACGAGAGAACGATCGGCTTACCGTCTGCTCCCAAATCCCCTCATCGTCGCGTTTACTTCGCCGGGAACAACGAAAAGAAAAAGAGGGACATTGCAAAAATATATGGTCGTAATCCGGCGGGAAGGAAGTCAGAGCACCGACACGTCTACGTGGCGCAATGTACCGTGGACTACGGCCGTTTACCCCCTTTTGGCTTCCATTCCGTCGGCTTGATAATTAAGATTAAACTTCCCTGTAATCATCCTTCGAAACAGTCAAATCTAGATTTTTGACGTTGTTACCGTCATCACGTGGCGATTACATTTTCAACGACTCGTGGTAGGTTTCTTCAAAACTACAAGGAAAAAAAATCATCTCAAAAGCATGTTGGGATGTAAAATTTCGAAACCAAAAACATGTTACTTTGCTTTTTTTTCCGTATACCAAAGGTATATTGGAAATCAAATAAACTCCATTCCATCGAAGTTTTCTAGTTAATGGTTCATTTGATTAGAATTTTAAAAATGATACTATATTAATATTAATATTGATATTTCCAAAAATTATAATATTAATATTAAAATTGATACGAGTTGACACATATTACATAACATATTTTATTTATGGTAAACATTTTAAAATTGGTATTATTAATTAAACACCTCTTTTAATGATTGTTACCAATATCAATTTTATAATTGATAGTGATAGAAATCTCTAATAACACTACCAAACAGGGGCTAAAGTTTTGATTTGCTTGTAATTTGAATTGCTACTTGATGACCGATAATTATACTCGTTTTACATGCACATCCCTACAAACAATATAAATGTTTGACATAGGAAGTAACTTTGATATTAAGATTTGAGGGTTTTACTAAGTCTTTAAAATTATTTGTATTTTTAAATACATCGTTAAATTTTTAACAATAATTTTAAAACTTCGGAATCTTACTCTATTTTGAAATAAATTCTGCTAATCTTTTTGCAAAGGATTAATTCAACTTTAGATAATTTAACTCAACTTAAATTAGCTTTAAACTGACATACTTTAAAAACTATTTTATAAAAGAAACACACAAACAATTTATTTTCAAGACTAACCTTTTTTAATAAAAAATGGACTGCTCAAATAAGACTTTCACGATAAAAGACGAAGTCAAATTTATTAAACTCTGTTTTCTATAAAAAAAAATAGAGCCAGATTTTGAAAATTCACTAAGTAACTCTTTAAGAAATGGTATGTTCAAGCCACTTGCCAAAGTGGCACCCAATCAGTCCAGACGAAGACCTTCAGAGCCGTTTGACACCATAAAATTTTGAGAATGAATTTGATTTATCTCCTAAATTATCTCGACACTAAACAAACTCTAAAGAGCCATGAGTTCAAACCCATGATGCACTTTTAAGTTTCAAGTCTAGAATATTTTCCAAAAAACGGGTAAGTTTTGAAAATAAACTTGTTTTTTGTTAGATTTGGAGAATATGCTTAAGTGTAATGGTTTAAAATTCTCAATAGCAACACATAGCTGAAAAATTTGAGATAAATTTATTTTTATTAGAAAAGATATAAAAATATTGATAGTGTCTTGTCGTGTCAAGACAATTTCGTTAATTTAAAATAATCCCACAATAAAGCTTCGGCGCTAACGTTGATACTTGATAGATCTTTCTGGTGTAGTTATAAATGACAGTGGGCATATCGTCTCGTCGATCTGACTGAATATAATTCAAGCACTTATGATCCGAGTTCCCAAGCGGAATCGACCGGAAAAGTTAGCAGATGGGATACGAGGAGAACCCGATCCATAATCTAAGGCAGTATTGAGATGCTTCACATGTATTACCGGATTTTCAAGGCGACTGAGGACAAGGTGGCATTGGAGAGCGTCGAGAACATTTCTAAAAATTCTAGAACGTCGACCTATGTTCGGATGGATCAGACGTTCGCTGACTGAATTGAAAGTTGAGCGCCAATCTAGCCGCCCAATATGCCCCGCAGAAAGCCGAGCTCGAACACGAGAACTACACCCGCGAACGTCCCTTGAACTGGTTAATAGGGGTTGCCACCACAAGTTTGGAGAACATTAACAGACGACACAGGCAAGAAGTCGGATGAAATGCGTGTCCATGGGCTCCATACCTTCACCGCAACGGTGCCATTACACGTCTCAAGTAAGGATACTACTTACTCGAGGGAAAGGGTAACGGCAGCGGTAAGAGAGTAAGAAACAGGGGTAACCAAGGGCACACCATTTAGGCTCTCTCGCCACGGATCCGGCGGGCAAGCTGGATGTCCTTGGGCATGATGGTAACCCGTTTGGCGTGGATGGCACAGAGGTTGGTGTCCTCGAAGAGCCCCACGAGGTAGGCCTCCGCAGCCTCTTGGAGCGCCGCCACGGCGGAGCTCTGGAAGCGGAGATCGGTCTTGAAGTCCTGGGCAATCTCACGAACAAGGCGCTGGAAGGGGAGCTTGCGGATGAGCAGCTCGGTGCTCTTTTGGTACTTGCGGATCTCCCTGAGCGCGACGGTGCCGGGGCGGAATCGGTGGGGCTTCTTGACGCCGCCGGTGGCAGGGGCGGACTTGCGCGCCGCCTTGGTGGCCAGCTGCTTCCTGGGAGCCTTGCCTCCCGTGGACTTGCGGGCCGTCTGCTTCGTCCGCGCCATAGCTTAACGAAGAGATTCGCTTGCCGGGGATGAAGACTGGCGATTCTTTGTGTCGGGAAGGAGATAAGATGAAGGATCGCTAGCCTGAACGAAGGTGTTCGTTTCTTTATAGGGGATCAGACGGCAAGCACGAGGAAGCAGTCGGCGGAGACGGCTGCGCGGGAAAGATTCTGGGTCGTCCGATGGGGCAAAATAAACGGCTGGGATTGGAATCTAGAAGAGCACGCGGATTGCCATCCCCGTTTTGCTAGCTCGTTTGCTCGGGGGTTTTTTTACAAGCGGCACAGTTTTTTTTTTTTAGTGAGCAACTAACAACAGATAAAAAAATTAAGAACGTATCTGTCATCAAATTATTTACGAGGTGTTTAATTGTTTGATAAATTAAATTTTTATTAAATTTTTATATTTTTGTAATAGAAATTGTTAAAAAATATTTGACAACTATTACACTTCCATGTTTTTTTAAAAAAAACACCTTAGATAAAACAAGAGAATTTTATCTCTTCTTTGTCTTGTGATCTCCCCCATCTTGTTTGGTTGTATATGTCACACACTCTTTTTTATTATTACACTTTATTTTATGTCGTTATTTAATTTATATTTTTATTTTAACATAAAAATTTCATAAGATTATATTAAAATATTATGCAATCAAACACCTCATTAGAAGATATATCATACTTATCCCTTGCTTCTTCATATTTATCCCAGGGAGTAGAACACTCGGTGAAAGCCCTGATCTTCACTCAGAAATATCTCACTGCGACTTTCATGGGAAGTGTTAAACTCTGACTTTGTTAGACTATTTGGTATTCTAACTAATGCTGTGTATGGTTAGAGTTTCATTTTTTTGTACTATATCAATATTGATATTAATATTTTCAAATGTTGAAGTATCAATATCAAAAATAATACAAGTTGACATTTGTATCACATAATATGTTTTATTGCACTACAAATTTTAAAATTGATACAATTAATCAAACATTTCTTAATTATTATTATCAATATCAATTTTAAAATTGATAGTGACAGAAGTATCTAATAATATTTTCAAACAAGACGTAAACTTGTACCGAAGTAACGAACATCTCTCGAGAGCCCAACTTAACTTTAATGCCCTGTTTGGTTGGAGTTTCATTTTTGGTACTATATCAATATTGATATTAATATTTTCAAATGTTGGAGTATCAATCTCAAAATTAATACAAGTTGACACTTGTATTACATGATATGCTTTGTTTGTACTACAAATTTTTAAATTGATACAATTAACCAAACACTTTTTTATCACTCCTATCAATATCAATTTTAAGATTGATAGTGATAGAGGTACTTAATAGTGTTACCAAACAGGACGTAAAGTAAGACGACTATTACATCAACTTGTAAATAAACATGGTAATCTCCGTCTAATCTCAATTAGAGTCACCAGATAAGTGCAAAAAATGACAACTTTTGAATACTGACTGATTACTCAATCTTCTCAAATAAACAATGTTAAAATTTAAGATAAAGTCGAACAAGTTAAATAACACTAACTTTACCGAATAACACGCTAGTTTATGCCCTGTTCGGTAACACTATTAGATATCTCTATCACTATTAGTCTTAAAATTGATATTGTTGGTAATCATCTTGAGTTGTTTGGCTAATAATATCAATTTTAACATTTGTAATGCAAACAACACATGTTACGTAATACAAGTGTCGACTTGTATCAATTTTGATATTGATACTCCATCTTCTAAAAATATCAATATCAATATTAATATAGTATCATTTTTGATACTCTAACCAAACAGGCCATTAGATTCTGTTCGGTAATACTGTTAAATATTTTTATCACTAACAATTCTAAATTTTATATTAATAATAATCACTTAGAAATATTCGATTAACAATATCGATTTTGAAATGTGTAATGCAATCAAAATATGTTATGTGATATAAATGTCGATCTGTATCAATTTTGATATTGATAATATAAATTTTATCAATATTAATATAATATTATTTTTAATACTCTAATCAAACGGGTGTTCAACTATTTTGTAAGTCTAACCATTATATAAGTCAGACAATCACAGTAACAGTTGGAATATCAAATATCCCCCCACTTGCCCTTCAAAACAAATGCTGGAGTATTTTTGACTTTAAAGTGAAACACTTTGGCATTTTATATTACAACCAATATATATCCTGTATGTTTATATGCCCTATTTGGGTTATACGTCCAAATCGCTATTGATATTGAGATTGTTGTTACTACACAACATCACAAGATGGCTATCGATATCAATTTTGATATGTGATGGTAGTGTTTCGTTATATATAACCAAACAACGCCCGAGGTATTAAATAATGTAATTATCCAAACAATATTACATAGGTACAACCTTCACAGAAGTAGGCTAATATTCTCCGGTGCCATTATGTAATGCTGTAAGTGACCCCCGCAGATAATGAATTTCCTGTTTTCGATTATTTGATTAGTCATATGCACATCTAACATCGTTAAGATTAATGGGGTGTCCGGTTACATGATAACGGAGATTTTATTTTAATTTTTTTAAAAAATATAAGAAATTTTGTTAAAAGAGATATTTGAGATAATTTTATGTTTCAAAAATAATTTTCTTCTTAAACAAGAGAAAAGAATCTCACTTTTTCTTTTTTTTTGTGGTCCCCTATTTTGTTTGATCATGTAGGGTAGTTACTCTCTTTTATTATCACATCCCTTCAAACACGATAATTTTATCTTACGAGTTAGTTCACTTTTTATTTTGATATAAACTTTTATTATGAAAACGTAAAAAAATTTATGGTGCAACCAAACATGCCATAAGAGAAAGTATAACAAGATATTTATCTGTTTGTTACTTGTTAACTACAGGAATAGATATCTGCCAATTATTTTGTGCTATCCGTTACCAGGAAGTTCTATTCATGCATGATCAAGAGATATAAGTGACGTTCCAACACATTAAAATAAAAATAGTCATTAAGGCGGCGAAAATTATACCACACTGCAAGATAGGTATAAGTGCATCATAATTTTACTTAACATAAAATAAAAATAAAAAATAACAAAGCTGGTTTTTTTATATTATTTACAAATTAGCTTGACTCCACTTCAGCGGTCCGGAAGTTCTGCGGAGTGCGGCGGCGGACGGCGGCGACAGACGGGAAGAAGCCATCGCCTTCTCGTCGTCGATCCCCCAAAAGATTACGCGCTCTATACACTCTTGGTTGTTCTCGACGTTCGAAGGGGAAAGGTAAATCTTTTCGATCCCTTCCAACTCCAGTTGCGATGGATCGATTATCGACGTTGTAGTTTTCAATTGGTTGTGACTTGTGAGCTCCTGACTCGTGCGCTTGGTTTCTCTGCATTCAGGTCCATCGAGTTGCCCACTCTCGGCAGATCCCATGTCAGTATGAGCTTTGCTATCTTTTTTGTTTATTTCTCTTCAATTTATATGTTAGAAGTTGATTGGGAGTAATTTTATTATGTTTCAACTTCCAAGCGCTCCTCTTTTGGGGTCGGATTTAGGCTCAATCTGCGATTGGTTTTGACTAGTTCACTGTGTGGCGGGTTCATACGAGTATTAAGTAGGAAGAGAAGGATCTCCCGAAAGAAAGAACTAGTAAGCAAAGTAGTGGCGTTTTTTGCCCAGGATTGTTGTGTAGTTCAGTAATAGGTTAATTAAAATTTGAAACATTTCTGCCGGAGTTTTCTCAAGTATCATGAAAGCAGTGCCATAGGATGCTCCTCATACCAACATTTAACTGGAAAATCACAACTTCAGATCAATGCTTTCCTGCTTGCTCACTACATGAGAGCACATTTTACTATCACATCATACACACTCTATTGCACTCATCAAGGGTGTTGGTTTTATTTTTTTTCTTTTGAACATGGCCAAGGTAGGCCAAAGTTATATCAACAGAATCAAATCAAGTTACATAGAGAAGGATGAAAAAAGGAAGGTAAACATCTATCAAGATGGTAGAATCAAAACAACCTCACAAGGAGAAAGATCTCAGAGTTAAGAATTTATCCCTAAAAGAGGCTCCTTAACATGACCGTCGGAGTGAGCAAAATTCCAATATTTGACTAAAGCCCTCAGCATTTGGAGTATCATGCCATGTCTGTGGTAGTAATTATAAAAAATTCTCATATTTCTTGTGCGCCAAGTAGTACAACGCATAGTAGGTGTCACAGGCTTCCATAATCTTAACTCTGTAGATCAAGGATTCAAGGATGGCCAAATTTGCATTAAGTTTGTAGTATTGCTAGGTTCTGACCATTGAAGATTCTAACTCTTGAAAAGGATTTGCCAAAGGCACCTAATGATCCTGCACTATGTAAACATGTGGTCAATATTTTATTTGATTCCACATAAAACACTGTAATCCAATTCGACTGAGAGTATCTTTTGAAGGTAGCACCTAGTGGAGAGTCTCCGTCTACCAATGTTCCATAAAATAGCTTGGTTTTGATGGGGAAAAGTGGCTCACAAACAAGTTGACTCCATTGGACCTCCTATCCTTCACAAAGCATTTTAAGTGTGGATGACTTGAGTGAGAAGCTCCGAGTTTTGCACGACATCCAAACTAATCTATCTTCTTAGTCCTCAATACATTTGCGATCCTCCAAGAGGTCCAACATGCTAGCCACAGATTTTCTCCTCTTTCACGTTCCCTTTGAAAGCGAAGCTCTACTTGGCTCTCTCATCCCAGTAGCACCATACCATAGGGTTAGGATCACATGTTAGAATAATTCCATATTGGATCTTAGAAAAAGAATTTGTGAGGGTAGAAGAAAGGTGCCCACTCCACTCATAGCTTTAAGGTTTTGAGTTGTATGATTCATTTGTTTAACATGGCATTAAAACCAGGTTAGTTCGATTTGGGCCTTATGTGTTTGTAATCCATATATATATTTTATCATGTGGTAGTGCTTGATAAAAAAAAGATATCGACCTGCATGTGAGGGAACATGTTAGAATAATTCCATATTGGATATTATAAAAGAGTTTTCGAAAATATAAGAAAGGTTCCCACGCCATTCATAGCTTCGAGGTTTTGAGTTGGATGCCCATTTGTTTAACATCGTAACTTCAACAAAGACGGGTACATAAGATCCAAGGAGGCATACCCAATCCAAAAATTGGATATTTTTATTTTCCAGATTGAAGAGGATGATGGTAGAACAAATCCCAGTCATGGAGGATGCACAAACAAAATAAACTATATTGTTCTGTCATCTGAACATGTACCATTATACATCAACGGGTAATGAAATAGCTACTTAAGATTTACCTAGTAATGCATTTATTTGCCCTCCACATAAAAGGAATCTGGAGGTACAAAGTATTTTCTTGGACAGCTGGGTATGGGGATATTAAAAAAAATTGGGTCATGGATAGTAGGTGTGTTCTTGGTTCAGTTTGGTCCAGTTCGGGACTATTTCTTTTTCCAAACCTAACTTAACCGAATCATACTCTTAAATTGAACCTGTTCAATTTGGTTTGGTTTGATTTGAAACCAAAACCAATTATTTTTTTAAAATAATTAATTATTTGTATATATACTGATGTTCAATTATAAATAATTAATATAAATATTATTTTATTTATAAATATATAAGTATCAATTTTAATGAAAAATATAGTAATATTTTTATTATATTTTAATTTAAATCTGTTTCATTGGTTTGATTTGGTCTGAAAGAGTCCAATACTGTTCAAACTAAACTAGTGGTTCAAATTGAAACACACTGAACCAGACCTGTTCGTCGGTTTGGATTGGTGGTTTGAACCATTTTATGCACACTGCTAATGGATATATCCACAATCTAAACAACTCAAAAACGTCAATTAGATATAGTCTTTGCAGAGCCATTTTTAAACTTTTTATCACTTCTTAAGATTTACATTCTACACCTGAGGGAATGCCGGAGTTGGCTCAGAACAATATTGCTGTTCAGTATAATATGCTTCCTTACTTTCTAGATGAGGTCAGTGATCTAGTTTTAGGACACGGAGTCCACACCAATTGACATACAAGCTCCCAGAAATCAAAATACAAGGGATATCAGTTGGCATGGTGAAAATGGATAAGATCTTTGACCAACTGTTGAAGAATGGGCAGTTAAAGCTTGAAGATGGTCATGTCCTTCCATCAGCTGATAGACTTCAGTATTGATTGTTAACAAAGACTACCTCATGAATGGATACATAGGGCCAGTTGGTAATCACGGTGATTGTCAAGGCTTGTTACGCTTTTGATTAGTTCACTTCCTTGTAGGTTAGAAGTTATAGGACACTTAGCATCGAGCTCCATTTTGCGTTTAGTTAATTTTACTTTTCTAATCGTTGTGTTTAACTGGGCCATAAATTTTGTTATTCTCTCTTTTATATTTTGCAACAGGAGTGGCATCTATTATGATAGTTTTCTTTGTTTCTCTGTGTTTATTTTTTTTCTCTGTTAGAGTTACTATCTTTCTCCATATATGTATGTAAAGATAAAGATTTCCACAGGGCGGATGAGGAGCTAATTGATCCTAAAAGGTTTCTTGAGGATCGCTGCAAGCCTGTGTGTGTAAAATACCTGGTGGAGTATGGGGTAACATTCAAGATGACACTTTGAAACTCCCTATCTCACATTCTTCATTACGTCTATTTTATTGCATGAAATCTTTTATTATTTTGTTATATTCAGGAAATACCTTTTGTATTGAAGGTAACCAAAAAACCAAGGCTGGATCATAATCGCACCCTCCATCAGCTAGGGCCAATCCTCAATTCTTGTTCTGGAATCCACAAGGGTTCAGTCTGTACATGCAGAATTATGATTAGATGGCCAATTCCATCCCTCATAGACTGGTTCCATTGTGGATCAGAGGATTCTGCAACAGTCCGATATTTAAGAATGTTAAAGAGTGTAAAAATGCGGTGTTGCCCTCTCCACTCATCACCCGGAAGTTTTGGGCTGGATGACCTAATAAATAGAACATGGTTTCAATCCCATACTAGCATGGGTCTGTGTACAACCCATCCTTGTAGCACTGATGACAACGAGGAGGGGGCATATTAGACCAATTTGCAATCAGGAGTATAAAATGTTGTGAAAGTATAATTTGATATCATCAACATAAGGATCTGAGCTAGTTGCACTGAGCTAAACATGAACCAGACGAGAGTCAGTTGTTCCAACTTGAAAAAGAATGAGATAGCGTGTTGGCTTTTAAACAACAAGTGCATTTGATGACGAGGCTATGTTACCCTCAATTTCATTGCGCACATGGCCTATTCCTTTCCTGTGCATTGAAACATACAACCTCTTCTCTGTTTCCAATGTTACTCATCACCTAAAGGCATTCCGTAGGCATTTTTATCGTCCCGATTTTGTTTTCATGATCTATATGACATGTGATTTTCTGTTAAAAACAGATTGCCTGCCAGCATTATGCCGTTGTAGCTTTCCGACTTTTTCGGTAAAATAGTTAAGCTTGAAGCATTTAGATGAGGTGTATCTTTTTTTTCCCGTAGAAATGTGTTGATCGGATTAAGGATGATGAGAGTGCGAACAAACACTGCACGGGGCAGTACTTCGATTACTGGTCATGTACCGATAAATGTGTAGGCGACCCTTCCTCGACCATTACCTACTTCATTAAGAAATCGAGCTTGATCTGATTCATGTTTGACCTGCAGGTTGCATCAAAACTCTTTGAGAAACTGAAGTGACTTTGGTGCTTCTTTACACAGGTCAGCTTTTCTCACCGGCTTTAATACCCCCCACGCCCGCCGCACACCAGCATCATTTTTGCTTCTCAATATTTCCCATTGCAAAGTGTTCGCCAACGCCCTTCTCATGAAATTTCATCACATTTTTGCAGGCAGTTGTATTGTATCCTCTCGTCTGCTAAATTTCTTTGCGGGAAATAAAGTCAGGATTTCTTACGCCTTCTTTATCCTGAAACCAGACACATATTTTACTCTTGTTCTTGCAGAGATTTACATATGATCGTCAACATGCACCTACGTTGACCTCCGTTCAACTAGCGGATTCGCGTCATCCTTTCTTTTTATCTGAAATGTTGTGCTTTTATATCAGAAAGCCAGGATTTCTTGCGCTTCTTAATAATCATGCCTTTACTCGGTCTAATTATAGAGGAAATTGAATGGTTTATTCGAAATGCAATTTGAAGTTTATAAAAATACGGCGATTGAAGCTCTTAATCGTTGATATTCTCCATGTTGGGTGATACTAAAAAAAATGCAGGTTTTAATGTATTTACTGCGATCTCTTGGTGTTTGGTAGTTTTCAATCGTTGGCAAACTTCATCCGAGGTTATTGATCGTGTGAATTGTGATGCATTTTTTTTGCACATATGTCATCAGTTAATATGTTACGATGAAGTTTATAACGATTCAAAAAGTATATATGTATATATTTATAAATCATCATTACTAGACGTCTTTTTTTTTGTTAATTTTTATCGTAGAGCTATAGTTCGGCATGATTTTTTTTAAATGCAACGTACATTTTAGTTCTTTTTTGACGCTATGCAGATATTAAAATCTCAAACCAATATCTTGTTGATTTATAGATTGATATTAGATTTATGAACATAAAATCAATATTATCAAATATCAAAAGTAACATTGGATGGAAGGCCCCGATGTTACGATCAGACAAGCTGTAATACCCTGTTTGGTTGCAATGTTAAATTAGATGCCATATAAGATTCAACACTGTTTTTGGATGATAAAAATAATAAAATATTATATAAAAGTGAGTACTTTATGTGAGAGTTGAGATTGAGTGTCGAAATAGTGTGAAGAATAATATGTATGTATGCATCAATATCTGTATCAAATTTATTACAACTCGTAACTTATTTTGCAATATCCGTAAAAAACAATATAAAATTTAAAACTGGTGTGGACTAATCAAACCATGTGTCATTATTATCAAGATCAAAATCTATGTAAACACACGAGCCTGGTAGCCTAACCAAATGGTATATCTTGGTATCAGGACGGGCGTTATGGTCATGTTTTTTGTGAATCGAAAATCCTACGATTTGATACTGATTTTCGATCTTGCAAAAAAAAAAAAAAACACTATGTTTATGATATGCTTGTTTATCATATATTATTGTACATTTTTTTGAATAAATTTAAAATAATATATAATATAATTAAAAACATAAAATACCATGCTTAGTTAGGGACTGTGGTTATGTGTAGCAAAAAAATGTGGATAATCATGAGAAAGAAAGAAAAAAGTATGGCGCCTTTTCTTTGATGTAAGGAGCAATTCTATACAAAATTCATAATTTTATCGGGAACATAAAACACTTCCTTCGACAAGTTTTTTGTTTGAATTATAATTTATAGAGAAATATATTTTTATCACGCAATCAAACAATATTATTCATGTAAATTTGTTATTTAAAATTTTAATATCGAATCAAGCAGGAAAATTCTGGAACCGTGCCCGTCCCTCGGGTCCCTGGTGGCCTCCTGACCGTTGGATGGATCGGATGGTCAATGTCCACGAATCACATCCTGCGGTAAGCGATCCAGAAAGTACAAGCGGAGCGCTCGGGCGCGGCGGGCGCCGGCGGAAAGCAGGAACAGCGATCTCTTCCTGCTCTTTGTTGATCCCTCTCCGGCTTTGGCGAGAAAGGTATTAGTATTCCTCTTCGAGTCCTTGAAACCCCCATCGCAATCGGGGTATGGTATGGCGGATCTGTAGAAACTGCAGTTTCACCTAGGAAAATTGATTTAAATCCAATTTCTTCGAATTCCTGACGTGTGCGTTTGATCACTCTGCTTCCAGGCGTATCGAGCTAATCACTCTTTGGTTGACGGCCATGTAAGTATGAGATTTGCTATTTTGTCCTTTATTTATATGTAAGAAACGTGATGGGTGATTTGGTATGGCCATATTTCATTCAACTGCCCCAAGTGCTCCACCTTATGGTGTTGGATTGCGTTGCCTCACGATGTGGTGGGTTAGTTTCGCGACGCGGTTTCTTTGTACAGTGTGAAATATGTATAGGAGAGATGCATTTTGGTGTTTGGGTGTAGTGTGGTTTAGTAATAGGCGAGCAGTACATATCTGCTTTAGTTCACGATGATAGCATTTGAGTGGTGTCACGAGATGCAGAACGTGCCATTGAACGGGAGAAATCAAAAGTGGAGGTCCGTCCTGTCCTGTTCATCAGGAAATTGTATCATCTAAAAACCATGAAGGCTAGTGTGGCAGTACAATCTGACTTGTTCGAAACAGAAAACAAGAATGATAGGTTCACAAGAAAATAGTACTTTCAACACTGACATTTGACCTCTGGATCATTACTATCATAGCGACTATAAGTTATATATGGGTACAGTATGCAAGCAAGAATTGTCATCTCGGATCTCAACTTCATCTTGGAACGGTGAACATGAAGAGATCTCACAAGATTCTTGAAAAAAATCTTGTGAGATCGATCTTGGACTTCATTTACGTAGAGTATACATTACCTAACAATATAAATAAGAAAAAACCGAAAAAAACTAAAAACAAGCTCATAGATAGGTTTCTATAGAGTTTACGATCCGATTCTATCTATTTTGGGTTGAATCAGTACTGGAATCTGGTGCCGAGGCAGTGCCACTGCCGTGGCAGTTTCGTGCGGCATCTTTTCTGCCTGATAGGGCGGGGAGGACCCGGTATGAGCTGGATCTGCATATCTGATGAAGTTATGTGGTTTTAGTCTCCATTACTCTAACAAGCCAATCAAAGGAACCTTTACTATTACACCTTTGGTGTCATTTTTGTGTCTTCTAATTTGAGTCTTCAAAAGCATCCACAGATGAACATTTGGGGTTATGTGGAGTCACAATGGTGGCCATTTAAGCCCTAAGTTTGAAATCTCTCTGCAGCTTTCTTATTGGTCCATTTTCTGGACATCCAATAAGACAATTTTTCTATGCATTTTTTTATTGTGCTATGCACACTTTGTTACACTCCCCAAGGGTGTCAAATCTTATTGGACTATTCAAAGTTAAAACCCTAGGACCCTTGATGACCAGTAGGGAAATGTAAAACAAGTGAACCATGTAATGCTGTACCAAACGAGGGAACCCCCATAGATAATGAAATCCGTGTATTCGATTATTTGATTTGTCTTATGCACGTCTAATATTGTTGGGATTAAGAGAAAATACAACAAGTTATTTATCTGTTTGCTATTTGTTAACTACAGGAATAGATATCTGCAAATTATTTTGTGCTCTGTTGTCAAGAAGTTCTATTCATGCATGATTAAGAGGTATATGTGACGTTCCAATACATTATTAAAATAAAAATAGTCATCAAGGCGGCGGAAATCAAACCATAAAAGAAGATATAAACTATTAACATTTATAGAAATTATTCACAACACTGCAAGATAGGTCTAAATGCATTTTCATCGTAAAATTTCTCAACGTGACATAAAAAATTTAAAAATAATAACAATGCTGATTTTTTATTTTTTTTTACAAATTAGCCTGACTCCACTTCAGCGGTCCGGAAGTTCTGCGGAGTGGGGTGGCTGACGGCGGTGACAGACGGGAAGAAGTCATCGCCTTCTCCTTGTCAATCCCCCAAAAGATTACGCGCTCTATACACTCTTGGTTGTTCTCGACGTTTGAAGAGGAAAGGTAAATCTATTCGATCCCTTCCAACTCTAGTGCCGATCGCGATGGATCGATTATCGACGTTGTAGCTTTCAATTGGTTGTGAGCTCCTGAATCGTGCGTTTGGTTTCTCTGCATTCAGGCCCATCGAGTTGCCCACTCTCGGCAGATCCCATGTCAGTATGAGCTTTGCTATCTTTTTTTTATCTGTTAAAAGTTGATTGATGTGGGAATAATTTTATTATGTTTCAACTTTTGAGTGCTCCTCTTTTGGGTTGGATTTGGGCTCAATCTGCGATTGGTGTTGACTGGTTCACTGTGGGGCGGGTTCATACGGGTATTAAGTAGGAAGAGAAGGATCTCCCGAAAGAAAGAACTAGCAAGCAAAGTAGTGGCATTTTTTGTCCAGGATTGTTGTGTAGATCATTAATAGGTTAATTAAAATTTGAAACATATCTGCCGGAGTTTTCTCAAGTAGCATGAAAGCAGTGCCATAGGATGCTCCTCATGCCAACATTTAACTGGAAAATCTCAACTTCAGATTATTGCTCCTCATGCTAACTAAATGAGAGCACATTTCACTATCACATCATACACACTCTATTGCACTCATCAAGGGTGTTGGTTTTATTGTTTTTCATTTGAACATGGCCAAGGTAGGCCAAAGTTATATCAACAGAATCAAATCAAGTTACATAGAGAAGTATAAAAAAAGGAAGGTAAACATCCATCAAGATGGTAGAATTCAAAACAACCTCACAAGGAGAAAGATCTCAGAGTTAAGAATTTATCTCTAGAAGAGGCTCCTCAACATGACCGTTGGAGTGAGCAAAATTCCAATATTTGACTAAAGCCCTCAGCATTTGGAGTATCATGCCATGTCTGTGGTAGTAATTATATAAAATCCTCATATTCCTTGTGCGCCAAGTAGTACAACGCATAGTAGGTGTCACAGGCTTCCATAATCTTAACTCTGTAGATCAAGGATTCAAGGATGGCCATATTTGCAAAAAGTTTGTAGTATTGCTAGGTTCTGACCATTGAAGATTCTAACTTTTGAAAAGGATTCGCCAAAGGCACCTAATGATCCTGCACTATATAAACACGCGGTCTATATTTTCTTTGATTCCACATAAGACACAGTAAACCAATTCGACTGATAAGGCCTAATAATGTGACTAATAAAGCCTACAGTGCCATATTCTGCCATCTGAGGGCGTATGTACCAGAAATATGCCAATCTGTTATCGATAGCTGCTTAAAGATTTACAAGGTAGGGAATTTATTTGTCTTCCATAGAAAGGGGTCTAGAGGTTACAAACTGTTTTATGGCATTAGTATGGGGTCATTAAAGTTATCCTGCCATGGTTGGATCCACATACTTACAAATTGAAAAGAAACAAAATTCTGGAGGCCAATTCTGTATGATCTGTTAATTCTTAAGAAGTATAACAAATATTACCTCATTGACAAATACAGAGCCTGTGTATTTGATAATTATGGTGATTGTGAAATTTTGGTATGCTTTTGAACGGCTTGCTCCTGTACGTATAAGTTTAGATGACACTTTGTACGGAGTCCACTCATTTTTATTCAATTACCTTACACTAACCGTGCTGGTCTTTAGTTAATACATACATATTTGACCTTTTTTCTTACAATTTATTTCTCTAGCTTTGTACCATCATACCATGGGTTCTTGATTGTTCTATGATATTTTCCTCTTGCTTTCTGTGTTTGTTTCGTTCTCTGTTTTTACACTTTTTTATTCTGTACAGGGCAGATGAGGAGCTTGTTGATCCAAAAAAGTATCTTGAGGAACGTTGCAAGCCAGTATGTGTGAAATACCTGGTTGAATATGGGGTAACCTCTGATATGGGCCTCTTAGATTTCCTACTTTCCTTTCTTTTTTATTGTTACAATTTTGTTGATCCAAAAAAGTTCCTGGAGAAATGCTGCAATCTTGTACTGAAATACCCAGCGGAGCATGGGGTAACATCTGAGATGACCCTATGAAATTTTTTATTTTACATTCTTCTTTGGCGTTTAAAGTAGTTAGATGTATATATATATATATATTTCAATTTCCAATGGGCATGTTGCTCGTGAGCAACATGCCACTGTAGCTTCCTCAGAAATATGTTTAATCCAGAAGAATTATTTTGTATGTACCGACGTGAATGAATTTTATTTTTCCTGTAGAAATGTATTGAGAGAATTAAAGACGATGTGACAGGGAACAAACACTGCACTGGGCAATACTTTGATTACTGGTCGTGTATTGATAAATGTGTAAGTGATATCCCTGGACCATTATTTGTTTCAGTCAGCTCAGTAATTGGAGCTTGATCTGCATCGTGTTCAACCTGCAGGCTGCACTCAAACTGTTTGAGAAACTGAAGTGATTGAATGCTTCTTTGTAGGTCAGTTTTTTCTCTTTTTTTCTGAATCGCTTTTACTACTACCCCTGCCTTACTTTTCAAGGTATTTTATGGCATATTCTTGGCCAAATGCGAATGCGTCATGTATTTTATGCCGTCTTCTGAGTCCTCCGATTTAGTTGAGGAAATTCTACGCAATGTGCTTGGAAAAAGATTGCATGTGGAATGCTAACACGGGAAGGCCGATGGGTTTCTTCTTCTTCTTCTTCTTCTTCTTGCAGGCAAGTGTTTCCTCCGATCCCTCCGAGACGTCTGCTAAACTTCGTTGCTCGGAAAGCTCCGTTCCGGAGGGGCAGGAAGCTTGGATTTTCTACGCTAAAAGCCCGAAGCCAGCAGAATAATTTTATGGATTTGTTCTCTCCTTCCTGGAAAGATTTTTGCGTATGATCCTTGGCATGCGCTTACGGTAAATTTCATTCAACTGGGGTGTCGGCCGTATCTCTTTGCTACGACTTTACTCTTTAGGTTCGTATTTAAGGAGAGCCGCTACCAAGCTGGAGAAACTGGTGCAATTGCATGCCCGCTACCATGCTTGATGATATATAATCCAGCCTTTGTGAAATTGTAGTGGAGATTGGACGGATCTGTTTGAATTCGCTTTGAAGTATTTAGTGCAAGGTATGATACTTCACCGGTGATTCGGGGGCGGGGGTCAAATTCCAACATTCATTCGACGTGTTGCGTGGGTGATAATTACATTTACTAAATGCGCTTAAAATTCCGCATTTTTATTTTGACTGAATCAATTTAATATTAATTTCAGACAACTTGGCAGAAATATAAATCTATTTTTAAGAATAAATCAGAGTTATTAATTATTACATTTAATTCTCCGGCAAAAGTATCCCCAGTGAGCTCTATAACCAGTCATGCAAGTTTGATGATATAATAGGGGAGTATGTATGGACAGGCTGGGTAGAATGTTAGATTTTGTACGTAGCAGGTAGAAGAAGATGCTCTTTAATTTAGATATTCGTGGGATTTATCAGTGAAATGTATCACATCGCAATACATACAAAATAAGTGAGTTATGTGTATGTGTTGGAGCTAAAAAGTTTTTTTTGGTTATCAACTAAGTTTTTTCTTCTTTGGAAAGAAGTTATCAACACCGAGTCGCAATGGGTTTGGCACCCAACACGTTCTCTCCTTGGAACTTTTAAGTGGGTTTCACCCTCAAAGAGTCATTTTCTCCGTCCCATCATGTGTTGCATTGTAGTCATGCTCTCTCTCATAATAGGTGGTAAAAAGAAAGAAAGACGGACATTCGGGCAAATGCCTGCGAAGTAATATTGTATACCATGCTTCTGAGAGGATCCATGACGATGCTCCTCAAAGGTAGTAGGATACCGCTGGGCAGTGCTCTTTGATCATCTTCGTGCCAAAGTGGAGAAGCTACTTAATAAATAATGTAAAGTAATCCTGCGCATACTCATTGTTAATAGTAACATTCGAATCGACCTGGACGCGAGCGAGCAGGCACGAAGAAAGGGTCCGAGCCCGCTTTGTTGAGCGGGTGCGAGAAGCATCCGGAACCCTCGCCGGCGGTTCTCCGTCCGGCGGCCCTCACCGGCGGCGTCCCCGTCCGGCGGCCCCTTTCGGCAAATCCCTCTCCGGGGTTTTCCCCCTGTCCGGCGGCCCTCGCCGGCAGCGGTCTCCTCCTGTCCGGCGGCCCCCTTTGGCAAATCCCTCGCCGGCGGCTTCCCCCTGTCCGGCGGCCCCTTCGGCTACCGTGCAGGCAACCCACCCTGTCCGGCGGCACCCCGTTCGGCGATCCCCTTCGGCATCACCCTCGCCGGCGGTTCCTTGTCCGGCAGCCCTCACCGGCGGCGTCCCCATCCGGCGCCCCCCCTTCGGCAAACCCGCGCCGGAGGTTTCACCTGTTCGGAGGGCCCGTCGGCAACCCCTCGCCGGCAAATTTCCCCGTCAGGCGGCACCCCCGTCCAGCGGCCTTCGTCTGGCGGCTCCCTCACCGGCGACTCCCCTTTCGGCGGTCCCGACAGAAGGAGGATCAGGGGTTGTCCGGCAGCCTCCGGCGGCCTCTTCGGTAAACGCTTGACAGTAGCATCCGGCACTTGAAGACTCTCCTCCAGCACCTTTGTCGAGTAGTTTCAACAAAGTTGTTTTGAGGTCGTGTTAGGTTTGGGAGGGAGGGAACTCCCTCCCACTCTCCCTTTTCCAACACTTTGTCTAAAATTTTTTTTAGGCATTTTGTACATTTTTGTTGTGTTGGATCTGTGGAGATCGGCTTACTTAAGTTTGTTCCGTTTTTTTTCTGCGTCAATGTTGTATGTAGTCCAAAGACCGGGTTATGACTCAAACTTTATCATCTTTAGCGTTTTAGACGCTAAGTCTCTCCCGAGACCGTGGGTTTGGGCTTTCTCCACTCCCGTTTGGAGTGATCTTCCGGTCTCGATACAGTTTTCAAACTCCCTTGAAGGAGTTCTTTCTTGTACCATCCGACCATGATTGCACCTGCGTGTGCTTGTCATCTCGTGGTGGTACAGTCTCTCCTTAAAAATTTCCTTTTCCAAGATCACTTTCTTGATGACTCGGTCTAGAGTCTTTGTTGGTTTACCTTTCTCTCTGTACAAACTATGTATGCTCTTTAGTCTTGTTTAATGAATATGGTCCTGTTTTCTTCAAAAAAAAAACATTCGAATCAACCAGTATTAAACTATTGCGTTTGGTTACGCGGTAACATTATGTATTTATTGTTATGGTAAATTTTTACATTAAAATGAAATTCGGTAAATACATAAGATGATCATGTTTGGTAACATAATATATACGAGGATAAAAATAGTGGAGATCATGTATGAGGGCATGGTCTGATTTGGTTTGGTTTTTTGAGTTTTTTTTCTAAACCAAACCAAACCGAACTACCTCTTGAAACCGAACCGAATCAAACCGCTAATTCTCTAAACCGAACCAGACCAAACCGAATTTAATTCGGTTTGGTTCGGTTTGGTCTGCGGTTTGGGCTTTTAATGGACAAGTTATAGTTTGTTTATTGGGCCTTTTATAATTTTAAACAAATTTACTTGTAAACAACTTGTGAACATGATTTTTAAAAAAACAAAATTCAAATTGTACTATAAGAAGGCCCGTAAGTTAACAACATTTATTTTGCATCACATTTTAAAAAAAATTGAATCAAGCTAGTTTATATGTAACTTAATAAACGTAAAATTTGTAAAGATCTATCAACATCAAGTCATCAAGTGGTAAATAAATCTTAAAGGATCCAACAAAATAGATGAATACCAATATAAATCAAAGGTATGTTTTTGTCACCGGACGGGAGGCCCTCTACTTTGGTCTCTGCAACTGCAAGAACCGGACAGCCCTCTGGAGTTTGGAGTCTGGCCTAGTGGCCTTTGCAATTGCAAACACTGGAAGGGTCGAAGGGACGGGGAGGCCAGCCCTCTGGAGTCTGGACTGTGCCTGTGCGTCTGCAAGCGCCGGATCCAGATGAAGCTGAATGCGGCAGAGTGGCAGACTCTCACGGCCTCACTCTCTGGCCTCTGCTCAACAGCTCAAGGAGGAGATGCAGGTTGCAGCCGCCGGACTCGAGGAGGAGATGCAGCCGCCTGGAAAGCCTGCCGCCGCCCGCCGGAGCCCGGAGGTGAGGGCCGTGAGGTCGCGGCCTCGTGAGGGACGGGGAGGGCCGAGGAGGGCCGACTGCCGAGGGACTCGCGAGGGACGGCCGACGGGGAGGGACGCTGGGACGGGGAGGACCGGCGGCGGAGGAGGGTGATGAAATTTGGGAATTTTCAGGCGAGACGCGAGAGGGCGAGGCGGCCCAGGCGGGGACTCGCGAGTCGCGAGGGTTATTTTTAGGGTTATGTTTACCGCTTTGCCCTTGTCTCTTTTGTTTTATTACGTAAAATAGTGAAGCAAAGATAAAAAATATAATGAGCATTATAGACATTCGGTTTAGTGGTTTGGTTCGGTTTACGTAGGAAGAAAAACCGAACCAAACCGTTTTACTTAAACGGTTCGGTTTGGTTTGGTAAACCATTTTCTGCTGTCTCTCAACCCGAACCGAACCGATCCGAACCCGTCGGTTCGGTTCGGTTTCTCGGTTTGAACCGTTTTATGCCCACCCCTACGTATGACAACCACTACATGTATATATATATAATAGCCTAGATAAATATGACAACCACTACTTATATATATGGTCTAGACAAATATCCGGACGCACAAAATTTTAGTGAGACCCATATATAATTTATCAAGATGGTTACACAGATTTTTTTTACATCTACCGTACGTACGTACGTACGTGTACGTACATACCCAGCCATCTACACATATATAATGAAATTATATGTATACCGCACACAAGTATACGTACTGCACCTTCAGTATCCACTCCAGTAACCAAGCAGCAGATTTTCGGGTTGCAGAGGAGTTTTGATGGTATTACCGATCAGCGTCGCCGGTCGCGCCTGCCGGCGGCTTTCTCCGGCGGCCTGCGCTTGCACGGAAATCTTCCGGCTGCAGGTGGGGCACGACGGCCGGAACCTCAGCCACCGGTCGATGCAGTTGACGTGGAAGCCATGGCGGCACCGGGGAAGCACCCGCACGTACTCCCCCGCGGCCAGCTCCGACAGGCAGATCGCGCACTCGGCGTCGTCGTCCTCCCCGGCGAGCCGCAGTTCCGGGGAGAAGGCCAGAGCCGGCAGCGTGCTCGGTGCGGCGGCGGCCTGGTCGGCCTCGGCGGAGAAGATGAGGCTGGGTCGGGGAGTCGAGCACCGGAGAGCACAGCGGACGACGGAGTTCAGGGCGAAGGCGGAGGCGACGGCCAGGAGGAGGAAGGCCGGCACGACGACGACGCCCGCGTCGAAGCGGCCGTTGCTCGGGATCAGGTCGGAGGAGACGGCGGAGGGCGGGGGTGACGGCGACTCCGTGCCGGGGTGTCGGAGGGCTCGAGGGTGCGGTACAACTGGCAGCAGCAGCAGCCGCCGACGGGAAGGGACGGCGATGCCCCCCCCGTCCGGCGACTGCGACGGCGGAGGCGGAGCAGAGAACATGTTCTTCCTCCTCCCGAGTCGTCTGACCTAACCAAGCCAAAGATGCTCTCTCTCACCCCCCACCGTCCGCTGCTCTGCTGCTCTCTCTCGTCGTATATAGGTGGCGAAGACGGGACCAGATCCTATGTGCACATCAATGCACACCATTTCGTAAATTCATCTAATTATGTAATCAAATTAATTATTTTAATTATTTTTAAGATTATGAACATGAATATATATTATGTATTGATAAAAATAAAATAGTATTAATATTTTTTTCAATTTATACTATTCTGTAAGTTAATTATATATTTAATTTAAATAAATATGTATAAAATATATTTAATGTTGATTTTCATAAAATATAACATCACATATTATATATTTATGTTCACAGTCTTAAAAATAATTAAAATAACTAATTTGATCACATAATTAGATGAATTTAAGAAGTGGTGTTCATTGAGGTGCACACCGAGGTGCACAGAGGATCCGGTCCCGGCGAAGACCGACCCGGTGTTGACACGTTGACCACTCGATCGGGTGGCGGAACCGGCAGAGAGACGTGGTTCAGTGACCCGACCGGATGAGTGCATATCATCTCTGAGTTGTAATCTCAGATTTTTCATATAAATATTATCATTTAATTGATAATTTGATTATTTTTTAACTTTCAAGATATCAAATAATATTATTTATGTGAGAAGTTTGAGATTGCAGTCTCGAACTCTCTCCTAAAATGATCTACATTACAACCGGATTAGCTCGAGTTGTAACTCCTCCCACTTAGACGGTCATCTTAGTCATTTAATTTTTTTATATTTTATAATGATAATCATCAAATGTATTATTACCTCCTGATTAATAACATATTTTATGGATTAGTAACATTACTACCTCCCAAAAAAATGTTATGCAGTGGGAAGGGGGAGGGTACGAGACAGTTGAAGAAGATGCAGAGTATACTCTGCTCCTGCTCCAGATCTGAAGAAGGAAGAACAGCACAGAAGAAAGACGTAGAAGGCAGCAGAACCAGAGAAATGAGAATGAGTGGGAGACTGTTTCATCACACAGTCTCGCTTCGGCTTCAATTATATATATACTATGAATTACACAGAATATCAATCAAGGACAAAACGCCCAAATTACAACATATTAGAAGCAGTACTAAATGTAAACTTAACCTGGGTCTACATTGTAATTTTCCTCTCTAACACCCCCCCTCAAGTTGAGCGGGGGTACCACGCACAACTTGAACCTCAATGCATCAAAATGAGGATTACCAATTGGCTTGGTTAGAATATCAGCCACTTGTTCCTGTGAAGCAATATGCCGTACTATAATCTTCTTGTCAAGAACCAGTTGACGAATAAAATGGAAATCCACTTCAACATGACGTGTCCTGGCTTTAAAAACCGGATTGGCTGTTAAGTAAATGGTGGGTATATTATCACACCAAATTTCAGGTGGACTGATTAATGAAATTTTCAACTCCTTCAACAATTCAAGAACCCATAACATTTCTGTAACAGCCATGGACATAGACCGCATCTCAGCTTCGGTACTAGACCAAGCCATCGTATGCTGTTTCTTGGCAGACCAAGTAAGAAGATTGGATCCCAGATAAATGCCAAACCCACTGGTTGAACGCCGATCATGTAGGCAACCAGCCCAGTCAGAATCAGAATAAACTTGTAAACTGAATTGAGTCGGTTTGATTACCATGCCCATTCTGTAGGTATTCTTAAGATATCGTAAAATCCGTTTAACTAAAATGAGATGTGATTCAGTCGGAGAAGAAAGAAACTGACACACTTTATTTACTGAAAAAGCAATATCAGGCCTGGTAAAAACAACATACTGAAGTGAACCAACAAGACTTCTGTATAAGGTCGGATCAGAAAGAAGCTCTCCATCAAACTGAGAAATAGAGGACTTGGCAGCCATCGGTGTGGAAACAAGTTTAGCATCCAGCAACTGAGCACGAGTAAGAAGATCTAAAATATACTGTTGTTGGCTCATAAACAGAGAATTAGCAGTCCTGGTAACTTGAATACCCAGAAAATAGTTCAAAGCTCCTAAGTCTTTCAAAGCAAAAGTGGTAGATAGACTGCTAATCAGATCCGAAATAACTTTACTTCTATTGCCAGTCAAGATGATATCATCAACGTATATGAGTAAGTAAATGACAGTATCACCTTGAGAAAATATGAAAAGTGAAGGATCACAAGTGGAAGCTTTGAACCCAATAGACAAGAGATGTGTATATAATCGAAAAAACCAAGCTTGAGGAACTTGTTTTAAACCATATAATGCCTTATGAAGTTTACACACATGAGTAGGAAATTCCTTATTAACAAAACCTTGTGGTTGAACCATGTAAATTTCTTCTTCTAAAAAACCATGCAAAAAGGCATTATTAACATCTAATTGCCGGATATCCCAATTCATAGTAACAGCCAAAGTCAAGACCAACCGAATGGTAGTTGGTTTGATCATGGGACTGAATGTCTCATTGTAATCTAAGCCATATTGTTGAGTAAATCCCTTAGCTACCAAACGAGCCTTATATCGAGCTATACTCCCATTAGAATTTCTTTTCAACTTGTAAATCCATTTACAACTAACTAAATTAACATTAGATGGTGGTGAAACTAAAGTCCATGTTCCATTATGTTGAAGAGTTGAAAACTCATCCGACATGGCCTTTCTCCATAAAGGATCTTTATTTGCTGTACTGAAATTTGTGGGTTCAACAACAGAATCCTTATCCACAACCAAAGCATACTTACTCGATGGCTGCTGATGAACTGGACTGGTAAGAGACAGAATCTCTTTAAGAGACCGAAAACGTCTAGGTGGAGTAACAGAACCAGAATCTGTTGAACTATGAGATACCGGAGTATGACCAGAAGTATTCACTTGAGCATCCACAACCTTGGAAGAAGAATTGTCAATACTAGCAGAATCTGTGGAATTCTGAGAAACTGGAGTATTATAAGTAGCATTCACTTGACCATCCACAGTCTTGAAAGAAGGACTGTTAACACTAACAGGTGACAAAGAACCAGAAAATTCCGATAACTGAGGAGGAGCACATAACTCATAATTCTGACCAGGTTGAAAAGAATTATGCATAGTAGTCAAAATTGGTTGAGGAAGAGTTAGCACCACAGGACTAACAGTATCCAATGAAGACTGATGTGCCAAAATAGAATATGGAAAAGTGTTTTCATCAAACACTACATTGCTAGCAATATAGACTTTATCTGTCTGAGGCAAGTAACATTTATAGCCTTTATGCTTTGAACTATATCCTAGAAACACACAACACTCTGATCTATAAGTGAACTTGTGTTGATTATACGGCCTCAAATATGGATAGCATGCACAACTAAATACACGCAAAAGCTTGTAATCCAGAGGTTTGTTAAACAACTTTTCAAATGGAGAAATATTCTTAAGAATATGAGAAGGTAATCTGTTTATGAGATAAACGGCACAGCTAACAACCTCATCCCAAAAAGATTAGGGCAATTTGGCTTGACTCAAAAGAGCAAGACAAGTCTCAATTATGTGCCTATGCTTCCTTTCCGACAACCCATTTTGATTATGAGTATATGAACAAGCTATTCTATGCACAATTCCACATTGAGAAAATAAGGAAGACAATTTTCTATACTCTCCTCCCCAATCACTTTGAAAATATTTAATTCTTGTTGAAAACAAATTCTCTACTTGACATTTGAAATGAGTAAACACTGTATACACATCACTTTTGGCTCCAATGGGATAAACCCAACAAAACCTACTAAAATGATCCAGAAATGAAACATAAAATCTGTTCCCATTCTTGCTAATATAGGGAGAAGGTCCCCAAACATCAGAAGCTATCAATTCAAGAGGAGCAATAGAAACATAAGATGAAGATGGAAAATGAAGTCTACGACTTTTAGCCACTGCACAGTGAGAACAAAAGAACCATGTATCTGAAGTATATGAACTACCAAGACTAGAAAAAACTTGAGAAACAGTCCTTAAGGCTGGATGACCCAGCCGTTTATGCCATGTGGAAGTAGACTCTGCAGACATAGCCATCGGAGACCGAGAAGTGTCAGCTCCAAGTTGATAAAGCCCATTAGAATTGTGCCCTTCCAACAGAACCTTCCGGGTCTGAATATCCTTGACAAAACAACGTTGTGGAAAGAATTCAAAAAATACTTTGTTATCTCAAGTGAATTGAGAAACAGATAACAAATTCTTTGCAAGATTAGGCACATGCAAAACATCACTAAGTTTGAGAGAATGAAGACCTGACTGTCCCATGTGAGCAATTGAAAGATGATCACCACTGCCCACTTGAACTTTATCTTTACCATTGTAAGGAGTAGGACTCTTAAGTAATCAAACACCGGATGTCATATGATGTGTAGCACCCAAATTAGGATAGCAACATGGTTCAGTTCCATAAGCAGTAGAAGTGGAATTATTAGAAGCAAGATTGGCACTGTAATACTGACTGTTAGAATAACCAGTATTCTAAACTTGTTCCGCACCAGAATCTGCCCTATAATTAACATCAAATCTATGCCAACAATTCAGAGCAGCATGTCCATGTTTTCCACAAACCTGACAGATAGGAACATATTGATATGATCCTTGACCCCTCTTATTATTCATATTCTGATTATAATTTGAATTAGCACTCTGATAATTCTGATTATGACTGAAACCATAATTTCTGCCAGCACCACGACCATTACCACGGCCTCTATAGCCTCTTCCTCTATTAGAATTACTTCGAGAATTATTATTAGTTTGCTGTTGAGAAGCATCTAGATTAGTTCTCGTAAAATTAGCGGTTACTTCAGTAAGGGACTGATGCTGTTTATGAAGTAGAATTTCATGACTAAGAAGCATTCCTTGAAGCTCCTCCACAGACATGGAATCAATATCAACTCTAGTTGTTACCGCAGTAACAAAAGAATCAAACTCCGGTCCAAGTCCACTAAGAATACACATAATCATATCATTCGGAGAAACTGGATCAGATGCCATGGTTAAAGCATTAGCAATATATTTCGCCTGTTGTATATATTCACTTATTTTCATTGATCCTTTCTTCAGTTGTTGTAACTAAAGACGTAATTGCAGAACTCGAGCCTAAGATGTGTTGGTATAAACTGCAGCAATGGCTTTCCAAATACTAGCTGAAGTAGTATGATCTATGACAAGAGGAAGAATACTCTCCGAGATGGAAGAGATAATCATTGTCATAACAAGATTATCATACTGTTTCCATATATCCACATCCGGATTAGGAACAGATTTAGATGAATCATACGGATCATATATGAAGAGATCCGGACAAGGAATACTTCCATCGACAAGCCCCATGAGCTTGTAAGTATTCAGAAAAGGAATAAACTGAGCTTGCCATAGGAGATAATTATCTCCCTTCAATTTGACTGATATGCAATGAGAAACATTTGGCAATGAGGCCAGAAGCGACGAAGTCGCAAAAGGAAACCTAACCGGAGTTTTGGAGCGATCTCCCGGAGAAGAAATTGCAGACGACTCTTCCATCAAATCAGATTCCAATGTCGACGAAGCAGACTAGAAGCTCTGATACCAAGTTGAAGAAGATGCAGAGTATACTCTGCTCCTACTCCAGATCTGAAGAAGGAAGAACATCACAGAAGAAAGACGTAGAAGGCAGCAGAACCAGAGAAATGAGAATGAGTGGGAGACTGTTTCATCACACAGTCTCGCTCCTGCTTCAATTATATATATACTATGAATTACATAGAATATCAATCAGGGACAAAACGCCCAAATTGCAACATATTAGAAGCAGTACTAAATGTAAACTTAACCTGGGTCTACATTGTAATTTTCCTCTCTAACAGAGACTCTCTCTCCCTCTCTTGGCAACGACCAACACTCTTGGCCAATGTTTGATCAGGGTCGTCGTAAGGGCGACGGTTGGGATCCGAGGATCGATATGGGGTCGGGTCGGCTATAGATTGATCTCGGGTCAGGTTAGCTTATTCGATTGACTCAATGGGGGTCGTATCTTATTTTTAAAATGATTTGATTTAATATTTTAAAACAGTAAATATAATAAAAATCATTACGATCAGAGTATTATTTAAACATTTAGGATACGTCTTTTATGATTGATATCCATCGCAAAATATTAACCTTATCGAAGAGGTAGTCATTTCACAGTGTGTGTGCGTGTGTGCGCGTGCGTGTGTGCGCGCGTGCGTGCGTGTGATATTTGGAGAAGTATGGATCCAAATACATATATACGAGGAGCTGCATTCGTACAATTATTCATCTCGACTTTTCAAAATTCAACTTCGCTTTTCTTTATAAAAGTCGGCGGGTTGATTAAATTTGACTTTATCTCCCCCCCCCCCCCTCCGTTAGATTATAAGAAATCTAATTTATAAGAAAATGTTTTAAGTCTGACTGCAATATTATCAAAACATAGCATTTGGACTTGGCACCACCAAGATCACCAAATCCTAGGGAGCGGCCCGCATGACAAAATGGTCCGCCAAAAATAGGCCCATTCGACGAACAGTCAGTAAAGCCGATGAGAAGGTCGTTAAACGCTCGATCGGAAGGTAAACTATTAAAAATGAAAAGAAATCTAAATTAGTTAAACGAATGCTTCTGGATACACCCAAATGGATACAATATTATTCCCCTGTAATAAAAAATAATAACTTTTTTTTGAATGCACCCAAACCTACATCACATCACATGGTGTTGATTGTTCGGTGTGACTCCTAGAAAAGTTTTTTGTTTTTTTACAATCCAACAAGAAAAATGTCTCGTAAAAAAATGGACGTGTGCGCAAGATAAATTTCTGTAATTTTCTCCCACGGAGCAGCGACGAGGCCGAAGAGCAAAAGAGCCGCCTTTTTTTTACTCTGCGGAGGGTGGCGGATACGCCGCGAACGGCGGCGGGAAGCCGGCCGGTCCGCCGCCGCCGTTTGCCCATCGGGCGTAACCCGGATGCCCGACTTGCTGCTGATGGCGGTGCTGCTCTGTTTTCTCCATGCTCTCGCAGATCAGGATGACCGACGGGGGGGCGGACGTGACGCAGGAGGCGGATGCGTATGGCGAGCCGTGGTGGGAGGAAGCCATGGAGGAGGCGGAAGAAGAATCCAAGGGGGCGGACGACTGCCGGATCTGGTCCAGGAGGCTGGTGGGCTGGGAGCTCTGCAGCAGCCGCGAGTACTGCAGGTAGTCTCCCAGGTGGGCGTTCGAAGACCACCCGAAGGGACCTGCCGCCGTCCGGGCCCCGGGAAGGGACGCCGGCTGGGGGGCGCCGCTCGTCGGCAACCGGGCGGGGGTGGCCTCCGGCGCCGGCTGCCGGAGGCGGACGTTTTCCGGGAAGTTGAGCTTGGCCCTGCTGCCGCGGAAGCGGAGCGCGGCTTCGTCGTAGGCCCGGGCGGCATCCTCCGCCGTCTCGAAGGTGCCCAGCCATACGCGAGCGGCCTTGTGGGGGTCCCGGATTTCCGCCGCCCACTTGCCCCATGGGCGCTGCCGGACGCCCCTGTACCTCCTCCGGGCGCGCGCCGCCCGTTGGTGGTTCAGGGAGGTGGCCGTCTCTTCTGCCGGCGGCGACGTGACAGCGCCCGTCGGCGGCGTCCCCGCCCCCTGCACCACCGTCATCTTCCGATTCGCCTCCGAGACTGTAAAAATTAATACCCGAGAGCGGATTCAAGAGAGAACAGAGTACAGCCATCTATTATTTTTTAAAAAAAATATTTGCTGTGAAACAAGGCTTCGATAATCTGAGTTTAACTTGCTTAATCCAACAATGATACGATATCACAAGATGAGACGGGGAACCGGCCTTAATTTAATTTAATTGGTACGACAAGGCCGCCAATGGAACAGTGCACGGCGGCGAGCTCTCTTGTACCGGCCCTACCGAGAGGAAGGACGGCGGGGGAGCAGCAGAGAAGAAGCACAAACTCACCGGCAAAGGTCGACGGCGGGTACTCCGCCGGCAAGCCATGGTCGTGCGGCGCCACCGTCGTCTCCGTGCCGCCGCCGTCCCCCGCGGTACGGGCGTGGACGGTCCCCAGCCGCGGCGTAGAAGAGTAGGAGGACGACACGGGGGAGCACCCGGCCGGCTCCGGTCGCCCGCCCTCGCCGGCCACCACGCACGAGAGGGCCGACACCATGGCCGCCATCTCCCTTGCCCGGTGGTAGGGCGAGAGCACCATCCCGGACGCCGTCATGACTTCAGACGACATCGTCGCCGCCGTCGTCGTGTCCTCCGGCGAGCCGTCGGCGAGCACTAGGAACTGATAAACCGGGTCGCCTCCGCGACGGCCGCCCGAGCTCGCCACCTTGAAACACGTGCAAACAGTAGCCGATCAGCTCTCTCCTTCTCTCTCCGAGAACCTTCGGAATCTCCGATCGCCGGCGAAGAGGCACACCGATCAATTATAAGGGAGCGACTCCAAAAGTCGCAATCCCTAACATGTGATCATATACAGAGATAGATGGATAATAATGATCAGCATGCGCGTTCTCCGATGGATACAACTCTGACGCCGGCGTCGTCAACACCAACTTGAAGCCGGAAAACGGGCACTCTTCCGAAGATCATCTTCCTAGCCCCGGTGCTCATTAAACAATGCATATATATATATATAAAAGTGAGATTGGGGATTTATTACGCCTCCATTCGCACGCGCTGACCGGACTACTCTTGATGGGAGGAAGAATGAGGGGTTCAGAGCTGGGGGGAGACGATCGATCGACGTCGTCGGTGATCATGTCGGTGTTGGACGGCGGCGGACAGCGACGGGGAAGAGAAGTCCGGTTTGATCACTCCCGGCCGGTCTCTCTGCCGACATCGGTCGCTTGCCCAGCTGCGTACGCTTGCTTGATTAATTAACGCCGAACGCGTTTAGATGATCATCTGCGCTCGGCTGATCCGGGAGGATCTCGATCCGCCGGCCGGGCGAGAGATGAAGAAGGACGGCGACGAGGGGGCATGCCAACGGCTATTCATCAACGAGAAAGGATTCACAACTCTCCGATCACTTATTCATTAACGACTTTCGGTGAATCATTATTAAAAATAATTAAATTGTTATTATTATCATTTTATAACAACTTATTCATTTATATTTTTAGAACAATAAATATTAATAAACCGATATCGATATTTTATCAACTTATTGTTAAACTTAGCATAACTCGTTATCGAGATCTGGGTCCTTGACGGTAACAATTCAGCCATTGTAGATGGAAGTTCACGAACTACCACTCGAATGATACGGCATTTGTGGCCGTTTCTTATTAGAAATTGAGAAGATTCTCTACACTAAAAGATTGAAGTGACCTATTTATCTTTAAATAGCACATTAAATTATTATTTCCAAATTTAACATATATATATATTTACCAAACTAACATGATACAAATTCAAATTTAATATACTGCGGCAAAACGAGGTCGGATGTTTTTTTTTCTTTTTAAAAGATTGACTTCGTAACAATTATCACAGTTCCTTGCTTTGCTCGGCTCAAAGATGTACCCGCCCCGATTTCAAATCTCTCACAATTCCTGGGAAGCTAAATTTTTGGATTTCAACTTTACTTTTCGGGAGTGGAATTTAATTTTAAGGCTCCACACATTCATTTGTCATTTGTGTGTCACGGGTGATTTTTTTTAAGATTGGATTTTAATGTTCCGTTTGATTAGAGTTTTACTTTTGATATTATATCAATATTGATATTAATATTTTCAAATGTTGGAGTATCGAAAGTAATACAAATCGTATTACATAATATGATTTATGTACATTACAAATTTTAAAATTGATAATGACAGAGATATCTAATATTATTATGAAACAGAACATAAAATATTGGGAAAATTACCACTAGGTCCATTTAAGAAAATCGGTTTACCAAAAACTCCGTTGACCACTTTTTCATCCCATTTAATCCGTTGACAACACATAATATTACCACTTGGTCCGTTTTGTCCAGCGACTGTCCCCGTATCCCCATTTTGCCCTTTCCGCAGCGATGGTGGCGCCGATGGCGTCGGCGACGAGGAGGAGCCTCGCCGGGGGGGGGGGTCCGCGGGCGGGGGGAGCGCCGCGGGGGGCTCCTCCGACACCTACTACGACTATGGCAACCTGTGGCATGGGCTGGCCGCCGTCGTGCCCTTTCTCCGGTGGCACATGTCCAGGGGCTGCGCCCCGCCGGCGAGGTGGGTGCTGTATCACCGAGGGGAGCTGCGGACGGCCATGGGCCCCTGGGAGCGGACGGCGACGGAGGTCGCCCTGGGGCGGCGGGTGCAGGCGGAGGACTTCGCGGCGATGGACGGCCGGCCGGCCTGCTTCGAAGAAGCCGTGGTCTTCCGGCACAACGAGGGGGCGATGAAGCTCCGGCGGAAGAGGGAGGTCTACGACATGCTGCGCTGCAAGGCCGGGGCCTTCGCAACGCCACCTCCGCCGCAGCGCTCCGGTCGTCCGGATGCCGCTGCCGCCGAGAACAGGAGCGCGGTCCTTCGAGAACGAGACCGCCGCCGTCGAGATCTTCAAGGCGGCGTGCGGGGGAGCCTCGCCGGAGGGGGGGTTCCGCGGGCGGGGAGCGCCGCGGGGGGAGCCTCGCCGGGGAGGGGGGGTTCCGCGGGCAGGGGGAGCACCGCCGGGTGGTCGCTGCGGGGGAGGGGGCCGGCGGGGGGCACAACCCCAGGGCAAAAACGACATTTTAAATCTAAATTGGAGTGGGTGTGATGATATTTTGAAAAAACGGACTTAATGGAAAGGTGTTTTTGAAAACGGACCTAGTGGTAAAGTGGTTCCCTTGAAACGGACCTAGTGTGCATTTGCGCTAAAATATTTGACAGTGCAAGCTGACCTGTTCAACGGCGGCGTATAACGTGCTTGAGATAGTCTCGCGGAGACTCTCGATTTCTGACCGGGTCAATAAAATTGTCAACGCCAGTTGCGAGAAGTTCACATACGGTTGTTCTGACTTTTAACTTAAAACGATATAAATTAATACACCCAGAGTCAACGAGACATAAAATGAAGTTTAATAAAACATGCAACGAGAGAATACTACGTACAATATGGATAAAAAATATTAAAATATAGATTTATCGATAAAATACGACGTCGACTTCTTAATAGTAATAATAATAAATGACGTTTTTTAAGTTAAATAGAGTTGACTAATAAACACTTACGATTCAAATTGTCCTTCTTTGGGACTGTTGACGACGGCCTATTTAATCATGTATATACATACAGAGTATTAATTTATCACAAATACACCAGGTCGATGTGCTATAATTAATTAAGATTCATATCTGAATTGGATTTCGATATATTTAATACCCTTTAATATCACGAGAGAAAACAGAATGCCCACGTGATTGAAGACCCTCAACTCTCGTATTGACGAATATAATATCTTTGTCACTAGTCTAAGCAAACAGGGTTGTTGAGAAAAAGAAAGCTATTTTATTAGTAGATTTATAAAAATAAACAGAACACGTGCCATCACCTCTTTCGCCCACGTCAAACCCTTCGGTTCCTTCTCGGAAAACAGTGTGTGCGTGTCTTTTTCTTTTTTTTTTTTTTTGGATCACGTGACTCGGTGGCCAGTCACTCCTGCAGCATAGCAGGCGACGGGAGTTCGAGCCGCACCAGTCACCCCCCATGGGGGTGCTCGGCTCGGCGCTGCCGAGAAGCGAAGACGCGACCTGCGCCCCCAGGCGCAGGTCCCTGCGCCAGTCGAGCCACGCTCGACTGGCGTGTGTGTGTCAGTGTATATATAAATAGATAGATAGATAAGAAAGATCTAATTAACATCGTCCGGCTATCCAGTCACGCACCCGCGAAATTATTTTTATCACAAAAATGAGTTTTTACGATAAATTAGTTAGAATAGTGCCGCATTGACAAGACAGAGAAGATATTCATGCTTATAAGTTTGGGCCACTCTAACTCAACATCACGGTTTTGAGTTAGTTAACATGATATCGAGCTTGCACGTGAGGGAACGAGTTAGAATAGTGTCATATTGACTAGGTGATAGGAAAGGTATCTATGCTTACAAACCTGAGTCACTCTAACTCAACACCGTGATTTTAAGTTGGTTAACAAAATTTATTATAATTTTTGTCAATCACTACAAAATTATATTTCAATGGAATTCTTTTTTTTATTTTTTTTCTCTGCGGTATCGGTTATTACATAGTTTCCAGTGTTCGTATAGTTATCTTCTTATTTTAATACGATATTATTTTATCAATATAGATTAATATTATCCACGTTATCTTGTTGGGTCGTGGGCGCCGACCCTTGCCGTCGTAATAAATACGAGGTTTGATTCTGACCACGTCAAAGAAGATGGTGGTGTGTCATGCCTTGCGACGACGCTGCTGCTTCTTCCTTTCTTTTTAATTAATTAATTGCATTTGGAACACCTTCTCCACCTCCAAAATGTCGGAGTTCAACTTATAAAAATATTATTCATAGCACCGACCGACGATCACGTGTCGTCAGAGATAATTGCAAAGTTGAATTTTTGCCTGATTTTTTTAAAGAAAATGAGAGGACAAAATTAACGGTCAACAAAATCAAAACAAGCTGAATTGATTTAGGTACGTGTATATATATCGAGCAGAAGGTTCGCTGTGGGTTCGGTTCATCGATTTAATGACATCAATGTCTTTTCTTTATAATAAAAAAGTTGCTTGACTTGAGTATATATATACCAATCGTATTGTCAAATTTAATTTTTTTAAAGAAGCTAAAATTATTAAAAAAATAGCTGATTCCGTTAGGTCTTTGTATCATAATTAGCCTAAGGACTGGATCAACCAGGTTGTCCAACTTATCGGTTCTGGTCGGGTTCGAGGGAGACGACATTAAAATTAAATTCAGCAGATTAAGTCGATAAACCCGACATCTAAGCTCTCAAAATTTTGGTTATTACCATTTTACTCTCTCTAGTGCGTTTTACGGAGATTTGTTAAGATATTTCAAACATTGAAAATCTCTAATGAGTTAGTTGTATAATCAAATGCATCCATTTCTGGTACATTGGTGTGAGAGAGATAAGAGAGAAACATTTTAGGAAAGTCTTCCAATCGTTGGATAGAACCGATTTTCTATGTCGAAGTATAGTGGGGTGTTTGGTTGCACAATAATTTTTTGTAGACTTTTACGATTAAAAATTATATTAAGAGAAAATGTGAACCAATCAATAACATAAAATTATCATGTTTGGGGGATGTGATAACAAAAAAAAATATAACCACCACATGTGACCAAACAAAGTGGGGGACCACAAGAAAAAAAAAGAGGTGAGATCTCCTTTTTTGTCTATAAATAAAATCACTTTCAAAACATAAAATCGTCACGTTTGTCAAACAACTCTTTAAAAAAATTTAGTACATTTTTTAAGAATTAAAATAAAAATCTCCATTATCCTACAACCAAACACTCCATAAGAGTTTTAAAGTAAAAAGATATTTTCATCTTTCTGTTTCAAATTCTTCAAAAATGTTGTCGAAAAATTATCAATAATGATAAAAGACATATATATTTGACTAAAAATTTGCTCTGTGTCCGGTTAACACATGTTACGCAAGATTCTAACGGTAATCAAGTATTTATGTAAAATTAACGGAGTGTCCGAAAAAGACGAGATTTCCGTGGAATGACTGCCAAATGGATGATGGTAATCGCTTTCCCACATCTGATGGCCCAGTGGCGCCGTACAAGAGGTGACATCCTTGTAATATATATATAAATTCTTTTCTCTTTTTCCGCGTGAGGAAGCCACAAGAGCAAGTCAAACTTCAAAGTCAGCGTATTCACATTCCAAATCTTCTTCCTTCTTTTTTTTTTGAAAAAAAAAATAATTCACGTTTCGAGTCATCGCCTCACGTCGGCGTGGCGGCATCTGATTTGACCCACTTATCAACAACATCAATCAAAAAAATAAATAGAGTGAAATTCATGGGTTCGAGCGTTGAGCACCGGTCGTGGTGGAGAAGAGAAGGCAAGCAGAAAAGGGGGGTTGACCTGTCGTTACGATGACGTCAGGACGTCCGAAGTCAGCGCCGCCGACGCATTGACGTTTCAGAAAACCTTGCGTTCGAAGACTTTGAAGTGTTCAAGCACCGAAACACGTGTCCAAATGTTTACGGCAAATCTTATATACATACACATTATATATATATATGTTGACGAAACATTCTCGGTTTGTCATCAAAGCCACTGCATGCCTGTTTGAATCATAACCATAGAAAGTGATAAGAGTGTGTGTGTGTCTCTCTCTCTCTCACACACACACACGCATAAGAGTGACTTCAACGGTTGCAACAGGTGCGTGCTCGAATTCGTATTCTTTGCTCGGAGAAATAATAATAACACTAAAATTGTCAGTGTTCATTGTAATACAAGTGTGCACCATATCTCTCCCTCTCCCTCCCTCCCTTTCTCTCTGTAATATATAAAGATTAATCAATCAATTGGGTCAATAAAAATGTTAATTGATAATGTTTTATAAAACTGCTCTTATTTTTAGTATTGCTCTCGATTAGGTACTTCAAAGTTTGAAGTACATTCGGCTCGAAATTTACGAAATAATTAATTGGAATTGTTAGGTGATGCAAGAGCAAGTCCAGGTTTTCAAAGATTATATTGGAGTATAATCTGCCTACATGATAAAAATCTTGTTTTTAAGAGCTATGCAGATGATTATAGTGAGTCGAGTCGTATTTAGTCACGTCTGGAATGAGGCATTGACTAGGAGATTTGAGTCCAAAACACCAGATCGATATTTTGATCTTAACAGCCGCAGTTAATTGGATCGAAGGGGGTTGTGCTGGGTGACATTTGTTTAGACTTAATTTAAAAATATAAATTCTTAATTTCGTTTCTTACCTCTTTAGTTTGCGATGAATGCGAGCAGTTAGTTTGATTCAAATGTCCATTAATTCGATGTTTACGTACAGATATATTGTGTATGTTTTGTTTCTATATCTTCTATAAAAACTGGCATCCAAAAATTATAAAAAAAACTAAAACATGTATACTACTATACTTTTACTAATGGGGTGTTTGGTTGCATGATAATAGAGGTTTTTATTTAAATTCTTAAAAATTATAACAAAACTTGTTAAAAGAGGTGTTTGACAACCATGACAATTTTATGTTTTGAAAGTGATTTTCTTCTTAAACAAAAAGGAGGATCTCACCTCTTTCTTTTTTCTTGTGGTCCCCCACTTTGTTTGGTCACGTATGATAGTTACTCTTTTTTGTTATCACGTCCCTCCAAACATGATAATTTTATGTCATGAGTTGGTTCACTTTTTATTTTAATACAATTTTTTATCATGAAAGTGTACAAAAAATTATCATGCAACCAAACACCCCATAAACTTTAAAATTTTGTTTTTGCTTTGGTTTGTCTTGAGTTATCGATCGGTTTAATTTGATTTATAAACTCAGTCCAAATCAGATTAAACCGTTAACGAAATAACCCAAGTGATTTTAGATATTTATTTTTATTCAGATATGTTTGTAATTCTGATGTATATATATTTCTAAAAAAACAAATTTGTTCCAAGAATTTTTAAGACAACATCAATACAGCATATAGAAGTATACACCAAATTTTGATAAAAATATGGCTTAAAACAAATCAAACGGAATTATGTATATTATACACTGATAAAATATGATTTAATCCGGAACCCATCAAACCCCCATTGATTTGATTTAGTTCGCGAGAGATAATTTGATCTCTGAGACCCAAAACACCAACCCAGACTACCAGATTATCGGAAGAACAAGATTCGTTCCAAATCCAGGAATGCCCACCATCGATCGATCCCTGATTGCAGTTCTTCACGCCCGAGATCGTCGTCTTCCACGACGATCGCCGGCGGGCCGGCTTTCACCGCATTCGCCCCTATTCCTCGCCGGGGAGATTGTACGTGGTGGTGACGACCACCGGGCTACTCACCACACGCCTCCCCCGGCTGTCCACCCACCGCAGCCGCCCGTGCGCCACCTCGTCGTTGATCAGCTTCCGGCGTCGAACCACCGTCAGGGTGAACTTCCGCCGTTCGTACTTCTTCCTGAACACCAGTCGCTTGGGCCTCACCTTGATCTTGATCCCCTCCATCGGTGTGATCGCCGCCGTGTAGCTCCACTCCCCGTCGACCACGCTGGTCACCGTCCGACGGAACTCCCGGACTCTGTTGTCCGCGACCGAGGGCGTCGATCCCCGCGGGTCGAAGAAGGCGACGAACGAGGGGTGGTTCAGATCTAGCGATGCGTGCGGGCAAGGGGGTTTGACGGCCGATCTGGTGATCGCCAGGATCTGCTCCGCCGTGTAGTTCAAGGCGCACAGGAGACTCCGGTAGTCGTCGGGGCCGGCGTCGTACACCAGGCCCGGGTCCCTCGCCGCGTTGGGGTCGATCTGGCCGGATCCCACGGCAAACGGAGAGGCCGACGCCTCGCCTCTCGCGGGGTCCGATATCGCGCCGCCGGTGTTGTCCAGCCCGCTCGCGGTGGTCATCATGGCCGAGCGTATGGCGGCGGTGCTCCAGTCCGGGTGTAGCGCCTTCAGCATGGCGGCCACTCCGGCGGCGTGCGGGCAGGCCATGGACGTCCCCTGCCTGACGCTGAACGGGCTTCCCATGGCGTTGCTCGGAACGTAGGAAGCCATCACCTGCGTGCCGGGAGCCACCAGGTCCGGCTTCAGCACGTATGGGCAGCTCCGGCATGGTCCCCGGGAGCTGTACTTGGCCACCGCCGGCGCCGGCCTGATGCCTAGCACGGTCTCTCTGAACCTGAGGCTCACCCAAGGGGCGGCGGCGGTACTGTTGGCGTAGCGCAAGAGACGTCCGCCGTCCTCCGCCGACACCAGCACCGCCGGGAAGTCGACGTTTGAGAACCCCGCTATGTCGTAGCTCTGTGTCATGAAGATGGCGCCGGACAATCTCGCTCCGCCGACGCTGGTCCGGAGATCCAACCAGTTATCACGGTCGACAAGGACCGAGCAGAGGACCACCCTCTTCCGTTTCCCCGCCAGCGCCGTCTCGTTCTGGCAATCGGATACCACGGCGATCGGCAGCGGACTCGTCGACGGCGGCTTCCCGATGTACATCGATCCGCCATGGATGACCGTGCCGTCGCCGAGGACCACGGTTCCGGCGAACCGACGATCGGTGGTGCTGGCGCCGACGGTGAGGGCCCACGGAATGCCTCGGCGCACGGTGGTCAGATCGGGGCCGCGATTCCCGGCGCTCTGCGCGACGAAGATGCCCCTCTCCATGGCGGCGAACGCTGCGACGGCGACGGGGTTGTCGTAGAGGGGCGTCCCTCCGGTGGACAGAGAAACTGAGATCACGTCGGCGCCGTCCGAGATGGCCCGGTCGATCCCGGCCAGCACGTCCGACGTCGCGGCGCCCTCCCCCCAGATCACCTTGTACACCGCCAGGTGCGCGCGCGGCGCCGCCCCCTTGGCGGTGCCGGTGCCGTAGCCGAAGTAGCCGGCGCCTTTCACGAAGCTGCCGGCGGCGGTGGACGATGTGTGGGTGCCGTGACCGTACTCGTCCCTGGGAGAGTTGACGGAGATGGTCAGCGTGGGGTCCTTGGCGAGGAGGCCCTTGTTGAAGGAGCGAGCGCCGACGAGCTTGCGGTTGCACAGGGCGGTGGTGAAGTTGTCGCCCCCTTCGCAGGCGCCCTTCCACCTGGGCGGCGGCGGCGGGATGCCCTCGTCCCTGTAGCTCTCGCTCTCGGGCCAGACCCCTGTATCGACCACCCCGACGACCGCGCCCTCCCCGTAGTCGGCTTCCGGCCAGATGCCGGAGTCCGGGGTAAGCCCCATGAACTCCGGCGTGTAGGTGGTGTCCAGCTCGACGACGGAGTCCATGTGAGCGTGGAGGAAGCCAGGAGACCTCCGGATGCGCTCCATCTGGGAAATTGTGAGCCGAGCACTGAATCCATGGATGGCGTGGTCGTAGACGTAGATCATGTGCGGGGGGAGATCGGAGACGGCGGCTGCCGCCGGCGGAAGGGATTCGAATACGGCGGCGTCGGCGGCGGCGGCGGAGACGGTGGCGGCGTACCAGGCGTGGTGATCTGAGAACGCCTTGGGCATCGCGGACTTCTCCATGTGCACGATGTAGGTGGCGGCGTCGGCGGAGACATGGCGGAGGTGATGAGCGGCAGAGAACAGGAAGAGGAAGAGGAAGAGAAGAGCCATCGACGGGCGGAGATGGGACTTGGGAGTGGAGAAGGGTGGGAAAGGTAAAGGTAGTCGGGTGCGTAGGAGACGAGCTTCGTGGATAAGATGCCGACCACTCGCTTTAATGGGCCGGTTTTAGTGGGTGAGACATAAATTATTTGACAGCATATATTTTTCTGACATAAGCTTCAGCCTCTTGTTCCTTTGAATATTAAAATCGTACGGTGTAAAAGTTTCAGTTCGATCAACAAAGAGTTGATGGGAGTATTTGGTTGCATGATAATTTTTTATATATTTTTATGTAAAAAATTTATATTAAAATAAAAAGTGAATTAACTCATGACATAAAATTATTACATTTGGAGGGATGTGATTACAAAAAGGAGTAACTATCATATATGAACAGACAAAGTGGGGGACCACAAGAAAAAAAGAAAGATACGTGATCCTCTTTTTTGTTTAAGAAGAAAATCATTTTTAAAATATAAAATTGTAATGATTATCAAACACTTTTTAACAAGTTTTTTTACTATTTTTAAAAATTAAAATAAAAACTTTCATTACTATGCAATCAAACACCCCATGAGCCTGTGCCACCTGTTGTGTATTGTTGATATCTTGTGTACCGACCCTTTCCATATTAAATGAAATTTGACATTATTCCAAAAAAAAACAAAGATATGTATTGCTGATATGTACTAGCCTTTGGAGGAGCAGGGCGTGCTGAAATCGGACAAAGCTCTCTATTTCGATGGCCCTCTGCCACTTTACTGTATTGCTATATCTTGTGTACCAACTCTTTCAATATTTCGATGGTTCAATAACAACTAACAATAGAGGATCAATTAGGCCCCCTGGATGACAAGTGCAGAGCCTGACAGAGCAGATGATAGCAGAGCCCAAATCTAAAGCCTATATGTGCAAAGATCAGAATCTATCTCAAATTGGCCATAAATTAACATGAAATCAGGCCCAATTGAAATCTAAATGTGACTCAATTGTCACCTTACTGCACCATTATTGCTGATACAGATTGAATTAATATGAAAGTTTATACTAAATGAAGAACTAAATGTCAGATTTGAACCCATGTGATTGTCATGCATCAAAAACATGCAATGGAATCTAATGAGATCCAGAGAGTGAAGGTTGATTGCACAAATTCAAGTCTCATGCAAAATGCTCCTTATTTTCACACATAATCAGGCCCATTTTAGATTTGAACATGGCCTATTTGATGCCCCCCTGCACAACATGTATTTGATCCTAAAAATGAGATCTGATAGCCAATCAATGGCCTTGGATTATATCTCGAATAAATGAGATGCTATAGCTGCCGGGAGCTCCTAGGAAATGGGAACTTAGGGCTACATGGCAACCTCACATATACATGCCTTCTCTATGCCCCCACATATATAATCAATGATCTGAACTCTATGCCCCCACATATACGTGTGTCAATGAAGTTCAATACCTCACATATACACTCTACCAAGGCCAATTAAGAAAAGCTTCAATGAAGTTCAACAATGCTTTGGTTGAAAAAGCCAGAAAAGAAAAAAAATGAGGCAAAACTGTTGAACAGTTGACAATTCGCAGAAAGCCAGAAATAGAGCAATCAAAATCGAGACAACAGGTCCAAAATTCTAGAAAAAAAACTCTATAAACCAGCATATTATATCTAAAATCCGCAAGAAATTCTGGTCGGGATTGGATTGGCAGGTCCACCAGTGCCAGAAGTTATGGCTGATTAATGGAGAGGCAGAAGGGCGGAGGGACAAAAGAAGGGCAGCCGGCACCATCCATGCCACCATGTTTTGAGCAGGAAGATGGCATGTCAGGTGCCTTGGAGCCCGTCGATGCGGGTGCCGAGGATGGTGATCTTCCTGCGGAGAGCAGGCGCCTGTCGCCGCAGCTCTGCTTGATTTGCGCTGCCGCCAACGGAGGAGGAGGATCCCCTCCCGGCCACCGTGGCGGCGAGTTCATCCGCCAGCTTGCAGGCATCGCCGTACTCCCGCGTCCAAGAGTCCAGCGGCGACGCCATCTCTCCCGGTCCTCCGCTGCAACAACGAAGAGAAGAACGTCGCACGCGGAAGGAGGAGGCCGTCGCTGAGATGTGCCGTGGCGGAGAGGGCTTCGCGAGAGTCTGTCCGCGAGGGCTTCGCGATACAATGAGTTCGGCTTTCAAACAAAAAATGATCTCGACCTGTTTTTTTTCTTACGATGCCCAGTCGGCGAAGGATTTTTTTAAAACAAAAAACGATACAATGAGCCAAATATAATTTTAACATCTCTTTCACTACAATTTTCAAAAATTAAAAAAAAAGTGATCATTATCACGCAACCAAACACCCTGTAAGGAATATTTTCAGCGATCAAATGAGACATGAAATCAAACGGTTTAAATCAACAAATCTTTGCAGTCGTTCGCTGTTCCTTTTTATATATATGAGGTCCCTGTCCCCACCGACCGAGAATAATAATAATAATAATAATAATAACTTTTATTATACTTATATTACTTTATTTTGTTGAATATTTGTGCCCACGGGAGTTGCCGTTGACTTACAGGAATCAGCTCAACAAGGTCGGGTTTTTTTTTTCCAAACCGTCCCTCGTCACATTTTTTATATCATTAAAGTGATGGTACAATTAGAACCGTTTCAGTTACTATTAAACCTATTAGTAACAAATTAATAAGACGCCAATAATATATCAGCAACAAATTATACTAACGTCAATAACGAATTATACCGTCTTCTTCGGTAACATTTTAGTAATATTTCAATAAAGATTCATTCGGTAATGGATCGATAAAATTTGTAATAAGTTATATTGACTTCACTAATAATTTAATAAGATTTTAGAGAGGATCTAATAAAATTTCAACAACAATACAGCAGAAGATCAGTAAGGTTTTAAAAATACTGAACCGGTTCGTTGAATAACAGACAAACAAGCTCTTGTCGAATCGTCGTTTAGATGACATAAAAATTGTGACACGGTCCGATTGAGAACCGAATCAGCTTATGTTATGGCGTTCTCTTTGCCCGCACGGCTGGCTCTCCCTCCCCTGCCGTCGTCAGCACGCGGTCGCCGTCCGCGGCAGAGAAGACCCCCCTCTGGGCCTCGGTGGCAACGGTACTACTCTGTCCCCGGCGGAGCGTGCGGAATCTTGGGCAGAGGAGCCGTAGAGGACAGGGAGCTGGGACAGCGGAGAAAGGAGAGCACCAACCTGGCCGGCCCGGCCCCTCGGGTTTGGTCGGGCGCGCTGCCGCCGGTCCAGGCTGGAGATCGGCCTCCCCCGGCGTCCGTGTTCGTCGGACGACGGTGCAGCGCCCGCGGGTGGGGCGGGGGGAAGGAAGCGGGGCCGGCCGGCCAGGCGGGGGGCGGCGTCAGAGGGAAGCTTCTCTGCTGCGCCACCCACCCCCGGCATGGGAATAATATCCAGATGACAAAAGGAAGCGCCTTTCGGCCTCCTTAGCTCTGCACCCCACCCCACCACTGAGAGAGAGAGGGAGACGAAGAGAGAAGCAGCGCGACTGAGCAAATAGAATAGAACTACGTGCAAATTGCAAGAAAATGCCGCAAGTACAAACGCAGGAAGTCGCCCGAGTTCTAAAGTTCAGAACGCACGCACACTCTTTCCCTCTCCATCGTTTCTTCCATTCTCTGAGAAAAAAAAATACGGTGTTTTTCAGAGCTTGGAATGCGAATTGACGGGAAATTAGAAGCCGTCTGGTTAGCAGAAAGAGGGGGCGGCGGCGAGGGGTTGGACTTGGAAGTCGTCGGAGTTGGCGAGGGAGTCGTGCTGCGGCCACGCGGCGCGGAGCAGCTTGAGGAGGAGCTGGGCCTTCCGCTTCGCCCGCGCCGTGCAGTCGCTCTGCACCATCAGCAGCAGCCGCCCCACAACCCCCTTCGCCACCGCCTCTCGCTGCAGCGCCTCCGACGCCCCGCACGCGGCGACCAGCGCGCCGGCGGCGTGCTCCGCCGCGCGGTCGGAGACGTTGGTGGAGAGCACCTTCACGAGCGCCCCCACCGTGCGCCCGTGCGCGGCCAGCGCGTCGCAGCCGCCCTCCGCGCGGCAGAGCAGCTCCACCGTGGCCAGCGCTCGCTCGAGGTCGCCGCGGTCGAGGTCCGTGAGGGCGACCCGGTCGAGGAGAGACTCGACGGCGCGGAGGGCCACCGCCCGCTGCCTGTTCTGCTTCGCCAGGCATAGCGAGAAAACCGCCTTGATGGCCACCTTTACGGCCCGCGAGGTGTGACGATGATCCTTGTCCAGCAGGCGGACGAGGCCCTCCAGGACGCCGTCGGCGGCGCCGACGGCAACACGGAGGTCGGGGGACCACGTACCGGTAGACACGGCCTCGATCGTAGCGGCGGCGTCGACGCGGGTGTCGACGGACGGGTGAGACGAGAGCAACGACGCGAGCCAGGAAAGGCGGTCGGGATCGGAAGCGACGGCGGCGCTATCCTGCTCGGAGAGCGGGAGCAGCGAGAGGACCGAGAGGGCCTCGAGGGCGACCTCGTAGTCCGCCGGCGACGACGGCTCGAAAGCGAGGGAGAGGAGCGAGGCGCGGTGATCCGGGGTGGAGATGAGGAGGAGATCGTGGTCGGAGTCGACGGCGAGAGAGCGGAGGCGGCGGAGGGCGGAGAGGCGAGCGATGGGGGCGGCGGCGGGGGAGGCGGCCTGGGCGACGAGCGCGCGAACGAGCGAGGGGTCGGCGGGCTGCCGGGGGGTGGGGATGCGTTCCACGCCGAGGGATCGGTGGGCGACGCACCACGCCTGGATGAGGCGGCGGAGGGTGTGGTTGGGGATGAGGGAGGAGTCGGACAGCGGCGACCGGGTGACCGGGCAGGTCGCGTTACCGGCGGCGATCCACGACTCGATGCTGGCGCGGTCGTATGTCTGGCCCGTGCAGACGGCGACGGGGTCGCGCATCAGCTCCAGAGATATGGGGCACCGGAAGTGGTAGGGCACCTGCACCGCCGCCAGATCCAGCGGCGCCACGCTTCCCGGCATCGGCAGAGACGTCGCACCGCCGCCGTCGCCGTGACCTCCTCCTATCTTCTCAGCCGGCGTGTGAGTGAGGACGGCGGAATGCAGCGCTCTCCCAATTTATCACTATCGCCCACGCCGTACGTCCTCGGCGGACGGACACAGCTCCCGGGAAAGCTCCGGGCCGGGACCCGATTAGCCGGATCCGTTTGATAATCACACGACTCCCGTAGGGGGCAATATTTAAATCACCCGACACGTAAATGAGTTGGACCTGCGAAGGTCTTACCGGCCCGAAATCTGAGCCAAACAAATCTTTCGGAGCGAACAGCTACAGCTTCACGGGCGGGAGGCCTCTGCCAGCTGTATTAATTTTGGGTAATTAACAACGCCAGTAATATTAATGTTAAGATCCTGCGGATTATACGGTGGATCAGTTATTTTCTTTTTCTTAGTGGGAGGTGAACGGCTACCAGCCTGCGAGACGTCCACTCGCTGCCGTTCCTCGGGGGCCGCGCGGTTTTGACTGTACGTACGCGGGGAGCGGATCCGGGTACCGCCGGCCGAAGTTACCCGGCTGCATCGGTCCTGGTTCCGCCGCACCTGATTACGCCGGGCAGCTTGTGCGGTCATGGGATTTTGTGCAGGAGACCGGCGAGCGCCTGCACGCGCCCCCTCGGAAAACCCCCCCCCCCCCCCCCCCCCCGGTTCGGACTTCGGACGGCATTCTCGGAATATCGGGCCGGATAGGGGCCCGCCCGCACCAGAAGGGAGGCGGATCCGGCTGTACGTGATCAGCGCCGTTCGTCACCTATCGGGCGGCTGGATGGCCGCCAGCCTCGGGGGAGGCGAGATACTCTTGCCGCGGGGGCAGCTCGGTCAGAAGAGCCGTGAGAACGGATGAGCGCACGGCACCGGGCGCACCCTTGACCGCCGGGTCCCGCGTGACGAGTGGGGCCCGCCTCCACGGGGATGAAAGCGCCCACCGCTCGATCGCCCTTGGCACCGAGCGGACGCGTGGCTCGGCGCCTAAACGGCAGGTGCACGTGCCGGTGCCTCCGCACGTGTTCCTACTTGGCGCGTCTGACAAGATTGGACTCCCCTCGACCGAGCGTACGGAGTCAGCGCTCCGGGCTTCACCGTGAACGGGGCAGGGAAGGACGGACTATAATGGCCGCTTAAAGCCCCCGACTCAGGACCATGTACGACATCGGAGCACTAGGACCACGACACGTGTCATCTGGGCCCCGGCGCGCCGGCCTACGTGGACATATCTCGGTCGGCGTCGGAGCGGCCCCCGGATTTGAGGGGATCGGGGGGAAGGTACTGTACGGCCCTACGCACGCGGCAGGGTGGGCTCCGCCGGCACTGTCACGCTGACATGAAATGCAAATGAAATTCGATAGCTTAAACACGGTGTTTTTGCTTAAACGCAATTTCAGAGCGTGGCCGGGACACGTGCGCCTGCACATGCGCCGTATCTTCTCCACGTGCGTGCCGTGCGTGGCCCCGCCGGAATATTGCAGCGAGCCATACTATAGATGTATGTATCGTGGTGTGCCCTGTAATTCAGATTCGGGGTGCTATAACCTCCGAACATATATTTTATTTATTAATAAAAAAATTTAAATAAGCTGTATCATTACCTTTTTTTTGTTTTTCAGAAGTAGTGCATTATAGAAGATTAAAGTTACATATATATAGCATACATTCAAGGAAACATTAAATTGGTTGATGAATAAATGTCTTGCCCAGATTAGTTACTTATTTTTGTCACGTACCAAGAAGAAGCTACTTATGAAATTAAGAGTTAAAGACATCTGACCTCTGATTCGGCCAGAGGTGGATAGATTTAAATTTCTTGATTCTTGTCTTACCGTCTAACACATCTATTAAACCGTAACAAGTCTATCAAAAATATATTATACGATTTAACTTTTTTTTCATGTGATTGTTTGTAAAGAATAGAAATAACACATACAATATATCATTAAATAAGTACTAAATAGATTAGATGTAAAATTAAGAATTTTAGATTAAGCCAAAATAAGGATTCGTTTGTTTGTCCTGAAAATGTGATGAGGTAGTAATTTTTCCCGAAATGTGCTCCTCAAGTCCATTTGTTTACATGTAATTTTAGAGTCAACGTAAACTTAACTCCTTTGACTCCTGATTTTACCAATTTTGGCCTCCGCCAGAAATCAAGCGTACGCCGTTTTCTGCACCAGAGTCCCATTAAAAATGTAAAACTGTGATCATGCAAAAATGTATATATAGTGATATATTTGACTAAATAAAATATTTATTTAAATATATATTTGATATTTTTGTAAACTTATTTATTTAAATAAATATTTTTATTCAAGATCTATATCTTTATGTGTAAAAGTAAATTTAATAAATAAAATGTATTTTTATTATAAACTTAAATGTAAAAATTTATTTTTTGAATTAACAAAAATAGCTAACTTTGAAAAGATATTCACAATTTTTAAATCATAAATGTTCAATAATAATTTATGAAGTGAAATAAAATGTATTCTAATTCTTTTTTTTCACAATAAAATATGATTGTCCAGAAAAAGATTTACGTGCTACCAAATAAACTATATTGATTTTAATTTCCTTGGAAAGATGATTACATGAAAGAGATATTTTAAAATTCTAATATTACGTGTAACCAAACAGACCCTAAATGGCATGTAAGTAAAACAACACTACCTACATAGATTTATATGTATATACACACACATACAAACATAGCTGTATGGCCATTTATTCCCTCTCTTACGTCCACTGTTATATGTAATGTGCTTATAGAAATATTTCAGAAGATTATAAAGGGAATTGGTTGCAAAATAACTGGTACGTACTTTTTTGACTAATTTATATTTTTATATTCTAAGAGAGAATAAAATGTATAAATTTATCATGGTTGGTGACATGCCATATAAAAAGGGTGGAGGACAATTATTACCAGACAAGGCAGGGGAAGCACATAAGGAAGAAAAAGATGTGGACTGACCTTTCCACATTCGGGAATAAGATCATGAATACTCATTACCTTTTTTGAGAAAGTTATGTTGCCAAAATGTAAATTTTTTTCTAAGAAAATATGTTCTGTCATGCACTCGAACACCCTGGTAAATCCTACCCCTGTTATGGGAGCAAGTTTTAGATAGACTAGAAGAATGTTGAGCCCCAATACCATTGTTTTATATCAACGTTTTATCATAAAACCTTTCCAACTCATGGCAGTTTGGATCTTCTCGAGTTGAACTGCTCGATCTTTGCATATAAACCATTATTCATGTTTTGCAAGTCCAAGACTCGGTGAATGCCCGAAGAATATATGTAAAAGAGATGCCACAGACTGCATGTTACCTTTATCAACAGAAAATGTGATACCTGGCTCCTTGGTCCATTGTCATCTCTCTCTCTCTCTCTCTCTCTCTCTCTCTCTCTCTCTCTCTCTATATATATATATATATATATATATATATATAGAGACAGATAGCAGATGAAGATGACAGAAACATTTGAAAAGGGAAAAGAGGGAGATCCATCAGTCAGGAATAGTCTGCTCCTAAATCAATCACATTTTTTTTCTCAACTAGGATGTCCATTATTTGGTTAAACTTTAAAAATTTGTTTTTGCTTTGGTTTGTCTTCAGTTATCGATCGGTTTAATTTGATTTATAAACTCAGTCCAAATCAGATTAAACCGTTAACGAAATAACCCAGGTGATTTTAGATATTTATTTTTATTCAGATATGTTTGTAATTCTGATGTATATGTATTTCTAAAAAAACAAATTTGTTCCAAGAATTTTTAAGACAACATCAATACAACATATAGAAGTATACACCAGATCTTGATAAAAATATGGCTTAAAACAAACCAAACGGAATTACGTATATTATATACACTGATAAAATATGATTTAATCCGGAAACCATCAAACCCCCGTTAATTTGATTTGATTTGATTTAGTTCGAGAGATAGTTTGATCTCTGAGACCCAAAATACCAACCCAGACTACCAGATTATCGGAAGAACAAGATTCGTTCCAAATCCAGGAATGCCCACCATCGATCGATCGATCCCTGATTGCAGTTCTTCACGCCCGAGATCGTCGTCTTCCACGACGATCGCCGGCGGGCCGGCTTTCACCGTATTCGCCCCTATTCCTCGCCGGGGAGATTGTACGTGGTGGTGACGACCACCGGGCTACTCACCACACGCCTCCCCCGGCTGTCCACCCACCGCAGCCGCCCGTGCGCCACCTCGTCGTTGATCAGCTTCCGGCGTCGAACCACCGTCAGGGTGAACTTCCGCCGTTCGTACTTCTTCCTGAACACCAGTCGCTTGGGCCTCACCTTGATCTTGATCCCCTCCATCGGTGTGATCGCCGCCGTGTAGCTCCACTCCCCGTCGACCACGCTGGTCACCGTCCGACGGAACTCCCGGACTCTGTTGTCCGCGACCGAGGGCGTCGATCCCCGCGGGTCGAAGAAGGCGACGAACGAGGGGTGGTTCAGATCTAGCGATGCGTGCGGGCAAGGGGTTTGACGGCCGATCTGGTGATCGCCAGGATCTGCTCCGCCGTGTAGTTCAAGGCGCACAGGAGACTCCGGTAGTCGTCGGGGCCGGCGTCGTACACCAGGCCCGGGTCCCTCGCCGCGTTGGGGTCGATCTGGCCGGATCCCACGGCAAACGGAGAGGCCGACGCCTCGCCTCTCGCGGGGTCCGATATCGCGCCGCCGGTGTTGTCCAGCCCGCTCGCGGTGGTCATCATGGCCGAGCGTATGGCGGCGGTGCTCCAGTCCGGGTGTAGCGCCTTCAGCATGGCGGCCACTCCGGCGGCGTGCGGGCAGGCCATGGACGTCCCCTGCCTGACGCTGAACGGGCTTCCCATGGCGTTGCTCGGAACGTAGGAAGCCATCACCTGCGTGCCGGGAGCCACCAGGTCCGGCTTCAGCACGTATGGGCAGCTCCGGCATGGTCCCCGGGAGCTGTACTTGGCCACCGCCGGCGCCGGCCTGATGCCTAGCACGGTCTCTCTGAACCTGAGGCTCACCTTAGGGGCGGCGGCGGCGGTGCTGTTGGCGTAGCGCAAGAGGCGTCCGCCGTCCTCCGCCGACACCAGCACCGCCGGGAAGTCGACGTTTGAGAACCCCGCTATATTGTAGCTCTGTGTCATGAAGATGGCGCCGGACAACCTCGCTCCGCCGACGCTGGTCCCGAGATCCAACCAGTTATCACTGTCGACAAGGCCCGAGCAGAGGACCACCCTCTTCCGTTTCCCCGCCAGCGCCGTCTTGTTCTGGCAATCGGATACCACGGCGATCGGCAGCGGACTCGTCGACGGCGGCTTCCCGATGTACATCGATCCGCCATGGATGACCGCGCCGTCGCCAAGGACCACGGTTCCGGCGAACCGACGATCGGTGGTGCTGGCGCCGACGGTGAGGGCCCACGGAATGCCTCGGCGCACGGTGGTCAGATCGGGGCCGCGATTCCCGGCGCTCTGCGCGACGAAGATGCCCCTCTCCATGGCGGCGAACGCTGCGACGGCGACGGGGTTGTCGTAGAGGGGCGTCCCTCCGGTGGACAGAGAAACTGAGATCACGTCGGCGCCGTCCGAGATGGCTCGGTCGATCCCGGCCAGCACGTCCGACGTCGCGGCGCCCCCCCGCCAGATCACCTTGTACACCGCCAGGTGGGCGCGCGGCGCCGCCCCCTTGGCGGTGCCGGTGCCGTAGCCGAAGTAGCCGGCGCCTTTCACGAAGCTGCCGGCGGCGGTGGACGATGTGTGGGTGCCGTGACCGTAGTCGTCCCTGGGAGAGTTGACGGAGATGGTCAGCGTGGGGTCCTTGGCGAGGAGGCCCTTGTTGAAGGAGCGAGCGCCGACGAGCTTGCGGTTGCACAGGGCGGCGGTGAAGTTGTCGCCCCCTTCGCAGGCGCCCTTCCACCTGGGCGGCGGCGGCGGGATGCCCTCGTCCCTGTAGCTCTCGCTCTCGGGCCAGACCCCTGTATCGACCACCCCGATGACCGCGCCCTCCCCGTAGTCGGCTTCCGGCCAGATGCCGGAGTCCGGGGTAAGCCCCATGAACTCCGGCGTGTAGGTGGTGTCCAGCTCGACGACGGAGTCCATGTGAGCGTGGAGGAAGCCAGGAGACCTCCGGATGCGCTCCATCTGGGAAATTGTGAGCCGAGCACTGAATCCATGTATGGCGTGGTCGTAGACGTAGATCATGTGCGGGGGGAGATCGGAGACGGCGGCTGCCGGCGGAAGCGATTCGAATCCGGCGGCGGCGGCGGCGGAGACGGTGGCGGCGTACCAGGCGTGGTGATCTGCGAACGCCTTGGGCATCGCGGACTTCTCCATGTGCACGATGTAGGTGGCGGCGTCGGCGGAGACATGGCGGAGGTGATGAGCGGCAGAGAACAGGAAGAGGAAGAGGAAGAGAAGAGTCATCGACGGGCGGAGATGGGACTTGGGAGTGGAGAAGGGTGGGAAAGGTAAAGGGAGTCGGGTGCGTAGGAGACGAGCTTCGTGGATAAGATGCCAACCACTTGCTTTAATGGGCCGGTTTTATTGGGTGAGACATAAATTATAAGATGGGACTTGGGAGTGGAGAAGGGTGGGAAAGGTAAAGCTAGTCGGGTGCGTAGGAGACGAGCTTCGTGGATAAGATGCCGACCACTCGCTTTAATGGGCCGGCTTTAGTGGGTGAGACATAAATTATTTGACAGCATATATTTTTCTGACATAAGCTTCAGTTCCTTTGAATATTAAAATCGCACGGTGTAAAAGTTTCTGTTCGATCAACAAAGAGTTGATGGGAGTATTTGGTTGCATGATAATTTTTTATATATTTTTCTGAAAAAAAATTATATTAAAATAATAAGTGAATTAACTAATGACATAAAATTATTATATTCGGATGGATGTGATTACAAAAAAAGGGTAACTACCATACACGATCAAACAAAGTGGGGGACCACAAGAAAAAAAAGAAAGATACGTGATCCTCTTTTTTGTTTAAGAAGAAAATTATTTTTAAAATATAAAATTGTCATGGTTATCAAACACCTCTTTTAACAAGTTTTTTATGATTTTTAATAATTAAAATAAAAACTTTCATTATCATGCAACCAAACACTCCCATGATCCTGTGCCACCGGTTGTGTATTGCTGATATCTGTAGTAACGACCCTTTCAATATTTAATGAAGTTTGACATGATTCCAAAAAAAAACAAAATAACAAAGATATGTATTGCTGATATGTACGAGCCTTTGAAGGAGCAGGGCGTGCTCAAATCGGACAAAGCTATCTATTTCGATGGCCCTGTGCCACCTAACTGTATTGCTGATATCTTGTGTACCAACTCTTTCGGTGTTAAATAAAGTTTGACATGATTCCAAAAAAAAAAAAACAAAAAACAAAAACAAAGAGTTGAGCCTTTGGAGGAGCGGGGCATGTACGATGGCTTAATATCTTATATGTTACGGTAAATTTGTGGTACCATTTTTAATCCAATCCAAGATATCTAAAATTTACACGAACTTCTTCCCTCGCCTCTTCGCAACCACCTCCCTGGTGTACAAGGCGCTTGTTAGGGTCGTAAACGGAGTGGATATGATATTTTCGCATCCGTTCCATTTAACTAGTCCAATAATTCGTATTTAGTCTAAATCAGATACGAATATAGATCGGATATTATAAGTTAGATAATTTGTAGATTCAGGGCGGACACGGATAATATTCATTTCAAAATGTTAATTAGATATTATTTGATAAATCTATTGAATAATACACGGATAAATAGAAATAGAAATATAAAATCGGTCATATATTTATTAATATTAACTTAGTATACTAATATATGATAGAGAATATTTAATAATATTTGTAAATATAGTGACTTTAATTATATAATTATATATTATATATTATCAAAGATTGATTTGGAGTGGATCTTAAACGGAGCGGATCTTAAACGGAGTGGAGTAAATATTTACGTGTCCGTTCCGATTAACATTCGAATAATATCTGAATTAGAATATTCGCTCTAAAAGATATCTTAAATCAAATATTATTTGCTTACCGAATTTGGAACGAATCCGAAATTTATCCGCATCCATTTACGGTGCTAGCCCTTACATCGCCAGCCTAGCACGTCCACATGCGTTGGAATCTCCGCGGCCATCTAACTCTTAAAACACGGATACCCACATTAAAATACGAAACTAAAATTATAAATTCTGTTAAGTGAATTTTAAAATAAATCAAGCACACAAAATTCGCTTGGATATAAAAATCATACAAGATGGATATTCTATACGGATACGATACATGGCGGAATAGTAAAGATGGGCAGCCGCCGAGTCACCGCGGCAACACTTTTTGTGTTCAAGGAATCGGGATTTACAGAACGGGCCACCTATTTCTCCTAACAAGTTATGTTATGATCCGTTTGGTACAGATTTAACACGATCAAGTGTTTTTTTATTTTTTAAATCTGAAAAATCTAATTTATCATGCCCGGGCCGGACGAGCGCCTCCGGCGTCGCCGCCTCGTGCTTCCATTCATTTCCTAAAAGCTGTCTCCTGGCGGAGAGCGCCCGCGACGCTTCTCGGAGCAACCTTCGCCTCCGCCTCGGCCGTAAATCACGCCTCTCCCTCGCCAACCAGTCATCCCTTCTATAGTTCTTTCTCTCCGATCGTTTCTGGCGGCCCGGTGCTCGTCCCGACCCCACCATCCCCGGCATCGTCGGAGTTCATCTCGCCTTCTGTCTCTTCCCAGGGCTTATCTCGTCTCCAGCCTCCGCAGGCTTACGGATTTCTCGGTAAGTTGTTTGCTTATGAGAATGCCGGCTGCGATTCCCTATTGATCTGCTTATTCGTCGTCGGATTCACGGTTTCCGGCTCTGCAACAGCTGCTTGGAGAGAGCATTTCGGTGGGATCTCCTTGAGGACGCAGGGGCTAGTCGAGCTTCGGGCGCTTTTCCCGTTGACGCTTCCGTTAATCTTTCGGGAATACTGGGTGCGCCGATGACGCGGATCTTGTGTGTACTTTCTGATTCTCAGATCTTCGAACTTTGACGAAGTTCTGTCCTTTTTGCCTTTTTCCCGCCTAAAACGGCGAAGCCAGTCAAATAGCGAAGGTACCGCTATTGCTGCGGCTTGCAAGACCTCCTTAGCCAACTGCAAGGTGAATCCCGACCCCAAGTAACTGCAACTCCAACAGAAACCTAGGAGACGGATGTAAATCTGATTCTTGCATATAAATGGTGGCGGACTGCTTCATCCCGCGTTTTGACATTACATCTTTTCTATAGAGCCGAGGCATGCATGTAAAGAACGATCAAACAATATGGTGATTTATTCTTCATACCACACTCAGAGTCGTGTGCCTTAAACTTTCCGTTCTTCCTACATTTTTGCTGTCGAAGATGTCATAATTGCCTAGATGCATGGATAAAATAGATGTTTCGCTTTCATTTTATCAGCGCTGATTCTTTTCTTTCGTCGGATGATTGGTGCTTGAAGTTAGCCATCTTAATGTGCTTTTACGTGTAAGACACTTTTTATGACACTTGACATGATATACTAGATAAATTAGACAACTTATGCTGAATCTCATTAAGTAGATGTGTGAAAATAAGGTTGTATTTCTTAGTAGTTGAGCATATGGTGCTATCCTTAACAATTACTTAGTAAATGTAAACTTAGACTTAGAAAGCAGTCTCATTTTTATCTTCATCTAGTAGACTAGGAAACTAGAAGGAAGAAGAAGAAGAAAAGATTTATATCTACTATGTACAGATATGATAGTTTGTAAATTGTATGATACAACTGAGTATTTGATGATATTTGGCATTCTATACTAGTAAATTTTTTGATTTTCGTTTGAAATGTTTGTGCTAGTATTCACTTTTGTTGCTTACAAACTTAAACCATCCTGTTTTTCAGCAACAAAGAGCTTTGAGAGCTTCAGCTGCACCCGTTCATCATATTTCAATTTTTGCAGGCTTCTTTTCTGTCACTACCCCCTTGATAAGAAACTACATATTGACTAGCTATACATATGTCAGACAACTAGACTCTTACTTCTTTGTTGAATGTCTATGTTACTATACTTTACTTATTTGGCATTTTTGCTGCAGTTTCTAGGAAAATGTATCCATATTTTGTTGGCCTGGCAATTCCTCTTATATGCACTTTTGCGTTTCGGAGAGCGAAAGATCCAAAAAAGCGTGGAGTGCCGGTTGATGTTGGTGGAGAATCTGGATATGCAATCCGAAACTATCGGTTCACATCTCCAGTTGAAACTGCATGGGAAGGGATAACAACACTTGCAGAACTCTTTGAGCAATCATGCAAGCAGTATTTTGGCAGACCCTTACTAGGTACTCGTCAACTGATCTCTAGGGAATCAGAAGTAACTAATGATGGGAGGTCCTTTGAGAAGGTTCACTTAGGCGATTACCAATGGACTAGTTATGGTGAAGCGTTTGAAGCCGTCTGCAGCTTTTCTTCTGGTTTGGCACAACTTGGGCATCAAAAAGGGGAACGTGCTGCAATATTTGCCGATACAAGTGCTGAGTGGCTTATTTCTTTACATGTAATCCAATATCACCTTTTTGAGTGTGCGTGTGCGTGCGTGCGTGCGTGCGTGTGTGTGTGTATATATATATATATATATATTGAAATTGACTGGGCAATGTGTATCAAGTCCACTTGAGATGTCCTGACAAAATTCCCCAAATTATGAAGGCATCTCCATCTATGCAATTATACCTTGTGCTTTGCTGCATGCATACATTTATGCATTATGAATTGTCGCCTGCAAGTATCTTCCATTTCTTTCCGAAAATGCTCACTTTAGAAAGGTTTAGCTGACTCACTTTGTTGGGTATGACTTTGAATCGTTCTTATGCTTACAACATTTTTTATGCCTAGGGGATATTTTGACAATAAAGTATTGGTTTTGTAAAGCTTTTCATTTGAAGAAAACAGATATTTGGAATCAGAATGTTAATTCTACCTGTTGCATATACCATAATGATTTCGTGGATGGAGCATTATAAGCAAATACATGTATTTGCATGAGCAACAACATAACTTTAATATGTGGGACTTGATGACTAATCTTGCAATTTATTGATTAATCTAGCTATTTCTTTGATAGGGGTGCTTCAGGCGAAATATCACGGTTGTCACCATATATGCTTCTCTCGGGGAGGAAGCTCTCTGCCACTCCTTGAATGAGGTTCTCTCTCTCATATACTTTTTTTGGCCTTTGTAAGTTCGTTATAAATCCTTTTTTTAGTTTCTTGAGAATAGAATATAATGTGAAGAGGCTGAAGCTCCAGACTTTTGTTTTTTAATGGTCACTATCTTGAAAGAAGGCACAGAACGCTTGTATGAAAATTATAATACTTCATTTGAACTGTTTTATCATGCCCTCATGGCTCATAAGATCTTATGGGTCCTTGATTAGAGAAACAAGAATAAAGCATCCTCCGTGTTGCTAGTAGCATAGAGATTAGCAGTGTAAATGAATCTGTGGGATCCGATAGCCTGATTTGGGTCTGTAACATTTGACTAGGGAATCTACTGATTTGGGTTGGGTAAAGTCCATCAGCATTTTCAGCTTCAGGACACCATTTGGGAGTTCTCCATTGATGCCCCATCGTGCCTCCTGGTAAAGAGAGTTATTCATTTTCACTTGTCTTCTCTGCTGCTGGAGCATCTTCCACTCACAACCTCATTTTTTCGATTTATTGTACCATCTGAGTGTATCGGCCTTTGTCGGATGTAGAGGAGATCAGCAGAGCAGAATGCCCCCTTTCATTTTCTATTTCTGGCTTTCCGCTCACTGTTTCATGGCCGCAGCAGTTTGATGTCTCACAGCTTTATTCAAACCCTAGTTTGATTCCTCTTGTCTAATGTTCAATCTCTTTTGAGTTGAGCCTTCTTCAGTAGTTTCTGTCCTTCTGCAAGTGACTCTAAATGCTCCTCTATCACAGATTCATCGGGCCGCCTTCTCTGTATACATTGCGGGCTGGATCTGCTCTGCACTGGTGGTGGTGTCACCACTTCTCTGAGTTCTGTCTAGGCAGCAAGGCTGCCCTTTTTTCTTCTTTGTTTACCTGGGTTCAGGTTTGATTAGTTGTAGAAACTTTTGTGGTGCCTGTCTGCATCCTTTTCTCTATTTATTTTTTGTGTATATTTTTTCTACTTCGCACTTGGATGCTGGAGCAGGTTTTGCTACATTTGTTATGCTTTTATGGTTGGATTTTTAGAAGGCAGATAGCAGGTAATTCTTTTATTGAATTTGTATGTTGAAACTAAATATGGATGTTATGCGATTTGATCTTCTGGAAAAATAATAGTTTAAAAAGAGTGTGGGGTTCAATATTTTTTTAGATTCTATTTAAATGTGTTTTTTTCCTCCTGTTTTTTGAAGAGTTGTTTTTTTGCTCAAATGTGGGTTTTACCCTTTTTTGCATCTCCTAATTTTCTGTTTATTGCAAGTTGATGAAGAAATCCATTTTCACTTCTCAGTAAGCACCAATAAAGGTGGTTGTATAAATATAGAAGAAAGGCTTCTATGCTTATGGTTAAGATCAAGGTTTGCCGTCTCGGACCTCGGCTTCGTCTCGGGGGGGGGGGGAAGAGAAGAGATCTCGGGAAAATCTCGGGAGATCGGATCTCGGATTCTCGGATCAAAATGTATATATGTAATATGTATAAAATGACAAACATAACATAATATGTTATAAAGATGGGAGATCAATGAATTCACATACATTACATGAAAATAAATAACACAACATTTTTGCACACTAATTGTGTGAATGAACAATCACAAAACACTCTCAATGTCAAACTCCACTCCTACACCAACTGTCAGAATGAACAATAAGAAAACACTCTCAAATCTCAATACCAAAAAGATAATCTGTGTGCTTCTTATATATCACTTTGTTGGTCACTTTGTAGTATATTGAAACAATGTTATTAGATTAATATAAAAAATAAATTAATACCTATGTTATCAATTTCATATTTTATTTATTCATTCAAAGTAAAAAATTTTATTTAATTAAGATATATATAAATTAATAAACTTAGATTTACTTGAAATTATATATATGCCTGGTAATTATATTTTTATATAAATATTTTATGTTATATATATGATGTAAGATATTATATATCAATAAATATTAATTTAGTAACTTGTATGAATATATTACATAGGTTTTCATATTTATTTTTTATATTTTACGTTGATTTAAATCTTAGTTAAAAATATTATAAATACATAATATATACTAAATCAATGTTACTATGGTAAATATTAAAAATAAATTAATAATTTAAAATCAATATTAAATTAATACTTTAGATACTTTATATTTATTTTTAAGTATTAAATTAATATTTAAATTAATACTTAATATTTTACGTAACTTAAATACTTTAAATACTTTATATTTATTAATACAGAAATTAATACTTTAAATACTTTATATACTTTAAATACTTAATATCAAAGTATTTAATGTTTTACATAACTTAAATACTTTAAATACTTTAATTTCTTAATAAATAAATTAATACTTTAAATACTTTATAATTATTTTTTAAGTATTAAATTAATATTTAAATTAATACTTAATATTTTACGTAACTTCTAAATTAATACTTAAGATTTAAATAAATTCTAAATCTTAGTTAAAAATATTATAAACACTTAATATATACTTAATCCAACTATAACAAATATATAAAAATAACTTAATATTTAATAATTATGTATATAAATTAACTTTAACTAATCAACGGTTAACGTCGATTAGTTAACGTTAATTAAAAAAAAATTTACCTCAAAAGCCCTCCCGAGCGGCCGAGCCCCGACGCGACGAGGCGAGCCTGCGGCGTCTTCTCCTCTCCCTGCGAACGCGATGCCGGAGGTCTCCTCTCCCTGCGAACGCGATGCCGGAGTTGCCGCCGCCGTCAGAGCCGGCGCCGTTGGACGCCGCCGTGACGGACGCAGAGCGAAGATGGTGCCGCTGCCACCGTGACAGCCGGAGCGGAGCTTGGAGACGAGGGAGCGAGCGTCGCAGGTAGGTCTCTCCTACCCTCCTTCCTCCTATGCGTTCATTCAGGAACCGGCGAGGGGTTTTAAACACCCCCGTTAGGATCCCTTCCGTGCGGTGTGAGCCTGTGAGGGCCTGAGGAGGTCGTTGGCCGACCGGCTGCCAGTGCCGGCAGCTTCCTTTGTTCCTTCCCGCCGGCCGCAACAAGGCATTTTTGCCTCTTTACACCCGCGAGAAGCTTGGCCACCTGTTTCGGGGGTCTCGGATCTCGCTGTGCCCGCGAGACCGAGAATCTCGCGAGATCTCGCGAGAATCTCGCGAGATGGCGAACCATGGTTAAGATATTATCTAGAAGATTTGCTACCATTAGGTTGACAAGAGAACATAGATTAGGCATTTTAGATACTCACAAACTCCGATCCCCTAATTTTGACCTGCCATAGATGATGTCAACAAAGATCATGGAAACCTACAAAAAGACCTTAGAATTAGCATATAAATCAAGTTCCAGGGTCATTAATTGAGATGTCAATGAATCCTTTCATATACACACTTGGACATTGTTTTCATAGCTCAGTGAATTTAGTTAACCACAAATTTAACATAATTATCAAATAAAGATAGGCTGTTACTATCTGTTATTAAAAGATGGATCTGGATCTGATATTGTTTCCAGATTTGGGTATTGGTCTGGACATGAAATGTCTCATTCTATTGAACCCAAATATTTTGTATCGGGTTTGGATCCTGAAAGATCCAATCCATTTACACCTCTAATAGAGATAGTGAATGAGATGGCTGATTGGAACTCAAGACGTGCATACAACTTGTACAAAGGGTCATGTGGCTTATCAAAAATGTGACATGTTGTCTCGAGACCATTGACATGCTAGGCAAACAGTTGAACTTCGAAGACTGGACTGCTTTCACCCTGGTGTGGCAAAAGGAGAGGCAATTGGAGAATCTGATGCCATATGCTGATTGAAATGTGTTGGTGAGGAGAGGGGGAGAGGATTGCGAGAGCGGGAGGGGGAGGAGGCACTGCTGCCACCATGGCATTGCCAGGGAAGAGGCATTGGAGAATCTGAAGGCATGTGCTGGTTGAAATGAGTTGGAGAGGATAAGGTTATTATTTTCTAGTATCACCACACAAGAGAGGAGAGCTTGACATGGGGAACCACTGTTTCTGCATTATCATTGGATGGAATTTCTTCAGTTATCGTTGCCATAGAAGAGTGTTGTTACACTAGAGAAGGTGTAGAGAGAAAGGAAGAAGAAAGGAGGCTTCATGGCAGGAAGAGAGAAATGGGAGAGGGGAGGAGAGGAATCTGCAGTGGTCCAGTGGAAGAGGGCAGTGAAATCAAAATTTCATTCTACTCAAGATTACTTACATTTAGAGGGAATTTTTAAATCAAGATACAAATTGTACTGGTATCTTGTATTATTCAAAGGTTTAAAAAGGTTATATAACCTCTTCCAGAAATATGACAGAATTATAAAAAATACTATGTTGCCCACGACAGCCTCCTTATCGTTCTCTTCAGATTATGGAAATTTTGTTTCAAGTTTTGAGGTGTTTAGGTTTCTCGTGTGAAACATGGGACCGGACCATGTTTGTCAGGTAACAGTGATCCATGCACAGACTGTTGACATAAACAGATAAAGCCTTAGAAAATCCAATTTAGGAGTCACTTCAAAAGCTCCCATGGTATTTCGGGCCGTGATCAGCTGGCTAGTCGGATCCGTTGGGCCTGGAAGGACATTGATATTTGATCGATCCTTTAAAAAATTGAAAAAAAAAATCAGGCACAATTCCTGCCAATGTTTGAGCTGGTCTGGATCTATGTCCTTCATTTTTGAGTCATAATAACAAGATGTGTTTCTTATCCAGCTGAGTCTCTGTCCATTTACAAGTCATGGAAACAAGGTAGGTTTCTTATCCATTTTTGGCTGACATCTTCAGTTTTTTTTTACCATATTATGCCTTTATGCAAGAGATAACTTTGTAAGAAAAGATGCTGTTTCTTTAAATTCTGAATTTGCTTCAAATTAATCTTGATAGATTTCGGTGTTCTGTAATTATTGTGCTGTTGCAAGCAGGATATGTCTGTATTTAGGACATTTTTAACTGTCAAATCAGTTGGCACTGATTATCGATTTTATTTGCATTTTCCGTACAGACAGAAGTGACAACTGTTATCTGTGGATGCAAAGAACTGAAGAAGCTGTTAGATATAAGTGGGCAACTTGACACTGTGAAACGCATAATTTACATGGATGGTGACACCACAAGTAATGTTTCAGTAGCGGAGAAGAATACTGATTGGTTGATCACCTCCTTTACGAATGTAAAGAGGCTAGGTCAGGAAAAGCCTGCAGATGCAGACTTGCCGGTTTCAGCTGATGTTGCAGTGATAATGTATACTAGTGGCAGCACTGGTTTGCCAAAGGTTGGTATTGGCAGCAGAGATCCAGCTCTGTTTAAAAGTTCTTGTCTTTCTTTGTTGACTTACACCAATTTGTTCCAAGTGGCATCCTGCTGATTATCATTATGCGAAAAAATAAGAATTACATTTCGCAGAAGGGCAAAACAAGATCTACACTACTACATTAGTAAGATATTTCATTCTGTGTTAACTAGGTCAACTTTTTTATTCTTAAAGTTATAGGAAATCTGGAGAAACTAAAAAGAGGTTGTAACAAAACTAGGTCACTGTTTGCTGATTAGTAGGAATAAATGGAGGGTGGCTGGCTGCAAGTTCATTTCATTATGAAGATGAACAGAGAAGGTGCTAATCAAAATTACATTGTCATGATGCTTCTTGTTTTTTTTAATTCTTTATCTCCACTATATTATATATTTCAATATTGATTTATTATGGGGGCACTGGACACTTTGCTGTTGACTTGCCGTTCTTCACGTTTGAAGTGGCAAATCATGTTTAGTAACTAGAATATTAATAATCTGGCGATTCTTGCCTGTCTTGCTTTATATCTTTTGCCTTTTGTTTTTGGAAAATGGTCATCCTGAACAGTGAAGCTTCTCAGAAATGCCTGGAGAATGAGCTTGGCATGTGGCTTTTCGTTGATCAGACATCAACCACTGTATTGACCTTGAATCTGATTGCAATATGCATTAGATACTTGCACAACATGATTTAATGAGTGTGATTTAATGGGTGCGAGGAACCTAGTTCTTTTGCAATGCTATTATTGCAAATTTCTCCGTTTCAATTTTGTTTATCCAATTTTATTTATTATAATTTAACATAATCTTGTCATTTGGTTGCTCAAGATTGTGGCATTCAAATTTCTTTTGCTAATCAAGATTTGAAAGGTGACCATAAGAAAGTACAATCTGAAAGCTTTGTTTTATCTTATATGGATTTAAATCCATTTTATCTGTGCTGGTGTTCTCAAAGTTGGTATTTTTTTGTTTGCTCTCTCTTGAGAGGCATGTGGTATTGTGGAGTTATTAATGCTACACTTTTGGTGGTTCTTTCATCTAGGGAGTGATGATGACTCATCGCAATGTATTAGCCACACTTTCTGCTGCCATGACTATTGTTCCTGCCCTAGGTACCAAAGATGTATATTTGGCCTACCTGCCTTCAGCCCATATTCTTGAACTAGCTGCTGAGGTATGCACTTGGTACATTCACTATTTCTGGGTAGCTCATGTTTTAGTGAATCTTCTCATGCAACCCACTAACTGCATTTGTGATTTATAGGCTATAATGGTTGCTGTTGGATGTGCTATAGGATACGGTTCTCCGTTAACTCTCACTGACACATCAAACAAAATTAAAAAAGGAACACAGGGGGATGCCTCAGTGTTGAGGCCAACCTTAATGACTGCTGTACCAGCTATCCTAGATCGAGTTCATGATGGTGTTCGGAAAAAGGTTAGACTCTTTGATTTAAAAAATATGACGTCGTTTAGTAAATAGTCAACATCAGGATCTGAGGCATGTTGTTTTACTATCTTTACAGGTTGATGCAAAAGGTGGATTGTCAAAGAAGCTCTTTGATGTTGCTTATAGTCGCAGACTTAGTGCAATAAATGGAAGTTGGTTTGGAGCATGGGGCCCTGAGAAAATATTGTGGAATTTTCTCATTTTTAGGAAGGTTCGAGCAGTTCTAGGTGGTCGAATCCGATTTATTCTTTCGGGAGGAGCACCACTTTCTGGAGACACACAACGATTTATTAATATATGTCTTGGGTCTGCAGCTTTTTATCACTCTTTTTGTCTTCAAAGAGAAGCATACATCTCAAATTTTTAGCACTCATTTAGTCATGTATTTTTATTCAAATGTTAGTTGAAAACTGTGTCCAAACATTTCTAGCCTCCTGATTAGGGTAAATACAGATATATATTGGATTCTCTATTTTAGAAAACTTCGTAGGCATAATATAGTTTCTTTAGGCGGTGATCTTGTTTTCCATTTGTAGCTATGTTGGAGTGACCAGATAGAAGCAACTTGCAGCTTTGTGCCAAAATGGGATGCCCAAGACATCTTAATCAACGAGCAAAATACAAGCATGTAAAAAAGGGAAATATATGCCTTTTCTTTGTAGTCTAGATTTTTATTATTTGAGGTTATTCAAACAACTGATACAGATGTGAAATAACTTGTGATGGTCTAACTTTTTGTTAATCATGATTATTTAACCAAAATGACTAACATTCATTATGTATCTCATTGAAATAATGAATAAATTGCAACAATAGGATCCACCTTCTATTGTCACATTGTAGGAATAAATTTAGAGTACATTCATATGAAGTTATTTTGAATAATTTTTCACTCTTTATGTAAAATAATCATATTCATTTTTGCTGCAGGGCTCCAATCGGGCAAGGATATGGTCTCACTGAAACCTGTGCTGGTGGGGCATTTTCAGAGTATGACGACACATCTGTTGGCCGTGTTGGTGCTCCACTCCCTTGCTCATTTATAAAGGTGATAAATAAATGTGGATCATGTTTTTATTCTATCTATCAGCACTTCAATAGACACTATGGTTGTCATTTGTCAAATGATCTTCTCATCCTGACATAAACTTGTTTTTCTTTTAACACATTTGTAGCTGATAGATTGGCCTGAAGGTGGATATCTGACTAATGATTCACCAATGCCTCGAGGGGAAATAGTTATCGGGGGCCCAAATGTGACTCTTGGATATTTCAAAAATGAAGAGAAATCAAAAGAGGTCTACAAGGTAATGTTGCAATCACTATGCTTCAGGACTTCGATTGTGCTTTATAGCAGTCAAGTCTATCATTCCATTTCAGTTGATATTTGAAACCTTAGTGTATTATAAACTATCTTAGAAAACTATCTTAGAAAGGTAGACATGACTAATGTTTGATCGTTCTTCGAAATGAGCGTATACATCTTTTGAACTAAGAATGTTGCTGCCCTCATCCCCCCTTACATGCACATAGGGGTTTTTGTATATTAATGGTCTCCAAACTAGATTCCCTGTAAAAGCTGCTGGTAGTTAAATGAGGAGAGTCCGAATGAGAAAACCTATTTCATAACTTATGACTGAATGGCAATTTCAGACATTGCAACAACATATGTGATTAATAGTCTGAGAATACGATCAAACTAAAATGTTGCGCCATCAGATGTTTTAAATAAGTCTTATCGAACAAAATCATATTTCACCTTTTTGTTCATGTAATAGGTTGATGAGAGGGGCATGCGGTGGTTTTACACTGGTGACATTGGTCGTTTTCACCTCGATGGCTGTCTTGAAATCATTGACCGGAAAAAGGATATAGTAAAACTTCAGCATGGTGAATATGTCTCCTTAGGCAAGGTATTATCTAAGCAAACAATATGTTTACAATTTTTTAAATTTTTTTTATCTTCTATTGTATTTTATGAAGCCACAATTTACCATATAGGTGGAAGCTGCTCTGATAGTGAGTTCTTATGTGGACAATATTATGCTACATGCTGATCCTTTCCATAACTATTGTGTGGCACTTATCGTTCCTTCACCACATGCTTTGGAGAGCTGGGCACAACAACAAGGAATATCTTACACTGAATTTTCAGATCTATGCAAGAAAGGAGAAGCTGTTAAGGAAGTACATGGGTCATTACTAAAGGTTTCTAGCAGCACTTTAACTTCTGCCGTCTATTTCTAGTGTGCTATTTTATGGTGGCCATTCGTACAGACTCCAAAAGTTGTATAGATAAGTTGAGATTATGCAAGTTGTTATTTTAAAATTTTGTGCTAGTTAGTATGATCTTGTGAGCTTCATTGCCTTATCTCAACATCAGGATTTTGTGAAGTTAATATAGCTGAACCTCATGCTTGTTTCAGGATATTGCCTTTTCTATATGACTATTTCATCAAATCCTAAAAATTGGTGATTTTTTCACAAAAAACAACCAACATCATAGATTGCGGAATCGGCCAATCTGTAACGGGATCGGCTGACTCTTGGATCGGATCGGCAAGCCGAACTGATTCTTGGCCGAATGACCAATCCGAAAAAAAGCTCCAGCAAAATCAACTGGGATTGGCCGGATCGGTCGGGATCGGAATCAGAATCAGATCGTTTTTTAGCTATTCCAGTTGGATTAGTCGGGATCGATCTGGATCGGATTGAAATCGGAATCAGAATTGGTTTTTTTACAAACCGATTCTGCATCAGTTTTTTTCCAGTGGATCGGTCGGAATTGGTCCAATCGATCCAGATCGGATTGGTATCCACCAATCCCGATTCCAATTCTGATCCCGTGATCCTTGGCCAAATTGTTTTGTTTTTGAATGATTCCGACCTGTGATTCACTTCAATGATTTTTAAGAACGCTGAACTCCCATGCATTCACTTCTGAAGATTGACTAAAGGCTTGTTGGCATGAAGCTATCAATTTGATTTTCTTGTGCGCTCAGAAGTGAATTGGGATCCCTTTCTTCAAGCCCTTTAAGTTTTTTTATGGAGTATGATATTTTGGATTGGCTTGACAGTCGGAAAATGATTTTTTTTTTAAATTTTTTATTGAGCTTTCTATCACAAACTTGTTAGGTGCTATGTTATCTAAGGTGGTTGAGTTGAGATGACACCTCTCCTTGACTCAGCTAAGATAACTTATGCAATTGCTTCTGCCAGCACTGCTAGTTAGAAAGAGATTTCTGCATCTCAGCCATGAGCCATCTCAAGACCAAGGATTGCGCAATTGGAGTCGTGATTGGTGGGTACCAATTCTGATCCACATCTTTATCCCGACCGATCTTGACCAATTTTGTCGGAACTTTTTGTCCGATCGGTCCTTTGGCCGAGAATCAGATTGGCAAGCTGATCCGATCTAGAAATCAGCCGATCCCGATATGGATTGACTGATTCCGCAATCTATGCTCAGGACCCATCTGCTGCTCTGAAGGCAGACAAAGTTTTCAGATTTTTGTCTACTTGCTTGATATTTTGTGATGGAATTGGAAGTTGGGATCCACAATGGTTCCTGTCCAGACAGTACCTAGTGCACTATTGCGGCATTTGAACCTTCTTTTTTCTCTCTTTTGCTGGGTTTGCCTTTCTCTGCCAGCTATGTCTGGGGTATCCAAGGCTAGGCAATCCCTTCTTCGCCTCAGGTGCTTCATGCTTACATAGGTTAGACTGGATAATAGACGGTTCCAATATTTTGTGACTGCAAATTTTGTTCACCTCAAAGAATAACATTTTTCACCGATGTACCTGCCATTCAAATATGACAAACATTTGCAGTTGCATGGATTATATGATGACTCTTAAACACGCCCGGTAAAAGTTGTGATGGATGCTATCAACTCAATGAATACATGATGCAGTTAAAAAATGATGAGTATGCCTTCAACATAGGCATGGTTACGACCTGAGATCTGTTTTTACTTAAAATTTTTATTGTTTGTGATTTTTATTATCTCTTATCAGAAATTTGTATAGATAACCTCTTAAGTCAATATAAGCAATCTTTATTTATTGCTTTTAAGTGGTACCTTTTGCGCTCAACATTTTCTCGTGTGTCTTTCTCTTGATTCTGGAAAGCCATCCTTTCCTGATTGAACTTTTGTGTTATTCAGGCTGCAAAAAACGCACATTTGGAGAAGTTTGAAGTACCTTCGAAAATCAAGTTGCTTCCTGAGCCATGGACTCCGGAATCTGGTCTAGTTACTGCAGCACTTAAGCTGAAAAGAGAAGTCGTTAGAAAAGCCTTCTCAGAGGATCTGTCCGAGTTATATGCATGAAATGTACGGAAGAAAGCAATTTTGGTTTTTATGAGGTTTACAGTCTTAATTCGTCATCTTTCCCATGTTTTTTTTCTTGGTTGTTAACTTTCCGTCTTGTAAAGTGAAAATGCTTTTATGTTATCAATCGTTTCTAATCTCAGACAAACAGGTAAGATGCCTCGTCAGACACATCCGTTACCTTGGATGCTCACCAGTGAGCACGATTCTTCAGGTGCTCTACTCATTATTGGGTTAAGTTATAGCCCTTTCATTTTCCACTTTCTTGGTTGTTACTTTAGAGCCTGTTTAGTAACAATATTAAACATGTCTATCATTATTAAATTTTAAATTAATATTTATATAAATCATCATTGAGGTATTTGTCTATTCTTATCAGGTTTGAAATTTTAGTACGAACAAGGCATGATACTCTTTCCCCTAGAAATAGTAATATCCGAATTGATAAACCAAACACGGCATAAGTTCTTACATCGAATAAGGGCAAAAAGTGATTTCTCTTTTGAACTTGATTAGTCTAGGACGTCCGTAGTGAACTCTGATCTAACGCAGGACTTAGATGTAGCCCCGATAATATATTTATAAGCTGGATCGTCACCTCTTGAACTGTGTGCTCTGGGAAAACAAATCTCTGCTCTTAGAATTGTAATTCTTGAGAGGTGTCGACGTTTTGTGTCGTCGTTGGTGTCATCTGAGTGGTGATTTTCGGTATTGAACTCAAGAGGTGCCTTTCAGGAGGCAAGCTATATCCCCGATTTAGGAGCAGCAAGTTCTCTTGTTTGTTGATCTTTCGCGTTGTTAAATCGCAACATGTCATCATGCAGAAGTACAGTAACAAGTAGCACAGCTGTTTACTTTACTATTCAGTGGTGACATTTCACGCTCCATGCAGGTTTTCTCATCCATTCGGTGAACATTAACTTGGATATGCATGAGATTAAGGGGCTGACAGGATTTGATCAAACAACCGTGATGCGGCTTGAACCAGCATATATTAGGCTAGGCCCCCACAGCTGACTGGCGAGATGCTAATGGGTAACTTGGATTTTCTTTACAAGAATACAGTTTTGTAACTAAACCTGTTAAAAAGATGCGTTTGGCAATCGTTGCAAAAAACATATTCCCGTGGAGAATTTCGTCTAGGACAGGAGGTGAATTATTTTTCTGTGGTCCACCTTTCTAAAGTTATCATGGCAATTATATGTATTTAGCTGTATTATAATTTATTTTTAATATATAAGTTTACCCCAAAATGTATGATAAAATTAGTGGGCATCCAAACACCTACAAAGGTGTTGTTACTCATCGGTCAAAATTTGCAGTGGATGCCCCATTCGTTTTCGGTAATTTGATCTTGGGTCTTGGTAAAAACGGTAGACGGTATATTTGAGCTTCGATACCGATAAAATTATGTATTCATCCCTACAACAAATAAAATGTAGATCTCCAATCCATGCTAACATATACATTTCATGTTTATGGGGGCGCAGCATCATATTGCCCTGGTTTCTTTCGTGTTAACAATCGCTTGTCAATTCGATCGTATGTGTGCACTTTATATGAATTAAAGAAAATCAGTTTAAGTGTGCTGGGATAGTCTCGAATTGCGAAATCTAAAAATTTGAATGAGAATGTATATAATTCCACCCTCCTTCCATTCATCACTGAGATAGAGTGATACTGGAATGAGGAGAGTAGGGGGGTGGGGGTGGGAGGGTAAGAGGTGCCCCCCCCCCCCCCCCACAAAAAAAAAAAAAACTGGTGCTAGGTGGTGTGACCCAACCTTGGGTCCAACAAAGGGTTGGAGATCAAGGTAAGGTCTCAACCAGGTCGGGTCGGGTTGCACGACATCGACGCAGCATTCTATGATTTCAATAACAAAATTGATATAGTTTGACATTTGTATTGATTATAATTTTTTATATAATTATAAATATAAATAGTTACATTAACATTTTGTTACCAACAAATTATAAGATGGCAAAGTTTTAGACAAAACCATCAAAGTTAACCAAAACCTCAATGCACACCCATCTCTTTCCCAACCTCTCTCATGTCATCCTATCTTGACACAATACGATTATGATCATATGACAAGATCAATATCATCATCATCATCATCAAACGGCCAACGAAATGTCCCATTCACCTCTTCAAAATATATATAATATGAGAAAATGAAACTCTTGAAAAAATATTTTCAATTTCTTCACGGATAAGGATATTAAATTATCATTAAATATAATTATAAAAAATATTAAATTATCTTTATCTCTATATTTATGTGAAAAATTGAGCGTATCTGATTGGATCCGCTTTCATAATATAATCTATTTTACGGTCACTCGTATGGATGGAGAGGCTGGCCTGGCCGCTGTGCTTCCTCTTGATCCCCCGACCACCCGCAGTCATTCCAAGCAAACACCAACATCCACATACAGATAAATGGCCGCGTTCCATCTGCTTGTTCCTGCTTCCCCGTCCTGTCAGCTCGCCCGGAGCTGTCGTGTCCCGCCCCCCAGCTCCGTCGCTGATCTCTTCATCTTCTTCTTCCTCATCCTCTCATCCTCTCTGCTTGCTAACCAGATCACTCGTCACCCCATGTACGACGACGACAACCCCGGCCCCGTCTGCTGCTTCCACCCCGGAGAGGCGGTGGTGGGAGTATGCGCCCCCTGCCTGAAGGAGAAGCTCCTCGTCCTCGCCGCGAGGCGAGGCCGCCGCCGCCGCCGCCTCCTCCTCCCCTTGTTGAAGGGCGGGCGCCGCTCTTCCTTCTCCGGACCCGGCCGCGGCGAGAAACCCTCCGTCGCCACCCCCGACGCGCTCGCCCTCGGCTCGTCCGTCCTGCACCGCCTCGACGACGGCTTCGTCTTCGACTCCGACGACTCCTCCACGGACGACAGCCCTGACGGTGACGGTGCCTTATCTTCTCTACATGTTAATCTGGTGTTTCTTGCTCGCGGAAAAGATCTATTTTTTTGATCTGATAGCATGCTTCTTCCCTTCCATGATACATACATACACATACGTATATATATCTATATATGTGTATAGATATTGATCAGCTTCCATCTTCTTGTGGCGATCAAGATTAATTATTTCTCCGATATCTTCTCCCCCCGCGCGCGTCGCAGACTCGTTCATCTCCATCAGATTCGAGGAAGGCGGCCGGGCGTCGTGGGATAAGGCGGGGCACCCCGATCGCGCGGCGGGCTCCGCCGCCGCAACGCGTGGCGGCGGCTCGCCGAGGTCGGGCACGGTCGCGGCTCAGAGCTGCCCGGCAGACGATGGCCGGCACCACGGCGGCGGCGGCGGCATCCGGTGGCGGAAGCGGATCGGCCGCCTGCTCCGGCTCCCGAGGAGGTGGAAGCGCGCTGGCCAATTGGCGAGCTTGTGCAACGTGGGCGCGGCCGGCAAGGCAGCCGGCGGCGTGGGCGGCCGCCGGAGGGCGAGGAACGAGGACCAAACCTAGAGGATAAGGCGGCCTCCGCCGAGGATCTCTCTGCACCCTCACCTTCTCGGCCAGCTCCGGCGAGCAACTCGGCGGAGCTCGATCTTCTGGGCTTTCTCCTCTCTCAGCTGGTTTCCGGCGTAGTACTGAATTATAAATGGGATTTCTTTCACCGCAAAGAAAAAAATAATTTGTATTTTCATCATTCAGACGGAAATACAAGAAATGTTGTATAGGTGCTTCATCTTTCAACGTTCCAAGCCCTTAAATGACCACCCTTGAATGATTCCCCACGACGATCCAGTAGCTTTAAAAGAGTACCCTAAAACGGTTTATATTTAAAAGGAATCATGCATAATCTGTATAGTGAAAATCTGTTAGAAGAATACTTATTTTTAAGATGTTTGGTCAGACAATAAATTTAGTTTTTGTTAAAATTTTATATTTTAATAACGAAATTTGTTAAAAAGAAGATGTTCATGGACAATGTGATTAAAAAAAGTTTCTTCTTAAACTAGAGAGAGAGAGAGAGAGAATCATCTTTTTCATATCTTGTGACATCAGTTAGATAATTCCATACCGGATAGTGAGGGGAGGTATCCTATACTTATAAACCTGGGTCTTTCTAACTTAGTACCGCAATTTTGGGTTAGTTTACAACATCCACCTTGTTTAGTCATGTATCATACTTACTCTCTTTTGTTCTTACGTACCTTCAAAAACGACAATTTCATGTTATTTGCTAATTCACATTTTATTTAAATTCTACTCGTCACTTTGGCACTGTTTTATTGGTCTTAGCACGCTTCTAATCTTTGATTCAATAGGGGGGTTTCTTTTGATTTAATATCTCAATGATTAACCTGTAATATATAATATCTCTTGTATCTCAATACAAATCTTAGAAATAAACTGTATGATTTATCTATATCTCTTCGCACGGGATCGATGGTACCTATTAACACAGTACTAAAATGTGGATTAGCATGTGAATATCTCAATGAAGCTAAGCACTTAATTCTATCTCAAACTAAGAAGATTAAATTATTAATTAAGAGTCCATATTAATAGCCAGAACAACCCCCCCCCCCCGCTCCATGTCTGGGTTCATGCAGCTTGCTCCATATCTTCTCTCTTTCCTTTCGTCCATGCACGGCCGCTCCCTTCCTCCCTCGTCGGGCGCTGCTGCCTCTTCTTTCTTTCTTCATCTCGTTCTGCAACATCATCTAAGCCAGCGATGGGTTCAGGAAAGAGAGGCCCGGGCGGCGGCTCTGCGTGGATTTCCGTTGATCTGACGCCGTCGTCTCTGCTCTTTCCGGCGGAGCTCCCGATCCTCTTGCTCCTGCTTAGACATCTCTCAAGCTTCGCTGCACAGTTTCCCCGGCCTCTTCCCGACGGCGACCGGCGACCCCAATCCACATGCAGTTGCCCCTGAGCGCCGCTTCTCCCGTTCCGAAAATGAAGAACAGCGTTCGAGAACGCTGCAGTCCCGGGGTGACAGAATACCCTCCGTCTCCGATCAAAATCGACTATGACTACCGGGCATCTAAATGACGATTCAAATAACAAGTTTAAGGATCACCGTAAGAAAGAATTGAACTATTATCGACACCTTATTAACTCACTATCATTTGATAACAAATTTTATTAAGTTCAATAGTGAGTTTGTAAAGCGTCGATAATAGTTTAGTAATAATTCACTGACTCGTTAACTCGTTACCGACAGAGTTGAATCATTACCGATGTTTTACTAATTCACTATTCATCACTTAAGTGACTGTAATTGTGAACTTTATTTTTATTGAGAATTGAGAGTACTCTTTGTGTCTGGAGATTGAGGTGATTCAAACTCATTAAGGTATGTATACATCATATTTTAAATTTTATTTTTATAAGAGCATCGAGCTGTGTTTAAAAGTTCACTGCTGATATAGAGAGTTCACTGACTCGTTGACTCATTACCGATAGAGTTGAATCACTACTGATGTGTTACTAATTCACTATTCATCACTTAAGTGATTGTAATTGTGAATTTTTTTTATTGAGAATTGAGAGTACTCTCTATCTGAGGATTGAGATGATCCGAACTCATTAATGTATGTATACATCGTATTTTAAATTTTATTTTTATAAAAGCATCGATTGCTTTATAAAAATAGATATTCAGATAGTTTTTATTTGATCCATCTTTTCTTGTCATTGTTTTAGTTTTTAGCCATAATTAATATTGAAAAATAAAAGCGAAAGAATAAAACCCTAAAATGTAAAAAAAAACTGATGGTAAAACCCAGGATAGGAAGAAACAATTATAGAGATAAATAAGATGTTTGGTTGCACGTTAAATCGAGTTTTTTTATAATTTTATAACAAAACTCGGTAGAATAGATGTTTGCCGAGAATTACAAATTTATGCTCTTTTTATCGTGTGGTCCCTTTTTTTATCATATATGACGGTATTCACTCTTTTCTAATAGGATAATTTTATATAAAATATATTAAAAATTATTATGCAACCAAACAACTTGCAAACCAATCAGTGTTTTATCGTTCCGAGCTTTCAAAGGTGATCTGCTTGCCTGTTATGGTGCTTGGCCTCTTGGGTGTTATGCTACCCGGAAATGGGTCCACAGATCCGACGGTTGATCTACTGCCAACTAACAAGTTTCGACGGTTCTCGTGAGAGCATCACTCAACCAGTGGATTCGCGCCACGTACCCCCTTTTCTTCTTCCCCTCTGCTCTGTCCCCGTCGCGCGCTTTCATCAAATAGGGAGAGCATCCGCCTCTTTTCATGGAAACCGATCGTCGCTCCACCCTTGCGTCACCGTCGTCGCCACCTGCTTAACCCCATTTCTCTGCGCTTGGATGTCCTAGTCCGTCATGGCTAGGCGTACTTCTTCCCTCTTGAAGCAACTCCTCTGCCTTCCCAAGCCCTCCTCTGTGATCAACCGATCCGTCACCTACATGCCCCGACCTGGCGACGGCTCCCCTAGGACGGTCACGCTTATACCCGGCGATGGGATAGGCCCTCTCGTAACCGGAGCGGTGGAACAGGTGATGGAGGCGCTGCGGGCGCCGGTGCATTTTGAAAAGTACGAGGTGCGCGGGGACATGCCGGCGGTGCCGCCGGAAGTGATCGAGTCGATCCGACGGAACAAGGTGTGCCTCAAGGGGGGACTGGCGACGCCGGTCGGTGGGGGCGTGAGTTCGCTCAACGTGCAACTAAGGAGGGAGCTGGACCTCTACGCTTCACTGGTGAACTGCTTCAACCTGCCAGGGCTGCCGACGCGGCACGAGGGCGTCGACATCGTGGTCATCAGGGAGAACACCGAGGGTGAGTACTCCGGACTCGAGCACGAGGTCGTCCCAGGCGTCGTCGAGAGCCTCAAGGTATGCCATTCATCCGATTCACTTGTTTGAGCACAGGCTGAGTGGATCTGAAGTGTCCTCTCTCAGATCTATAGCGATTCGTTCTCTTTATAGATATCATACTTGTAATATTTCGCGGAGTTGATTAATTGGATAGATTTTGTCACTTGTTTTTGTAATGTACGTAGAAGTGTAGATACAATTCCATCGAGTTAGGGCTCTCTGAATGCGAAGACTTGCAAGCTGCAGTTGTAGCAGCGTCTCTTAGGGAACTGTACGTGGTTTGCACAATTCTTTTGTATCCATTCTCTGAGCATCTAAATTGAAAAAATTACTTGGAATGCCCGGAGTTCCTAAACATAGATTTTTGAATTACCTGCCAAAGCATAAGGCCATTAGTTGCATACAATCTCTCGCTCCATAAACTGAATGCGTGTTTGTTGAATTTATTAGATACTAGTTACCACAGACTATTGATATTGCAGTAGATACATTAGCAGTAGTGCATTATGCAAAATAATCTCGTGTCTTTAGTTGGGTAAATTCTTTAAGACGGTTCTTTGGAAACCTTTAGGAGCATTTCTTGAATATCTGGAGCACTATACGGACATTAATGCAAACTAAAGAAGCCCAGAAATTTTGGTGGATGATTTTTTTGTACTGTATGTCGGGTTACAAGTGGATTCTTATTAATGAAGTGTCTTACCCAGATATTGCAGTTGCTTTTGCCTTTGATGGATTAGTCCCTTGGCTTGTTCTTAAAAGGAAATCAAAAAATTGGAATAGTTGGTTTCCTTAATGTGCTGTATGAGAAAACTCAATGTATCCTTGACACGCTTTCAATTTACCATTCATCTGTATTCTGGAATTTGAGGATGGCTTCTAAGGAATTGAAAGTTTGAAACTTCCAGGCTAGTGGCAGAGGATTGACTGATATCAACTTGGTTAACAATCAGGTATTGACATTGAAGTATCTGCATTTGCATTTGTCTTATCCAGTGGATGTTGAAGCTGGGTTTAGAGCATAAGATACTGTAGGTCACGTCAATTCACTACAAGATATAGCGGAAATGTCATGTTGTTCTTCTCCTATGTACAATATTTCCTTTGTGTTTGTGTTGAATGTTACAAGCCAATCTTGTCTCATAGAAAGCATAGATGCTCATCTAAGAAATAACTTATAATGTTCCTTGTGGATAAATAGGCCTTCTACTTTATTTTGTAACAAAAAATGTGTTCTGAAAATTAACAAGATCTTTGTTATTATTGACTAACTTTTATCGAGTAAATTACTTTTTATACTGGGTGATTTTTATTATTATATTTTTATAAGTGAATTGCATATTATTCACATGGTTACTTGTTTACGTAGGACATTGTATATAATACTATAATAGTTTTGAATATTTATTTACTGCCATTGTTTTTCAAATTTATAGAAAATTGTTAGCTCGAAGTTGTTTGGGGCTAATGTGTGTCCTTGATCTTCTCATCTCAATCAAATGCATCCTTTTCTTTGGTATATCTGCTTCTTCCTTTTCACGAGCCTCAAGGAAGGCGCCTGTGGAATTAAATTAGGGTGTTTCATCCTGATAAGCAAAAATATGCTTCTTAGTGTCATGGAACAAGAATCATTATATGAGGTATCTTCCTATGATGGAAAATGGGATGACATGCTTGATAAGAGTTAGAAGATCAAATTTATGATAATTTCTAGGTTCTACAATGCAAGCAATACTCATCACTACCTTTTTTTGCATAACAAGGAATTTGGGTTCCAAATTCATAACAGATTTAATGCACACCTTTTTTACTTTCAGCTTAAAAAGATGGTTATAGGTCTACTCTAATGGTTGTTAAAAATGGATGCTATAGGCGTGATTAATGGGATGGAGATGTTCATCTCTAGAATATTGTAGGAGATACTTGCTCAACCGGAAGACACTTTTTTTCATTTACTAAGAAAATCACGCTATCTTGTTTTACTAAAACATTGAGTTTAACATTACTTTTTTGAGTTTCTTTGATAGTTTTTAGTTTTTTTTTGTTGCACGTATTTTGTTTTACCAAAGTCTTAATGGCTTCTATTTCTTCATATTTGCAAATGGCACGAAGTAATACAGTTCTGTAGTCTCTGATTGTTTGATGACTAGATTTATAGTATCTGTTTTTTGAAGTTCTGTTTCTTTTGTGATGATTAATGCAAGAAACGGTAGCTAGGCTTTTTTGTAATATTTTTCTTCATTGTACAAGGTGGCAGAATAAAAATTCATTCATGTGAGACGTGAAATTTGTTTCATTGTTTTTATTCTGCAACCACGCAGGTAATCACAAAGTTCTGCTCTGAGCGTATTGCTAAATATGCATTCGAATATGCTTACCTTAACAACAGAAAAAAGGTCACTGCAGTACATAAAGCCAACATCATGAAGCTTGCTGACGGCCTATTTCTAGAATCCTGCCGTGAAGTTGCTAAGAATTACCCTGGGATAAAGTACAATGAGATAATTGTGGATAACTGCTGCATGCAACTTGTATCAAAGCCTGAGCAATTTAATGTGATGGTAGGTCCTTTCACATTTTCTAAACTAGGAAGGTATTTTTGCTTTTGAAATTAATCATGTATTTGGATCCTGGATTATTGAGGTAATGTTACTTTTCTGAAGCATGTTTTTAGGAAGTTGATTGCAGAGAACATAAATCCTTTATGCCATATTTTCTCTACTTGTTATGCCTTGTATGACGATGACTGACCAAAAACCATCTGCTTCCCTTTATTTATAATCCAACTCTCCAATTTGTCCACTGCAAAATGGTTATATTTTTCGCTTTACCAATGACTGGGATGTATTAGCTGAAACACTACTGTAGCACAGTAATTCTTTCAGAAAAATCACATGGAATGTAAATCCAATGGCATGCAGTCTAGCTACTGGAGGTATCATCTTCAAATTTCTATGTAGGAAAAAATTGTTAAATTGCAGACTAAGGATTTTGCCGATTAATTTTTATCCTTAATGTAGATATCTAATGTTTTCTTATGAGGTTCTTTCATGTCTTTCTAGCAAGCTAGAGTAGGAAGTAAATGATCCACAAATGACTACTCCATATCCATCCATGTCCATTAGCCAAGTTAGCCGCTCAGCTTGGATCTATCTGCTCAGGCTGATTCAGCAGTTGACCCAACATTGGCATTTCTCATTTATAACGGTACGATTGCAACTGTGCAAAGTTCCCTAGAAGGCTGGACAAACAGCATACAGGATTACAGTTCTCGACCTTTGACATCTCTGATTCACCACCAAGTCTTAATAAGATAAACACTAGAATCAATGTTTTTACACCTCACTGTCATACTTTATATTTCTCTTACATCCATTAGAAGATGAACCCTCCTCAATTCATGCATAACTTGAAGATTGTACTGCATTCAATTATCTAATATATGAGCATTTTTAGTTAATTATCGTCTTAAAGAAGTTTAGTTCCTAGATGGCCACTGTTTATGCCAGTTTCCATCCATCGCATGAAAAAGTATCTTTTACATCTTTTTATTGGGAACATCAGCTTAATTCTGGAGAACACACTGTTACTTGCTTTATGATTCAGGAAATATTTATTTTTGAAAAATTCCAGGCTAGAGAAGTTTTATAATGTATTAATATTATCCATAACATTTTCACACGACATGTTTCTTCTGTGATTTTTAATCTATATATTCTCGTATACATATCTTTGGAAATTTATATGAAGGGGAAACTGGAATTGTCTAGGGCATGAGAACATGCCATCTCAGTAGGAAAATGTGACAGGACAAGGGTAGGGTTGTCAACTATGATGCAAATAAGGCCCTTACAATTGGCAGTATCGACTAGGAGCCATTACCATTGGCAATATGAACTAGGGAACCAAAAAGAACATCCTTTTTTAATATCAATTTTACAATGATGTACAAGATAGAAGTACCATATATCGCTATACTCCCTTCATCATAAAAAGAATGGTGAAGTGGCCATATTATGTGCTGAATGATCTCTTTAAATTCACTGATTGTGGTTCAAAAATAAAAATAAAAATGAGGGAGTCTAGTGGAGGGTGTTTTTTGTGTGATAGCAGGTATACAGTAGATAAATATTATCTTTGAAGGTTTCTATTTTAATAGAATACATGAAGATCACCCTCAGATTGCAAATTATATGGTTCATGCTAATCGGGTCTTGTTTGTGCAGTAAGCTGCATTTTACCAGTCAGAATATAAGTTTATGAAGTGAATTATCCTCAACTTAACTATATCCCTGGTATTTATTGGGGACATGCTCTCGAATGTCATGTATAAATAATCGTTCGAGCCATGGCATTCTGTCAGAACCACATTAGTAGGCTAAAGTGCCATTGTTATTCTTAGTGTTTGAGCTTTTTTACCTTTAGACTTTATTTCTTGACACCTTCATGTAATCTTTGCGCACTGATCTTTGCATCTACAAGAAAATACACTAGATTATGATAATCTTTTTTTTACGGCAGCCTGTCTATTCTCCAGGTAACACCGAACCTGTACGGTAATCTGGTGGCAAACACAGCAGCTGGTATTGCTGGCGGCACTGGAGTTATGCCTGGAGGTAATTTCATACAGAGAAAAGGCTCGAGACCCAGTGCTATAAAGTTAAAAGAATCATTTAAGTTCATTATAGACAAGTGGGACCATAATATCACCCATCACCGCCCCCTAATGTAATATAGGAAAACGAGAAATTCTAGGTAACTAAAAGGTCCTGCTGGGATGCAGTGCAAGTAAATACGTAGTTGCATTATTCGGAGGTACCTTCTTTGTTCAACACACTTCGATCATCTTAAGGTCATCATAATTCGTGAACCTCAATATGGTGTTGCAACCCATACAACTTTTTACAGCAGAAGCCTTTTGGAGTCTGGTAAACTCGACTGAGTTTTACGATGAACTTGGAGGAGATTAGATTACGTCACACATGAGAAACTAGGTTTTCCATACTTGCAACTGCTTATCTCTCATCCCATTCGATTCTGAGGACTCCCATTCTGCCGTGCTTCAGGCAATGTTGGTCCGGACCACGCAATCTTCGAACAAGGCGCTTCGGCAGGGAACGTCGGCAACGAGAAGCTAGTCGAGCAGATGAAGGCGAACCCTGTGGCGTTGCTTCTGTCGTCGGCCATGATGCTCCGCCATCTGCAGTTCCCGGCCTTTGCCGACCGGCTGGAGACCGCCGTCAAGCGCGTCATTGCCAACGGCAGGTACATGACCAAGGATTTGGGAGGGACCAGCACGACCCAAGAAGTTGTCGATGCTGTCATTGCATCCCTCGATCATTGATTATTATTATTATTATTACACAGGGGGGTGGTCTACCCTTTTTTGTAGCCCTCCCTTTGGCAAGCAAGGTCATCTCATCTGGACTGGAGGAAGGGGCTCGTTCGATCGTCCCTTTTTTTTGTTTTTTTTACTACTGTTCTTTCCACCCTATTCATGTATCTGGGCGTCTCACTCGCCCGAGGTGGGTGACGACTCCCACCATAACGTAATAATTCGATTTCAAAGACGATTTATCTCGGTATGTATCAAAGACGATTTCTGATATCTCATATCAATATATTATTAGATAATATAGTTGGATATGAAATGTTGTCATTCGTAGGTGGTTATTCTGATTACGTTCAGAACCGACGATTAGCCAAGAGATTAAGGGAAGATATTGTCCACTATATGTTGAGGAATATATTGTTACATCATTATATCATAGAATTATGAATATTATATCTGATAATATGATATATATATCAATGTCAAGAAATGTACGTTTGTTAATTGATCTGAGAAGTTACTAATTGGGTTCATGTTAAATAAAATAGATATTTGGCTTCCGATGACGTGCCTGTTGGATGGCGACGACACGCGCGGCGCTTTTGTTAACCGTTTCGCGCCAAAAGCAGCACCGACGAAAAGCCCCTCGGCGGCACCCTATCGAGCTCTCCGCATTCCTCCGATCGGCCGGGGAAAACCCTAGGGACACGCAGCGATGGAGGCGCGGAGCTGGATTGCCAGCGACGAGAGCGCCAAGGAGATGCTCGCCAGGACCCTCGCCCAGCGACCATGCCTTCTTCCCCCTCCCCTCCACCGCGTCCCCATCCGTGCGGGGAACGTCGTCGAGATCGTCGGTCCTTCCGCTTCCGCCAAGTCAGAGATCCTTCTCCAGGCATTTCCTCTCTCTCGTCCGATTCCACCGATGCCGCTGTCGTCTTCTGCGGCAGCGAGGCACCTGTTTCTCTTTCGGCGTTCTCGTTTTGTGATACATGATGGAGGCAGGACATACGTCTAGGTCGCGGTCAACTGCATGCTTCCGAAGGAGTGGAACGGCATCCTCTTCGGCGGGTTGGAGAGATTGGTGTTGTACTTCGACTTGGACTGCCGATTTAACGTTCTTCGTCTCGCCGAAGTTCTCCGGTGTCGGCTGATGGAGGCTCGTGGTAAGTCTCGGGCCTGTTGTTCTGTTCGTGATGTTGTTTCTCACTCTACATGTGGGAAAGTGGGATATGCTGATTTGGTCTAGGAATAGTTGTCTTTTCGTGACGGTACAAAGGGGTATGGCTGACGTCCGAAATTATTGCTGATTTGGTCTTGAAATGAATATTTTTCACTTCGATAGGCATATACTGAGAAGAGATCATGGCAGCAGTTCAATTGGATTTGTTATGGATGAGATGCTGCTGTGGAACTTTGTGCAGGGTATGACGACGGGAGATCGAAGGCTGGGCCACAGAAGGGAGATGGAACAGTGTCTTCGGCTTCTCAATATGATGACAAACTATTCTTGACTTGCATGAGGCGCTTCTTGTACATCCGGTGTTACAACAGTTGTGAATTTTTGGCTGCTCTAAAGGCACGTTTTCCCGCTCTGAGTCCTGGTTTACCACAGAAGAGGCATAACAATAACATCGATTCCCGATGTTTATAATCACCACCAAATATTTGTGCTTCGATTCTATTATTATCAGACTATTAAATATCAAACTGGTTGACCATGCTATCACGATTCGGTTTTCAGTCCAAAAGGGATTCCAAAACTCTGCAGTTTGCTTTCACCAGTCTTTGGACTGTCTCAGTGTTCAATGCTTCTTGGTGCTTTATGTCGAGTCAAGAATATCCTCTTATATATGTCATAAGGTCCTATTGCATCCTAAGGGCATGCTGATTAAAAATTTAGAGGCTGTTGACATTTTGCATTGTGTTCACTGTTTTCTTTTGTGTATACAACAGATTTTCAAGGGAAACTCAAGCAACAGATGATGAATTGTCTTGCACAAGGACCATTATGTGAATCCATTGCTATTTTTTAAAAGAAAACTTTGTTACATTGTTCATCATAGAATATATGGATGCCCACCTTATAAATTTTGAAGAGTTCTTTATAGATATAATTGCAGCTCTTTTTTGAGAAGCCAGTATCCCAGTCATTTTTCAAGATGCCAAGTTACTAACTCTTTTTTTCACAATTGTAGACAATGCATAGCCAAATTCAGAAAGAGTGTGAAGCTCAAGGTGCGGGCATTCATTTCCTTATGGTTGACAGGTATGTGATGGTATCCACGATTCCACATGCTCCTGTATCTACTGCTAACATTTGGAAAGAACAAATATATATATATATATGTATATAGAGAGAGAGAAGGGTGAGAAAGACGAATGATCTAGGATAATCGTCATGTTATGTTGTGTTTGACAAAATTCAACATACCATTATACCCTCTACGTGATTAATGGTAGCTTCATTTATTTATAATGGGCCATTCTATTTCTTCTACAATCTAGTTATGCTTTCAACTTATCTAAGTCTAATATGATTGGTGATATCGTTGTTGAATGTGTATATGACTGTCATCATGCTAATTGATTGTGCGTTATCCTCAATCTAAAATATAGATTTAAAATGGTCATTTGAACCTTCGATACAAATCTAGCCTTTTTGTCACTCTTTTGTTGATGGCACACATGGTCCACATTGATACAGCTATTTTTAACATGTTTTCATTAGTTTAGGTAATTATTCTTGTATAAGTTGTACTCCTTAATTTCTCTAGTATCAGCATTCTTTCACCTAAACAGATTGCCATGCATGTTGTAGTTAACTAAGTTTCATGTTGCAATTCTTGGGTGTAAAGCACACTTGGTATTATCTTTAAAACTTTTTGGTGCATTCTTTATTGGAAGTGGTGGCACCAGTGATATTTTGGAAATTTTTTAGTGCATTCTTTAAGTGAATGTGATACATCAGATGCAAAGGTATAAAAAAAATTGTTACATTTTCATCAATGAACCACCTAAATTAAACTTTTAACCATTATATGCACCATATATATCTGCTGCAAGAGATGGTTCTTTTGTACTCATCTATTTTTCTGAAATTCTTTGATTCAACTTCTTTCAGCATAAGTGCTTTTTATTGGATGGATCGGGCATCTCAAGCTGGAGTTTCAACATCAGCTTCTTGTCACAGGTTATATGCTTTTGCTGAGAATATAAATCAATTTTGATATTGTTTATCTTTTGCTACACAACTTGTTTATAAGAAACACCATCTTGATGTTGCATGGTACATCTTGATTCCATCTGTATCGCACTAATATTGATGCTCCATATTTGGACCACATAGCCAAAGCACCCGAGTGGAAACTCATTTACTTAGCATCACAACCCCACTTCCTGGCCACTCACCTATCCACTCACTGGACGCCAACAAACCACCACTGACCAACATGAATGCAGAGCATGGATTGAGGAATCAGTTGATCCGGGTTGGAATCAGCTGATTTCCAGATCGGATCAACATTCACCAATCCGACTTTGGCTGGGAATCCCAATCCCAGCTGGGCTTCTGTCAGAATCAGCCGAATCAGCCTGGATCAGGACCAATTCGACTGGAATTGACCAAATCCTCACCGGAGTCGACCCCCACAGCCCCACCCTATCGGGCATGGAAGACAGGCTTACTAGGTCCCTTGGTAAGCCCTGGATGTCGTATCGGTCCCTGGGACCCAATAAGCCTGTCTTCCCCACTTGATAGGGTGGGGAAGATGCCACTGCGACCACTGTTTCAGCCCTATTTTGGCACCTTTCTGGCCTGACAAGGGTTGGATTGGTCCAAAATTGGATTGAGGCACTGTTTTTGAGTTTTTTTATTGTATGGATTTATTGAAAAATTGATTCCGGATCAGAAATTCTTTCAGAAAATTGGGTGATTTTCCAATCTAATCTGGATCAAAATCGGAATCAGCACCCACCAATCTGGTTCTCAATTCTGATTCTGTGATCCTTGGCGCAGAGCCCCCCACTTCCTTTTCTGCAGTATAGTTGGTCTGTCATCATTATGAAGAAGAACATTGGACATATGGCCTTGTTATTCTTTGTTCTGATGTATGTCATCCCTGCATTATTTGCTTATATTGTATGTAATCTTTGTTTTTCTTATGTATGATAGTTTTGTTATTAGCATAATATATACATGATGTAGTATTTGATTTATTGATGGATTCTTTTTTTCTTTATACCATGTACTTCTATCTGTACCATCTTAATATAAATTTTCTCATACTATGGTGTTCACATGTTATTCATTTTTCAAATGTGTCATTAACTTATTATTGAATAGCCAATTCACCTAGCTGATGAGAATGACTCAGTTGGTCCTTAGGTCATTTTTCGGTATCAATAGAGAAGAAGCCTTAAGTTGCAGCACTAACCTTTTATGGAAGTCTTGCTTACTTTCGTACTTAATTGTCTTGACCCTTCATCATATCTTTTTTTTTGTGCATGCCCATAATTTTGATCGTTATTTATTTGTATAGTAGGAGAAATATATCACTTCAATGCATAACAGAATCATGCGTTATGGAAATCAAAAGGCTGCTGAAGATGGAACCAGTGGTTGTATTAGCCACTAAAGCCACCCTTTTAGGAATTGAGCATGTGAGAAATGAGGCACAAAGGTCAGAAGATAGTGTAAATACTATTGTGAAGACGTTTCTTTCCTTTTCTACTTTGTGTTCCTTCATTCTAGTATAGAACGCATAACCCCTGCTCTATGATTTTCCATCTACAGGATTTTGTCTTTTAGTTGTAGCAATAAGCAAGTTGATGCTACATGACCAATTATGCTAGTCAATCTAAGCTAGTTTTGTCATTTGACGTAATAATCATATACAATATCTCAGGTTAGTTTTAGTTTTTATACACATGCTTAACCCATCAATCCATAGGTCATATACATCATCTTGTTTGTGCTCAAGGACTTTTTATAATGAGGAAAGTCGGCATTTTCTTCTTTTCTGTATTATGTCAATGATAGCAGGAGCAGGATCAAGTTGGGATCAGTCAGACATGATTCTGATTTGATCTTTGAAATTGGCCAATCTGTTGAAGATAGGTGAATCCTGGATTCGTTTGTTCAAAATTTTATCGAGCATGGCTCATGTGGGTTGAACTATGCTCATTTCACATCCATCAAGGCCGGTGCAGTGACATGGACCTTTCAGCACATCTAAGCCCAGACACGTCTCAGCACATCAGCCTGAGTTCTTCAGCGGTTCAGCCTGGAACAAGGGGCCACTAGAGAGCAACATAGCCCAGGCACAACCCAGCACCTCAGTCAAAGAACCCAACTTGAGTAACCCGGTCTGGCACAATCTGAGCATGACTCTCTAACCTGAAGGACCATGCAGCTAACTGTTGATGCCGTTCAATAGCCTCATTATGCCTCGCATACACCCAGATTTCCCTGACATAATTATTAGTATCATCTCTTCTATCAGGCTATAGCTTCCCCTTCTTGTAGGGATTGTTGGCAACCAGTTGACTTTATGGGTTTTCAGTTTTTCTCAGCTGATATCCAATTTTTTGTGAACACTTTGAAATAGTAGTTATAACGCTGCTCACTAGATGCTTTGAGTGTTCCAAATTTTTATGCATTTCATTTCATCACCTGTCCTTGGAGATCCATATAAGAAATGGCTATGGTTGATCCTGATTCCACCTGTAAAGACCACTCCTTTTCTGATTCCAGTCAGAATCAACAAAGATTTGCAGGAATTGTCCAATGCCATCTAAATTGGGTCTTAAATTGGTCAATCTGGTTGAGCAGGCTACTCTGGATGATTGGCGAAGTCCGGACCAGCCTACCCAGCTTGGAATCGGGCTTGGAAAGCCTGATTCTGGCTAAACTCAGACTGAGTAGGACTGACTTGTGGTCATGTCAAACTGAACCCAGGCTTCCACTAAGATCTGGATTAGTCAGACTGGAATGGCCAACAGAATCACAGATATGAGGTTGTGGAGGATTACACTTCCTGCGATGTTTATGAGCAATTTGGCATTGCAAAAACTGAAGGAATTTTTAAAATCAAATCCAAAATTTCTTGGACATTCTTGTTCAGATGGCAAACAATGTCAAAGCTTGGCATTATGCTGGGGCCGGTTAGTTAGCTTTCACTTTATTTTGATACAATTTTTTGTCATGAAAGTGTATGAAATTTTGTTGTGCAACAAACATCTCATTAGCTTTTAGTTTTTTCTTTCTTTTTCTTCTTCTACTAGGTTAGTAGAAGTTGTGTAGCTCTGTAACTACTTCTTTAATCAATGGAAAATAACCCTAGCGTTATGTTAAAAAAAATCTAGATTGGACAGGACTGTGTTTGATTCTGCCTTGTTCTGCTTTCTTTTGATTACAACTACTCAAAATTTTAATAGGCATGTCTATTTTGGAGCAGTTTAAGCACGAGCAACGACGCCTTGCAGACCCATGCATGTATTATTTTTATTCTAATTCATGTATCGTGTATGCTCATCTCTCTGAGCTTTTGCTACGAGCACCTACAGGAGGTCTCAATAGCTTATGAGGTGTTAACCAACAATGCATAGAGCTTTTGTGATATGTGATTATTTTAGACATTGTCTTAAATTACTGTTTTACTTCAAGTAAATACCGTGAACTATTTTTCATCTCAATTTTTTGTATGTATAAAATGTCACAATTTAGTTTGCAATAGTGATTCTCATGTTAAACATAAAGTTATATATAAAAACACTAATAGTTTGCCATCAAAGTAAAAGGTTGTGACCAATAATGGTTTACCATTAAAGTAAAAAGTTGGAAACCTGTGCATGCTTTGAGTTAACTGTACGTGATTAGTTCTCTTGGGTGATCATTTGACATCTAAATGGTTTTCCATGTAAAAAAACAAATCACCTCCTCTCCAAAGAGGGAAAAAAAGATCTACTCTATCAGCCCCATCTGCCATAGGTTCCATCCACTGTCATCAGAGAAAGCACCCTCAGATCTTCACATGGTGACTACTACCATGGGGCTGGCTCTTCCAAAATTTTTGGGAGATTTCTCTTTGCTGACTGGCTTTTAAGCTTGGTCTCCTCCCGGTTCCCGATCCTTGGAAGGAAAGCATTGTTGCCTAGGTCCATCAATACATGACTCAATTTCTCCAGGAATGATCAAGTTGGGCAACCATCCAGCTTGGGTGGGTTGACTTCCTTGGACATGACAACTTGATCATGCTTCAATGTCACCAGCGTTATGGAGCATGACCCTAGCCCTCATGCCCTTAACTAGGCAGTCATCAATTCATACTTCACCCTGTCCAGCTCCGCCTCATAGTTGACTCCATCTCTGTAGCTCATTCACATCTTAATTCAATTGTTGCAGGCCTTCAACATTTGATCAGGGTAGTTGGACCAAAGAATGGAAATTAGGGAACTTTAGTAACTGATGGTCTGCATTTGCAATGATAAACTTATGAATGCGATGCAACTAAGTGCCATGTTTGGCATTCCTTGAGTGAAAAGAACATAATAATGTAGAAGATTGGAAAATCTGAAAATTGAGAAAATGTTTAGAAAAAATGAATATAATTTATAGGAGTTTTAAAAAATGATAATAAGTCATTAGGATGATAATGATACTGTCGTTAATGCAGTCACTATAGAACAACTAATGGATAACCAGAAAACAAAGGAAAATATTTTTATCCATGTCAGGTGCACAGGAATGTGTTACCATGCTATCTTGCATCTTATATAACCAAAATCATGGAGGTAATAATCACATGCCATTTTTTTGAATGTTAGCTTTAATAAGATAAAGATACATTTAATTATAGGGTTTTTTACATCTAGATCTATGAAATCCATCATATTTTTACATGTATCCCTAAATTTCTGGCAATAATTTTTAAATCCTTGAAATCTTACTCCATTTCCATTATGTTTTTTCCGGTTTAGTTGTATATCAACAGATGTTTCTTTTCTTAACATATAGCTAAGGTAACTGACTTATGCATGCATCACGCATCTTATTCCACAGGACATCTGGTAGGTGGTTTTCAGAGGATACTTCACATCCAGAGAGATCAAGTAGACCCGAGATATACCGTGAATTCATGCCTTTTGCGTGGCAGGTCATTTTTGTACTTAATAATGATTATAATTCTGATAAGTTATTGGAATATTTGATTCTGATTCCGATAGCTTATAGGATAAGTTAACAAGTTCCAAATCTGTTAATCTTATCGAAATCGAATCGGAAGTTTAGAATATTGGTACATCTCCCAAGTTTCATTATATCTTGCATATGGAGAAGGTGTGATCACTTACTTTGCCTTCATTGCTATTGCTAACACTAAGTTTTGCCTTCACCATTGCCAAGCTTTGCACATGTAGCCTTTAAGGTTTGCCTTTGTCACTGTAGGTTAGTTGTAGTGCACTTGTTGAATTGTGCAACAGATTGTGTTGAATCCATGAGCTTTAATCTTCTCCACATCATGAACAGAGGCTCTATCAGATACCCGTTTCATAAACACTTCTGGCTCCTCATGCAGTCACTCTCCTCTACTTTGCAAGAGTTCTATTAACTATTTTATACTTAACATTTCTTTACATGCAAAAATGTATCATACCACTTCATTCAAAATCATATATCTATATTCAGAGTGCATTGGTGTTCTAAAAATTTGATATTGCAGTTTCTAATCATCAAACAATCTAAATTTGCTCAAACTTCAGATTCAGATGTTAGTTGGCAATGTATCAAACACTCTTAGTCATTAAGCTTTTAGATATCTCTGCTACATATTCTGATATAAGAAATGAATCTCAGACCTCAGATTTCAGACTTAAGCATTATCAAACCTCACCTTAGGGAGGGACCATTTCCCTTCTAGCTGGATATGAGTTGGATCCACATCCCTTGTGGAGTTTCTGCAATGGCTATCACTGATCTCTGTCATTGCATGATGGCACTATGCAGAGCAGTTGTTGCAGTCCTAGATCCATCTATCACTTTCTCTTGAAACATATCTGGTTAACCTATTCATAATATATGTTTGGATGAATTACTAGGTGGTTACTTTGATCAATGTTAATATAACAAATTTAGGTCTTATCACCCCCGTCCCATACAAGTGTATGTATTTACCATAAGTTTACATGCAAAAGATGTATGTCATATTGCTGCAGGATGGTGCACCATGATGTTTGGTGTCTTGTTAATAGCGTCATAAGAGTAACCATAATGCTGTTGAATCATGAAAATTTTCATATGTTCATCCAAATTATTATTCAATGAGATATTTCAGATGCATGAGATGGTAACTTTGTGTCATTCCTGCAGTCATTTGTCACACATAGGATTCTTCTGCGAGTTTCAGGTTTTCTTTATTCTCCGTTGCTTGTACTTTGGCACTTGTTCTAAATATTTTTTTTTAATTTTCATTCCTAGTGCTTTTAGGTTTTAACTATTCAGAGACTTTCGTTACTGGTTGTGCAGAATCTGCAGATGACAGTTTCTACAGCTTGCGGACAGTAGCCTTCACAATTTATACATCCCAGTGGCTTCTACCGCCACTAAATGTTGTAGATAAATTTACCATTAATGATGTAGGGATGCCTTTAATATCTTTTTGAACTGCAAAATTACTTTTGAATTTTGAATTTTAGTCGCTACGACAATTAATTTGTATGACCAGTTTGACTGGCTGACTTGTCTTTCTAGGTTAGCATTTCCATGATACCATGAAGGAGACGTGCAAGATCAAAACAGGTTCATCATTTTATCTGTTGTTCAAAGTTTTTTGACCAAGTTTTACATACCACTGTTAGTTTTTCAGTACTTGTCTGTTCCTGTTACTTTTGGGTAATGTGATGCCTTGTCAGCAGGTTATCTTGTCCGTTGGAAAGTGAGCATCATGTTGTTGCGGAACTTGTCTTTTCATTTACCTTCAAAGATTTGGTTAGTTCTTGGATGTCCTCTTTGACGTAGTAACATTTTTATTGCACCGTCCATGTTTGCTTTATTTTCTTGTTATTTGCACGTACGAGAAAAAGGAAACTAATTTACTCTACTTCTTTAACTAGATGTGGAACATCATTTTTCAAGTTTCACTTTGAAAGGCCCTTATGTTGATTTCTCATGTGAATTCAAACCTTCATTTTTTTTCCTATTATCTATATGAAGTTACATCAATACCTTAGAATGTCTGTTAAGTTAAAGAGAGTAGTGGATGTCTGAAATGATATTTTCATTGGCACAGTTTCTTAATGCCATAATTCTAGCTGCCTGCTTGGATGTTGCTAGTGTATCAAAGAGAGGGCGTCACAAGTAAAAACTATACTTATTGCACATGTCACATACTGTATTATGGTAGATAAATGATGGAATCTTCTAGCTGTTCATTATTTTGTTTACCTTAAAAAGGACCAAGAAACAATAATGTAGGACTTTTCGTACACGGAAATGTGGGGCTAAATGTAACATTAAAGAAGAGTGTGGTTCTTTTTCATGGTCACCCTTTCCTCCTTTCTCTTTTCCACTTCCAGTATTTGCAGCTGTCCACAGCACGTTTCAGGAGGAAGCATGGTTTTTATCTGGTCATAGGCAAATTCATCCTCCATATCGAAGCACACCTTATTTCTAATTGTCATCATCTTTGGAGATGAAAGGATCTTTTGTCCGGTGGCAGTCCCTGGTCCCATTGCAGTTGAGGCATGTGGCAAGTACGTGAGAGCTCACTCCTAATGTAAAATGAATTATTTTGTCCAATGCAGTACCAAAAAGAATCTTAGCTATGAAACCTGTATACACTCTTGGCTCATCATGAAGCAAGTATCACATTTGATGCATGCGGCAGTAGCAAGAGACATGGGAACTCATATGCTGCCATGCTTTGGGGAATTATTTAGTCCCAGACTAAAGAAATCTTGACTGTGAAACCTGTATATGGTCGGTGAGCTATCTCGCCCAAGTAGATTATCGCTGGCTTCAAGCTAGCCAGAAATATGTTTGATCGGCCTGTTTACTTTCTTTTGGAAGTATGAACGCCTGCTAAATGTCATCCAAATTTCTCTCCATTGAAGTTAAGAAAGCCAATAGGAGAGTGTATCGTATCCATCTGTCGATTGGGAGGTTACCCACCTGTTTTATTTGCCCTGTTACTCTGACAGCATGGCCAATCGCTATAAAAAATTAATTATTCAGATGAATTACATTGTTTCGGTATCGATTGGATTCTGGCATCATGTTCTTTTCTTTCTTTTTGAAAAGTGGCATCATATATATACTTTTTGCCTCAGTTATCCAAGTTTGTAGATAAAAATCCATGAATAATTATGCAATTGCAAGCATTATGTTTCTATCGGTACTTAATACCGATGTTGATGAACGTATTACTGAACACCTCCTCGGCTTATCGCAACCGCGACGATCAGCGCTCCTGTTGAGTCCAACGCTTCGTATGCTCCCATTGTTTTTTTGGTAGGATAGCGGGGAGTACGCCTTTCACCGCCGCTTGAAATTAGGTGCCTCGTATCCCCAACAACTCAGCTTGTTCTCCACCTTCTTTATGATTGCTCGCAGCTTAAAGATCGATTATGTTCGATTAACCTGTCAATTTCACATTCCAACCTGATACCCAGAATGTTTGTAAAATAAAATCTTACAGATTTCTTTTATGATACCCCCTTTCTTCTTCCTTTCCAATAAGGGCAACATATATAATCTTGAAATATTTGATTTCACCCAATGGCATGTCTGAAATCTTGACTCTAATCTTTTTTATGGAACACAAAATTCCAGTTATCAACTTCTGAAAATAAGAGAAGATACAGTGAATCTTTTAAAATTAAGTGATTTTCAAGGATTATTATTATATTCAGACGATCTGAATGTTTGATCTCTTATTTATCTGGAGATTAGACATAAATTAAGTTAAAACAAACGAGCCTTATTCTGCCCAAAATCTGTCCGAAGGAAAGAGCTTGACTGCTGCATTCTACTCCTTTTCTAATACGCTCCCTTTGCCTTCTCCTGCTCCTATCGAGCCGTCTGATCGAAGAGACCAGAAGACATTAACAAGTCGAGCCCGATTTGAGAACGAATCATACCACGGTGGTGTTTATCTTCCTCGTACAGATGATCCTTCGGCTCAAAAATCATTAATTAATTGCTGGTGTAGGAGAGCGGCTTTCCCGGAATCCAGCCCTCGTGCTGGCGGAATCCCACCATCGGACAATGAGGTTGTCAGATCAGATCAGATCAGATTCTTCTTTGCCCAGGTTGACGGTGAAGGGTGGGAGATAGCGCCCTGCCACACAATACACGGAGAAGGTGACCCACAGAACACGACCGAGAGTTTTGATGACCTTCAAGATGAATCTTGGTATGTCACAATGCGACTGATGAACACCATCTGCAGGGCACTGGCCTGGGAATGGCAAAAAAAATGAATTGGGACGGACAAAGCATACACAGCAAAAAAAATGAACTGGCTTTCCTTCGGTTATTTGCCTACGGCTACGGTCCAAAGACTGCAAGTCTAGAAAGGTTGCATATCAGCTCTCTCATCTCTTGGTTTCTCTACATTGGGACAAAAGTACGCAAATTCAGCGCCAAAAAAAAAAAAACTCTGCCGGGTATATATCCTCTCCCGCCTCCCGGGCAAGGGACGATCTGATCTGAACAGACACCACGACGGACTCTAAAACAAGTTACTTTTCATGAACATGAAATTAATCAAGTGCAATGCCAGACAATTCACAAATCATGTGATGCATCTAGCAGAGGAAAATCTTTACTAACACGCTACAGAAACAATTCATTAGCCACGCAACACCTTTAGCAGAGGAAAATCTTCACTAACATTCCACAGTAGAGACTGGGTTCTTGAACAGCTCTTTACCAGCATCAAAACATATTCAGCAATCAGTAGGCATTATAATGCAGAAAGGGCTCTGTTAGCAAGGCAGTGGGGAGCCTGGGAATCAAGTCATAGGAAAGCACAAATTCCATCGTAGCTGCACAAGTCTATCACCTTCTAAAATATTAGTATGAACGGCCAGAATTCATCCTCAGGTGGGATGCAGAGCTGGATCACAGGATGTAGCAATATCCCCCACAAGTGAGATTAGCTAGTCATAGGACCCCAAAATCTTTGCAATATCCACATGCTCACAGCTCAATGCTTCAGTTGCTTGCACCCTTTAAGACGTCACCCAAATTAAATCTTATTGTGTTTCTCATGGTTTTTCTCCCAATACCTCCGTTGCCCTTCCTCATCATTGCAGCAAACTCGCTATAGTCAATTTGCCCATCCTGCCAAAGGTACAAACCATGTACGTTTTTCAGAAAATGAGATTCCCACAACAAAAGAAGAATATTCAGCACATAATAGATCCTCAGACAAGATCATGCTACATTGACCAGGGATAAATACTCACATTGTCTTGGTCAATTTCTCTGATCATTTCGTCGAGATGAAGGTCGCTAAGACCAAATTCTTGACATGCCTGTTGGAGTTCATCAATGGTAATGTAACCACTTCCATCTTTGTCAAAAAATGAGAATGCGGAAATCAAGTTTTCCTCTCTTTCCATCTTGTTCATGTGCACAGTAGCGGCTATAAATTCAGCATAGTCTATGCTGCCACTGTTATCAATGTCGGCCTGCCGAATGAAAGTGAAGAGCTTTCATCAAAAGAACAAACATGTTTGACCAAAGAAATCAATTATGCGCCAATGTATTGCATACTCGCGATAACATCTAACAACATTTACCAGGTATCTGGTACTATACTCAGTACTCACCGCATCCATGAGAGCCTTGATTTCAGACTCCATCAGTTCAGAACCCACTCTTTTGAGGCCATCCTTTAGCTCATCAAATGTTATTGTCCCACTGTTGTCTGTGTCAATCATTTTGAACAACTCCTTTAATCCACCTATCTCTTCTTCCGACAATCTTTCTGCGATAACCTGTAAAAGACACAATTTTTTCCATCCATAACAAATGATATTTTAATTGAAGATTTGAAAATTAAGCATTTCAAATTTTGGAGGGACACATTTCCAATGAATCATTGTCTGGATTATATAGAAAAAATCAGGAATCTAATAGTTGATTTACTCAGTCGGGTCATTAGCACTCGAAAGGAAAAGGATACATCACCAGGAGAAGTTCAAATTTAGTGATCCTTATGTACAAGCACCTAGTGTCCAAGATACATGAAATTGGCAAGAATAGGCACAGGCACCTTGATACAAGAGAGAGGAAAAAAAAAGAAAAGAGCAATTGGGGGGGGCTTTAAGGGGGAAAACAGACTGCCATGCTGACCGTCAGTGTAACATATCAGTTACATGTCCCTTGACAATGGTTCCAGCTTTTCATGACACAAATAAGGACGCGATGCTGTTAGAAGCTGGATTTCACTATCAAAACAACTTCAGATTTCAATGGATGTGCACACCCAAGCAATTTTTCATAAATATCAGACTTAATCATGCAAGTAACTCGAGATATAAAACAAAACAAGAACCAAATTTACAATTCTCATAATTCCTTAAACCACATTTTAACATTAATTGTTCCTTGAAATATACAGATTTCGAGAAGAGAATCTAGACGGAGAAAAGAATTGTTGCTTTAGGTTTAATAAATCAAGAAATATGGTAGTTTTTAACTTAATATGAATGCTTTTCAATCTCATACTGTCTGCAAGAGGATTAAGCATCATCTTGGAGGCTGAAAGGTGTATAACTCTATTTTTGTTCCATAACCTTTTTTATGGCCTTTAGTTCCTCGTCACGCTTGATACTTACTTTTAATTGTACTTTCTGGTACCAGCAGCATTCAAAAGAGGGGCAGGTACGATTTAATTATTCTCCAAACAGTGGAGCAGAGGGAAAATTACTTGCAAATATATCATACCAAAGCTTAACGCCCTGTTTGGTAACACAATTAGGTACTCCCATCACTCTCAATTTTAAAATTGATATTGATAGGAACCATTAAGTGATGTTTGGTTAATTGTATCAATTTTAAAATTTGTAGTGCAAACAAAGCATATTATGTAATACAAGTGTTCACTTGTATTACTTTTGATATTGATACTCCAACATTTGAAAATATTAATATCAATATTGATATAGTACCAACAATGAAACTCTAACCAAACAGGGCATAAAGTTGTGAAACTAGTAACGTCCTAAGATGCTATCAAGTGTAGATGCATTACAAGTCATAGACAGGATGGCCATCCAAAGCAGAGACGTAAAAGATGAAATACAGACATGAAAATGTAACAGAATTATCTGATAATATTTCATTCTTACACGTAAAGCCATCTTTTTAAGCTTATTCATTGCTGAAAATTGTTTCAGGCGTGATAAGACAGCAGAATCCAAGGGTCTGTCAGGTGCCACTTTGTCATCAACAATCCATGGGTGACCTAGAAATGAACAATAACATTGTTGATATGAGAAAGATGGGCCATGAGGTTAAGATTAGAAGTTCAAAAATCATCAGATAAGTTGCTTACAGAGAACTTCATGAGCTGTAAATCTTTTCTTGGGATTCCTATTCAGCATGCTGCGTATCAAATCTTTTGCACCATCAGAGATGCAAGGCCATGGTTCAGATTCAAAATCTATCGGCGCTTGTAAAATCTGCCTGAAGATACCTGCCTCCGTTTCTGGGGTCAAAGCGAGGTACATGTTAACAAGAAAAGGTGAGAGCATTCGAGTGACAGTCCTGCCGACTTGATAGTTATGCACGGTGACAATTGGCGATTGCAAAGCAACTCTTGACATACCTGCCCAGAAAGGTGGTACACCACTCAACAGAATATAGAGGATGACTCCAGCACTCCACACATCTGATTCAGGACCATAATATTTACGCAGAACTTCTGGTGCGACATAATAAGGGCTCCCAACAACATCAGAAAATATATCCCCTGGATGCAATTTAAAATGAAGGAATCAAGAGCAAGCTAAACAAAATGCACGAGGTATGTTTTTCTCAATGTGTTATTTCATTTTTGGCCTTTGTACAAGAACTTTATCTGAGTTCAGGAACCAAGACCGTGCATCCTGTGTGTAACTACCGAGGAGTCAAGGATGCCTCTTGTGCTCAAAGACAGGACACAGACATTCCAAGGGAAGTGGGAAGGGAATGATATGCCTTCAACAGTGTGAGTATCACATCACAATTTTTCTCTTCGTTAACTTATTCTTCAATAAGCTCGTGGGTATGTTCATAATAATGGTTCTTTTGGTTGATTGGCTTCAAAATGTCAAGATCCTTCTGCAACAATGAAATAAATTGTAGTTTCTATCCTGTTCGGGCCCTAATGAAGAACAAGAAAATGACCCAGCAACCTAAGGTAGCCTCCTTCTATGCTTCTTTACCTCCAAACGATAGGAGCTCAAAAGTAAGGAAAAAAAAAGGATTAAGACAGGTAAGATCAATGGGGAAGGGGATTTTCACCAGGCTTGTAGAACACGGACAGCCCAAAATCCGTGGCTTTGAGCGGGGCATCCTCGTCGTCGTTGACGAACAAGAAGTTTTCGGGCTTGAGGTCTCTGTGCATCACCCCCAGCGAGTGGCACGCCTCCACCACCCCCACGATGGTCTTGATCAGCTGCGCGGCCTTCCTCTCACTGTAGTGCCCCTTCTGCACGATCCGATCGAACAGCTCGCCGCCGGCGCAAAGCTCCATGACAAGGTGTATGAACACCGCATCCTCGTACGCCCCCTTTATCCGCACGACGTTGGGGTGCTCCGACAGGTGGTGCATGATCTGTATCTCCCGCCGCACGTCCTCGTAGTCCTCCTTGCAGAGCAGCTTCCTCTTGGGGATCGACTTGCAGGCATACTGCAGCCCCGTCGATTTCTCCACGCAGAGGAACGTCGTCCCGAACTGCCCCTGGCCCAGCTTCTTCCCCATCGTGTACAGGTCCCTCAGGTTGGGGGTCTTGTACGGGAGAACCGAGGGGCGCCTGGAGGAGGTCGCCGGGGCGGAGGCCTGGGGAGGCTTCGCCATGGCTCCACTCTCTGGACCAGCTGCGATCGGCGGCGGCGGGCGGAAGCCCAAAGGTAGCTCCTTTTCCCCCCCTTTTCTCCCTCCCGCCGTCCCCGGCGTAACAAACAAGAGACCCTTCCGATGGATTCAAGATAGCGATTACCTCCCCGTCTCCCTCGCCCCCAATCCCCGCAATCTAGCTATCTATCCATCTCGCGATCAAGCTATGCACGCGCGCAGCTACCGCGAGAGAGAGAGAGAGACAGAGGGGGAAGAAGGAAGAGGAGCGAATCAGGGACTCCTGGGGGAGCAGGAAAAGGGGGCTGGGGCGGAAGATCCAGTCAAGGTAAACGGGGGTGGGAGGAGGCAAACGGATGTCGCCTCCTGCACTCGGCAGGCGGAAGGAAGAGAACATGCCAGGAAGGTTCATGCACTCTCAAAAGAGGCATTTCTTTAACTCGATCAATAGAGTGCAAGCTCCTAAGTCTTGCGCCTATCTCATAATATACAAATTTAAAATAACCCATGATACTTATTTATCAGTGAAACATGGTCCGAGCATCAAGAGTAAATGCCAAAATTTGTAATCACGAAAACTAAGTAAATTCAGTCAGAACTTGAAGCTTCTTCTCATTTGGAAAAAAAAAATTTGATCATCATCCTCATATATATATATCTACGGATATTTGTCAACAGTGTCCCCTATTTGGGCTATATTTCTCTTCTTTTATAATATTCAATAAGATAAAAAGTGCATGGATGTCAAGACATGATTAAATAGATCCATTCAGTCGGATGTTTGGCCTTTCAATGACGCGAACGATTTAAATGCATAATCCTCGATGCTATCCTATTTCAAATATCGCTTCCTTTATCATAGGTTAATTAATCGGATGTATTTTGAAATTAAATGAGAGGTTACGAGCGAGTTTGGATTTTTTTTTATTTGTTCAGGCAGAATCAAATGTTATATTTAAAGTTGTGATACACACATCTTATAATTTCATCGGAAACGGTGGAAAATGAAAGTCATGTTCTGCCCAAACTTACATTTGCATATCTAAAATTCATAAAATCAGAAGAGATATAGAGATGTCTTACAACGGCGGTGTTTGGTTGCATAATGTTTTTGCATTTATATTTTATGATGAGATTTTACATTAAAATAAAAATTAAGATGACTAAAGATATGCATGCAGATAAGGAAACAAAAGGAGTGGGGGCCATATATATATATATATATATAACTACAGAGGATGAAGGGTCACAAAGACAAAAAAAAAAAAGAGAGATGATATTATCTCTTTTCTTAACTATGAAGAGATCTTCCTTAAAAATGTGTTTTTCATAATAATTATTAAATATTTTTACAAAACAATCATGTAAGGATAGTGGGGAACAACTCTTCTCTTGAGTGAAACCCACCCCGAACAGTGTTTACGTATTTTATCCCAACTTTAAATTTTTCTTATGAGTTGCGAGTCACAAGTAAAATACATGTATACCATCTGATTCTTCTCTGGATGTCAAAAATACATAGCAATTCTTGGTCTCTCTATATATGCATATATATATCTGAGATAATACCTCGACAGACATGTTATTTGCTTTTCTACTCTTTGGCCTTTTACCCTGTTTGGTCCATAGACGACACGTGCGGAATGCGGCCAAAAGCCGAAAGGACGGAAGCGGGCAGCTGAGCTGAGCTGACACGGGAGGCCGCAAGCCCCGCGTCGTGGCCGTCACGTGAGCCTCGCCGTGTGGGGACGACGCGGACACGTAGATTCTTGCGGGCCCCGACGCCGTGCCGGCTCTGTCCTAGTGTCCTGAACTGGACTGAGGTGGCTGTGTTGATGTCTTCGTTTTATTTTTAATTTCTCTGGTCAATCATAAAATCTTATCCATTCATTTTCAAAGATCTAAAAATTATAATAAAATATTTTAAATTTTAGTTATTTACAGATGAATTGTTGTAATTTTTAAATATTCTATTAAAAATTTTGATATCTGGTCTTTGATCGATTTAGAAATTAGATATCGATTAAACCAAAACAAAGAGTGCCCAACATTAGGTTCAAAGATACATTAGGTTGGTCGGGCTAAGCTCATATTGTACTGTCGGTGTAACATTTGTTGACTTGGTCCGATCGGACCAGGTCTAAAAATTTGTATTTATAAATATATTATTATAAAGTCTAATAGCATAGTTATTTAAAATAATATTATAAAATTAATGATGACTTAAATTAAGATAACTTTTTAATCGGTAAAAATGATATCCTTAATTAAGTTGTGTGATAAAACTTGAGGCCGGCCTGTTTGACCCGTTTCAACTCGTTTATCCCAGTAGATGGTCCGATTAAGATTTTGGTAGTTTTGGTCCCGTGCATGGCACATGCCCGACTCTGCCCGCAAACCCACCGGTCGGCATGGCCCATTGCCACCCCTGATTACCTACACGGTAGGAGATCGGGTAGGAATGAATCATACGACTCGATCGGTCTTTTTCGAGCCGTCAAAAATCTATTATTATCTTTGACAGTTGATTTCCAAACCAAAAATGTCTCCGAAACCAAACCAAAATGATCTGATTCTTCTCGTACAATGTTTATTAATATATAATATATATGATTTATATTAATTTTATTTAAATCATAATTCATCAAATATATGTTTATATGTATTAAACTGGCCAATAATCCAACCTGGATCAAGTTGAAACTAATTACTTGTTTGTTTTGAATTTTCAAGTTGGGAGCACCAATCCATATCCGGCGCAGGGCTGGATCGGCCCGGTTCACTGGACGGAACCAGATTAGGCGCGCGACTGGGCCTAGACCGAGATCTCGGGAATCAGTCTGGCCCATAAATAGTCTGGCCCATTAACAGTGCTGGACTGGGCCGACGACGAGTCCACGCCGCCTTCTCGGAAAATTCGTTCTCTCCAGCTTATTCAACGGACCATCCCTGGAATTCCGGACTCGAGAGCTGCTACTACGTACTCTTCGACGACAAGACAGTCAAACGTCAAAGAAGGCCGGCAGACCGACCTTCTTTTAATATATATATACAACCATCTTTTAATCCTTTTATTACATCAATCCGTGGATACTTTTATTCTTTATTATATCTTTATCGTTGTTACTAACTTTAAACCAAATGATTAGCGCGTTTATTGATGAGTTTCTTGACGTATTCTTTTTCTTCTTCTTCTATCGGATGAAGAGTACCGCTTTGGATCACCGGAGAAAGTAGCATTATTATATGTAAGAAAAAAAATAAAGGTAATATAAAACATGGATAAGAAATAGAATATGGATAATCGGGTTTAGTTAAAAAGGATAAATATAAGAATAAATTAATTTGCATCATCATCAGCAGCTGCAAGCAGCAGTACCAGGTGATGCTTAAAATGCGTCTAAAATACATTTAAGCTTTTTTATTAATTCTTGAGCCACTAAAGTGTTATACTAAGGAACTAGAAAAAAAACCTCGAATAGTTTTACTACGATCCATGTAATAAGCCACAAAATTAAGGTAGGTTTCCACACCTACGACGTACATGCCCGTATTTATTTTAAGAGTTTACATATTTTAACAGGCATAAGTTTACAAGGATCTGATGACAAATATCATCTAAGATACAGAGTCTTGTTTCTAGCTCCATATATTTCAGATTCAGAATTCAGGTGGCGCTGAATTAATTTTGTTACAAAAAAAAAACTTGTATTCACCAAGGTAACGTACGTACGTATCAGGATATATAATATCACATATTTTACATTCAAGTTAGGTATTATTTCATTTATGCTTGAAATGGACGGCGAAGAAAGGTGGCGCTCTTCGTTCGTCGTCTTCGTCGACCAAGCTAGGAAGACCGCCACGCCGTAAACGAGACTAATCGACGCCGTCGCTTGGCTGCCGTCCCTCCCGGAGCGGCGGGCGGTCAAACATGGCGCCGCCGGACTGCTACACCTTCTCTTCCGAGCAGCGCCGCCGTCGTCTCCACGTGCCGGGTATATATATCTTCGCGCCGGTGGAGGCGCATATATATATAGATTCATCCCGCCGCTCCTCTTCTCTTACTCCCTCCGACGCTCCCGCCAGTACGTCCGCCGGACTTGGTTGGTTAGATCAATATATGGACGTGAAAGCACAAGACTCCTCGGCGGCGGCGGGGGAGCTTCTGATCGAACTCGCAGCCATGGCGCCGGCTTCCTACTACCTTCTGGGGTCCCTCCTCTTGCTCGCCGTGTTCCTCTACGGTCTACTCGAGTTCCACTTCGTCGGCGACATCCTCCGCGGGTGCAGGGGCGACCGGATTCGCCTCACCTTCGATCCGGCGTCCGACCTGTGCCGTCATATCGTCTCAAAATGCCGCCTTTTGCACAGCAGGTAGCTCTCTCTCGCTCTCCGCCGCCCTCGCCCTTTGGGGACGAGAAGCGCAGCCAGCGATCGATATGGTTGATGGGATTCTGTGTGTATATGATGATGTCGTCGCTCTTGCTGCAGGTACCTGGTGACGCCGTGGCTCGCCAGCCCGCATGCTCAGACGGCTTTCCTCCATTTCTTCGGCAACCCGCCTGCGTTCACCTACACAAGGTCCGCCGGTGCCATGCATGGAAGATCTGACGATCATTCACATCTTCTTTGGATTCCCAGCAATGAATTGATTAAATAATATGCAACTGTTGATAACTAATGTGGCCATGCATATATATTATGTTAATTCGGAAGAAATGATCAGATGACATATTACCGAATCAACTTGCATTTGGGGATTCAAATGGGCTCCTGCTGTACTGAGACTGCATCAATAATCGCTTTGCAGGCAAGTATTTATGGTATCCGGCGAAGAGGCTGTTGGTTTGGACTGGCTGCTGCCTGCTGATGGTAAGCAATTAATGTATCATTCATATATACATAATATGTATAGCTAGGCACATATATATTAGGGAGGCATTCATGTATATATGTGTAGGTATAGACATACATCAGTGCGTACATATACATACAGATACATGCCTCATGTCATGCACATACATAAATAATCAGTTAATTATTTAAAGCTTGGGAAGCTATAGGATCTCTGCTGGTACTGTTTTTATTCACATGGAAGAACGATAATATATAAGACACTTCCCTTGGTATCAAAAGTATATGATGTCTTGTCCGTTTCAAGTTTAAGATATATACGTTTACAGTTTGATGGACGTGGTAATTTTACACTTCAATCGAAACTTGTGACAACTCACTAGCTATAGGATCTCTGCTAGTTTTATGTCGATCTTAAGCCATCTTAGATTTTATTTTAACGAAAAATTATATCAGGAAAGTGCATAAAAATTTACTATGCAATCAAACACCTCGTAAAGTTGAATATTTCTGCCTGCCTTTGTCAGTTCAACCAGAAATTTTTCTTTATAAACAGCAGTAAATTAAAAAAAAGGGTAGCCCTGTATGTACTGCTCCTCTCTGCTGTTGACTGATCTTCTACCTCCTATCGTCCACAGTTGATGGGTGCCCTTCAGATACAAAGAAGAACATCTCTGCAGAGGAAACTGCTCCTATTGTTGTGGTGATCCCTGGATTGACCAGTGACTCAACTTGTTCTGTAAGTGTTACTGCTCCTCTCTGCTGCTCCGCAGTCTGCACTCAAAATCTGCATCTGTTCTATGTAGATTTGAATTATCATACACTAAAAAATTAGGTACTCGAAAGAGTTGGTTTTACTTCGTCATTGGACACTGTTTGGTAATTATATTGGGCACCTCTATCGTTATCAATTTTAAAATTAATATTGGTAAAAATCATCAATGTGTGCTTGAATATCAATATCAATATTAAAACTTTTAAGGCAAACAAAAAATATGATATGTAATCTAAGTGTACACTACTAGATCATCCGCAAATACCAATGTCGAAATTGTCATAGTATCATCATTTTGGTTACTCTAACCAAAACATGGCACTATATAATCAAGCCTATTAATTCTGAAGATTTTTTTTTTTTTGCCATGTAAACTCAACCACCTATCTCCGTGTTGCAGTATGTGCAGCATCTCGCTCACAAGATTGCGAAACGGGGTTGGAATGTGGTGGTCTGCAATCATCGAGGACTGGGTGGCATCCCTGTCAAGGTATGTATGCATTTATGCTTATCTTCTCTGATCTTTCCATCCGCAGCCTCCTTCCAAGTGTACAGAAATATCATCATCTCTTCAAGCCCAGGAATATTGTAGATATATAACATCATCCCGAAATTATGTTAAATCATCTCCTTCCGGGAATGAGATTGAATTTTTCCTGTCTCTGAAATATCTGCAATATATATATTTATATCATTTTATGGTATCTCTGTGTGTGCAACATTGGCAGTCCGAATGCTACTACAACGCTGGTATGACGGACGATCTGCGCAAAGTTGTTGATCATCTCCATCAAGAGTACCCCAGGGCACCTCTGTTCGCTGTGGGCACGAGCTTGGGCGCCAATATTCTGGTAATTATATTTAGATTTTTTCCCCTAGTCTACATGTATGTGTATAACTTGATATATGGCAACGCTGGCTGTTCTTCATGACCAGCTTCTTGAATAATACAACGCACATGAAGTGCATATACAATTTCCCCTGGAGAGATCGTGATTAATTCTTTGTACCTTTAGTTTAGAGACAAAACGTAGAGTTCGTAAATTAGAGTTTGTAAATACTTCTGCATATGCACCCATATACATATATGTATATATGAACTGCAGAAGAATGATATACAATTAAGAACAACACACCGGATGATGAATCATCTGTGCTTTCAGGTCAAGTATCTTGGTGAAGAAGGAGAGGATACTCCCCTCTCCGGTGCAGCATCTGTTTGCTCTCCTTGGGACTTACTGGTAAGTATTATCTATGTATGCATCGAATAATATGCTATTTATCTATATAGCCCAGGACAAGCTTGCCTTCACACATGCCTTTTTCTGTAAATAGGTAGCACTTAATTGTTCTCTGATTATTAGCTAAGGGTACTTCTCAATCATGGTTTAGGAACCGAGAGTCGTCTTTTTTCAAGGAGAAATGCGCATCATCCCCATCGACTTATATATATATAATTACTGAGATATGAAAAGAGATCAGTCGTGACTTCCATAATTAAGAAGAACAACGTTAATTACTGTTCTGTGCAGATCTGTGACCGATTTCTCCACCGCAACCTTGTCCAGAAGGTCTACAACAAGGCTCTGGCGATTGCAATCAAAGACTACGCTCAGCTGTACGTGACCCAAACTAAATTCTGATCTTATACACCTGCATAAAATTATTTAATTGATTAATAAGTTGGTGATATATGTGTTTGGGTTTGCCGTGCCACGATCAAATTGAAATCCTCTCCCCCCTCTTTCATATATATAAATATATAATTCCGTGTGTATATATATACATATTTTGCTTAATCAAATTATTCCACAACGCTCTGCAGGAACCAGAGTATATACTCGAAGCTAGTCGACTGGGAAAGCATTAGAAAGGTATGTGCTAATTAATATACGACGACGTACATCTCTGTCAACTGATGAACGACGACGACGACGACGACGATTAACATCTCACTGACGATTATATCTTGGTGCAAGACAGGCTCGCTCTCTTCGAGAGTTCGACAACAGCGCCACCTCCCTTATCATGAACTACGGGGTACGTACGTATACTTAGATCTTCTTCCCCTTCTCTCCGGTTCCATAATTTAGAGAGATGATCTGCGCCGTACGTCCCTACCTCTCCGGTGTGGTTGAATAAATTCTGGAGTACTACTAATTAAACTGATCAGAGAGAGGCCTTTGAATAAAATGGGGTACGTACTGTGGCACAGACGGCGGACACATACTACCGCCGCTGCAGCAGCGCGGGCCTTGTGGGCAACGTATCGGTGCCGCTGCTCTGCGTCAGCGCCTTGGACGATCCCGTCTGCACCAAGGAAGCCATCCCCTGGGACGAGTGCAGGTACCGCTACCACTACGTACTCATCGTCTCAAGCAAGAAGATATATTTCATGCATGATCATCATCTTTCATATATATATATATATATATATATGTTAGTACTACTTAATTCAACACCTGATAATATATTTGTTAATGTCAATTAATTGTAGGGCGAACAAGAACATCGTATTGGCTACAGCAGAACACGGGGGGCACCTCGCATTCTTCAAGGGGCTAGCTGCCACCAGTCTGTGGTACGTACGTAATCTCTTTTGAAGATTACTAATTAATCACCTCGGGAAGACTATCGAGGCTCAGTTTCTCTCTCACAAATTAGATGATAAGATTTCATTAAATCATCGTTAATGTTATCAAATCATGACATCTCATCGTCCTTTTGAGAATCTGCTCTCGAAAATCTTTCTGGGATGAACCACACTCTCTTATGTTATATATACGCACGTACGTACGTACACCGATCGATCGAGCGGTTCAGAGAATATATATGTATACAATCTTGAAATTAACTGAATGCGGCTAGCTAGCCCCAATTAATATTAAACTTTCGATCGATTTATTAATTAAACCGCAGGTGGGTGGAAGCTGCCGACGAATTTCTCGGTGTTCTGCACGCCAGCCCGTTTATGCCCGATAAAAGCAAGGTATTGATTAAATTTTGCTCATGATGATTATATATATATATTCATGCTCGATCAACAGTACGTGCGTAGTACTACTGCCATATGTATATATCGTAAATGATGAACCTGGCTGCTGAACACTGCTTTCTGCGGGTCTCTCTCGCTGCAGGTGCCCGTCGGCGGCTCATCTGGTCATACGATTGCGAAACTATGTAGAGAAATGACGAGCATGAATAAGGCAGCTGGAGAAGCCGCCGACGTCGACGACGGCGGCCACAAGGCGGCGGATACGACGACGGCGATCGGCGCCGGCGGGCAGCTCGAAGATAGATCATCATCGGATCGAGCCGAGGAAGAAGAAGAAGAAGAAGTCGGACAGGAGGAGGAGAAAAAGGCTAGAAGAAGCACCGATGATCAGGATCAGATGGTTGCGCAGCCTGCTGCGGCGCAGAAATCCAGAACTAGGAACCAGGTGGTGTCGAGACGGGCGTCGTCGATCAGGCCGATGTGGATGCTGGCGTACGTCGTGATCGTGACGGCGTGGCCGCTGGCGGCGCCGCTCTTCGCCATGGCCTTCAAGCGGAGGTTCAAGAGAAGCCGGATCCCCTCATGTGAGCACCTGAGGGGGTCCGGTCAGCTCCCTCACATTGGGGGCTGACAAGACAACGAAAAGATGGTGATTTGAAACTGTCAAATCACCATCTTGTCAACCCCAATGTGAGAGGGGTTGACCGGACCCCCTCAGGTGCCCACCTGAGGAGATCTGGTCTGGCTTGGGAGCGGTGCTCCCGAGGAGATGACACTGGATTAAATAAAATAAATATTTATTTATTTATTTAAGTGAGGGTTTTGCGGCTGCCTGTAATTAATAATTACTACACCGATCTGTTGTCGACGTTTGATTCTGGCTGGCTGGCTAGCATTGCGCATAGATCAGCCCGTGATCAGGGACGTTTCAGAAAAAAAAAAGATTTCTTTTATATATATATATGAACATTTTGAAGAGAACATGTAGACTAATCATACACGACATTTTTGTCATTTTGACCGACATCCGTAAAGTTAGTTATTTAGAGGAAAAAAACAATTGAACATACATCGATCGGAGAGACCAATAGTCTCTGTTTAGGGTGCGTATATGTATGTATATATACACACCCTTTTAAATGAGACGGACAATCGGTTAAAATATCAAAAGAATATATATACTCACTCAGAGGAGACGGATCTTACAAGGTGTGGGAAGAAAAAAAGAAGTAAAGGAAAGGAAAAAAACCTTTCCGGACCTACTTGTCAATGAAAAGAAAATTTTTTTTGTCACCATGGCAGAAATGGCCCACACCTGCGCAGCACCGCGCGACAACGGGCTCGATCCCCACAAGGAACCATCCCCCCAAGGGATGGCCGGCTCAGTGGCCATTCGAACTCCGCCCCTCGCTCATGAGAGCGAGGGGTGACGTCAACTGAGCGACACACCGCCGGCTCAATGAAAAGAAAATTACAAATCTAAATTCGATGAACTTTTCCAGAAATCTTTTCCAGAAATCAAACAATGACATATTGTGATTGCACATTCAAGAATGGGCCGGTCCTTCTACAGTCATTTCGGCCCAAGAGTTATCCGTCTCTCCAGTCTAGAACAGTCTCGCTTCGCCCAATCCAACCACCGTAGCCTCATTTTCTAGCGACCGGAGCCGCCGCTACTCCGGCCGGCGACGGCGGGCGCCGCCGCCTCCCATCATACTGCACGCGCAGCTGCCTCGTCGAGGTTATACGGTAGGGAACATTGTCGTAACGGCGTCGCGCGTTCGTTTTGAAGGGACATGGAAAGAAACCCCGCTTGCTTCGGAGGGCAGATGCGCTGGATGCCTTTTGCTCTCTTATCGCATAAATTCTGTGTGTTTTGTTTACGTGATCCCTGATTTTTTTTGCCATTTGCTCGTGTTTTTGTCATCGCTCTTTGTTGGTCGAAGCTCAACTGTTCGTCTTCTTCGTCTCCCTGTCTGCTTCGGCACCGCTCTTGGCGATTCTTGTCATATTATTTCCGTAATTTTGTTATTTCTTCTGCCCGGAGCTGGGTATTGGTGGGTTGGGATTGAGAGACCCGAAGAACGGGTGTTTTTCTATTTTGGGAGTGGAAGTTTGGTGTTTCCGAGTCTTCAGCTTCACCAGTGAGGCTAACTTGACTGTTTCGTGCCTAGAAAATTAGGGTTCTGGACTCTCTCAGTGAACCTTCGAAGCTTTCAGTATTTTCGTAAAATTGCGTTCTTTTAAAATTATTGGAAACAAAGATGTAATTCAAGGGTCAATGTGTAGTCATTGCAAATGATACGGTCAAGTAACAGGAACATATAGCATTTTCTTTGCAGGTAATCAAGCGAAGAGAAAAAAAAACTGTCTCTGTTTATCTCAGAAAGCATTCATCTTCTCATGTTTTTGATTAAATAACCAGTTCCAATAGACTATACTTAAGCATGCTCACTAACAGACCATTTAATCCTCCCGAAAATAAATGATTGGGAGGTTATTTGGTCAAATATTATCATTTAACTCCCCTAACCTCCATATCAGGACTCCTATAATTGTAGCATTTCTCTCAGACTGTTTAAAACTCTTCTAAGCATTCTAGCCACGGTATTTATTTTCTGCGAGATGCATGAGTCTGTGAAAATGTAAAACGATGGTGATATTTGACCGGTAGAATTATGTAACATATGGCAACGTTAGTTTCAGCAACGAGGAACTTTCGTTAGAGAGGAATTTCATTTATGGACAGTTTTGTTCAGGCCCGGTAAGTTTACACGAGCATAATAGGATGATAATCATTAGACTCTTTTCCATGCACACTAACCCCAATAGTAAGACCTGATATTTTATCGTATGGTGTTAAATGAACATAGGTAGAGAACTGAGAACTTTAAGGTTATTGAAATGGCACATACAAAAATGACAACCACCGAATTGGAAGGATGCATTCTGCTTCTGATTTTTGACACCCTGTTTAGTACTTATCATGTTTCGGTATCTCAGAGCAAGAGTGAAATCAAAATCCTATATCTTGAAGATATTTATCAGAGATTCATAATTCCAAGCAAATGTGAAAGCACAATGGTCAATATCATGTCTATGTAATCAGATTGATCGGACCAGATCAGCTCAGACCAGCTGGTCCAGTTGGTTTTTTGACGGACTGATCTGATCCTACATTGCAGTCCATGACTTGTGACACGGTGCAGATGGATAGGCTTGGAGAAGTCATTATTTCTTGTGGTAACATAAATTTCCTTGTTAATCTTTTTTGTTAAAAGAGGAAAGAGATAGATAGTTGGTGTTTTAAGGCATGCTCACTTCCCTCTTTTTAGTCACTTTTTTATTGTTATGTCAAAAAATATCTATTTTACTGGATCAGGATCAGATCTAGATTAGCCATTCTTCAGGAGCATAGTTGTCAAGGCGACAAGGCGTTCAATGCGTTGAAGGGTACCAATTCCGTTTAGGCGACAAGGCGGCCGCTTAGGCGTCGCTAGGTGGTCAAGGCGGTATTCAAGGAAGGCTAAGTCGGGGATTGTTATACATAAAAATAAGCATAAATATAATTATATTTGTATGTTATAATTGAATATGAGTGTTTTATCTATGTATATAAGTAAATATGATGTGTGTGAAAGAGAAGAGAGTTAAATAGATTTTTATAAAATTTAAGTATATAACACATGATTATAAAATTTATATATATGTGATAGTATAAGTGATGGTGAAATATTGTTATAATATTATTAAACGGGAAGAGCGTAGAGTCGTCGGGGATCGACTTGTGCGGTTAGGTCGCAGGGGTCAAGGGGGTAGCGTCTCTTGTGGGGGGTTGTCATGGGGGCGAAGCCCCCTGAAAGAAAAAAATATAATAGTATAAGTGATCTTATATATGTAATTATGAAAGTGTGGGTATTTATTTTTGGATAAGGAGTAAATCTTGGTAAATTAAGTGAGACAGAGAGAGAGAAGAAATGGCTGAAAAAGAACTTAATTAAGTATATAATATATGTTTATAATTATAAATCTTAAATATGTATGATAGTATAAGTGATAGTGAAATATATTAATATATTCAAACTATCATTAAATAAGTGTCCCTTGTGAGAGGTATCAAGGGGGTAAAATCTCTCAAAATTATTTTTTTAATCATGTAAAAATACTTAGGGCACCTTGTTTGGGGCCAAAAAGTCGCCTTGACAAGGCGCTGTTGGAAAAGCGCCTTGCCGCCTAGGCGGCGCCTTGACAACTATGTTCAGGAGCAAATCAATCAGTTCCCTATCAATCCAGTATTTCTCGGTCAGAATTTTTAAAATAAGGGCTTTCCTTGTTAGGGTTCTTCCTTCTTTTTTAATTCTTTTGTTTGTTTATTCTCCTTTCACCATTTTTTTCTTTTTTCTTATCTTTTTATTGGATGAAAATTTTGTTCCAAGATGGTTATGATGGAATAGAAAACTAGCAAAATGGATGAATAATATGGGGAATGGTTGGAGTTTTGGTGAAATAAACAAGTAGCAGGATTTAAAAGCTTGAACCACAACCTGAGCTGTTTCAAAATTTCAAGCAATCATTCCTACTTGAGCAAAGCTAGCAAATATAGGAAAATCATATGAAAATTCAGGGAACCAAAAGGTCAGCTACACTTTTGAGGAATCAGGTGCCCAAGAATGTTGCCAACTGTCTTTCAATGTTACTTGATGATTGAGTGGGCCAAAATTAAGTATGCAAGTGAATCATATAATTGTTTCAACATTCAGCTGTTCTGTTCAATGCAATATGCCACTTACCTTTCTTGAGCTTGCAGCTTCAACTGTTCACCAGGAGCCAACTTATGCTGGTTACATGGATTTTTGCTCGTTGTTGATTGTTGTTCAATTGCTCCTATAATTCTACCTATGGAAGAAAGATACTACCATTGTCATTATTCATCAAATCCTACCAAATCAGGCCAACATGGCCCTTCGCTCATTCACTCCACCCTTATATCATATATTCATATACCCCGTCAAAGCTCTTTGCAAGTCTTCCCTATTTCGAACCATCCCATGTTTGCTTGTGCAGATTTTATTATCTTTATTTGTTCACGTGACTTATGCAGATCTTATCCCTATAGCTAAAATTACGAGGGACCTGTATGGGCAAACTAACTATTTCCATTTTTGATTTACTGAATGTTTGTTATTCTTTTTTAATCTTTCTTGATAATGGAATTAGTTAGTAATGCACATTTTTGTAGTGCTCAGAATAAGTCAACTTCCTCGTATTAAGGGATTAGGCATATTAGAAGGAGCCCCAGATCAAACTTGAGTCTTTAGCTGAATAACTAGCATCGCAAGGTTAGTCCAGAGAATCTACCTGCGATAGTGTAGAGTGCCCTGGTGGATCCTGTTGAGTCATGTTAACTTTTGTCCTGTGTTGCAACTTGCAATCCTTACCTATAAAATTTCAGCATAGCACTATATCGCAAAAGGAATATGACAGATCTAGCTGATTCTTGTAAAGTTCCTCAGAATTGGCCCGTGACATGTAGTGTGAATGCAGTGGCACGATCTATGGCTGAGGACATCACGAAAGTATGTGGCTGACACTGTGCCTGTACATACTGACATTCCTGGGGGTGCCGTAGATAGCACCAAGACAAATTCAGCCCCGTACCATGATAACCAAGAGAAGTATGCACTGTGGATTTATCTTTTACTGAGAAGAGCCATCTCAATCTTCATCTTGTCTTTTCCACAGATCATAGGGCACTTCAACACTTGCTTTGGAAGGTAAATCTTTAGCCTATGTGTGCAGTGATTCAGAAGTGCAAATCTGTCAAATCAAATGCGCGTGAAGGCTTTCAAATATTAAGATTGAGCACAGGGATTAGATTAATATGGCATCCATCGAATCTACCCATCTCTTGGGCTTCATAAACGTTTTGGATTTGGTATGAGTAGAATGTTGGGTCAGAAATTGGAGATGGTTAGAAAGTGAAATAGTCAAGAGTTATATTTGTTAAATGCTTTTGACGCTGCTTGTTTATCACTTGCAAATCTGAAAACATGATATAGAATACTTGCTACACCAAGCTTCGGCATCCTTTGGTCAAGTTTCTTTTACCAGTAACGACAGTATGCAGATAGATGGGGAGGATTATTCCGCAAGTACTAGAAAATGAAGATAGATACACTTGTATCATGATAATTACATAAAGTATTTATACTGATAGAGTTTTTTACAGGAAAACAATGATGGATATTTGTATACAACAAGAGATGGTGGATTCTCAGATGACCAACTGAACAAATTTCTTCTGCTCTTCTACATTTCTTAGGTGATGGCACGGTCTCTGGATTTTTGGTCTATGAACATGTGATTCTCCAAAAAAGAAAGTATCCTGACAATTTTCAGTTTTTGCAAGGTACGATGCTCCAGGTAGATTGGGAAACCTACAGGATTTGATTATGAGAAAGCATGCATGCGAATTCTTACCACAACCAATTCCGTCCCTTCACGCAGAAGGAATCAGAAGTGAGAACTTGCTAGAGAGCTCCAGAAATTTGGCACCACGTCCAGCAGACTCATATCTCGGAAAAGCTGCTGAATCCTGGCTACAAACGACGTGAATTTTCTGCATGGTGCAATGAAGAGGGTGAAAGGAGCGATCCAGATTGCGAGGTCCAGTATCAGCATCCCTTCTGTCCAGGCTCTTCCGCACCAAGCGTCAGTTTGTGCTGCCTTCTCCTCGTTCCGGTATCCCTTACTTGGTCTTCCTCACCTTGCTCCAATTACCTGCTGACTCCTCTTCCTTGCCCTTAAGGATATGCTACGGCTACCATCTTGGTTCCGACGGATATGTATATATATACGAAGGCTGATGCTGAAAGGTACCCACCTCCATTATATGCATTAAGAAAGGATAAGCTGAAACAGGACGCAACCACCAGCTGCGGAAAGATGCCATTTCTTCTTACGCTGGAAGCTGCTAGTCTTGTCTTCAATGGGCAAAATATGGTCCACCATCCAGGATCACCCATCTGGCTATTAGCGTGTGGCAGCGTCCAAGATGATCTTCATCTTCTGCCCTGATTTTTTTTTCTCGGAACTGGTTGTCTTTGAATTGTGGAACGTGTTGCTCGCGTGCTGTCAGTCGACTGCGGAGGTGGTAAAGATTTGCATGATCGACAGACACCTCTTGATCTGGCCGGATTGACCGACCCAAATGGACTCCAGCTGATTCTAGATTAACCTGAATCAAAGCCGTCGCAAGCTGATCAACGATCCTGTATTTCTCGTAGTTCTTTCACAGCGTGGGCGAAGTTGGACTGCTTTAACCGCAAGCACCCGGAACGAGGGTGCGATCCATGAAACAGAGGAAAAAAGGCTTGTTGAATATTGGATTTGGAGCAAGTAAGTTGTTGTCGGCGTTTGGATCTACCCATGCTAGACTTGGTCAAGTGATGCAATAAAGGAAACCAAAAAAAAAAAAAGTTAATACGAGGTCAAGTGAGTTGTTGCGGGTGTTTGGATCTACCCATGCTAGAGTTGGTCAAGCGATACAAAAATAAGAAAGAAAACAACTGATTAACTTTAAGCAGATGAAATTGGCAATCAACTGTTTACTGTCCACGATGGAGTTCAGCTTGATGTTTGATGAGTAGGTCAGACTTTTGTTTGATGTTAATTCGTTACTTACTGTTCATCTGATTTCGAGCTTCCATATGAGTTTGACTAAATTTTCGTCTAACTTTCAGTGTTGGACCTTAAATTCTGTTTGAACTTTAAGTAGCCGCAACCACTGCTGCACTCCTTACTCCTTAGGAAAAAAAAAAAAACCCTTTAATGCCCCGTAGTTGGACGGCAGAGAGGAACCCAATCCGAAACAGTGGCAGCCGGCCACTCAGTTGCTTGTCTCAATTAAAAGATAGACACCAGACAGCGATGCCATGTCCTATGTATCCTATTCCGAAGAAGGGGCAACTTCAACTTCAACTTCCATCCATAGACCCAGGTAGAAGTAAAACTGCGACGTTACTCCAGGAAGCAGCTGTATCTACTCCAGACTCCAGTTTGCTCCCGGAACGAGAGAGAGAGAGAGATCCTCTCAAATTTCTTCTTTCTTTTCTTTTTAGTTAACCTGCCAAGGCGATAATCTCACCTCTTAATAAATAGAGAGCTCCGACGACGCCAACGCCCTGGAATCGAAGATGGGGACCCCAGAGAGAAGACCGACGTGGCCGCCACCGCGCGCATGCACATCCACGGCTTCTCGCCGACCTGATCGATGCCTTATCTTTTGAAAGACCCGGTCCGGATATACGACAACTCCGGCCCGAGCTCATCACATCCACTGCTCGGCGTTGACGTCTCCATATTAGTTTGCTTGTATTTTAGCTGGTTTGCATTTGATGAGTTGTGTGTCCCAGCTGCTGCGGTCTGCAACCACCCACCCGAAGCCGGTAGCACACGAAAATAATCTGGGTTAGAACTTGGCCTTGCAACAGGATGAACTTTGGGAATCTAAGATTTAGAAATGATCTCGCCCTGGTCATTCTTTTTTTTTTTGCTAGTGACCTCTGGGAACTAACGCCCTGTTTTGGTCAGTACGGGAGGTGATAACGTGCCAAGATGGATGTTGATATTTCCCCCACAGGCGTTGGCATCATCTAGCGGCCAAGAGAGAGGTGGTCGCCAACTTGCTTGTTGCACGCAGACGCGCCCAAGACGTGGATGCGTGCAGCTGCAAATCAAAGATGGCGGATTATTCCTCCCCGGATGCGAGGGAAGTTCCGCGGTCTCCTCCTCCTCCTCCTCATCATCGTAAGAAGAGAGGGGGGTTGGGAGACTCTCATGGCGGAAGAAGGTGGGTCCTCATCTTGTGGATTTCAACCTTATCTCGTGGAGAGCGACCTCACTCTAATGGAGATTTTGTCAGCTTCTCTCACGAAAAAGTTGAGATGACATAGATAGGATGATAATTTAAAAAACATCAAATCATATCACATTCTTTGCGAGAGAGGAGTCCCTCGACTCTCCTCGCCCTCTCGTCGGCATCAATGGCCCTGCTTGACACATGCTGGTCGTCGGCCTACGATGACCAGATGCGGCGGAGCCCCAGGCATGTTCTAATCACGGGGCGTCAGATCAGTCGAAGATTGCAGTGAAGCTGGTTTTGATTCTTATGCCCCAGATGTGTCCGGTTTATCCATCCAACCATTCCTTCGTCTTGGGGGTGTAAAAGAAGGGGTTGTGCAAATATCACGTGACATTAATTAATTAAATTAGTCGATGGTTGGAGCAGTATGTTTGCGGTTGATCATTGCCGGAGATACGACCGCTAGTTTGCCACGTTTATTGCCGCATCTAAAGAAAATTTCTGCATGAGGACGGTGAAAGGACAAGTTCACCACATGCTTCTGTTTGAATCAGATTTTTGAGTGATCAGATCGGTAAAATCCATATGGATTTTTACAAATTAACCGTTGTTGCGAAGAACGGGACAAACATGTCATCACTCTTTGTTTTGTTTTTTGATGTCACTCTTTGTTTTGTTTTTTGACGTGTATTTGTATTTTTTACATAAATTATACCAAATGGGTACGGGACCAGACCATCATGTTAAGTGGGCACCAAAACGTAGATGAAGGTCCCCAAAACTAGGGGCCATAAGGAGCCGGGCCCACATAACGAGCTGGGATGATGGCCCTGGGAAACATACTAGGACATAGTGGGGCCACCTTCCGAGCGGAACCACTTGAAAGTGGGCTATTATGGTTTCATTTAACATATTATTTCTGCTCATCAAAAATATATTGTATTTTAAGTGATTATCAATCTTACAACACTATTTTTAATAATTAAATATATTAAATTTGATAATATCGAACTTATGAGATAAAAAGTAGTGGCCAAGTTAAATTTTCTACAGGTCGGGACAACACTGGAATGTGGACCACGAAGTACCCAAATTCTTTTGGATTGGGTCGCTTTAGATCGGGCCCAACCCGGCCCATTGACACCCCTACACAAAAGTTACAAAATAACATTATTTCAACAATTTAATACGTCTTCGGAAAAAGAGAACTTAACATGACAGGTGTAACTTAACATGACAGGTGTACTTTAAAATCACACACAAATATACACCTTTGATGTACAATGTTTGCTTTCTTTGGACATTCCAAAAACAATGTTTCTCATCATTGCACTCGTTGTGCAGGTCGAACTTCAAACGTCATTTTAAGACCTTTTCTCCATCATCAGATGGTCGGAACACTTGTGTCAGCTACGAAGGACTCTGGCCGCCTTTTTGTATCAGGTGGAAGGTGGAGCTCCTACATAGGCTAATCATCCAGCATATAGATACCCTTACGGCACCAAGCAACTTGGCAGAAGTCCAGTGCAAGAATCTCGTCAACACCAGCCCATGATTCTATTTCTAGATAAAAATTTAAAATTAAATAAATGTTTTTACAGAATAAAATTATAAGAAACCCCCCCCAAAAAGGGATATACATCATAATAATATATCGGATGCAGTACATTTGATCTCCTCTGTAGCCCTTAAATTGAAAGGTCTAGGCTGTTTAGACTGTATAGTCTATAGCATAGTTATTTAATTGAAAAGAAAATAGCCTCACTAATAACAGATCTTTTCCTCCTAAAATTTCTATGCGTCACTTACAGATGTCTCCGAAAACTTAAGCGGCAGGATGTTTTTTGAGAGCTACGATAATGTTTTTATCGAAAAAAATTGTAATACTAACCATTTCCCAGAAAGAAAAGCACTCACCTGACCATCGGACCCAAGTCAGCACAATATATATATATATATCTCTCTGATGATGAAAGAGGTCAAAGTGCAAAGAAACTATATTACAACAAGGAAAACGAATAAAGAAAAGTAAAAAAAGACCCATCAGAATCAAGGATAGCGGGATCAGGACCAATCTCGATCCGGATCAGCCGATCCTCCGAAAGAAAGGACGATCCCAGATCAGTCCGGATCGGACAAAATTTTTTATTTTTTAAATCATAAAATTTCTCGAAAAATCAGAAAAATCATATAAATAAATAAAAAATTTAAAAAATAAAAAATGATGTGAATAACATTCTATCAAATAATGTCATACAAAATAAGTTCCTTTTAAGAAACTGTCATGTAAATATATATTATCATATAAGAGAGAGAGAAGAGAGTTAAAATAGATCCTTACGTAGATTTAAGTATATAATATATATTTATGATTATGAATCTTTATATATGAGATAGCATAAGTAATAGTGAAATATATTAATATGTTTATACTATCATGCAAAGCACAGAGTAGCCGCGGATTGACCTGCACGGTCAAGTCGCGGGGGGTCAAGGGGGCAGCGCCCCTTGTGAAGGTAGGAGGGGCAGCGCCCCTCGAAGAATTTTTTTATGGTGGTAAAGGGGAGGGGGAAGAAGGGATCGGAGCACCCCCCCCCCCTCCCCAAATTTACCTATTTAGGGGGGGATCAGCCACTGTTCAAGCTGGATCACTGGGGGGAGGGGTTTAGCAAGAGCTCTAGACAATGAAGGGAAGGGGGAAAGTGAGAATGAAAGGTGAGAAGAGAGAATCAATATGATCTCCCCCTTATTGGGGAGATCGGTCCGGAAAATGGTCCATAATCGGGACCTGAATCGATCCAATTTTGTACCCTTCTGGGTTCTAGAGAATTGGTCCAGATCGACTGATTCTCAGATCGATCCACCTGAATCGGTCGATCCTCGACCGATCCGGTCATTTCTATTTGACTGTGTCATATACTTTTTCAAAATCCAGCTTTAACATAATGCAATTTATGTTTCTGATTCTCCGATCACGAAGACATACATGGGCTACCATAAAATTATCCAAAATACATCTAACTGGAACGAAGGCAAATTGTGAAAGATGTGTCAGTTTGTCAAAATACTTACCGAGTCTATTGACAAGGACTTCTGTGATGATCTTGTTGCTGCAATGCTGCAATTTAAGAGACTGATAGGATCATGGATTGCAGAATCGGCGGAATCGGTCCAATTCCGACCGATTCCGGAATCGGATCGGTGGATTCCGATCTGATTCCTGGTGGAAGGACCGATTCCGGGAAGAATTCCGCGGAATCGGTATGAATCGCCTGGAATCGGTCGGAGTCCTTGTGGAATCGGTCGATCCCGACCGATTCCTTCGGAAGACCGGGTCAACCGGCCCGGTTCGATTCCCGGTTCGATTCTGGACCGGGAATCGACCCGCGGGGGTCGATTCTGTCGATCCCACGGCGGCAGAAGCTGGATCCGGCGATTCCGGCGCGATTCCGACGATTCCGGCCTCGATCCCAGCTGCCAACGTCGATTCCGGCCGATTCCGTGAGCCATATACAAGACTGAGCACGAGGGAGGAGCGTGAAACGCAGCAGGGAGAGGAGGAAGACCCATATTTATATCCTAGATTTTAGTAGTAGATTGATATGATGTAAATTATTTTTTTTCGTGATGTATCATCTTTTTGATTTTTGAATTAATGGAATTGGAATATGTACTTAACTTCAAGTCTTCAATTGGAGTTCATTAGTATTTATTCGATGTGGTCCTGTGAATGAATGCATTGGTTATTTTTAAAAAAAAATCTAACTCATTTCCTATATTTTTTTAGAATTTTTTCTGAATTTTTTAAATTTTTTGACGAAAAAAAAATTCAAAAAAAAACCGATTCCGGACCGATCCGGAATCGATTCTCTTCTTAGGAATCGGCCGATTCCGGCCGATTCCTGGAATCGGAATCGGAATCAGTCCGATTCCGGAATCCTTGGATAGGATGTAAGTATTTGATATCTTCAACAGATTGGGCACCAAAAACAGAGTAGTTGAATTTAGAAATTTGATGCATTCCGGGTTTTTATCAAACTCCCTAGTTAGAGCCAAAAAAACATTCTTTATAATGTCCCATAAGTGCGAATAAAAACCTATGGAAAAACCATCTCCATTTCCTTGATGGCTTCAAGTGCTTCCCTCCTTGTGAACTCGCTAGTGAGAACATTAGCTTCACCTACCTCCAACTTAATGCTCATGTTGAAGTTAGGTAGAGGACCACAACATTTGTCATCTTGAAAGAGCTGAGGAAAAGTTTGCAGCGCAAGACCAATCTGATCTATGCCCACACATTCAACACCGCTGACTCAAAGCTTACATAATGTGTTCTTTTTCTTGATAGAGGCTTGTGTGTGAAAGTATCTGGTATTCTAATCTCCCTCCTTAAGCCAAAAACCTTTGTTTCCGTTTAATCTCCTCCCCCAAACTCCATTCATTGTATTGTTCCTCCGGATCATTCTATACAATTCTTTGCACGTCTGTAATTTGGTTGCCATCATTTAATCTTTCATATTGATCAATGTTTGATAACCATTCCTCCATGGTAGCCGAAGATGCAATGAATTTGGATTTGGCCCACTTCTGCAGACAACCCTTTAGGCTCTTAAGCTTGTGCACAAAATTTAATGTCGCTGAGGTAGTCATGGATTCCTGTTCATTCCACCATTGTCTGACTAAGTCCTTCAGTTTAGAATCCCTGCAACAAGCCAATTCAAAGCGGAAATTATTATAATGATTTGAGAAGAAGTTACCACATTTAATACCTATAGCATAGTGGTCCAACACCACCCTGGGTAAGTGAAAACCCTCTGCAAAACCATACGTTTCAGACCATACACTAGACACATAAAACCTGTCTAACTTGGATTTTGATCTTGAATTTGACCAAGTGAACTCAATTCCAAAGTCACAGATTTCTAGTAATCCACAGTCATTTGCACACTGGTTGAATAATGTCATTTCCTAGGACCAAGCTTCCTGGCCAGCTCTTTCACCCGGTTTGAGAACGACGTTGAAATCCCCTGCTACACACCATGCTTCATTAATAAAGGTTTCAATGACTTGTTTGAGGCCAGAGAAGAAAAAAATGTTGCCACACACATTACAAAGGTACCACACTTCATTGTTACCTTTCTCTCTTCGAAAATCTACAAGTGTATCTTTCTGAACCTCCTCCACACCAAATCTACCATCATCCCACAACACTGCCAAACCACCACTTCTACCTGTAGAAGAAATAAAATTGAGCCCGTTAAGTTTCCTTGTCCTGATTGTTGTCACCAGATTATTATCATCAAAATTTGTTTAGGTTTCTGCAGAAGTAACATATCCGGCTTGCGAAGATTGACCATGTTATGCAATTCTAATCTTATCCTTCCCAAAATACCTCTACAATTCTAGCTTATTATGTTGATCATGTAAACATAATTATCTCCTTTTCTATTTTCTTCTTCCTCCTTCAGTCACAATATAATTATTTAAAATGAAGTCAAGTTCCCTATAATCAACATGATTGTTACCTTTCTTGTCACCTGATACATTATCAGGGCTGGAAATATCGCACTTGATATTGTCAAAGAAATCCCTGATGTCATGCTCACGACCTATAAAGCTCAAGCCAATAATATCCCCTATGGCTTTATTCGCATCATCACTGATAAAATATCCCTCGTGAGAAACACCCTCCCAGCAGGTTTGGACTGCAGTAGCCTCCTCTGCTAGAACTATGGCAAACTGATCCTCCGCTCCCTTCCCGGTTGAATCTACATCGATAAGATACCTCTGATTCTCGGTGATCAAACATACTCAAGCTTGTTAGGAGAGCAATCTTCAGACCCCACTTCTGTCTAACCTTCCACCAGTTCAGAGTCAAGCGGCTCTGGATCACTTCTTTTACAGCCAGATGGAGAACCGGCTCCGAAAGACGAATTAGAGAGCATATGTTAAACAGATCTGCCACGTCATGATGCCTTAATGGGTCAAAGAACCAGCTATGGCACCAGCTGTTGCGTCTTCTCCATATGTTAAAAAATATTTTCTGCACTAACTTATCCTCCTTATCTTCAGTGCACTTAAAGTTTTCTAAAAGAGACAACATGTTTGTAAACTCGTAGATTTCCAAGTCCTTGAGGTCCTTTCTAAAATAAATGCACCATTGTGAGTAGAGGAGTCCCAAAAGGAACTAATCCTAGCTAGAGGGTTGCAGCTTGCAGCAAATGTTAAACAAGTTAAGAAACATTAATGCAAGATTGTTGTGTCCGCACTAAGGATCCTCCCAGAAAGATGTCCTGCATCCATCTCCCACCGGCCACCACAATGTAGGAAGGTTAAAAAAAAGATGTCCCAAATTTTCAGAATACTTTTTCAAATGCTCAAGAGTCTACTTCTATCCCTAGAGTCTCTGATCCAAGCTTTGTTCTCACCAACACCATATTTGGGAAACATTCTAATCCATTTGGACAGCAGTGCTTTATTCATAGTATCCAAAGATGCCAAGCCAACACCACCTTCCTTCTGAAATCTACAAACATGATTCTATTTGATAAGTTATAGCCCTTTCTTTTCGATATTTCCTAGGCCAAAAAACTTGGCTTGGATACTCTCAAATTTAGCATAGATACTTTTAGGTACTTTGAGTATGAAGAAAAAGTAAAGCAGAATACTTTGCAGCACTGCTTTCTTTTCGATATTTACTTATTGCAATTAGATGTGCATGATGGTATACAGATCAAACACCAAGGTCTTATACATTGGACATACGTCAAGCTTGGTTGACTAAATCACTATAAATTTGACAAATTCATTTCTGTGGTTTGCAAACATGAGTTGCTACTTTTCTTGTTGCTTCCATCTTTGAAGTCCCTCAATTTTCTTATGAATCCAAGAATGCAATGGAAATAAGCAAAGAAAAAGGCTATTACATTGACCTAGCACGTGAAGCAGAAAATTGAGTTTGATCTTCGCTAAGGGTAACAAAGATTGTTGCAGCATTTGTCATTTGAAAATGTAAAATCAATTTCAATTTTTGAGGAAAGTAAAAATGCTTCAAGAGAAAGTTTAATAATTAACAAATAGAAACTCACTTTTCATACATCTATGGGCTTTCATCAGCATGAGAAACAACAAATGTACCATCACCTTCAGGAACCCCTGCTGCGTAAGTACAGCGACTGTGGGAACAAATGCACACTTACTTTCTCCTGAAAGGAAAACCATAATTTATTTCCTAAGAAAAAAAAGGAATCCATATGTAATTCTCAAAAGAAGTGATCCTTACAATACTAACTTGCTCGTATGGGGTCCTCACCCCAAAAACAAAAATCAGATAAAAAATAAAAGAAGCATTCTCATATATTGACCACTCTTTTCCAACTTCAAATGCTACTTTTGACAGCAGAACGAGTTTACACAACCTGAACATGAAATAACACTATTCAAGGATCAAATGGACGCACGATACCTCTGTGGATAGCCATAATGCATACTACGGCAAACTCTTATTGGGTTAAAACTTTCAACCAACCAGAAAAGCCCCTTATGGCATCCATCCAACTAACTCATTCCTCAAGTAGCCTTTCCCATGCATAGCCCCCTGCTCCCACGCATCCTTAGCTTTAGTTTTTTGCTCACCTGGAAATACACCTCAAACACCACAAAAGTTCATGGCATGCCCTAGCAAAATAAACATTAAGTAAATTATAACTAAAGCAGGATCCCATAAAGTCATTCTGCCAAAAGAAAATTGAGTTTTTTCTCCTCTAGACTCCCTTCAAAACAAAGAATGTAATCTCAAAATAAGAAAAAAAAACTTTGCATCACCCTTTGTTGTGTGAAGTTACAACCATATGATGCTTCCTCTAATTAGTGATATAATATCTAATATCTACTGTTTACCCTTACATTTAGGTACTATGGATGCCAAGATCCTCTTCCCTTTAGAAAGTGATCTTCCATAACAAGTCATAACTTAATTGTTGGCCAAAAGTAAAAAGGGAAAGGCATATAGAGTAGCTTCTACAAATCTGGTAAAAGCAAGCCACCCTGACAGTGACACCCATTGATGTAACGTTGTAAACATTTCAGCCACATTAAAAACTATGTATTATTTGTTTTAAGATAAAAGATGATGTATTTCACAAATAAAAAGATAAATCATCCTTGTTGTGAATGTCATGACGTACCAATATGTAAGCCATGGATCTCATGCATAACGAGCATTTTAAGATTAGAATGTTTTCTTAATCCCTCGACTATTCAAACCATCTTTTTGTTTTCCTTTCCCTTTTGTCAGAAAGTAAGATGTCCATTAGACATTTAAACCTTTGTACGATAGAATAAAGAAAGAAAAAGTCACTACAAGTTATAAACTCCAAATTCTTTCATACCCCTCTCACCAGACGTCACTGCCACAAAATGATCACGTTTTTGGAATGACCAATAGGCAGAGAACCCCAAAAGCAAGCCATGTGCTCGGCCATGCAGGTCACCCCACTGCCTGATTAACTGAGGAAATCCTCAAAAGACCTGATATCAGTTTCAGGACCTCTTCTCAGGGAATACATTGTATAATGATGATTCTCTCTTTCCACATCCTTGCAGTTCCTCCCCATCAATGTCTAGTATCTTAGATTCTTAGACTAGCAAAGAAGATGTAATGGCAACATCTAGGCCATGATGGTATTTGATATGTAACTGCTAAAGGTCCTCCTCTTAACTCATATTCTCAATCTTTCTAAAGCATCAGATAAAATAATTGATGTTTTCACCCTTAACAACATTGATGACTGTTTTGAAAGGCAAGGTTAGATTATGATCTTTGTACACTATTACCGATAACCGTTAGCCATTAACAATGATGGTGTTAATTAGAATGTGACAATCTTTTCAGGAAATAAAATGACTGTCAGATAGCAATAGAACTACAAAGCTTTAAAAAATGTAAAATCATGGAAAAAGCAACAAAACTAAGGAACTTGTTATCGGTAGAGCCATCTCAATTGTAATCCTGAGCCCCACAACTCTCTTCGCATCATCTTGCAATTGGTGTGCTGGGGTCACCAAATAAAATGAAATATAAGGTACAGAATCTGCAGCCAGGTTGAAAGTATCCTGATTAACGTAGAATGATCTTGATCCTGTTCTCACCATCTCCAGAACTTAACCCTATGAGTAAATCATGCCTGTCTTTTGCTTCGGGATAAAAAAACATGACACAATGGATTAGAGTTGCTGAAATGTATCAACTTAATTGGGTCCTAATAGAAGCCTAAAAATCAAAAACAGATCAACATACAATCAATCTCGGAGAAAATTTATCTTGAATCAGATATCGGGCTGTACATTATCTTGTGAATTAAAATCGCTGATGGACAGCATATCGCCGGCACTAAGTATCGAGTACGATCCTCCGCCATCATAACTCGTTGCGGTGATGGCTCCCCCTATCAAAGAACTCGATGAGATCCCTATCTTGCTCTTCCAAGGCGCCATCGCGTCAGAACCATTCAAAAGCTCCCGCCCGTTGCCTCCACCAAGCAACTGCCGATATCGATCTCACACAGCCTCCATAGCTCAGACCTGAAGAAGCGGTGGCTACATGAACGCCCGAATACTCCTTGAGAAATGCAAGTGCCTCCAAATGCACAACAAGCTTAACATCGGCCACATCGGGAAGCTAAACCCTGGCCTGTAGGCTGCAGTCTTCCAAAGAATCAGCGGAAACGCTACACCCTGATCAACACCTCCGACGGCTTTCCGCAACTCCGGTTACCTGGGAGAGGAAGCGACCATGGGAGTAGTGGAGTAAGCCGGCCGGGTGAGTCTTCTCGTGCTACGGCTGGTGACGACCCTTAAGTTTCCTGTAATAGGTCTTCAACGGCGGCAACTTAGCGTTCGCAGTAAGAAGACGCCATTATTACAGCTTCAACAACCTAAGAACCAATGCAAATGCAGCGACGAAGCCCGCTCAAACAACTCAACGTCCGGCACACAGGACGCGGCTGAGCTCCGTCGGCGAAATGTGATAGATTTACTGGGAATAAAAAACGCTGTGCGGAGGCTGAGACGGAACAGGATCGAGGATTTGGATCGCCCTATTGCCTTGGAGAAAGATGGCGGGTAAGACGGAGCTGCTCCCGTCGTTCTGTGCGTTCTTCGTCTTCCTCTTCGCTTTCTGGCTCTTCCCGCTTCCCCGCCGAGAAGCCTCGCAGTCGCAGGAGGAGCCAGACCTACCGGCACGGCTCGTGGAATCATATAGAAAAAAACTCAGCCGCCCGCGAGCCCTCGTGAATCGGACGGCCGTGATGAGCCGCCTCTAATTTATTAACATGAAGAGTATATAGTCTAAACAATATTTTGAACTAACGGATGTGTATATTAAATCACATGTAAATCAGGATTTGCGAGGTTAATTTAATTAAATCGTGCTCTTGGTTAATTAGATGAATCGCCGATGATGATATCAGACGCGAAGCATTTCTCGCATATTTAAGAAAATCTATTATCTATTAGAAGTGAGAGTCTGATTTCATCAACAAGCATATAGTCTCCTTTTATTGTCTATATACATCCTCTCTCTCTCCTCACCGTTTTGATTTTTTGTTATTCAATTGATTAGTGATGTATACCATTTTATTATACTTCAGAAAAATAGTCTTTTATTGTCCATATTTATCATGGACTCGTCGTGGTCTTTTTCTTTGAACGTAAATAGCATCTTAGGTTTGTGATAAATAACTATATAAATAGTTACAATTTTGTTATATAAAATATACAAAATAAAAGTAAATATCAATGATAGTAAATTAGATGTAATAGTAATACATTCACGATGAACTCGTGGTCAGTTAATAGTATCTTAAGTTTGTGATAAATAAATATATAAATAGTTACAATTTTGTATCTTAAGTTTGTAATAAATAAATATATAAATAGTTACAATTTTGTTATATAAAGAATACAAAATAAAAGTAAATACTAGAGATGCTAGATTAGATGCAATAGTAATATGACATTTATTAATTTATTTTCGTATAGATTAATATAAATTATACTTTCATAAATCAAATTATTTTTTTATAAAAAATCAAAATTAGAACAAAGTTTCAATTTATTCAAAATAACTTAACCCTTTTCATGATAATAGAAATATCTATTACCAAAATCCACTACCCTTGTCACATTTTAAAATGATATTTTATTATATTGATAACTAATAGAGTGTACCTGAACTCTAAACTTAACATTTGATGTCATTATTTTTCTTTATATGGTCTCATTTTGTGTGTGTGTAAAAAATATAATGTTAATCATCCTTTTTACAAACTTTGTTTTATAATAATTGTCAACATTGCATCTTTAATAGTTGATATTATCTATTTTTTAAAATAAAACTAACATTGCATTCTATTATTTCATCTGTTGGTATTATAAATGTATTTTGTGTAAATATAAATGCTATATCATTATCAAAGTATGACATAAATATAAAATATCTAAATATGTATTTACTAGAAAATTAAATAAAGGTAAAAAATGAAAGCATCTAAAAATGATAATCTTATCAATAAATCTATCTATTGTTTGGTACTTATTGTTGTCAAATAAGATTCAACAATATGATATGGCATCATGATATTTTTTATAAATGTGAAATCAACAATGGTCGAATAGTTCTAGGACATAGTGATGATAAATTACAAAATATTTTACTAATAGATTCTCGGGTAACATAAAATTTTGACAGCATCTTAATTATATGCATTCATAAAGTGTTTGGACTTGATTTTTTATTTGTGTAGTTTTATTTTTAAAATTTATAATCTACATTACGCTATTATAAAATTTAAAAATTTGTTTGACATGTATTCATTCACGTCGTAGCTTTGCTCTTACATCATGTAGGGTGTTTGGTTGAACAATATTTTTTGTACATTATCAAAATAAAAGATTGTATCAAAATAAATTCTAAGCTAATCAATAAAATATATTTATCAGGTTTAGGAAGATATGATAATAATAAAAAATAGTGGATACCATCTATGACTGAACAAGGTGGGAGATGACAAGATAAAAAAAAGTATACCTTACTTTTTTTGTTCATAAAGTAAAACTCTTTAAAACCATAAAATTGTAATGATTGTCAAACACCTCTTGTAAGAAGTTTTGTTACAAAAATATAAAATTGTAATAAAATCCCAATTTGTCATCCATACAAACATCCCATTATGAAAATTGTTTGTGGTATTTTTCTATATAAAATACAATAAATTCAATAATAAAAATCTGTTGGTTGGGTTAGAATAAAATTCTTTATTTCACAATTTTTAGACTGTCAAGATTTAATATATCTTTAGGATCTTACTTTTTACGGTTTAAGAATTTGAAACCTCTGGGATTTTTGAACTTTTTAAGTGCTTAATTAGTTTTCATATTTCTAATCTTTTCAAATTTCAATTTTCCAATCTTTTCAGATTTCCAAGTTTTTGAAGTTTCCATATTTTGAATCCCTACCCTTTCTAATTTTTTAGATTTCATACCTTTTGATGTTTCTATAATATATATGTTTTATATTTTTGCATTAATTAAAATTTTATACTTTTCAAATTTCTCTATTTTCTATCTATTAATTAATCATGTTTATTCACTAAAGTAGGAGTTAACTACTTCATACTGGGCTACACAACATTATCTTTGATCTCCAATATAATGACCAAAATACCATTTCACTTCATGTAAATATACATGTTTAGTTTGCAATACAAAATATTATCATTTGAGCAATTCTCTCTCTCTCTCTCATATTTTGTTGAAGATGTTGGGAGTTGAAAGAGTCAAATAAATAAGAAAACTTTATATTACAAACCAAGCAATCAAAGTAATTACTTTAAATTTCATAATATTTTAATGAAACATATTGTGAACTAAGTCATCAAAGTAGTTACTTTTAGACCTTTCACTAAATTTTCAAGGTCTCTCATATTCAATTAAAAACCTTTAAGTGCTTTCTAATTCAACATAGCTAATACATTTAAATAAATAATCATGAAATCCACAGACTATCTAAAATATTGCCTTCAAAATAAAATACACCATGTTATTTAAACTACGTGAACATGGGTGTTGTCCCCTCGTCCAATTGTCCGATTTTCACCTGTGTTACAAGTGCTTACTGGCATCTCCACCTCTCGATGCCATCTCCATCCCCATCTCCTCGCCGTTACCGCCTCTCCCTCCTTGTCATTTCTCTATCTCCTTCTTGCTATATCTCTCTACCTCTCTCCCTTCCTGGTTGGTTTGCTCGAGCGAACGCTGTTTGTTCATCCTGTCTCCCCCGATCGTCCGATCAACATTGAGCCACTCGATTCGTCCTCCAATTCTTCTGCCAACTTTCCTCCATCATCCATCCGTTATTACAAAACACGTCGCATCCCACATAACACCATAAGCCCTGCATTATGGGCTTGGTGTATGCATCGAAGAATGACACCTCGTCCATGTATAAAACACCGCTCTCCTCTCTATGCAATGCTATAGTGTTATCGTTCTAGAGGAGATTTGCTAGAGTGAAGTAAAGAGGATATCTGCAGCCTATGAGACCCCTCCCTTACCTTTCGCCAGTTCATGTCAGTTTTTCACCTTCTCTGGACTCTGATTGGCTTCATGATTCTTCTCTTTTCGGCCAGCAACGTCTTAACTTGACATGGTAAGAGTTCTCGCTAGACCCCTCAATGGTGACAATGACTGGCCTTAGAGTGCAGTCCATGGAGTAGCTTTACCCCTTCCCCTGGGCTCATATGCTTTTTCTTATATATATGTGATTATATTTTTTTATCTACACTTCATCATTTCTTTTTTCATGGAGCAACTTTACTCTCTTTTCTTATTATTCTTAATAGGTTGGTCATCAACTTTTGTACTCTACATGAAAAAGAGTCTTGACACACCCAAATGCTACTTTTTAAGTATATAAGGAGACTTAACGGTAATGTTAAAAATGTTTTCTCATTCTGTATATTTTCTTTTTTTTTTCTATATGTGGTTATCTTTTTATGTTCTATTTGTTTTTCAATACCTTTTCTCTTTATGTGTACACTTGACAATTGAGATGTCTTTAGTCACATATTACATTTCTCGTGTTTTTCTCTTTACATACATTGTTAAATTTTTTATCTTTACTTCTTCGTTCCTTTTCCACCATAGGTTACTCTCTTTTCATATTCCTATCCTGCATTTCTCATTATATATGAGAAAGAAGTCAAAGAGTGATGGGTGGGGAATCCCAATTTATTATTCTCCTACCTAGCAAGAAGTGTAATAGAATTAGAGATTCTAAAATTGGAAATAAATGTCTAACAAATGTGACTTTATTTTTTATAAATGCCAATCCAAATGCCATGATTATATACTATGATTTAAGCTCAGTTTTGTACCATAAATGACCTAGATATTTTATTGAAAGTTTCACTCAAAAGAAAGTAGCCATTTCTTATAATTAGTATTTTTTAAATAAATGAATATTTTTATTTTTTTTGGTGAATGTAATATAAAACAACTGTATTAATAAAATTTATAAAGTTTAAGGAAGGACTTGAGTCGATTTGAAATTGGTTCAAAATATAATTAAATCAAACTCATCTGATCTAACTTGCCACTTCTTGATTATGACCAAGGTAATCATATCTGGAAATTGAAAAATGTCAGTTCACATTATAAATCTAAAATGTCAAAAGTAAAAATGAAATAAAATAAGATGTAAACTCTTAACTAAAAAGGAAATTCTCAAATTTAAAATTTCTATCTCCGAAATTTAACTGTAAATTTGAATTAGGCTTTGTAGACTCAATTAGGATTTGGCGCAATTTCTGTGAGTCTCAGTAGCGGACCAATTCGGAGAATTAGGCTTTGTAAACCCAATTAAGATTTGGATTAATTGTTATTCCTAATCCAATTGGGATCGGGTGATATCGTCATAAGGCGAGTTTAGTTTAAGTGAAAATTAGACTAGATCTGAATGTTCGTTCCCATTCAAGTTTTTTCGTGTGCCAAAAACATTTGTACATTGTTATTGTTGACACAAGAGGATCCCACTTTCTTTCTTTTATGATTTTTTTATGAAGTATAAAGTTTGTTGGTCAGGTGGGACACATTAACGCTGTCAATTCGAAATCTGACTTGCTATGAACAAAATAAAATTTGAAAACATATTCCTCACTTACCTTTTTATATAACTTATTCGAGATGTATTCATGAATGGATGATAACTTATCGTGAGTCAGATTTTTGATGACTGAGTAAAAGTTTTGTATTAAAAACATGAGTGACCTTTTTGTTACTCCGTATCTAATTGACATAATATTTTCGTCCTATCTATTTTAGATTGATCTATGATAATTTATGTTGTAATATTTACTTCTTGCTAGGTTGCGGTGGATGTCTTCATTCTTCGCATCTTATTTTGATTTCAAAATTATGTTCATTTTTATTTGGAATGTATAAGTCTAGAAATATAAAAAAATATCATAATTAACTAGAATCAATCAATGTTTACATTGGTTGCAAATAAGCAATATGATAATAATAATAAAATAATAATACAAAAGGAGTGTTGTTTATAATATAAATAAAAGTTGTTAAATTCATATAAATGCCGCTCAAATCAATGTCAGCTTGATTACCGATTTATGTGTATATTTGAGAAGTAAACTATAACATTTATAATTTAATTAATTTTTTATAATGTACTTATCTATCATAAGAATTTATCTTAATTATCTTTTAAATTTATATATAATCGGTATATAATATATCATTCGAACACATGGAAAGCACGTGATTTGACTAGTATACTGAGAAGGGGAAAGACAAGTTCGTGTCCTGTTATAAACAAAATACCTCAAAACCCAAATTATTCTATCTCCGGTACTCAGTCGGGTATTGACTTCTCAGGTATCAATAGATTGAGTGTTTGCTTGACCAATAATTTTTTATGGCGAAAATTTATATTAATCTATGTTAATTAAAATTCTAAAAGTATCATGCTTGGTTGGGATACGATAACAAAAGAAATCACAAAGGAAAAAAAGTTTTTTATAAAAATAGATTTTGTAATAAATATCAAATATTGCATTTTTATATAAAATATTGGTGTGACAGGAAATCTATCATAACCAAGCACACCATTAAATTTATACGGAAATAAATTGAATTTTTATTGTTAATTTTTTTTAAATAAAAAGGGCGCACAGAAGTGTTTTTGCCACTCCAACACAAAATAATGATTTTCTTTGAAAGAAACGAAGAAATTTTTGTTAATATAAGAATAATGATATTTGGCGTGTGCCGCGAGAAAATCGGAAAACATGTATAAGAATATATTGTCAATTCGGAAAACGGCTATCGACGACGCACCGAACGATCCCGCCGCCGAAGACCCGCGCCTCCCTGGCTGAAGAACCCATCCACAGTCGGAGTCGGACTCCCTCCAGCGGTGTTGCAGTTGTGATCTTTTTATTCTTGCGAAGGATGCTGCGGCCTGGCCGCCGCCAATACCCCGACGCTTCCCGGTGCCGGGCGAGCTGCGAGAGGAGGCGGAGGATTGGACTGGGAGCACTCGTGTAAAATGGCGTCCGGTTCTTCCCAGCGCCGCTGCGTTTTCGGTCTGTTTAACAGCTCCCTGCTTCGGTCATATGAAAAAGATTTTCCATTTTCGTGGAATTTCGTCGATTCCGTTCACTTTCCGATGCAATTGCTGTCTCTGGCAGTCGGGAACATACCATATGATGCCACGGAGGAGCAGCTGGTCCAAATCTGTGAAGAAGTTGGTCCGGTCGTCTCGTTCAGGTCAGTCGACCGCAAGAAACCCTAGAGATTTTCATTTTTCATTACATCCTCTAGGCTGTGTTTTTTTTCGCTGTTCAAAGGCCTCCGTTTGTTGGGTCGGGAAAGTTGTGATTTTTAGGATTAAGATGGGCATCATCTAGGCGGATACTTCTTAATAGATGACGAAGAAAAATTCCCCCTTTTTTGCGTTTATGTGTTGGCATAAGATTATTTGTTTCTAAGACGGATGGCCCGGGCTATTAGTGGTTTGAGTAAGTCGACCAAGCAGCACATTTCAATCAGGACGGAGAGGTTCTATTTACTGGAAAAATGCTGAACTCATACGTTTGCGTTTGGTTCCGCGAAGTTTCTTCGTTGGTATATTTGCTCCCGCTTCCTCTTGTATTTCATTGTTTAATACATTCTTACTCTATTGAACCCTTGACCTACTTGTCACATAAACTCACATGACTTTTCTCTTGTTCAAAACATTGACAAATTGCATATAGATAGTGCGAGGAGCTTGATAAGGTATATCTACCGAAAGCAAATTTTAGTCGAAGAAAACCAGTTTGATTCATCACCAGAGGGTTTTCATTGTAATATTTCAAGTTTCTCTTATTAAATTTAGAATTTATAACTGCATACGAAGAATATATCATGTTTCATCTTCAGATAGCGCATCCATATGTTAAGACTTAATATATATTGGAAAAGTTCCTTCATGTTATGTTAGCATTTTTAGCATGGAAATAAGAAAAAGGTCGAGATAGATCACATTGTATTGTTTGCCGAATTTTATTCTTTATTGCACCATTTCTTCAGTGCAAATTATTTTGACAAATTTCAAGGTGACCTTGTTTTCCTTTTACAATCCTCTTGTGCATGTGTGCAATCTCAGAATCCTTAGTCTTCATATCATTGATCTGCATACTTCAAGTACAGTGAATTAAGAATCATTTATTACAGACTAGTGCTTGATAGAGAAACTGGAAAGCCCAAGGGTTATGGGTTTTGTGAATACAAGGATGAAGAGACAGCTTTGAGCGCCCGTCGCAATCTACATGGTTACGAAATAAATGGTAGACAGTTGCGAGTTGATTTTGCTGAGAATGATAAGGGTGCTGAAAGAAATAGGGAACAGGTATAAGTTGAAACCCTTTATAGTCATATGAAGCTATTGATTTAGAAACTATTGAATTTTTTATTTTTCTTTCCTGTAACAATGCGCTTTCTGGTTGAAATATATATTTTTATACAATGAGTTTATTTTGAAAATAGTGTTTTAGACATCATTTTATTGATCTATGGCCGGAATAAAACTTTTAACCAACTTTTTTTGAACATGTCATTGTTATGTAACTTTTAACAAAAAAGAGCTTTTAAAGATACGATTATTTATTCTGAATTTTGTCAGAACGAATTAGTGTTTATATGCAAACATATTTTTTTTCATGTACGTCAGTACCATTGGCATAATGCCCAACTCACTCCTCTCAACAAAAAAAAGTGAAATTCATCGCAGTTAACAAAATAAAGTCATTGATGCATGTGTCCAAGTTTTGTGCATTGCAAATTTTCACAAGACAGTTGGTGGTTCCAGTACAGAGGCCTGTTGTAAATCAAAAGAATTCCTGTAGTTGTTTATGTATTTTCACCACACAATCAACACATTTGTCTTCTTTATAAGAAGCATGCCTCGTTTTAGATTGTTTGTGTTTCAAACATTATTTTGATAGTGCAATTTAATAAATGTTTTATTGATAGCCTGCTCTATTATGTGTGTTTCCTAGCTGTTGGACAGCATTTTTAGGGTTGTTTGGCAGCATTATTCGTCAATCTATTTTTTTTAGTAGATAGATCATGTGCATAGAATTGTTGGACTAAAGTTATCTTTTTCAAGACATCTAAGTTGTATGTCTCATCTATGTGCTACAGGGTCGTGGAGGACCTGGATTGGCATCTAACACAGGTCAACATTATTTTCTGCTTCCAGTATTCATCTCTATTTTTGCTTTCTTTATTTACACTTTTTTGGATCCCATCACGCTAGTATACTTGATGACCTACATATTACTCACTATGTCCAAAATCAGCTGGTCCCTCCATTCTTGGGGATTCGTCACTTCATCAGCCTGTTGGTCTTCAGTTAGCTTCCAATGCTGCTGTAACCATGGCTAAAGCAATTGGTGAAGCTCAGACAAGTGGAGGCCAAAGTGGTTCTCATGATCGGACTGTGGTGGATCCTTTGACTGCCTATTTGGCTAAAATGTCTCGACATCAATTATGTCAAATTATGACCGAGATGAAGGTGAAATGGCTCACATCGTCTGCATTTTGTTTTGCTAAATTTCTACTGCATATCAATGCATAGAATCTTTGCAGGCTTTAGCCACACAAAATGGACCATTAGCCAGACAACTGCTTCAAACAAGTTCACAACTGCCGAAGGCTCTATTTCAGGTTATTTGCAATTCTTCCGAAGATAGTTAACACTGTTTGTAGTCAATATTGTGCCGAGAAAATTTTCAAAGCATGGCAAATATATGTGTAAACTTGTTGGACCTCTGGACTTTTCAAGACTCAATGGTAGCATTGTTATAGCTGCATTGACTTTAACTGCAACAGAAGTAGGTTTATGTTCATTCACTACTAGATTCTTAATGATCCCCTAATGGTCAGCGTTATGTGATTTGCATATACTGGAAGCAGGTTAGTGATTCTTGGATGTTTTTTTTAAAAGAGAGGACAAGCAGTCTATACATTACTATGCTCTTCTTTGGCCTCCTTTGCTGCTTCATTTTTTTGTTCCTTGTTTCCTGGAGGGGGGATTGAGAGTTAGAAATGTTCAACTGCAAAGGCAGCTCCAGCTAGCGTTTGTGTGGAGGCTTGGCCAATTAAATGGAAGGACTCCGTCATTCTTTTTTTAGGGAGGGGGGATTTTTTCATGAACAAATCCTTTTTTTTCTTACTGTACCCCTGTAAAAACATCACTACCAGGGGCATAAGTGAGGTATCATGGTGGACATTTTAGCTTAACTTTTTAAGCCCCACTGTCCAGAGCAATTGATCGAAGTGATGATAACATTTTAATCCTATGTTGTCAAAGGTGCCTGAGGCACTAGCATAGACACTGAGAGGAGACAATTTTTTTGGGCCATGCTGGACCCAAGAATCTGGACCAGCAGTCCATTGGCGCAGAGTTATTCTCGTTCCTCCTGCATTCAGGTGCCCATCAGCTTGCCGACGGGTGATTGTCTATGCCCGTCTGGCTTGTCTTCCCCAACCCAACCCAATCTCATGAGAATCTTCTGGGATCTTGCCGAGATCTCCTCTCCAACCATCCCGAGACATTGGTGAGACGTGAGGCAGCAATCCTTGATCATCTCTCTCATCCATGGCAATGTAGTTCCCAATGTGGCTCCTTCCTGCCCAACTTTGGTCAACATTTCTCCTAAGCCTGGTCTGCATGCTGTCCTGTCCTATCTACAGGGCTCCCTTATGAGGCCATTTGAATAGGCTCGACAGTTGGAGTTAACTATAGATCTGCCAAGCATTAAATTATGTGATATAGGGAACTTTTCCTGCCAATACCCACTTGGTGAATAGTTCACAATAGATGTCCAAAGTATTCTTGTTATCACTGGACGTCACAAAAAGCAAAAAGGTGCTGGCATAGGGCTGCTAACTGAGGTCTCTGAATGATTGAATATCATTTATTGAGAACTGATGGCTTGAGTAAAGTTCAATTTGGTTGTCATTCCACATTGTCCCACATTGAACACTCACTGATAACTTTTAGGTTTTGATGTTTTGTGATTATCATATTTTTTTAATCACTTATGACTGATTTTGCAACTTGAGGACAGCTAGTATAGGCAGATTTAAACCTTTATAGGGTGTTTGGTAGTACTTTTAATTTTAAGATAACCTCATTTTTAAAATCAAGATTATTTGACTTCTCAATTTTATTTTTAAAATCAAAAGAGTCTAATTATTTGGTGTTTGGCAAAATTATCATAATTTTTAAAAATTAGACAATAGTGTTTGGTTATGACCAACGACTCTGCGAAACTCTCTCGGACTCCCTTCGCAGAGAGAACTTACAACTCTGGGAAGGCTCTCCCGCAGCGTCGTCCGTTTCCCTTCTCCCGGCGTCGGCCAGCGAAAGCCCCCACCCACCTGTCGCGTTCCGCCTCCCTCCCCCCGCGGCGGCGGCGGCGCCCCCCCCCCCCCCCCCCCCCCGGCGCGGTGCTCCCCCGACGGCACTCCCCCCCTCCCCCCCGCGCTGTCCGCTCTCCCCGGGTCGACCGCACGCTCCGCCCGCGTCTGTCTCAAAAACAAAACATGTGCTTTGCTGTTTTGTTTTTTGTTTTCAAAAGAGAGTTACGAAGGGGAGTGCAACGATTAAACAAAAAGAAAGAAGAAAAAAAATGTAACCAAACATGACTCCTCTTCTATTTTTAAAATTTATGTCAAAAGTGGGTAAAAAAACGTATCCAAACAGGCTATTAATGTTGCTTCTTACTGGTCTTCCTTTTTTATTTCAACATCCTGCCATTTATTTCCAGGCTTAACTTTTATCTCATGTCGTGGTAATGCAGGCTCAAATTATACTTAACATGGTCTCACCACAGATGGTAGGTTGTGCCTGCATTCAATTCTCAGTTATTCAGCAGTACTCTGAAGTGAATTTTTGAATTATTTTCTCATGCAGTTGCAGATGCCAAATATGCGACCAACCTCCACTTCTATGCCCCAACCCTCATTACAGAATGGGCTTCCGGGTCAGAAACCTGGTTCACCTTTTGATGTCCAAAATCCTCTACAAAATGTTTCACAGTCTGGAATTTTGGCCAAACTGCCAGATGGTCAGGTCTCTACTCTGATCCCAATCCCTTCTGTCCTTCAAGACAGCACTGTTCAGTTCCACTTCCCGAATTTGCAATCTGGGCAGTCGCTGTCTCACCATGCAACACATGCTGTGCCTCCATTCAAACCTGGGTTACCCCCATCTTTAGCAATGGAACCAAAGAGTCTTGGTGGTTTGTATGTTTCTTCAGCAACTTCTCAGGTGGCCTCAAAAGCACTGCTACCACATATACAACCCTCTTCACAGCAGGGTAAAGACGTTGGTATGTTAAGTGTGGATCTTCATTCCCAGATGTCTACTCCAAATATCATTCCTCAGGAATCTCTTTTGCAACAGACACTGTCAGCACAGGTTAGAAGGTTTCTTCTATCCTGCTAGTCCATTTTTTCCCAAGCACCATGAAACTTTGGTTAGTGCATCTAAATATCTAATAACACTTTCAGGATACTGATTTTAAACTTTCGTTGGAGCAAACATGTTGTGTTTTTTTTTCTCTGATTGTTGTGTATACTGCCACATTCTAGAATTTTGTACTCTAGAAGTTGTTAACTGTAAATTAATGGCTTGGACACTTCTCTTGTTTCATGCTGGTATTGGCCCTTTTCTGTGTCGCTAGGAAGGGGTCTTCTAGAGAAATCTTAATGTGATTTTACAATTGTTGTCTTGGATGGTGTCATACCATGAACCTTAAACATGTATTGCTGGTCATAAAACGTAGATGCTTTATATTCATTTCGCCAGACAGCTACTATCATGTTCAAATCAACAGATAAGCTATGTGAATTGACAGCATGCCGCATGTCATGAAACTTTGTCATAGCTGACCTCCGTTGATCATTAATCTTTTTTATTCAGGGCTTCTCTCTCCCAGGAATGTCCTATTTTTTTGCTTGAAACGTGAATCAGAAAATGAATGTGTACTTATTTGTTGATTTTTGTTGCTATCCAAGTGACAGGTAATTTTCTCATAGGTGACTTAAAACAATAGTTAGGACAGGTCAAACTTGTGTGTTTGCTGTTCTCCCGTCTGATCTATGCCTCGGGCGGTGGCAGTGTGACCCATCAACTCATCGTCAAATATCCGATGAACCAGATGAGATCTATCTAGGCGTAAGGTACCCAAGATGAGGAAGGAGTTGCCTCGCCTCGTCTCAGGTGTCTCATGCTGTAGAGGCAAAAGAAGGATTGGGGGAAAATGAGGGTAAGTGCCTACTACGAAGGCTGGAGGAAGGAAAATTCAAGGTCGATCCCTTAATTTTAGTTGGATAGTTCTTGGAACTAGGACTACTAAGGTAATGGATGCCTTAATCCTAAGGTAGTCTTATTGAGGCAGGGCTTTACCCACGTTCACTTTAAATTTTACTTGACACAGAAGAGAACTATTACATGATGTATAGTTAACCTAATAGCATGTTTGATTGAACAATAGATTTTTCTACACTTTTATGATAAAAAATTATAATAAAATAAAATTTAAGATAGCCAAAACAAAATTATCATGTTTGGTGAGATAGAACAATAAAAAGAGGTCTCAATCTCGCTTATTTTTTTATAGGAGGAAGAATTCTCTCTAAAAACATATTTTTGTAAACATCTTTTATGACAAGTTTTGTTACAAAAACATATTCCAGTAACAAAAAACACAATTTGTCATTTGTCATGCCACCAAACACCCCCCCCCCCATGAAGTTTGGACTGGGTAGATTTGGAGAAGAATCGACTGGGAGCGTTGACCTGTAACTGTCGTGTCTCCAGAGTTCAGGCACGCCAAAGAACTGAATGCCAATTGCCTGCTCAACATGTTGCCTTGATCCAGCGCTCTGTAACACTATCTTGACTGCAGTGGTCAAAGTAGAATATATTTTTAGTTATTTAAATTCACGGGATTGAAGAAAAGAAGGATGTATGTAGCTTTTTTTGTGAAATACCATATTTCAGCTTCGAAATTTCTTGATGTTTCTGTCCCCGAATTGCAGCTCTCACCGGAGATGCAAAAGGTTCTGCTGGAGCAGGTGAAGTCTCTAACACCCGAGCAGCTGAGCTCGCTGCCCCCGGAGCAGCAGCAGCAAGTGATCGATCTCCAGCAGAAGCTGCGCCTACTGGATGGGTTCGGTGCCGCCTTGTAAGCTGTAAAACATCATCGGCCCCCAGATTCTTTGTCGATCGGGGTCTCAGACCTTGCTCGATCCTGTAACCTAATCTGTAGTTGTACGAGGCAAGGGCGGTGATAATCCCCAAATCCCCCGGTGATCGCCATTCACATAACACGAAGGTGTAGGCATCTTTGCTTTCATGGGACACGAATTTCAAGTCTGGGAAGAGGAAAAAAAATAGTCATGGTTTTGCTGATTTTTGGCGGAGTGGACTCTTATGTTCTTGTTATCGCTGGCTGTTGAATCCGTTGCTTGGATGTTTGCTCCATCTGCGGGCTAGATAATGTCTTCGCAATCGCAAGAACATAATTTAATTCCCTTTCCTGCGCGTTTTAAAACGAAGTTCATACCGTGAATTCTCCCTTGATCTTCGCACAGCAACCACCCTAGTATTTTTCCGAAAATGGAAAAAAGGAATTTATGGGGTGTTTGGTTGCATGATAATATTTTTGTACATTTTCGTGATAAAAAATTATTTTAAAATAAAAAATGAATCAACTCATAACCTAAAATTACGGAGGAGATAACAAAAAAGAGTAACCACTATATATGATCAAACAAAGTGGGGAGGCCACAAAAAAGAGAAAGAGGTAAGATCCTCTTTTTTTTATTTAAGAAGAAAATTACTTTCAAAATATAAAATTATCATGGTTGTCAAACACATCTTTTAACAACTTTTCTTACAACTTTTAAAAATTATAATAAAAATTTCCGTTACCCGGCAACCAAACACCTCATTATCTATCACGCGTTCATTGAAGCCAAGGGTCAGAAACTAGTTGTATCGTAGAGTAAAAGAAGAAGAAAAGAAAAGACAAGAACTAGATATATTGACGAAAATACCCTTCATCAACGTCGACCTGTTCTTTTGAGGGGTATAATCGGTAACAAGAGTAGTTATCTCTATCATTTTTAACAATTTCGAGATTCATATCCTTATAAATCATCACAAGATATTTAGTTCCGAACCTCAAAATTGAATATAAAGAAGACGCGAATTGATATATTTAGTTCCAGATTTTATTCTCCTTAAAAATATCAATATCGAAATTGATCTAGTGTTATTTTTCGATATTCTAACTAAACTGGGTGTACCGTAAGCGAAGAGTTAAAAGATAACTTGCAGTCTCTCGGTAAAATAATATTTTTGGTATATGATAATTTATCGCGTTAGATATGTTAATAGTTTTAATAATAGTTTTAATTGATATGTTAATTAAAACTCAACACGTACGTCACTTGTTGTCTCGTTAATCTTTTTTTTTACAGTGTTGCACTTCTCATTTGATATTTCCTTCACTCGTGTGGTCATCTTTGATTTTTCATTCTCACCATGGCGCATTAACAATGATACAATATCAATTTTGATATTTATATTCTTAGAAAATAACATATCAATAAATAAATAAATACAAAATATATGCTGGTATTACAAATCGTGCTGTATTTGCAATATAAACATCAAAGATGGATAGTAATATACAGCCAACTACCGTGTGATGACTCGTATTCATAGCGATTGCAAACTTATGATTTTCTTGATGTTGACGATGGAGGCTACTTATTCTCGAATCTCTATCTCTAATGGCCTGTTTGGTTAGAGTATCAAAAATGATACTATATTAGTATTGATATCGATATTTCTAAAAGATGGAGTATCAATATCAAAATTAATACAAGTTGACATTTGTATTACATAACATGTGTCGTTTGCATTACAAATTTTAAAATTGATACTATAAGCCAAACACCTCAAGGTGATTACCAACAATATCAATTTTAAAATTAATAGTGATAGAGATGTCTAATAGTGTTACCGAATAGGGCATAAGTTCTCCGATTATTGTTTTGTCTTCCTCTAAACATGGAATGCTGATCCGAGCAGTGTCGCTTGACCTGCTGGATTGTTCGTCACTTCTGGGCAGATCGACCCGGTCCTAACCTTGACTGAACATCTGTTTTTATTTTATTTTTATATTATAACCCCGGCCGACTCAGTTCGACTCTAACCAACTTAGGTCCGAACTCCGGTCAACCCAAGTCTGTTTTTGGAGCTAACTAGCCCCCTCCCGTCCACCGACCCGCCTACCTTGTCTCTTACAACAAATTATATATAGTTCTCCCAATGTATTATAATTTCTTTTGATGTATGGGACTTTTCCTGATGCAAATATTCTAACAAGATTTTAATCTGCATAGAAATAATTTGACGCACGAGTAATTCGGTTCTAGACTCTTTCTCAGGTGTCTCAATTATGATTGTTAATTGCTAGCTAATCATTTTTTAAATGCTTCTCAGAAGATAGCATAAAATGGTTCATAGATACAGATAACGAAGAAAAATGGCAAATGAACGTAGTCTTCACCTATAAAAATAAAGTACCGATAGAGGTATTATTTGCATCGTGTGTTTAAAGTCTGTTTGGCAAGAGTATTGAACGACTCTGTCAATATTGATTTTAAAATGTATGATGCAAACAAAATCTACATTAAAATACAAGTGTCCATCTATAATTATTTTAAAATAATACTCTGTTTGTTAAAAACATCCGGTGATAGAATGTCATTTTTAATACGTTTTAACATAGAAGGATGAAATTTCTACCCACTCTAGAGGTGTCCATTATTCCCGTTTGGTTAAGTTTGTGATTTTTTTTAAATTAAACCAAGTTCGCAAACAGAATTGAAACAAAATAATTGGATTGATTCGGTTTGGAAGACTCCCAAACCGGTTGAATCGAGCCGGTGCCGCAAATTGAACCGAATCGAACCGAACCGGTCGGCTTGTCCGTTCGGTGCACTCCCCTGATCCACTCACAGCACTGAATGATTGGTGCCTTTACGGCCTTATCCGCGGACCGAGCTGATTTGCATTTCAGTCCTTGTATTCATATCCAAACTACTTTTGCCCTTGTACTTCCTAAGCCATTTTACAATTTACTAATAAACTTATAAAAGTAAAAAATATTCACTTTTCCTTTGGTACCGATGAATCGCAAGTGGGTGGTTCGTTCTGTGTTTAAATACTTCAAAAACAAGTTATTTTATTTTAAAATAATATTATTCGTACTTATTTTAAAATGTGTAGTTTTAGATATTTTAGCTTATAAAAAGTAATACTTTAATTATATAAAAATAATTTAAATGTTGAATTTTGATCACTTATTTTAACTAAATTGAATTAAAATAGTTTGATTCAGATTTGGGCTAAGAAAAAAAGGTCCAACTAAAATATAACGGACATGTGATCACCTATTTTTCTTTATTTGGTTTGCACAGTAAACTTTTATACATTTTCATGATAAATTTTTTATTAAAATAAAATGTAAGCAAGTCAATAACATAGTATTGTCATGTTTGTGGAGAAGGATAACCAGAACAAAAACAAAAAAAAAAAACAAAAAAGAGTGGGAGCCCTGTATGACCAGACGAGAAAGTCTCACCCAAGGAGGGTTGGGTCGGGGGTCGCGACCGGGTCGCGGGACCCCCAGGCCGACCCGGTCGCGACCGGGTCGCGACCCGGTCGCGACCCCCTTATTTTAATAATTTTTTTTTTGAAAAATTCAAAAAAATAAGAAAAATGCGGAAAAAAATCTGAAAAAATACAGAAAAATTGGATAAATTAAATGACATGATTTAAACAAATAATGCATCAATTTTATTCCAACATGATGTGTTGTACGCTTGTAGCAGTTGATGTACTCTCCCCATGTCATTTGGGTTGAGTACAAAGCTTGATACATGTACACATGACGACGATCATATTCGTCTGTCCTCTCGGGAAACTATCCTAAGACTTGATCCAAACGAGTCACCATAACTATAGGTCGATTGGATCGAAGTATCCGATGACTCTACATAATTCATTCCACAATACTTCGATCGTATGTAGGGAACCAAGAGCCTTGGGATGAATCATGCACATAGTCGGAGGCATCGTGGTATTTCGTCCAACTCCATGGCTACGATGACCTCCTCTACCTTGTGGCGGCCTTCTACCATGATCGGTATCTTGGGTCGCATGAGTATATTGCTCCTCGCCGGAAACGTAGCGACGTGGTAGGAGATATGGGAGGATCCGAGGTCCCTTGTACTCAGTAAAGTGTCCGTGCCCCCATATCGAGCACCATCATCGCCGCTACTCTTTGACGACGAATCCTCGGACGTCCGGTACCGCACTCGGATGTTCGGCTCCGGCGTATCTTCTCGATCGTCTTCGACCGTACGCATCCGCAATATCAAAAGGATCGGTCATAACTTGTTTACCTTTTCGCCTACTTTGCGTACCTTGGCTAGTTCCTTCTCCGGTCCTCGGCGCTTTGCTAGTGAGGGAGGGATCCGGAATTCTTCGGCTAGCGGGACATCGTCGAGCACTCCTTCGGCCCATTGTCGGTCTTGGGGTTGAACTCCGGTTCTCCCAACCCTTCTCGGTCGTTTGCCACCATGCTTCTAAGGAGTTCTTCTCGTAGAAGATTTGATCCAAATCGATATCCTCCTCTTCAATTGGCGGCTCGTCGACCGAACGTCCCGGCCGCCCGTGCTATCCAACTCTTTTGTTCCATCCGGTTCCTCGCTTCATTCTATCCAAATTCCTCAACTTTAACCTCATGTTGTAGTGACAATACACGAGGTCTTCAAGCCTCCTTGATGTCAACCTATTTCTCTCACTTTGTGTGAATCGCCGAATGTAGACCAATTTCGCTCGCATCCCGGCTCGATGTGGTTTGACTTAGGACACGATGGCTACGTCCGCTAAGTCCTCGTACCCCGGTACTTTACCATGGTCCATCCACCAATCGACTCGCATAAATTGAATGTCGTGCAGTATTATCTATGTAAGCTTTAATTAATTAAGTGATGAAAAACATTTCTACGTATCCGGACTTAGTATCATCACAGCTCGTTAAACTCGCTCGTTCCAAAGTGATAACTCCGCATTCTGTAATCATACATCTTGTTGCAAGCGATAATAGCCCGGTCGTCGTCACCAAGCAACCGTCGGATGACGCTCTTCACGTCATCTAATAGCTCGTTCGTCGCCTTGAAATGTGGACTATAGCAGGATCTTGGGTTGAAAAAGTAACCTACAAAACAAATAGCATTAGTAAACAAGTTAGACACAACTTTGAATAATAAAAAGATTAGTAAATGTTTAAGAAAATATACCTCGTCGCATGTATCGGTTGATGTAATGTACGCTCCCGGCGACGATCTATAATATCCCACCACTTAGCGAAGTCGACACTTCTTGGAGATTTCTTCTTGGCTCTCTCAATCGCATCATATAAATGCCCAGTATGCCTTTCCTATCTCCGTCAACTATCCTTAGTACCTTCACTATGGGTTGGACGATGTCTAACGTCTTCTTTACAACTTTCCAAAATCTCCACTCTCTATTGTCTCCTCTACTTTTCTCCCCTTTCTCTTATCCGATGGGTTACATCTAGCCATCCAACTACCCCAACCCGGTGAAATGACCATTCGAGTTAGTAGCTCTCCTTTGACTCAATAAACTTTCTAAGGAAATATAGTGGGGAGGCGAACCGGGTTGCACCGGGCCGTAACAACTCTCGCCCCTTGGTGTGTTCCCTCATAAGTGCAAGGACAAAGTTGTGGTTATAAATAAATGAAGAAATAAACTCGGGCTAGCTTAACTACCCCGTCTATTTCGAGGATCCTTGCATATATCCTCCAACATCAAATCTAAAGAGTGCGCGGAACAGTGGTGTCCAATACAACTTTGGTCTTTTCGACCATAAGCATCCGACCGGCCGCCTTGTATGCCGCCGCGTTGTCCGTGACTACTTGAACTACCCGGCTCTCTCCTATTTCTTCTATCACTCCATCTATCAATTGGTAAAGATACTCGCATTCTTTACCTCGTCCCGATGCGTCGACCGACTTCCAAAAGACCGTGCCGCCTGATCGTACATTAGGAAATTGATCATAGTCTTCCTAGTAATACCTCGTTAAGTATAAGATGATAAATAAGTTATACCAAAAAAGAATGTTAATACATCTAATATGAATGAAAGTAAACGAAAATTTAATTACCGGTCCATCCGTCGGTCATTATCGTGCAACCTCGTTCCTCCCATATGCGTTCAAATGACTGCACGTACTTCTTTGTTTCTTGCACCTCCATAGGAAGATATACATTGTATATCTCCTTTGGGTTTGGACCAGGCACTCCCCTCCCGACGTCTGCGATCGTGTCGATCATGTTCTCGTAGTATGGTCCCTTCGCGGCATTTGCCGGAATGCTGTGGTGAAAGAACCACCTTGACGTTGCCCGGCCAATCCTATCCTTACATAATTTGAGGTTCTTCATCGCCGTCGTGATTGTTGTTTGACGTTGACGTGGTCTGGTGATTACGGGATCCACGGACCTACCGCCGGTCGTCGTCTTGTGTGAGATCATGAACCCGATCTTGCGGTTGGTTGTTGGATCCTCTTCCGCTACCTCGACCACTCCCACTTCCCGACCCTTGACCCATCATTCGGCCGTATGTCTATAGAACTCTTCCTCGGCGAATGATCTTCGACTTGCTTCCATCCCTCGCGAGAGTTCATCTTTTTAAAAACATTTAAGTATCAAGGCTACTTAATTATCCTTTAAAATAGAATAATGAACAACGTTTATGAGTAACACCTCCCATACCTTCGTACTCTTCGTCTCCAAAAATATCCGGCCTCTCTTGTCCGGTACCGTAAATGTGTACGGATCGTCTCCCCGGTTGTTGGATTTCTTCTCGGACGATCTCTTTATGTCTTTTGCTAGTTCCCTTCGTTTGCTCCATCGCTTGTAGGTGCCTACGAAATTGAGCTCGACCTCGGAGTCCGTGTGCAAGGAAGAACATTTCCCTTCATGCCCGCAAGATGAAATTTTAAACGATAAATACCGCCGAATATTACTTTGTCGCAATATTTACATTGCACTTTTCTCTCCGCCACGAGATCAAATTGCAATGCAACCAAGCCGGATCACTCGGTCGCGCCGTAGTTTGGGTTGTTTGGCTTGGAGAAGACATTTTTTAACTAAATAATTACTTACGTAAGTAATTAACTATTTAAAAAACTAATGACGTTAATTAGTCACTACTAATCTAAGTAAACTTTTAATTATGTAAAATAAATGACTAACTAATTATATAATTAAATAAGTAATTAACTATACCTTCCAACTAATGATGTGTTAAGTAACTACTAAACTAAATATCTAACTAATCTTCTAGCTAACTAAGTATGCAAGTAAGCAAATAAGTATTAAAAGAATAAACTACTTAACCCACTAATCAATGGAACTAATATTAAATAAATATACTAAATGAACTAATCCAATGCTTGATGAAATAATTAAGTAAATGAGACAAAAAATTTGAGCAATGAGAGCAATGAGAGCACAAATGAGAGGTCGAGAGTGAGAGTGGGGGTGGGAGTAAGGAGAGCCCCTGGGGCTTTAAATAGCCCCCAGGGGCTGAATGGGGGCTGCGCCCCAAGACCGTTGGCAACGGTCACATGACCGTTGCCAACGGTCTGGCAACGGTCACATGACCGTTGCCAGACGGGGTCGCGCGACCCGGCCGGGTCGCGCGACCCGGTCGGCCGGGTCGCGCGACTCGCGCGACCCGGCCACGACTCCGCGACCCGGCCGGGGGAGTCGCCCCGACCGGGTCGCGACCGAGCCGGTCGGGCCTAAACCCGACCGGGTCGGGGCCGGGTCGCGACCCGGGTCGCGACCCGGCATACCATGGTCTCACCCTTTTTTTTGTTAAAAAAATAAATTTATTTAAAAACATAAATTGTAATGGTCACCAGATACCTCTTATAATAAAATTTTCCATAAAACATAAAATTAATTCTTTTTTATGCAACAACCCCCCCCCCCCCATCAGTTACTTCAGATTTCTGGAACAAAACTATACACATTTATTCAAGAAAATAAATCTCTTCTAGCCACACCTGGTTGTCCTGACCCAACACGTACTTATATAAAGTTATCATCAGAAATTAAAAATACAGGCGGTTGTCGGATGGAAGCTTCCGCAAGACCCCCAAAATGATTAAACTATCAAATAATAAAAAAACTCCCCATCCATCTCCTTAGGACCCGTCCTTTCTCTTCAGCCTCTTAAATATAATCGTGAATTTTTAATTGCAAATCAACTTTATTAAATGTACGAACCAATCGTTGTTCAGCTGAAATTTTTTTTTTACATTTCCCAACAAATATATATAAATAAAATTTATGATGGTTGATGGTGTAAAATCATGACGTTTTGCCCAACATTGGACTCACGGGAGAAGAAGAACAAGAAAAGACGTCTCACTTCTTCTTTCGTTCGAGAAGATTTTCGTATAAAATATATTTTTTATAATAAATGTCGTCTGTTCTCGTTGACAAGACTTGTTACAAAAAAACACATAATTTTCTAGTGAAAATTTATTTTACCATGTAATCAAATATAAAAATGTATCAACATATATATGCGATGCTCTAAAATGTGTGGGTTAGTGTTATATTTAGTTATTCAGGATTACAACCATTCGCACACTTATTTACTTATTTATATATATATATATTTGGGTTTATATATAATTAATTGCGTAAATGTCGAAAAAAACGAACCTACCGTCCGTTCGCTAGGCCCACGTGGCAAAGACTACGGTCCTCGATATCGTCAACATCACATCAACGTCGCCGGACCGTCAGTATTAACATTATTATTTTATTATTTAATTTTATGTGAACCTGGTGGCGCTTGCGCCTGCCGGAGGGGCCCGTCTCTGGAGGAGTCTAGGTTGGCTCCGGATATGCTCGAGCAGGCCCCCGCGGCGTAGAAGAATCTTCCGCCCCCGTTCCAACCCAGTTCGATCTCTATCTCTTCCCTCTCTCTCCGCTTGATAGATATCAACGCCAGATCTGCCCGGGCATCGCCGCGCGCCGCCTCCTTCCATCGCGTCCGTCTGCCGGTGCTCCGATGGAAGCTGATGTCTCGATCACCGTAGCATCCTCCGGCGCAGGTAGAGCTGTTTCCGGTTGTCTCTTTTGATCGACCTGCAAATGGTGCTGTTTGTTCCCCATTCGTCGCACGTAGAGTTCTTCTTCTTCTTCTTCTTTTTCGTTGAATATGTTATTCTCGTTTTATTGCAGGGGTTTCGAGAGGCGGTGGATGTTTTGGATCGGTGGTGGTTGGGTTTTAGGATCACGCAGGTGAACGCGTGGCTCGAGCGGCTCAACTCAGTGGTTTCTGGTTTTTGAGGATCTTGTTAGGTCGCGTTCTGAAGGATGAGAGGTGGAAGGTTTGTGGTGCTGCGGGTCCTGTATACCATTCTATCTGTGATAGTGAGTAGAGGTGCCGCCAACGTAGTGCTGATTGGGAGGAATGTTTCCTTGTCTTTCGATGACATTGAGGCTAACTTTGGTAATTGGAGAGCAGCCACATTGTTTTTCGTTCATGAGTTGATCAAGTTCGTTTCCATGTATTGTTAGTTCGTAATATGTACTGATGTGTAATTGCGATCCTTTTTTAATCAAAATTGTCTGGTTATCCCATCTTTTCTCAAATACAATTTCGTCAAGTACAACTAGCGAGAAGTTTCGTTGGAGCCCTGGATGAAAATAATGACTTCTATAAGAAACCGCCGCATATATGTTTTAAGAGATAGATGGCTAAGCGCCCGTATACCTGTGCGCACAAGGTGGGAAATATGAGCAACACCTATCAACTTCTTCAGGGATGAAGTTGAAGTTGGAGGTTGCGATAGGTTGGCAACTATGAGAGGGGACCAGAGGAAACACATTTATTGCCTGATTAAGGCCCACAGGCTGAGATCTAGCCCAGCCTGCAAGCTGGTGGGCCAGCCCGGCCGATGGCCACCCCTAACATTCAGCATTGTGTAATTCTTGCTTTCTAGTTCTCCACTTATTTATATGAAGATGGAGGTCTTGTTGTCCTTTGCATATGATACATCATGCACGTAATGCATGGTTATTCAGTATCAAGTCCAAGGATTGCAATGACTCCGAGCCTGATGTCACGACCTATTCAGCCGTTGAGTTGGTGTTTTTTAATTTACCAAGCATGGTTGTGAGACACCACAATCAGTTGCTGGCTCCATTTAAGGGTAAATGTGACACATTTTTCTGTTGTTTGAAATAGTTGTCTGTCTTTGGTGGTGAAGAGTTATCACTAGCAGTGAAACGGGCAGAGAAAGGTGAAATGTGCTAGTGATGCTCGACAGGAAGGTGAAGGAAGTTCGGCATTCAGTTGTGTTGTTTTTAATACACTTTTATGATGATGGATAAGTGGTTGGAGATGTGTGAAGTTTGAAACTATGGTCAGACTGGCATCTTGGGTGGTAGGGGAAGTCAGCAAGCATATGGAGGCGAAAGGTTTGGGAAATGGCAACATTCAGGCAGTATCTGTGGTATAAATTAGAGGAAGATGACATGGACAATAGGATAACTGTGGCAATGGTGGTGATTGGAGGAATAAAGAAATGGAGAAGGCAACAGTCAGTGGCCATATTATGAGAGATGAAAGTGCAGCAGGTGTGGAAGTAGAACTGAAGCAGAACAGGAGGATCAGTGGAGGCAGAAGAAGATGGTGGGGGAAGAAGAGAACAGGACACAGGACCATAATTATCAGCATGGGAAATGGAAGCAGTAAGTGACATGAGAATTGGAAGTAAGGAATGCAGCCCAGAATCAGAAATGAGAAATTGGGGAGGGGCAAGAGGGTTTCCCCGCAAATGTGATGGAAGGGAAGGCACTTGAGGGATGGTGTTCCATGCTCCAAGTCTCACCCCCACCTCTTTGCAACGGTGGTGGAACATTGTAAGAAAGACAGTGAGGAGTTCCATTGTAGCTAAGAAAGAAAGAAGGTGATGTGCAAGTCTGATGAGCTTGAGGAGGATTTAGGCAAGTTGGGGCTTACTCTTTAAGGTGAGAGGGCAGCAGAAGCACTATCTTTGAGCAAATATAGCTTTTCTGGGCATTGTTTCAACTTTTAACTTCTTAAATTGGATATTTGATCATTGTTTGTGTTTATTTGATTTTCATGTTCTGATGGGCTTCATATTTTCTTCAACCTAATTACAAGAATACTCCTACAACCTTAAATTATATAAATAAATAAATGATATACCACTGATAACTGTTATTGTACTGGCTTGTCATAGCTTCAAAGTGATTTGCACTTGGTCTCAGTCACTTGTTTCCTCTTTTAATATTTTCTTTTATGGTGAAATATAATCAATCATTAGATAATGAAATATCACCTGGTGGAAAATGCTGAAGCTTGTTAAACTGCCTTTGTCTTTTGCTATTGAAATTGACTGGATATATTTTACCGGATCTTGCAGTGAGATTCATAGAAAACTTGGTAGGATGAAGGTAAGGAACAAGATGGGCTTATATATAAGTTCTTGTAGTTTTGAAAGCTTTCAAGTAAAGATTCTTGGTTGGGACACTAGAATATGCAAATCTTATCTGCCAATGAAGCATGTCTCTCCTTTTTGTATATGCTTGGTATTGTTAAATGCAAAGATGTTTGGGTTTGTGTATTTTTCAGGAAGCCAAGAGGGAACATATAATAAAGTGTCATTGGCAGAAATGATGGTTGGTACTTGAATCCAATAAGCTAGAAAAGTTAGAAAAGTATATAACATGAAACTGGAGATGACGATCAGCTCCAGTTGACATTTGGTTTAGGAGGTTTGATTGTCTTGGTACGTGCAAGGCTGCATAAGAACTTGCATTATCTAGTTACAGAGCTCTATTTGACACAACTTCCCATTTTTAACAAGGTTTAGTCCTTCACTAAAACTGAAAGATGCAACCAGTCATCCCTGCTTTAATTTTGAGAGAGCTTTCTAATCCACCCCCATTTTCTTTTACATTTTTTTCTCTCTCACTATTGTTTTAAACATTTTACCCTCTCTCCCAAAGTCCAGTGAAGACTTTGAAGTTGCCAAAGGTAAGAGCATACTATTTAAAAATTACTTCAATTTTCCAAACTAGATAATAGCAGCATCCAGTACTTCTAAAAAAGAGAATGTCACTATAAATATAATATCTTTGAAGAAAAAAGTTTCTCTAAACACCCTTCATAATATCGTGGAGCAGCATAGCCTGTGGGGGAAATTGATGGCATGTAGCACTTCGATGCAAGCAAGTGTTGCCTCCATTTAGATAAACCAACAAATGACGTGACAGTCTTTTCTTCTTTTATCCTGTGTTTTCAGCTCCAACAATAAAAGGCTCTGGTGAAGCTGGAGTCTTATATTTGGCAAAACCTGTTGATGCCTGCTCTCCATTAACCACCAAGATTGCTGAAGGCACTGTTTCTGCATTTGCATTAATTCTAAGGGGAGGGTGTACATTTGATGAGAAAGTAAAGATTGCTCAGGAGGCAGGATTTAAAGCTGCCATTGTGTACGATAATGAAGACAGTGGTGCATTAATTGCAAGTAAGATTTTCGGTTCTCTCAGTATATGGATTCTATTTTCATATTTTTATGCTATATTTTTGACATCATGCGGAGAAGTTTGTCAGCACCTACTTGCTGTTGAAAATAATAATTCTGACCAACATCTAGTTGGATGACTTTTGTTGTCGGAACATCATCTTCCTTGTATTTGTTTACATGTTATTACATGTGGTATGTTTTTTTGGTAAGGAACCTGTCTCTAGTTCTCTGCAGTACCAACCTGAATGGCTATACATTTTGAAAATAATTATTTTACTATTTGTCCACGTGCAGAATTAAACATATCCATTTATATGCTGTTCACCAGCTTACATATTCTTTCTTTTGTTTCTATTCATTTATATACTGTGAACCATGTATAAATTTTGTTATTTGTTAGATGCTACAGAAGCTATCTTCTTTAAGTAAACAAAAGGTAAATGGATGTGATTCTATGCCAACTTTCTTGTATGAAGTTGATGTGCATTGGTAGTGAGAGACAGTTGTAAAGAAAAAGTGTGCACTTCTTGCATTCTTCAGAATATTCATTATGAAAATACATGTGAACCTTAGAAATGTCTGGTGTTCTTGTACCTGCTAACTACTCTTGGGTTGTGTATTGGATCCTATTTGACTGCTCATTGAAGTTGCCTTTTGGGGACTGTTTGAACTGCTTGTTGAACCAAACTGATTAACTAGATCATCAAGATTGTGGTGATTATCTGATCTTTGGACAGCAACTGATTTTTTTTGTTTTGACAGTTGAAAACCATGATATATTTTTAATTGGCACATAAATATTTTTATCCCATCAGTTGTGCTATTTTTTGGAGAAAACAAATAGTTCAGTACTTGGAGAAAAGCGCACACAACATACTCCTGCACATGATTATACTGCAGCTGCAGGCTTGTGTGCAATGCGTGTAAAAATCTAGTTAGATGTGTATCTTCTTGCTTGGCCATCTTATGCAAAATTGCATGTTAAATTTAGTAGAACATTGCATACGATTGGCGCACGGGTTGGACAGATGAATCCTCTGCCTGCTTGCTCCATAATCACCTTTTCTCTTCATAATTTTGCGGATTTTTTGTCAGTGTGATGTCTGGGCAAAAAGGATGACACTTGATGGAAGGCAGAAACAAGCTTTAGGTGTCTATAGCTTCTAACTGCTTATGTTAAGCATGAGTCTAGTTACATAGCTTGGGCCAAAATCGGCCACCTTATTGGATGAACCTGGTTTCCAGGACTCTTGAAAGAATGTGCAGATATTCTTTGCCTTTCACATTTTGGATGTCATTTATCTGAACCGTAATGGAAGGGCAGTGTGCATCACAAGTAAATATTTTATTTTGTATATATATATATACGTTTACTTAATATTTACTCTTCTCAGTTCTTATGTAAATAAAGGGTAAGATAAGACATGTCATCACCAGTTTTGATGTTTTTTGTATCCCTGAAAAGTAATAGTTTTATATATTATGTGTGACAGATTCTTATCTGTGACTTCAAAATTTACAGTGGCAGGAAATCCTGTGGGCATCAAGATACATGCTGTTTTTGTATCTAAAGCTTCAGGTGAGGTTCTGAAAGAGTACGCTGGGCGGGCAGATGTTGAAGTTTGGATCATACCTACGTTTGAAAATTCAGCATGGTCGATTATGGCTATTTCATTCATAGCCCTGCTTGCCATGTCTGCTGTTCTAGCTACATGTTTCTTTGTGCGAAGGCATCGGATAAGGCGTGAACGACCAAGAGCCTCAGCATATGTAAGGGAATTCCACGGTATGAGTAGTCAATTGGTACAAGCCATGCCTAGTCTGATATTCACAGCAGTGCTGGAAGATAATTGCACATCAAGGACTTGTGCCATTTGTCTTGAGGACTACAGTGTGGGGGAAAAGCTGAGAATCCTTCCTTGTCGACATAGTACGTGATCTGACCAGAGCTCCACAATCTATTATCTGATTGGTTTATTTTCTTGAATGGCATAATTTTTTTCGGATATTTTAATTTTTTTCTTGCCATTTTACATTGCTTCGTAGGTTGTTCTCTGGCTGACATGTGTAGCAGCATATCTAGAGGGTGGACTATTTGGGGCAATAAATACCTGGTTTAGCTATCCATGAATAAAAAAATATGGTTCCACAATTTATGAAATGTTATCTAACACATTCCTTTTGCAAATATCATTCATATTTGTATTCCTGAATTTCTAATTATCTCATCGTGATCAGCACCCATGCATGCGAATGTATGTCGTATTACTTTTTGGGTAGATTTGTTTTGTTCTTATATATATTTATATATATAGGGAACCGCATTATTCAAGTACTCTATTGGTGGAACTTACAACTCTGCTGTACTGTTTATGTGATGGTTTTGTTCGCATTTATCCTATTATGATTATTATTTTTTTGTGCAGAGTTCCATGCATTCTGTGTTGATTCTTGGCTAACGACGTGGAGAACCTTTTGTCCGGTGTGCAAGAGAGATGCAAGAACAAGCATAGCAGAGCCACCTGCCTCCGAGTGCACACCATTACTGTCGTCTGTTCCTGCTTCTCCATCTGTCGGCTTGTCATCATTTCATTCATCAGGGCACTCATCAGCTATACAGATAGTTTCATCACCGGCTCGATCTTCACCAGCTTCAAGGAATCATTTCCTTGCAAGCATTCCTCGTGCCCCGCATTCACAGAGGTCCTACCACAACTCTTATGGCCTTGGTTTAAGTAGAAGCTCAGCGGATCTGAGAAACATGTTATCACAGAGATCCAGTGTTTCTCACCTCATGTCTCCACACACCTTGGGCATTCCCATATCATCTCCTGTCAACTCAAGATATGCTTCTCCGTGTGTTCACGGTTCGAGCATTGGATCACCAAGTTATCTTATTGTTGGTTCTTCTGGTAGAAGGCAGTCCTTCCTCCACGATAGTTCCTCAGTGGCCAGCCTTTCCGCCCTCGCTTCTGCACAATCTCTACCGGACTGTTGACCGGTTGCCTGTGGCGAGCAGATGGAGGTTTAATGAACTTTGGACGTTTGGCTCGTTTCGTTTTTCCATATGTGAGCCTGCATTTGTAGTGTCCTCACGAAGCTTCTCGTTCGAGAACTATTGTCATGATGAAGGCCGTCTAGTGCTGTTGTCCGGTATGTGTACAGTCTTAATACAGAGGTTGTAATTTTGCAAGCGCTGTTTCTTTTTCCTGTCTCGTGTTCATTTTATTGACCTGAATTCTGCAATTCTTATAACTGCAAGATAGATTTTTGATTTTTGGGTGATGGATGGGTGGAAGAATGGCCATTTATGCGTGCTGACTGATGTTCCGTTCGAAGGAAAATGCTTGAATTATTATGTGAACAAGTGAGCAAATTACCCTCCATGCACGAGTGTTCATCGGTTGACGACGGCTTGGCTATTGGAGCGGCGTGCATACCGGTTATTCAAATGTTCTTGTTCTCGACGGAAGCTACTTCCGCCTTTGGCTGTGGGCCAGATCTAGTGTATGGTTATGGATCCAAGATCTGGTATGTTTCCTGCAATACCTAGCTGTATGTATAATCTGAGCCTCTGAGGTGGTTGCTACTAGCCTACTACTACTAGCATGCAATCCGGGAAAATGCTGGTCTTAGGTCTTATTGTCTTTCCTCTGCCCCGCCCCTCCTTTTTGTCGATCAAGCGGTGATTAGAAAATTGAGTTCAGACTCTGGCAAAGGCTTTAGGCCATCATGGGTCATGGTGGGTTCCAGCTGGATAAATGCATGTCGGGCGAGTAAATCGTTGGTGCCGAGGTCGAGTTCGATGCAGCGGTCAGGATGGTCATGTTTGGCCGCTTTCAAAACCTCCACACTAGGTTCGTTTTAGACCAAGTGCTTTCATCGTACATCTATTTTTAAAAGCACTTTACCACTAGGTCCATATTTTCAAAATATCATTCGATAAACTCCATTTTAGAATAAAAATGTCTCTTTTACTCCTTTCAAACCCACTCGCCCACCCTCTGCCTTCCCCTCCCTATTGTCTGTTGCTCACATCATCGGGGACTAGGCTGCGGCCTTTGTAGCAGGTGGTGGTGTGGGGGCTCTCTCCCAACAGGTTTAGGGCTCGGAGCCCGGCCCGCAGTGCCTCCCCATCACCGGCTTCCTCGGCCACCGTGAGAGCAAGAACAACATCGATAGGAAAACCAAGGGGGTGGCGACGGCTGTCGAGGCGGAGCGCTGCTTGCACTGGCAGACAAGGGCAAGGGAGCAGTCCAGGCCCTTGGCGGCCTCGGCAGTGATACGGCGGATGGGTCTGTCATATACTCTGCCATTGCCCCTGCTGTAGGTGGCGCCACTCTTGCGGGCGGAGAAAGAAACAGAAGAGGAGGAGGACGGTGAAGTGAGGGAGAGAAGGAATACCTTGTCATCCTACCGCTGCCCCCTCGGTTTCCTCTCTACAGCACTGCTCAATGGCCGTAGGTAGCGTGGAATGTTTTTGCGATTTTGAATATCTGGGCGGAAAGGACAAAAACGGGATTTGGAGATAGAGAGAGATGAAAATGGATTAGGTGACAATTTTATCCAGTGTCAACGGATTAGAGGAAATAAAAATTAGGTCAACAGATTTTTTGATAAATTCATTTTCTTAAATAGACTTAGTGTGAATTTTCCCTTTTTTTTTACCGTGGCCGCGTCAATGTCCTGATTTCGTATACATCTTTTTACAGTATCTTGAAGTTTTGAGTAAGAAACTAGGAGTTAGTCAACTCTTGGGCAGCTTAATGACCGTATGAATTACATCAGCGGCGGTCTTGTCTTGTTGCCCAGATAAACTACTGTATCAAAATGTTTATTAAATCAGTTGATGCACATATATGATGTCAGTAAAGAAATGTTCCTGAGAACCACTCAGTGTCTCGATTCGAAAAGGTTTCTCGGGAACACCTGCGGCCATTTGTCCGAAGACTCCAAACTCGAGCCCACTTCGCAGCCCGGAGATCGATCCCTCATCTTTATGATATTTAGTTGTGCGTAGGTCATGCCACTCACCTTACAATTGTCCCAATATGAGATCTCCAAGATCCTGCGCAAGTGAACTCCATGGTTTGAAGCTGGGATTTCTTTTTTTGTAACGGTGTTCTTATATCGTTTCGTTGGTCTATTTGTTTGTTACATAGTAATTAAATATCTACATACGTGCACATGACAATATTTTCATTCATCCCTACAACGTGATGTTTCATCCGGAAAAACTTTCTTATGTATTAATTTTAACTTTCCTTTCCCTAATGTAACGAAGCCAGATGATTAGAGTTTTAGTGTTACAGCATGTAATCTCTAACAAACTTCGAAATGAATCGGAAAATAAGAAATGATAGAAATATTTTACGGAGAGAAAATTCACTCCAAACACTCTGGATAGAGTTTTTAGAGTGATAATATGCAAGAAATTGATAGGAGAGGTGTGAGGGTGATAGAACGCCCTTTGAGGGTCTTGTATAGATGTGGGGTCATGTGACCCAGCGTTGGTCCGACACGAATGGGGACTTAGGGTCGGAATTGGGTCAGCCCGCAAAAATATCATTTATTATACTTATTTAAAATAATTTATTTCTTAATCATTCTTTCTTCTCGATTCTTCATTTTCGCTGTCGAATCTTTTGTAATGGGGAAAAAAATTTAACTACGTGATTTTGATAGTTGAGCCGACATACATAAACTTACATGCATACGTGGATTAGCTAGACTTAGTTTATTGGTTCTAATATCACCTAGGAAGGTCAGAGTCTTGGGTTGTGACTTGGTTGGTCTGAACAAAACTCAGCCTAGTCAGATTGAGTCACAAGCTGGATAACAACAAGATCTCTGATAATGTTAAAAATAAAAAAACAAGAAAAGCAAAAAAAAGTTACAAAAAATTCGAAAAATTTAGAGAATATGGTTAGAAATTTTTTATTGATTTTTATTCAAATCTTACATATTATTATTTTTAATATACTCTTTCCAAGATATTTGGTTGTAAGTGCATACAAGGTCAAATCACTATGCACTTTCGTTTACGATCACTCTTCGGATAAGATCCCCAAGATCTTGTCCAGTGCATAATAAATTTTTCCTCGGACGGTGTCATTATGTCACTTTGTTATTCTCTTTATATGTTCCATAGCAATTAAATGTTTATAGAGATGAGCTTTTACTTCGACTCGAGTCCGTGTGTACGAGACGATATTATCTTTCATTCCGACTAGGTGATGATTCAATTTAAAAAATTCCCAGTGCATTATATTTTCACAATACTTGTATTGATTTTTTTTCTGCTATGGATATTCGATTGCCACGTAGTCAAGTCGAATCGTTCCGAGTTATATCGAAAGGTAAAGTGTCACAATTTGGAGAAGATACGTCGAAAAAAAATTTAGAGAGAAAGAGCATAACACTTAGAAAATGGGTTAATAATAACATAATTTAACCAAAAAACATTCTCTCGAAAATATTGACGTGCTTTAGAGAGAGAAAATTCACTTAGTACACTTTTGAGAGAGAGAGAGAGAGAGAGAGAGTTTAGTGTGAGAATATGTGAGAAATTGAATGAGAGATGTGCGAGGGTGATAGAAGGCCCCAGACGACCTTTTGAAAGGTCTCCCAACAGCTAGTCGGGGTGAATCCCGACCAGGTTGTAGAGCAATGTGACCCCATGCCAAGTCGTGTGACCCGACCCTGGATCCGACGCTGGTTAGGGGTCGGGTCAGCGCATAAGAATATAATGTATTATCCTTATTTAAAATAATCTCTTTAATTATTATCTTTATTTTTTACATTTTCACCATGGAATCCTTTCTAGCGGTAAATAATTAGCAACAGGGTTGTGATAGTTGCCCCCAACATAAGTAAACTTACGTGCATACATGGATTAGAGTTTAGTTTACTGTTTACACATGACCAGCTTGCATGCCCAAGTAAGATGTATACATAGATATCCTCCATGCATCCCAGTGATGTATAATGTTCCATTGCCTTTCAGGGTTTGTAAGGCCTTATGCATATATACCTATATATATAATAATATTTTAATAGAACATATTTTAAACCGAATTAAATAGAATCATATATAAGCATATATATATTTTATCTTGATAAACTACGATTTAGTTTTGATTTCATTCGGAAAAAATTTCTTATGAGCCAAATCGAATCTAGCCAACTAAATCATGATTAGTCGTGTGTGTGTGTGTATCTCTTTGGAATCAAGCATGTTTTAGTATGGTTATGGCTGTGTGTGTATACACACATGACATGACCCAAGGGTTTCTTAGACACCGGCCCGTTTAAGAAATTACCCTTAATCCGACATTTATCAGGTGTAAGATGAACGTAATGTGATGTACGCGAAGTTGTAAATATCTCAAATATCGATATAATTAATGCACAACCCATTATTATGTATTGATGGATAGATAGAGTTATTTAGATCGCATGGCAAGTTGCGAAGCAGGAGATCATCGTAAAGAAAATGAGAACTGCTATATATATATATATATGTTATCCAGTCAGTTCTCCCATTATCGCCGCGGCGGTGGAAGCGGACGCCTCTTCTTCTACCTCCGTTGCGATAATCACAGGCAGGCGCTGCCCTAATCTGCGATCAGAACCCTCCCATAAACCGGCCACCACACAGCTGCATGCAGCATGCTTCGCCGCCGGGATGCTTCGGCGAACGACTCTGTACACACCTCCGGGTAGCTAGCTACTGGCCCCGGAGATCCTCGCCCATATCTTCGTCTTCCTCCTCACGCCTTCATCCGGCGGAGGGCAGCGTATGCCAGAACCCTGTAACCCACGAGCATGACGAGCAGCGCCGCCAGGCAAGCCATGTCGCTCGCCTGGCCGCTGGTTAGCTCGTCGTCCTCTCCCAGCTCCAAGGTGCCCCCTTTCCGGCCGCGATGCTCCGCCGCCGCCGCCGCCGACGAGCCCAGCAGATACGCCGTCTCCCGACCGCCGTACTGCACGCCGATCAGCAATCTGAAGCAGTAGTAGGTGAAGGAGGTGTACTTGAGCCAGGAGAGGCACGGCGGGACGTTCTGCACGTAGAACCCCCCGGTGAGGAGGAAGCAGAGCATGATGATCGTGGCCATGGTGGAGGCCTGCTTGGCGTCCATGATGGCGGCGCCGAGCGCCAGCCCCAGGCCCTGCGCCACCAGGACGTAGCCCAGGAGCACCGCCAGGGTCAGCAGGAAGGCGGCGGCGTCGGGCCGCAGGTCGGCCATCCAGTAGGTGACGACGAGGAACAGGGTGGGGAGGACGAGCTCCATGGGGAGGTCGCCGGCCGTCCTCGCCGCGAAGTAGGAGGAGAGCGAGTACATGCCGGAGGCCCTCTCCTTGGCGAGCACGGCGCGCTCCTGCGGGAAGGCGAAGACGCCGTTGAAGGAGGGGAAGACGCCCCAGAAGATGGTGACGAAGAAGAGCAGCCCCAGCCGGTCGCGGACGTTGCGCGCGTCGGAGCGCCACCACATGGCGCCCGACAGCACGGCGGCGGCCATCACCTGAAGCACCCGCAGGGAGTTGAAGGCCTCGTGGCGGCGCTCCCTCAGGCCCCTCTGCAGGAGGATGCCGAACTGGCCGAGCCAACCGATCCGGCAAAAATCGCCCCTTTGCCGCTCCTCCGCCGCCGCCGGCCGATCCCCCCGCCGGCCATGGATCCCTGCGGGTGCAGGCAGAGAGGAAAGATCTTAACGAGATATCGACATCATCTTGGCTCGATTCTTCGATCTATATGATCCTGCGCGGGGTGATCGAAATCGTTCGATCGGATCCTGAAATCAAAGCAGAGACGCCCACCGAGTTGCTTTCTCTGATCTTCTCCGGATGCTTCTCCGACACGATCGATCCGGCCGGCCATCAAGCTGGGAGCAAGCAGTTTGCTGCAGGAGGAGACAAGGAAGGCTCGGACGGCAGACTTGTCCATGTCCTGATCATCTTGGGTCCCCTTTTGATGGGCAACCACTGCAGCCAGTATTTTCATATGCAGTTATGTGATTAATTTAAGATGCTACCATTAATTAAAATACACGGAGAAAAAAACAAGTAATCAAGGAGCAAAGTTGTATTTGCATGATCATTTCGGTATATATATATATATATGTATGTCTGGCCCTGATTCCTGCAAATACTGGCCTCGCCAAGAAAAAAATATGTGATTAGAACAAGGTAAGCAAGCTAGCTCTTACGGTGCCCGACTTTAAAAAGCAATTAGATTTATTGTGATAACCATCAAAAACTAAATTGGTATTTATCCTAGTGGTAAATCAGTATATCCTGAATAAAATGATTAAGCTTATAATGCAGATTAAAAAAACAATATTGATGATACCAATCTGGATGAATCAGTAGAGCACGAAAAAAAAATCAAAAGAAAACAAAAGCTCCAAACGAATAGTGCAACGAGAACAATTTAAAGGTGCTTTATTATGAAATAATATACTGTTCTGCAAGTACACAATTATATATATATAGAGAGAGAGAGAGAGAGAGAGAGAGAGAGAGACTTCCGACTGGCTTTGTGACGTAAATCAGAACTAAGGCGGTGCTTGGTTGCACAATAATCTTTTTTATGCATTTTTATGATAAAAAATTATATTAAATAAAATCTAAGACATCTAAAGACATAAAATTGTCTTGCTTGATAAGATATGATAAAAAAAGAATGAAGACCACACGTATACCTATAGAAGGTGGGGGTTCACAAGGAAAGACAGAAAAAAAGTCATCTTTTTTTTATCCAAGAAAGAATCCTCTATAAAAATATATTTTTTGCAATGATGGTCAACCACTATTTTTAACCAGTTTTGCTATAAAAACAAATCTTTGTAACAAAAAAATTCAATTTATCATGCAACCAAATAACAAAGAGGACCACAGACTAATATATATATATATATACACATACATACATACATATATATATTTATCTTCTCCCGTATAAGGAAGAAGATGTAGCAGAAAGCAATTGGACAAGCGCAGATGAGATACGGGATACCTCTCCAAATCGCGATGTAGTAAATAGGTGGGTGCAGCACAAGAAAAGAAACAAGATACATATATATATATGTGTGCAGAGAAGAGGAAACCTATAAATGACATGTGTGCCTTTCAAAGGAGGATCGATGCTTGTATATAAATATATATATAATCCCAAGCCAGAGCTCTCATGGCGTCAAATGATACCGGCTGCATGCCGAGACCTGGCAAGTGCTATGATGGGACATTGTTCTTAAATACTACCGTAAAAAGAAAGGTCCCATGCAGGTTCTTGATTTTATCCTCTTGAGAGAGCGTATCATATTTCGGTTTATGAATACAGATACAGATAGCCATTCTTATGTATATCAGCATATGGTTCAGTTCAGCGGATGGGTATGTTCATACACTAATACACAAGTACGTACACACTAGAGAAGAATGCAGCAGGCAGGAGCTGCCCATTTGGTTTGGGTATCTTGGTTCTGGATCAATTCAGACACGACCAGATTCAAACAGACTAATTATACGTGTCTTATGATGTCGATCTAATTAACCGGAATATGGGCCTACGGCCGACAATAATTCAAGCCTACACCATAATAATCCAAGACACTCTTGCCCAAGAATAAGAGATCGGGTCAATCTGGTCAGGATCTGGCCGACTATTTCTTTTATCCCCTTCTTCCCCTTTCCTGTTATTCAAAATCTACAGCCCAAAGCTATTAGGTTAGGGATGAGAAGGATGAATGTATGGTGACTCTGGATGAAGCCGAGGACTTCCCAAGTTTCCCGCATCAGAAGATCACCGTAGGGAGGTTGTGTGATTAGTGCCTGGTAGATTTCCTGAAACAGGGATGAGGCGTCGTCTCATCAAGCCGATTAAAAAAATTTATCTGAAGCTGACCTGAATAGAACCTAAGCAGAAATCTGCAGTAAATAACTAACTGCACACACATTTATATTGTCGCAAGAAAGGCTTACAAATTTAAGTTCTTATTGATGAACTCACAGTGTTAAACAATATTCAAGATTGGCGGTTCGATTCGATTTCACAAGCTTGTTAACTTGAATTGAACGGCACAGTAGAAATTTGGGCAACCAAATGCTATCTCTAGATCAAGGATAGAAGAAGACGAAGAGAGAACTTCAACCCAAAATTCTTAGATGTTGCTTGCAAAAGAAAAGGAGTTGACCTCCTTATAGAATACCTCGCCAGCCTTAATGAACTCTAATGCGACTTAATTACGGCGCCTAAACAAACTCCCTGATAAAAGTTGATATAAACACTCACCATAAAAGTGTCAAAATTAAGATACTCAAGCAGCATCTGGCAGGTGCTAATTAATCAAGAGAAAACTCACATTTCTCTAAAAAAAAGGGGGAGTCAAAGAAGGATACACAGCAGAGCTGTGAACTGTTATGACATGAAAGGAGGAGAACAGAAAAGAGTGGCTCCGCAAACAGGAAGCACCCGCCCACGCGGCCGATTTGAAGGGGTAATTAAAGACGACCGGTCTCAAGGTTTAAATGAACAACAGGGTCACAGATCAAGAAGGAATCCAAACCGTGCCTCCTGACCCACACCTTTATTCTGCTTCTAAACATTCGGTAACAGTATCAAACACCACTACGTACAATTATTAATTTTGATTTCTCTACTGATACAAATCTTCTTCTTCTTCTTCTTTTTAAAAAAGATACCGATATAAATTATCATAGTCTCGACTTTGAAATAAAGTGTTCATTTGTATCAATCTTGTTATTGATGCTCTGTCAAAACATATAAGTATGATCATTTTTAATAAACAAACCACCAAACAAGCAGGGCATTAGATACCCGCATACATGTATATATATAGCTCCATTTCTTATCTCTGTTTCTTCATCTGACCGGGGCTGATGAACGGAGTAAAGGCATGTTGACGAAGGCAGAGATGGGAGAAGAAGAAGAAGATTGACTCACCGTTGGCAAGGTCGAGCATGAAGTCCGCCGGATTGACGTGGAGGCTGGGCGGCGCGAAGCCGAGGGAAGCGAAGTAGTCCATGGCGTCCTCCCCCCTGCCGAAGTATAGGCAACTTCCCTCCGCCAGCAGCAGCACGGCGTCGAACATCTGGAAGACGCGGCTGGACGGCTGGTGCATCGACGCCACCACCGTCTTCCCCTTCTGCGCCAGCCCCGCCAGCGTCGCCACCAGCCGGTGCGCCGCCGTCGAGTCCAGCCCCGACGTGGGCTCGTCCAGCAGCAGCAGGCTGGGGTTCACCAGCATTTCGTGCCCAATGCTCACCCTCTTCCTCTCGCCGCCGGACACCCCGCGGACGAAGCTGTTGCCGACGATGGTGTTCGCGCACCTGCGGAGCCCCAGCTCGTCGATCACCGCCTCCGCCGCCGCCGCCTTCTCCGCCCTCGACAGCGTCCTGGGCAGCCGCAGCAGCGAGCAGAAGAGCAGCGTCTCCTTCACGGTGAGGTGGGGATAGAGCACGTCGTCCTGGGCGACGAACCCCGTCCGCCTCATCACGGCCCGCGTCGTCTTCTCGCCGTTGGCCAGCACCTCTCCGCCGTGCTCCCCCCGCAGGCGCCCGCCCAGCACGTGGAGCAGGGTGGACTTGCCGCTCCCCGAGGGGCCTAGGATGGCCAGGATCTCCCCGGGGCAAGCCATCCCCGTCACGCCGCTGAGTATGCTGCGCTCCTCCGCCGCCGTCCGGGCAGTAGTACCCCCGCAGAACCACCGGCCGATGCCCCCGCCGCCCTTCTTCCCGACTTTTACCCGGTAGGTGACGTCCACGAACTTAGTTGCATGCCACGGGTCGACAGGAAGAAGAGACTCCATTAGAGAAACGCCGAAGACCAGGCCCGCTAAACCCTAAACCCATGAGCACCCAACATCATGCCCACACACACACCTACATATATATATATATATATATATATATATATATAAATACCTTCAGGGTGATGGGGAAACCGGTGACCGGCGACGAGCCGAAGGTCTCGTCCTTCCCCTCCGGCGGAGCTCCCAACTTCATCCCTCCGCGGACGGCTGCTCCTCCGCTACAGAGTGACGGCATTCCCTCCCCTTCCCTGCAGGTAACCGACCGGCGGACGACGGCGGCTGCGGCGGCGGAGGGCCAAGCAGAGCAGGCAGGCGTGGGGAGCTCCGGGAAGGAGGACGATCTATTTATTGGCCTGGACTCCGGTGACCGCCACGTCAAAGTATTTGGGCCGAGGCGCCGGACGCTACGTGGCGCCCTCTCCGCTCGCTCCGTAGTGGGCCGGCCCGGCTTTCCCCTATTCCGAAATCCTCGACCGAACCGGCCCGGCTTGCCTGAACCACCCCAGCGGCTATCCTTGGCGGGACGCATTAATGGTAACGATCGAGCAGCTCCGCGACGCTATCCGTTTCCGGCCATCCTTCAACCACAACAGCAGGGGAAACAAAAAAAAGGCTATTAAAAGGAGCACGGCCGACAGCTTTTTATCACATCAGCTGTTCCTCACCTCCCCCGGCACCCTTTAACTTAACGTGGACGGACCAGAGGGCAGCCTTTTTCTTTTATCGGGGCCTCGATGGCGGACAAGCCACGTCACCTCCCGTCGTCTTGCCGTGAACAGCTCCCGGTCCGCCACGCGTCCACCCCGGCCCGGTCCGAGATCGCGGAGGATCCCGCTTTCGTTGCCCCCACCGCACGTGGCCTGCTCAAATCGGGAAGCACCGTCTTTGCCTTCTTTGCTTGCAGTCAACACGAGCGGCCATGTTGACCACCGCCCGGTGCCACGTGGCGGTCGGTCCAGGAGATGATGGGATCCGAGTCATCCACGGCTGGCTCGGTGCTCAGTGCCCACTCCGTTTACGTAGTCCGATAATCCTTATTTGTTTCGAATTAGATGCGTACGTATCAGATATTATAAATCAAATAATTTTAAAATTCGAAATAAATACGAATAATATTTGGTTTGAAAATGGGAACCTTCTTTTTGAGGCAAGGCAGACAGGAGGCAGCGTTTATTTTTAAGAAAATCCAAAAAGATTTTCTATTGTTGTGTGTGTCTATATATGTGTGTGTATATCCTTATTTCGAATGAAAAACCGGAACCCGTTCTCCACGTGGTGGCAATGCCCTGCCCGGCGTCGCCGCCGTCCTCCGCCGCCAAAACCCCCGGGATGGTGCTTCCACGGCGGCGAGCGGTCGATCACCGCCCCGTTGAACGGCGGCGTCGCGCTCGGTTCCGCCGGGCGCAGCTCCGGGAACAGTTGTTGCCCCGCCGTGCACGTCACGCGTGTCTCTCCGGGATTCCGGTGCCGTCCGGCCTGCTGTCCAACGATGATCTTCCCCCTCCGTCTCTCTCTTTCTTCTTCCCGGAAGCATTCTGCTACACGCAGACGCGTCCGGATGCCCTAAATCGACCAGAGTTAGTCAACTTTCTATGAAATGCCGACGTTGGCTTTCTTCCTTTAACGCCGTCACCTAATCATCACGTTCCGATTCCGGCGACCCACTCGGCTGATGAGACGAAGAATCGCTCCCCGGGCCGTCGGGTTGATATTCTCGCCGTGGATGGTGGCCGATCATCCTCTCGTACCTCAAGCTTTCCCTCCCCTCGAGGAGTTGTTCATGCATCCATGCACTTTAGCTCTCTGCCACAGGGCACGAAATGAAATCGCCCATACATATTCAGGGCAAAGCCCTTCGTTTTGACATTCGTATACGTAGTGCATGCGGTGCACCTGTCGATTCGTCGCTTCCGACGGCGCCGCCGCCGCCGCACAGCACCTTTGACGGGGGGACCTTGTTCCTCTTCCTCCGCCACCACGGTCGGTCCGCCGTGTGGCCTGGCCCGGCGCCGCCGCACGTCCGGATTCGATCGCCTGCGCTCGTCGGACGGTCGCACGCTTCTCTCCAGCTTCCAACAAAGACAGCGAGAGAAGAGAGGGTTAAATTATGCCGAAAGCAGGCCCTCGGAGAGGATGCGCACCCCCCCCCACTTCATGATTAGCGCCGCCTCGTCTCTCTCTGTCGCCGGCGCGGGCGTGGGACATGTTACAGATAAGAGAGGGAAAGACTCCCGTCGCCGAAGAAGACGGCCGGAGACCACGAGGTCCACGACTCTCACCGCAGTTGGACGGCTCCCCACTCGCCTTGGAGGAGAAGGTATCAACGAGGGGGTGACGACGGCGACCGTGTGGGGATGGGACCACGGCCGCCGGTGACGGGCTGTCACATCCCGTCATTCGGTCCTCCCAAACAGCTTGGACGGCCACGGTCCCCCCTCGGGTCCGGATCACCTCAATTTTTCGAGTTTGAGTTGGATCAAAAGATTTCCGCGATTTCTAATAGAAGACGGTCACAATTCTTAATAATAACTCAAAGTGCCGATTCAAAAATGAATCAACATAAATCGTTATGAATTGAAGTATAATTGGATATGAATCATGACGTAACTCGTTGTGAATTGATGAACTGGATAGTTACCGATAAGAGATGAACCGTTCCGAATCGTAATATAATTTATTACGAAATTCGATTCGGCAATGATTCATGTTATTTCATCCTTGAATCCCCACTCAAGTGATCGGAGGTTGTGACTATCTCTTATTAAAAATTGAGAGACTTCTCTCCTCCGGACGTCTGAGACGATCTAAACTTCAATTTTTCGCAACAGAGAGTAATCGTAACCTCAAATAAAAAATTAGAGTAACCTCTACGTCATTTAAATGACAGTTTAATAATAATTTATTAAAATATTATTTTTAAAAATAAATCGTATTAGATTCAGTCACGAGTTAATGCCGATCGAGCTTAACTCGTTTGACGCGACCCTCTGCTCTTGGGGAGCAAGGGGAGGGTTCGATTCCTGACCGATGCCGGGCCACCTCCCGAGAGGGTGGATCCTGTGGGGATCAAGCGACAGCGCGAGCTCGAGCCGTTGCGCCGTGTGTCCAAGAAAAAAAAGAGTCACTAGTTGATAAAATGTCAATAATATTTTTGAAATGGTAAGTGTTAGAAGAAAAACATGCCGACGATGGACACCCCATATATAGCTGCTGCTCCGCTCGCGCGCAGCCACCTGCTTCCTCGACCTTCCCAGAGACGGACGGCCACCTCCGGTGGGCTCCAAGAATTCGACGGTGACCTGCGGATTTTCCTCTCTTATAAATATTATATATTTATTTATTTATTTAACTATACCTAAGATTGGATCGAAATAAGATTTGGATAATTGGGAGCGGCCCGGAAAGCAGTACCCCTGCTTCTTGGACTCAATCGAGAACGGACACCTGCCAAGATCACTTCATCATCACGCTCACTGATCGAAGACACATTTCATCAAACACCAGCCTGAAGAATGCGCACCAGATATATCATTAGATATATATACACAGAATACTAGCTAGCTAGATGGTGGCACCGCAAGAGAGATCGGAGCGGTTTCTCACGTCAACACAAGACGATGGAAGCCTTTTGTCGGGAAGGAAGTCCAAGGACAGAGAAGGGTACGTGTGTGCTTCCTCCTCCTCCTCCTATACATCACCGTTTTGCGGTGGCGGTGGTCGGCCATTAATTAGCTAGTGTGGTTAGTGCAGCGGGCCGCCGTGTCCGACCGGGGAAGGGACCGATCGCTTCATTCCCGGTCCATCTCCAAGCTAGGATGGCCGACTCCGGCACGACACGTATGTCGCCGTGGTGTCGTCGCCACCTGAATTTCCGGCGGCGAAGACGTATACACAGGTACGTGCGCTGCTGCTGCTGCTGCTTCTTCGACGAAAGCTAGCTAGCGATAAACGTACAACTCATTCTAAAATTACTTGATAACGCGGTTCGAGGGAAGAGATGTAATATTTCAATTTTATGCAAGTATCTAAATCTCTTCCTATTACATGTATCTTAGATTTTTGTTCCTTTCGACGAAGGTTAATTCCATATTAGCTAGCTAGCTAGCTCTTGTTGGTCAGTGATGCGATTTCCTGCCTCCGTTTTAGACAAAGTGCTTTCATCGTATATCCATTTTCAAAATCACTTTACCACTAGGTCCATTTGTTCAAAATATCATCCCACACACTCCATTTTAGAGTGAAAATGTCTCTTTTACACATTTCAAACTCGACTGTCCACCCTCTGCCTCACTGCTTTCCCCTCCCTATTGCCCGCCACCCACATCGTCTAGAACCTCGCTGTGGTCTCTATAGCAGGTGGTGTGGGGCCTCTCTCCCGCACAGGTCTAGGGCTCGGAGCCTGGCCCGTAGTGCCTCCCCATCACCGGCCTCCTCCGCCGCTGCGAGAGTAAGGACAGCACCGAGAGGGAAACCAAGGGGGCGGCAAAAAGGTGCAGATCGGAGCAGTGCAGATCGGAGTTGGACGATGCCACCGGCCCCGCCAGTGGTGATGGTGACCACGTGGCTAAGGATGCCAGAGCACCGCTTGCAGTGGTAGGGCAAGGGCGCAGTCCAAGCCCTTGGCGACCTCGACAGTGATATGGCGGATAGGTTGATTATATACTCCGCTATCGCCCCCACTGTAGGCGGCGGCACTCTTGCAAGAGGAGGCAGAAACAGAAGAGGAGGCGGAGGAAGACGAGGCGAGGCGGAGAAAGAAGACCATATCGTCTTACCGTTGCCCCCTCGGTTCTCTCTCGACGGAACCGCTCAACAGCCGTAGCTAGCGTGGAATGCATTTTAGATTTTGGACGCCTGGGCGGAAGGGGCAAAAACGGGATTTGGGGATAGAGAGAGTTGAAAATGGATCAGGTGACAATTCTATCCAGTGTCAACAAACTAGAGAGAATAAAAATTGGGTCAAATTTTTTTCGTAAACTCATTTTCTTAAATGGGCCTAGTGTGAATTTTCCCAAAAAAAATTAGGTCAAGACGGCTCCGGACAAAGTGAACCTGATGGCATCGTTGGAAAAATACGGACACAGGTGCAGCCCCATGTTGAAATATATAGGGCAGTTTAATCAGCCCAAGATCCTACAGTACTCTGGGCCTTAATCTGGGCTCTGACTGGCAACACAATGCCCAACCCATTGGCATCACTGGGTTTTGAGAAATCTATCCAAAGTTATTTTTTTTTGTTAAAATGACTATAGGATGAAAACAAAAATTGTAAGGAAGTGACCCCACTAATTAATTAATGGAGTGACCCCACTGAAAATCTTAAATATGCCAATATAGTTATGTATATCATATATAGATGACTCATTAGTCAAATGAATACGATACTGCAGTCATGTATGCATACGGATCCCACCCCAATGGAGGGAACGACATTCACTTATAGGGGTGTTTGGTTGCATGATAATTATTTATACACTTTCACGGTAAAAGTTTTTTATTAAAATAAATTTCAAGATACCTAAGCTAAAACATAAAATCTGGGTTAGATATGATAACAAATTAAAAGGTGGGGACCATACAGAACTAAGGACCAGGAAGGAAATAATAAAAGGTATTGCCTTTTTTTCCCTTCAAAACTAATTTCTCCATAAAAAAATATTTTTGTAATGGTTGCCCAACAATTTTATTAACAACTTTTGTAAGAAAAACATATTTTTGTAACAACAACCAGATGTGTCAGGCAACGAAGCACCCCCACTAGATAAGGACTGAAACATCTAGATGGGCCGATCCAGAGGCTTCTGTTGGGCTGTTGGGCCGTACTGGATGTGCTGATAGTGGGTAAAGTTTACTCGTGATAATATAAGCCCCCCCCCCTCTCTCTCTACATCTACATATGTATAGTATTTGTAACAAAAATTGCCAAAAATAAGTGTTAAAAATAAAATTTTATAGACAGCGTGTTCTTGGCTAAAAGAGAGCTTTCTCTTTTATATATTCCCGTCGTCTTTCATCTTTTATAAGTTATATATTTATATACCCCCCTCCTTTTATCCTACCTATCCAACCACGATGATTTTATGTTATTGCGATCTTAGATTTTATTTTAGTGCACAATTTCATCATAAAAAATAGTGTGCAACCGAACACCTAATAAGGGCTCTTTGTTTGATTGCAAAATTCAGCAAACTTGTCCACATGTTCTATTTTGCGGTATTTTGAAAAAAAAAATACTTCTTAGCTTAAATTAGATGACGGAGGGGTGGAACCCAAAACAAGAATATTATAATTAAAAATTTATCCGAATCATGTGACCCCCCTACTTCTTTTACAAATATATCCAAACAACAAAAAGTCTTGTTTTAAAATCCAAAAGGAATCTTATTTTTTAAACAAGAGATTTTGAAACCAGAGAATTATCATAATACAAGCAAACCCTGAGATGAAACTCATGTGGGTGTTGCTAATATATCAAACCATTTGTCTGATCTCTGACCTGCCGTGGTCATCAGATACACAGTGATCTCAATCATAAAACGTCGCTAAGACCTTTAGATAGGTGTATATATATAGATAACAAGACGTCCATGAAACGTAGCTAATAATACGATAACCATGCATATATGCATATGTAAGCACATATATATATATACACGCAGAGATCAGCAGCTCGGGAAGGGGACGTTGCAGTGGCCTAAGAAGCGGCGGCCTTCGAGCGAGTTCGTGTACTCCTGCACGCTGGGGTTCTTCAGATACTCGCAATAGCACGGCTCGTGCTCCTCCATCTTCGCGCAGCATCTCGCGGACGGCTCGCCCGCCGCCCAATCCGCCTGGCACGCTGCCAGCAGCTACTCCCTGACGCAGGCCGCAGCCGCCGCCGCGGCCGACGGCGGCGCTGGGGAAGAAGCGCCCAGCAGCAGGCAGAGGGCGATGGTGCCCACAGCCGCGTAGGGATGAAGCTTCATGCCCGCAAATTAATCTCTCTCTCTCTCTCTCTCTGGTCAGCGACGGCGGGATTAATTAATTTCAGGACGGTAGAAGCAAGAGAGAAGAGGGGGGTAAGAGCAGAGATGGATGGTATCCCTGGGAAGAAGAAGGTGAAAGGTGAAGAGACATTTATAGCGTCTCCGTTTCTCTCAGTTCCGGCGGGGGGTTCAGAGTTGTCACCGGCGGCGGCGGCGGCGGCGGGGGGGAGGCGCATCTTCTTGAGGTGGCCCTCCATTCCCGACGCCGCCGTAGGAAACACTGTTGCTGTGTGGTGTTCGCCACTGTTGGAAAAAAAAGAAGAGGTTTTAATCTTAATTTTTTGTACTACCAGTTAATTAAATGAGTTATGTAGCTCAAAATGTCAAGGGGGCGTTTGGTTGCATGATAATTTTTTTGTACATTTTCATGATAAAAAATTATATTAAAATAAAAAGTGAACCAACTCATGACAAAAAATTATCATGTTTGGAGGGATGTGATAACAAAAAAGAGTTATTATCATTCATGACCAAATAAAGTGGGGGACCATAAGAAAAAAGAAAGAGGTGAAATCCTCTTTTTTTTGTTTAAGAAGAAAATCACTTTCAAAACATAAAATTGTCAAAGTTGTCAAACACATCTTTTAACAAGTTTTCTTATAATTTTTAAAAATTAAAATAAAAACATCTATTATCACGTAACCAAACACCCCGTAAGGCAATGAGTGACTCCCTGGCATGGAGGCCAATCATCCAACTCACCGTAAGTGGAGTAGGACTATGCTAACATGTCTTCCGGTGTGCGTGCATGCAATACTCTAATTTGTGAATATGTTAAGAGATTAAATTAATGAACAACTAATAATATTGATTAATTATTTTTCGGAGGTTGAGTTGAAAAAATTTCAAAGTTAAACATGTTCTGTTAGAAGTAGGTCAAAGATGGAACGATCTCTTGGAAAGATTTCTAATTAACATTGTTGTTCGAGAGTCAACTGATTTATTACAGTGAAAATCAAGTTGAACTTTGTCATGTGAATCTAAAATAGGGATGTGCACGCACAGGCTTTGATACCAATTTAAATAAATGAGTCATCCAAGGCAAAATCTCAAAACCTCGAGATAATGAATGTAGTAATCACTTGTATTTCTAGATCTACTTTTCATTGTCTTCCGTACAAGACTATTCTGACACTACCTCAAATTAATTTAATGTTTATTTTTTAGAACTGATCATGTATTAACATGTGTTAGGATAAAACCAGAGAGAAAGTCCTTTTTTTTCCTACTTTCTTACTAGTGCCGACTGCCGATCACCTGATCCGATGCCCAGAGGGCAACACAAAATAAGTGAAGTCTACAATATGTTAAATCTATTTTTTTATGGTTCATAATTTTAATGTGCGGTGTGAATCTGTTCTACGTACTCTTGTGGTCTATATATAATAGAGAAAACATTCTTGATAGTTGAAGATGATCCACACTCACTCTGCTAACCTGTGAAGTATATGGTTAATCCAGTACTGGAGTCGACGGATCATCTATATATCGTAGCGATAAGAAATAATATTCGTCCATGTTCCTTTATAATTTAAGCATGTTCGAGATATTTTCTCTTAAGCTTTATGTTAAAATCTCTATCAAACAAAAGGAGGATAACGTAGCATATATATATATATATAATACATACATGTGTGTGTGTGTGTGTTTAAATAACAAAGCAGCTTCAGTCTTCAGTAAACAAAAACATTCCTCTGCTTCTGGCAGTCATCCAGTATGATCAATCGACCATGCAAGATCGCCACCCACGGGCTTAAAAGTTCCACCAAGTCCAAGTTTTCAACATAAAAAACTTTCTCAGTGGCATCTGAAAGAATAGCAGAAATATATATTCTCGACTGCATGCAGTGCAGGGACCCCCCCTTAACCCTTTTGCATCTTCTTAAAGAACTCGATCGTCTTCCCCACCCACCCCTGCCCACCAATAATCTCCACCGATCGATCATCAGAGTGGTGGCAAAGAGCCAGAGACCGCGCCCACCTCAGTGAACTCTCTCACACAAGCATAAAAGCAAACACCACATCTGCATGTCGACGGAAGGAGAGTGAGGCCCCGGGATGGTCCTATTAATAGCCGTCCTGCAGCAGCGCCTCCGTTCTCCCTCGCTCCCCGTGACTGCCCGTCGCCGCCCGAGCTACAACCTCGCCGTTCAGCCTCTCCCTCCCCGAAATGAAGCTCCCTTCCGACTCGCCGCCGGGCGCCGCCGTCGCGCTCGTCCTGCTGCTGCTGCTGCGGGCTGCCTCAGCGGCGCCGGCGGCTGCGGATGGAGCCGCCGCGGCCGGCTGCGGAAGGGAGGAGCTGCTGGCGGCGTGCCAGGGTGATTGGGCGGCGGGGACACCGTCCGCCGGCTGCTGCGCGAAGATGAGAGAGCAGGAGCCGTGCTACTGCCAGTACGCGCTGAAGTACCCCGGCGTCAGGGAGTACACGAACTCGCCCGAAGGCCGCCGCTTCTTCGTCGACTGCGAAGTCGCCTTCCCGGAGTGCTGATTCCTCTCCAAATCTTCTCTCAATCTACTTATAAACGTATTATATTTATATATATGGCATGTAATTAATAATCAAGCCGCGGCGTCTTGTTGTGTTAGACGCATGCTCGTCGGACGGCGGATTATTGTGTGATCATGCATGGTAGATAATTCAATATGTATACCATGGTATTGAGACGTACGTGCATAATATTATTATGACTACTTTTACCTATCGTCTGGGTGAAATTAATATTTCGCGGCGTGGCTGCCCAGTGTACGTGCTTGACATCTTGTGGGCATGTGTCATATATATATATATTTTGTTCAAAAAAAAGTGTTATATATATATGCTCATGATCGATCAGATATGTGTTACACATATATGTTTTATCAACACAGGATATACATGTGTGTGTGTGTGTGTATATATATATATATATATGTGTGTGTGTGCGTATATATGCGTGTGTTCTTCCGATTCAGGCTGCCGAATAGGGCGCCAGTGTAATCACGATTAATGTGCCCATAAAATGGTTTCTTTATTTTCTATCAAATCGAAAATACGAAAAGCCCATAACAGAGCCCGGCAGTATGGACCTTGAGCCTGGTTCACTTCAGCCGCACGTGAGAAAGTGTGGAACCCAAAATATTCAAAAGGAGAGAGAGAGAGAGAGAGAGAGAGAGAGAGAGAGAGAGAGAGAGAGAGAGAGAGAGACTCAAAAGAGTGAGTTTGGGTCTTCTCTCAGGGCGCCCATCAGAGAGAACCTGTTCTCCATTTAAAACCAGAAACCCTTTGTCTCGGTTCCTGTGATTGTGGTGGACAGGACTCCTATCCTATGCCCTTTGGGTGATATCACACCAGGATGCACGCATGGTCAACTAGCCGAATCCAGTCTAGATGTTGTGCATCATGACTGTGCATGCATGTTGACCTTCCATGCATAACCAGCCTTTTAACCACTGTTCATGGGCACTTCCATCTTCTTCGGCACCCACTTCCCTTTCCATCCCATTTTGCCTGGAAGAAACATACATAATAGAATTAGTTACCGGTCTCAATATGAGTGTATATAGGATACGCGTATCGAGATGAAGGTGTACCCCATGAATGAACAACTGAGAAGTGCTCTGAGTTGTCAATCTATCGTATATTTCTCTCTGTGTTGTGATTAAATCCACTAATTAGTCTAGATTATTATATCATTTAACAATTTTCTCAAGAGATCATCTATCTTGAGATTACTCTCAACACTTTTAACTCCAGCCTTCTTTTTTCAATTCAACCTAGCTTTAAGAGTTGGTCGATCAAAGTGCTATTAGTAGTTTATTTATTTAATCTCTTAATATATTCTTTAATAGATCGATTTAAGGTGGTCCTCCTCAAGATCAACATATATATATATTTTATACATCACATATTAACACGCACCTAATTAAGTAGGAGGTCACACAACTGACTTTTTAATTAGTTGGATTATAACTTTGAGAGCATATATAATATCTAAAGAAGTTAACTAGTACTCTAACGACCCAAGTGAATTTACTACCCTCTTAAGATATCACTCATCTTGATATTACTTCCAACAAACTATTTAACTTTGAAATTCGTTTCAACTCGACCTTTTGTAAAGCGATTAACCAAAATGGTTGATGATAATCGACTGATTTAATTCTTTATATACCTTAAATTAGGCTGTTACCCTCTCTAAATGAAATTTCTCCAACCCTAACTGAAAGACTTGAGCCCCATTGCTATGGTCTTTCTAGTTTCCTATTGAGGATACAAGAACTTGTTTATTTGAAGCTAGCACGAGAAAAACAAGTCAGAGCAAAGGGGATTGGGAAGCTGTTGCTTCCAAGCTAAGCTAGGGAACCATGCTTTTTGACTTTTGTAAAAGGAGTTGAATATGACTTGAGCATTGTATAACATAGCTTTTGAATCTTTAGTGCCAGGAGGCTAAGCTTGAAGTGCAGAAGATCCTGAGTATCCCCAAGCTTTTGATAGTTTATCTGCAGTCTGCCTTTTTATGTCTGCGGTTGCGGATCAAAGTCATGGTAAGAAAGTAACAGGAGAAAGTTAGGTATGTAAATATGATAAAATAGGAAGGGAAAGATTAGAGTGGAAGTCCATGTCTTCCCAAAGTAGCAAGGACAATCTTTAAAAAGTATAGAATGAAGAAGAATAAGATAATATTCTGTTTGTAGTCTAAAATGAATGAAGAAATACCGAATTTCTCTTATATTTATTCCATTAGGAGTGAGAATCTCACAATCCCTTGCCTACAATCCAACATTCTTCATCAGAAAAAAAAATTAATATGCCTATGTATATTATGACATACAAGGTTTTATTTCTCACCAATAAGGAGAATCAAATCTTGGGTCTTTAACCATAGGCTGTCTGTCTCTATCTATCTATCTATATATATATGTATGTATGTTGAGATCAGATAAATTAATAGCCTTTGCATTTGCATTATTCAACTAATTAAATAATAAGAACTCCCTCCACTCCCCACCTTCAAAGTTGGCTGAATCATACGGAATTAAGTTGGCATGAGCAATAGCAAGAGGAGGCACGCCTAACTCATCAACTTTGCCTATATTCTTCTATTATTGGTGTGAGCAATCATGCAAGAGTTGAAGAGAGTAACCAAAACACAGAAGAGATATTGCAAGACAAGCCATGGTCTCCTCCTCCCCCACCACCAAGTCATGTTACATCAACAGACTGTTGTTCCATAACTATAAGGAATTAAAGCACCAAGGAAGAAGATATATATGTAGAGGCCGGGTAGGGATGCAAAAAGTGTATGATTTGAAAACCAAATCACTTGCTCCAAATTCTGATCCCGGACAAAAATTAAGTATTTTTGCTTGATCAAAACCTTGTGGTTTTGATTTGGTTTAGATTTTGTCATCCAAATCGAACTCGTATTCAATGATTTCTGATATATATACACACAGACACGCATATTGGTTGTTACTTAAAATATACTAATAAATCTTAAATTTTTATTTTATTTTTTACTTTTTGTCGACCGAACTGAACTCGCATTCAACGATTTTCTGATGTATATGTGTATACACACACGGGCATACTGATTTTGACTTAAAATATATTAATAAATCTTAAATCACTATTAAACATTTTATTTTACTTTTTGTCACTTTGTATGTCATATTCTTTGAAATTTTATCTTCTTTTCTAGAGATATACATTGAAATGTTATATAAATCAGAAAATTGAATATGAAATTGACTGATTCCGTCCGACTCCATATATAAGCCAATAAAATTTCCAATCATGATAGTTTGTAGGATTGCAATAGTGGAGAATCTGACGAGAATGTCTGGATTCTGTCTGTCTGTACCCCCTGATGGAGGGTGAGAAGAGAATAGCTTGGTCGCCTCCCTCACTAAAAAGAGTTTGGCACGACGAGGATGCCAAAGCATGCATAGATGGGTGCGCACAGTTTGGTCTTCTTTTTTTAGATCAAACTGAATCAGATGCTTGAATTTTATTGAATTGTACCGGTCCAATTAGATTCGACAAATTAGTGATTCTAATTATTAAAATCAAGGGATAGACGAACTTATTTAAATAAAGATATCGGATCAACTCGATTCCAGCCAATACAGGTGTGGTACCGATCGGCCAAGAGTCCTGGATGGATCCCACCCAACTAACCCTTGGACTAGTTGTTGGATCACTTTGGCCAAATCGGATCGGATCAGATCGGAAGAGATCAACCATTGGGTCGATACCAAAGCAACACGAGTTGGATTGGCCGATCATACTCGATATCAGAAGGGATGGTGAAAAATGGAATTAGAATGGTCGATATTGGTCGATGCGATCCATCGCTGCTTTCCATGGTCGGATGAATAAGATTTATGGACAATACAGTATAATTTAACAATATCATAAAGTTTAAAAGGTTGCTCGGTGAGCAAGAGCTTCGACTTTTCACGAAATATATGCGAAAGAACAAAAAAGTGAAAAAAAAACATATCTATAGATTAACAAGAAGAGAGAGGACAGTTTGTCACCTTAATAAAGTTCAGGTACGTTAGGAATGGTGAAGAAAATTTTTTAATAAACATTGATTACATGAGAGAGAGAGAGAGAGATACATGAAGAAATAAAATATGTAAAGTACCTTACAGGAATTATAATTTTAAGAGTAGAAAAAACACGAGAGAGGATGATGCAAAGTATGTGGCCTAAAAGACTTCTATTGATCTATAGAAACATGTGGAGTACCAAACAATTGAACGGTTAGATTGAATGCCATACAATGAGAACAATGTAGACGTTGAAAATTGCTTGAATCATAGAGGTTGAACCAGATCAATATGATTGTGTTGAGAGTCATAAAGCATCGTAGTGCCAAACAAACAAACAATAAAATCTCTCTTTCCCTTCAGGAGTTTAATGAAGAAATAGAGAGCCATCAAAAGGTCACACGTACGTGTCTTTTAAGTTGGAAAAAGAACTATGTCAACGTTTGATTTTTTGTAGAGGTCAGACTGAAAATGATGTACGTTTTAAGTATATATAACATGACAGCCGTTGGTGTTCGCGTGGTTGGAGGACAAATAGATCCTTCATTTCGACTAGATCCCATCAAGGATTATTTAATAACTGATTACACTAGTGATAACTAGATTAACAGATAAAGCTTTTTATAGGATATTACACTGCGTATGATGTTTGTAGATGATATTACACTATAGAAGCACAAAAGGTTAGAACCACGGGAAACACTTGAATGTACAAGAGTTTCAGATTATGTGGAAAACATAATATAAGCGCTGAGTTTTTCGGGAAGCCAAAGAGAGAAAAGAAGATGAAGTCCGCTTAGATAAGATGTACTCATTTTGATATCCTCGTTCATTCATCCATAAGCAAGAATATTATCACTAATTATACAGGCCACCACATTACACTCCACAAAACTTCAGTCTGCACTCAACAGAGCAGAGTACAGAAGTTCCCAAGATCCCATTGCAAACGACTCCTCATGTAACAGGGCAGGTCAACAAGAACAGTTTTTTTTTTTGCTACAACCAATGCAATATAATTATAACTAATAAGAAAGGCTACAAGAATATGGAAAGATGTGCAACAAACAAGAACAAGCTAGAAAAGAATATATATTGCATTGGTTAGGCTGAACGGGATAATATAGCTCGATGCTTATATGCATTCTTCCAACTTTATTGTTTCTGCATTTACAAACTGGTGGGCTCGGATATTCATGGTACAGTAAGGAATGTACAGTCACACAAAATAGTCCTGCCGGAGAAGGGTGATGAAATCTGACGAGAATAAGTCAACATCCTTGCGCTTTCCGCCTTCTCCATTCTCCTGAACGTGCCAGAATATTTTGGGTGGAAGTGGAGAGTACATATCTGCAGTATTTTAACATATATTAGAATATAACAGATGAAGATGAACCCGATAGAATCATGCAATCAAAGAAGAAAATGATGCCTACAACTCCGATAAGAGTACGTTGGATACTTCATCTGTTACAAGAACCGTTCATGAGGGACTACATGGATAAGAAGCAGATTTTCTACTAGATAATGTAGATGATGTAACGATAATTTTTAGAAACAAGTTTGAACCATCTGTAGTCACATGGTAGTGTGCAACAGATTTCAGTGTAAACAGAAACTGTATTTTAAACTTTTTCTTGTTGTTGACAGAATAAGTTGCACGTAACAAAGAAAGAATGCATATATCCTACCAATAAAAGCCTGTACTAACAAAAAGATGACTACTATTTCAAAAGGCATAAATCAGCTAACCTGTTGTTGACTGTGGCTCTGGATCTCTAGTGGAATGCAATATAATTGTTCCAGAAAGGACTGTGATAAAGCCACAAATTTCTGATGCGACATTACTTGCTTTTTGACCCGACCAATCCTATAAAGTAGCACAAAACTTGCTTCTCCATAAGGGAAAGATTTGCCTAAGAAACCAGGAATGTATTACCTTGAACATTATGGCACTTGCAACAATTGTGAAGGTGGTGAACATGACATAATATATTGGAGAAACGACGGCTGTGTTGAAATTATCCAATGCCTGACATAATATGCAAATAGAAATTCAGTCATGCAACAGATGGACACAAAATAATGAGGTGTATTGATATTGTATTCCAATACTGCAAGAAGCTTGAATTTTTTTTAAGATGGTAGAATATTTAAAACATTAAACAGAAATGCAACATTAGAACAAAAATACCATTATGAGATAACATACTATACTAGGTCCACCTATCAGCTAGTGTTGTTTGACAATGAAAAAAGTTATCCAAGAAGGATGGGGATTTTACTCCATGCACCTCTGAATATAATAGTTCAGCTGATAAAACAATCTTATAACTAAGGGTTGACGGTCTTCTGGATCAAACTACTATTAGCATGAATTACCCAGTTAATAATAACAATAGAAGAGATACACAGATTAACATAAAAGATATATTATGTTGCAGGAAGTTTATTACACAATGTTCATTTCTAGCTTCAATCCCATGATATCAAGCAAAGAATTCAACAACATCAATTTTGCAGCATACTCCCCATCACGCATGAATTCCGTGAAAAACCATTAACATAGAAGCTAAAACAACATCAGCAATCATCTGGAAACTACAAACAAGGATTTAAGAACGAGGACTATACTTCCAATAGGGGGGAGAGTCCCTGTTTGCATGATACAAACAACACACACTGGTCCCTGCGTTGATTTTATACATGTGCCATTGCACAGTGCACAGAAGCCCAGTGCATACAGCCACAATTTGTAATGTGAAAGAAGTGCACAATACACAAGAACTAGCCCACACAAGACACCCGTATGAAACAAAAAAAAAGGTATAGTCACACTTAACTGACCCCTGACCAACAACAGGGAGAAGTAAGAGATAACTGCCGGTCAAACATGGTTAAAAGAGGAGACATGCAGAACCGCTACAAAAGCAAAAGAAGAGGTCCAATTCACACATTTTCTGGGTACAAAAAAAGAAAAAGGCTGAAAGACTTAGCAGCTTTGCTTCATAGGCTATTGTGCTCCTTGAATATCAATCCATCAGACAGGATGACCCTGCTTAAAATCAGCACCTGATGTCCTATCGAGAAACCATCTCCATAGTCATTGCCAAGTGACACGTTAGCTCTCAATGACAATGCACTGTTGCCCATCTCGAGAAGATCAGAGACTTGAACAAGTAGTAAAGACTCCAGCTGCATCGCAGAATGGGTAAAATATTCTAGCTCCTAGATGAAACAACAATAATGTCCCTCGTGGGATAGATGGTATAAAGGATCAGCCCACCAAAGACTTCACTTTATTGGCATATTAGACTGCTAGAGAGCCCTCACAAAGGAGATCAAGGCCACCATAGGCAAGCTAAGTCAGTAAGTGAGTGGTGCCATTGGAGAAATTGTCCCTAGAATCACATATCCAGTCCAAAACATCCTCTTCCTCCACCTTCAGGTGAAATTATGTAGTAGAAAAAAAGTACACAGGAACTTGAGTCCATCAAAAGTTTGGAGTCAACACTGAAGTTACACCTGTTCAACATAAGAATAAGATGCCAAAGAAGCCAAAGAGCCAACATCCTAGACCACTAGATCAGGGAAGGGATCTAACTGAGGTGCAATCTCTAGATTACTTATACTATCAGGAAAGGGGACAATTATCTTCATCTGATGCTAACTCTTAACTCAAAAGTAATATCCATGGAATACCATTATAGAGTCAAAGAGGTTGCTGAAGGAGGAACGAAACAGCTCTATGATGGATGCCCAAAAAGCTGAGAGAAATGTGATTAAACAATTATCTTCGTCGTGTGCATCATCATCTCCTTGTTACAAAAAGGATGATGACTTAATCATGAATTAACCCATGAGTATTAAAGAAAACATGAAAATTATAGAAATAAAATCTAAATCTTACTAATGACAATTACATCCTCGTCTCAAACTTCGAATGCCCACATCATTGATTTTCTCATCTGTCGGATCCAACTCAGTCCTCATCACATTTATATCAAAAACCCTCAAGCCTTGCTTGATTCCACAAACAAACGAAATATCTTACTAGTTTGTCAAGCGAAGAACTACTATATTATGATAATCCATGTAAGCAACTTAGCATGGTATCGAACCCCTCATGTAAATGTCTGGTCTATATAAGTGAACATGTCAAGCCTACCATTGCAGACCAAAAAAATGTCATAACTATGTTGAATGTACAACCTCCAGAAGTTTAGTGAAAGCATTGGACACAGAAATTCCATATGTTTCTTAGTCCTGAAATTAATAAACCAAAATCCCACAGGATAAAAGGATTAAATATAGTAATGTTTATTAAATTGCAGGAATCTTTGTCTGGACAAATAATGACAACTATTTGAATACTTGAAAGCTTTTATTTTATCCAAGGGAATCTCAAATAGCACTCACCCTACACTCTGGCATTGACAATGCAAGTCCAGAAATGCTGATTTCTGATCGATGAACATACTAGTGAAAAATGATTTCACACCTAAAGGCATGCTGAACCTTTAAAGCAACCAACATTAACAGGCTAATCGGGTTCAATCAGTCAGGGGGCATGGCCAATGCAAGATCCACCTGGTAGGACTGAGTGGCAGACTTCAGCCAGAATCAGCTGGAATTGGCTAGGATAGGCAGGAAATGCTGTTCCTGATCAGGATAAGCCAAGCCAATTGAATGGTTGGGTTGGATTGAAATTGACCCGGATCACTCCTGAGCCCAGGATGCCCATCATAGCTTGCAATCAACTGCTTCAGACTTAACCCAGGCCTGAGTAAATCAGGCTGATTGCGGCAGACTCTTAAGCAACTCTTGCCTTTCACAAGAATGACCTTTCCGGATCAGCCATGGTTGATCCTATAATCTGCAGAATCAGCCAATCTGGATTGGATTGGCTGAAGCCAAGTCAACCCAATTCTGAAGGATATGGGCCAATCCCCAGCCAACTTCAGCCAAGATCATCTGGAATTGGCCAGGATTTGCCAATTCCAGGCTTAGATTGGTAAATCCAAATTGGTCTCACCGTATCAGCCTATCTGGTTAATCTATCCTAGCCTGCCCAAAATCAGCCAGGGTTGACTGATCTTGAGTTTGGACCCCAATCCTAGCCCAAAATATGCTGAGGTCACACATTCTAGCTGACTCGGATAAAGTTATGTCGGAGTCATATTCACTTTTCTTTGGCCAATCAAGGGTCCAATCCTATCCCAGCTTCCCCCATCAAATTAGGATATTCTTGGTCATATCATTTAGACAAAGAATGTGTCAATTGGCAAGTAAAAATTATCTTGCCACGGTTTTTTTATCACCTGACATTCAGCAGTAACAATGAAATAGAAAAACATATACAAATAAAAATAGGAGGCTAAAAAAGTGCAGAATTCAACTAAATACTTCAGTAAGTAATGATTCCTGCCTGATCTAATTTTCTTTGCATGGAATGGCCCATAAAACTTTTATTTCTTTCACATTTTGGAACATCATTTGAAAGACCAGTAGGCAGTGATTAGTTGGGAAATCATGCAGGACATCAAACCGGATATAAAAGCCCTGCTCCCTGCCTGGGCGCAAAACCCACTTGCCAATTCTTTAGATGCAGCCAGAAAGAAGATGTTCAACAAGTTTAGTAATGTGGTTCAACTGGATGTCTAGTGAGATGATGCTGAAACTATGAGCATGGGTTCAATTGCATGAAAAAATGGCATGTAAAGAGACAAAAAGAACATCCCTGTGGTACCCTTGTGGACGTGTTTCGACGACAGATTATGGCACTAATAAGACCCAACCTTGTTCAGATAATTTAGTTGAATTATGATGCAAGTAACTGCAACCATGGCAAAGATCCATGTCTGAAAATATCCTGCTTGGTTTATGCCCTCTATTGTGAGCTTAATGGCAATACCAATGGCCTTTATGCTCATAACCTGAAATTTCATTGGCACATACAAGTGCTTGTCAGAGTGGAGATGCACGGAATAAAGATAAAAAAAGCCCAGATAAGTTCTTACAGTCAACGATCCTATTATCGAACATATGCCGACATACACCATTATGTTCGTCTGCCCATACCGTGGTGAACAATGTAACATCAGTACCAAGGATACGGCAACTGCAGATGTCGCATACAAAAGAAATGCTGCAACAAGTACAGCAGAAAATCTTAAAAACCAGAAATTTTGAGGCAATTTATACAGGAAAAAAATCATAAACCTCAACCAGAAATACCGGGCTGGGTAGCCAAATTCCATATCTCATCAACCGAGCTCGGCGTCCTCTCCTGTGGGGCATGCAGCACAATCACTGTGGATCCAACGATGCACAGCACGCATCCTAATACACCCATTCTCTGGAGCTTTTCCTTCAGAATGAAGTGCGCCAGAACAGCGCTGCCGTTGCATTGCCATCAAGAGGCATTTCGAATAAGCCAACAAGCATGTAATCGGGTGGAAAAAAAAACCAAACAAACAAGATGCGACAGAGTAGGTTTTCCTTCGCCGCATAAATATATCACCTTACGATGATGCTCAGCGCACCGAGAGGAGTGACCAGCACAGCAGGCGCGAAGATATACGCCACAAAATTCGCAATCTCCCCCACAATCACTGGAGAAGACCCAAGGGAAAGAAAAAAAAATGTTTATTTTGCTCATCAAGCTCTCAATAAAACTGGAAAAAAAATCATAATTTTGAGCTTTTGCACTTACTTGTGATCATGCCCGCCCACCATAGAGGCTCCAGCAGATACCCATATCCTCCCACGGCTACAAAGCATAACAAAAAAGCTCCTCAGAACCAAACAACAGCAACGAAGAGTCCCCCCCACCGCAAGGCTCTTCCGAGAATAAAACGGACTCACCGGCACGTACGCCGAGCGAACCAGCGCGTCTGAGGCCCTTCTTCTTGATGATGAAGCTGGCGCCGATGAAGGCGCTGGAGGCGACGGCGAGGATGAAGCCCTTCAAATTGTTGGAGAACAGCGACGACTCGTGCGCCGCCGCAGCATCGCCGCTAGCCGCCATGCGTCGGAGGGGCGCCCGCACCTCATCTAGAAGCAGCTACCGACGAGGTGTGGCACCGAAAGAGTCCACGGGGAGGTCCGCCGAATCCCCTTCACCCAAGGAAACAGCAGAGCTATCAGAAAATAAAAACAGAACTGGCCTCTTGACCCCTAAATATCCGATCTTTGATCGAAGACGAACAAGAAAAATTCTTGATCTCCGGGGGGAGCGGGGACACGAGCTGAAGGAAAAAAAATTATTAAATTTTGCTCACCTGCCGGTCCGCGGAGGCGAGGAGGGAGGAAGACCGCTCGATCTTCTTCGCGGACGCCGGGAGCTCGGGCGGAAGGCGCTAAGTGTACGTACACATCTAATTGCTTGAAAGGGAAGCCGGCGTCGGGCCCGCGGTGCGGAGCAGGGCGCACCAGGGTCCTGTGTGCCCCAGTGCAAGTTATCTTTATATATATATATATTAAAATGAAAAAAAAATATGTTTATTTAAATTTGGCTTATTATTTATCTTGGAGTTCAAGTTGGAGCTCAGTTGAACTTGACCTGTTACCTAGTTGTGTTAATTCTGAGCTCAAACTTGAATAGCAACCCAAACAATATTTATGAAACTAAAGTTTGAGCTCATTCACAGAACTTGATCCGAGTTTAGGTTTAAATTTCTTTTTTTGTCTTATTTAAATTTATATATTTAATTTTGCATTGTATAATTATCAATACATATAATTTAATTTTTATTTATTTATTTATTTGAGTAACTGGTAAGTTTGTTTATTCAAATTTGACTCCTTAACAATTTGAACTTAATTCTTTTCGAGTTTGTTTGTTTGAGGTGACAAAATAAATTAATTAAGTCAATTTTGATCGTTCCCAATTTCAAATTAATTGTTCGAGTATATATGATTGTAGTGCAAAATTGGGCTCAATAAAAATTAGACTCACCTTATTATTATTATTATGTTAGATAAATCAACTTGTACAAAATTAATTTTGATTCATTAAATGAGTCAGATTTGAATAGATTTTTGCTCGACTTAATAAGTTTTTATGTAACTCGATTAAATATTTAATTATTTTTAAATATAAATAACACTAGTTATATATTATCACTTAAATATATAAAAAAAGTTAAAATGGAATTGGATTTAAATTTAAATCATCATCGTATTACTAGGCTCACCTCCCTCCTATATCTTCATAAATTAAAATAAAAACTATCTGGTCTTATTCAACCTAATTTCCCCCACATAGATATGCATTCCGGTACATGTATTGCTTTTTTACTTCTTGGGAAGTTATTTTCACACCAGAAAGAATTTTGAGCTGATCTGATCCAACCCATTAATGTACATAGTTTTATTTAGACTAAAAATGTTCATACATATATATATATATATAATAGTACCCGGATCTTACAAACAGCTACTCCTTTAAAGTATCTAAAAACATAAAAAAAAATGTCTCTAAAAAATTTGTATTTTAATTCTTCCGATTTTTCTTTTGAAATTAGCTTTAAGTTATATCAGGATTCTGTATAATCAGTTCAGTAGCTTATATTTAAAAACATTATAAAAGTCTCACATGATCAAAAAATATATATTAATACCCGAGAAACACTTAGAATAAACAATCTTATGAAATAATTATTATAGTACTTAATGGAAATGAGGTTTTTTATTCATCTGTTTTAAAAGCAGTTTGGGCTTGAAACCAAATCAGACCGAATTATCTGACTGCATTATGTTGATCCGGCTGACCCAAACGTTGTAACCCCGCATGATTTAATGGCGCATTAATATCATTGCCGAGTTCGTTTAATTAATATATGTTTTGGTCGTTGGAAAAAATAATTAACTGGAGTTTGTTGGTAACCTACTGTTTTAGTCCTTTTTTAACATATTTTTAAATTGAGACATTTTATAATCTACGCATTTACCCCCTTGCGTCTCGGCCATCTTTCTGTCAAGTGTGTAAAATATAAAGCTCTGTATCAGAGAAAATGCCAAAAATAACATTAAATTAAGACTTAGCTACATATTTATTCATACAACGTATACTCTTATGTGGTGTTGGGCCGCACCATAATTTGTTATGTATTTTCATCATAAAATTTATACAGTATTAAAATTTTTAATCTAATATTTTATCTTCTAGATTTGGTAATATCAAAATTAATATAATATGATTTTTATTACGGCAGGCATAAGGTACAGATGGATAATGGGGTGTTTGGTTGTATGATAATTGAGGTTTTTATTTTAATTTTTAAAAATTGTAAGAAAACTTGTTAAAAGAGGTGTTTGACAACCATGACAATTTTATGTTTTGAAAGTGATTTTCTTCTTAAACAAAAAAAGAGGGTCTCACCTCTTTCTTTTTTCTTGTGGTCCCCCACTTTATTTGGTCATGTGCAGTGGTTACTCTTTTTTGTAATCACATCCCTCCAAACATGATAATTTTATGTCATGAGTTGGTTCACTTTTTATTTTAATACAATTTTTTATCATGAAAGTGTACAAAAAATTATCTTGCAACCAAACACCCCGTAAGGGTTCTCTAATTTTCAGTTAAGCTTACGCGTATTCCATTCCAACAAAAAATTATATATATATATTTATTTATTTATTTGAGGAAGATTCCAACAAAAACTGATGCACTGATGGACGACCATTTAAATCTTTATTCATATTTACTTGAAACATTATATCTTAATCTGACGGTTGGTCTCGCTCTCGCCCTCGTGAGCCCGTTTCCGGAAGATCGGACGGCGGAGATGAACGGTACCGTGTGATCTCAATCTAAAAGATCAGACAGCGGAACATGGATCACGGAGGAGGTGGTCGTGCCAGCACCTTGGTCGTGCCGCGCCGGTCAACGCCGTCCAAGTTTGACATTCCGGAAGGCCGTGGGGCCCGGGCGAGTTCGTGGCCTCCCATCCCACCACTCTATCCGGCGGCCCGCCCCCCCTCCCCCTCCCCATTTATAGAAAACACCCCCCTCACATTTATAATTCGAGAACAAATTTATTTCTGGAGTAATCGGACACAGCAGCAGATAATAAGCTCGCTGTTTTGTGGGCACAGCAAACCGCGCAGTCAAGGACTGAGCTGGCGGCTTTTTATTGGTGGGGTTGATTGCGCCGGAACCTGGATAATTACATCATGCATCACGGCGCTCGTCAGACAGCGGGAACAACGGGCGTTCGTTTAAAATCCACCGTCCTGCAACCCCGAAGACCCTTTCAAGCGGCCACCATTTCCGCCACCTTCCCCTCCTCCACGGCTGCGCAGCGTCGCCTCTTCCTCCCCCCCCCTCCCCCACCGCCTCTTTCCCCTCCTCCGATCTCCGACGTATACACCTTCCATCAGAAAACTAGCCAGCTAGCTAGCTCCGGGAGGAAGGAGAAGCACTCCGGTCGATCTCTCCGAGGGCTGGGTCGCGGAGTGTGAGGAAGGAAGGAGGAGCAGATCAGGAGGCGGCGATGGAGAAGGGTCCTTACCCCCCTGAGAAGTCCGGCAGCTTCAGCTGCCGGGAAGAGAAGAGGCAGCCGGAGCCCGCACGCAACCTGTCCATGAGCGCCATCAGGACCGGTGCGTTCTTCTCCAGGGAGGAGAGAGAACGGCCCGAGAAGGTTGTGGAAGAGGAAGAGCCGGGGAAAGAGGGAGAACAGAACGAGAACAACGCAGCCGAAGAAGAAGAAGGGAGAAACATGGCCGCCCCGGACATCGCCACCATCATCGACGAGATCGACCTGTTCCTGGAGTCGCTCAAAGCTCCCGCAGAGGGAGCGGAGACCGCGGCGGAGACGCCCGGCGTTCCGGAAAGGGCGGTGGAGGCGCTGCTCCTGCTGGTAGAGATGGAGATCGCCAAGTACGACATTGGGGAGGATCGCTCGGTGCCGGCAAATCTGTCGCTGCAGGACCAGGAGGAGTTCTCGCTCCTCGACGCCGTCGACCGGATAGCCCGCCTGGCGGCGGCGTTGGGCGGCTTTTCCTCGGAGGCCGCCTTCCGCCCGGTCGTTGACCGCGTGGGATCGGTGCTTCAGCGAGCCATGGCTTTCCTGGAGGAGGAGTTCCGCCTGCTGCTGGAGGACAGCAGGGACTCCTGCAGGTGGGCGCCCCCGCCGCACGTGGCGGCGCACGAGAACGATCACAGCCCGCGCACTCCTACACCGGAGGCCAGCCACGGCGTCGCCGCCGCCCCCGCCGCCGGCGAGGAGGAATCGGCGGCGTCATTCCCGCCCGAGACCGTCGAGAGGCTGAGGAGGATCGCCGGCTCCATGCTATCCGCCGGCTACGAGACAGAGTGCTGCCAGGTAGGAAAAAAAACCATGTCCGTCAAAAAAAAGTTATTTGTTTTTTATATTTGTTGGGATTCATGGCGGCGCCGTCGTTGTCAACGACGCCTGCAACTCCGGCCGGCGGCAGGTGTTCAGCATCGCGCGGCGGAACGCCTTCGAGGCGGAGCTGTCGCGGCTGGGCCTGGAGCGCATCAGCATCGAGGACGTGCAGCGCATGCCGTGGGAGGCGCTGGAGGGCGAGGTCGCCACCTGGATCAAGGCCTTCCGCCGCTCCGCCTCCGTCTCCTTCTCGCGCGAGCGCGACCTCTGCTCCTCCGTGTTCGCCGCCTCCGGCCGCCCGGACGTCTCCGCCGCCCTCCTGTCGAACCTCGTCCGCGGCGTCGTCATCCACCTCCTCAACTTCGCCGAGGCCGTCGCCATCACCAAGCGCTCCGCCGAGAAGCTCTTCAAGTTCCTCGACATGTACGAGACCCTCCGGGACCTCGTCCCCCAGCTCGACTCCCTCTTCCCCGCCGCCGCCGCCGCCGCCCCCAACCCCGACGACGAGGAAGACGATCCCCGGGCCGGCATCCTTCCCTCCCCGCGGTCGGAGCTCAAGTCCGAGGTGTGCTCGGCGCGTTGCCGCCTGGGCGAGGCCGCCGTCGCCATCTTCTCCGACCTGGAGAGCTCCATCCGCAGCGACGCCGGGAAGACCCCCGTCCCCGGCGGCGCCGTTCATCCCCTCACCCGCTACATCATGAACTACCTCAAATACGCCTGCGAGTACAAGAACACCCTGGAGGAGGTATTCAAAGAGCACCAAAGGATGGAGGTCGCCTCCTCCTCGCACGACGAGGCCGACGAACACGCCGGCCATCCGGCCGCCGCTCACGGGAGCGACGCCGGCAGTAGTAGTTATTACAACGGCGGCCACCGCCAAGGCGACGGCGGGAGCGGCGGCGGCGGCAAGCACACGACGCCGTTCGCGGCGCAGCTGGTGAAAGTGATGGAGCTGCTGGACGCCAACCTCGAGTCCAAATCGAAGCTGTACAAAGACCCGCCGCTGAGCTCCATCTTCCTGATGAACAACGGCAGGTACATCGTGAAGAAGATAAAGGGGTCGGCGGAGATCCACAACCTGCTGGGGGACGCCTGGTGCCGGCGGCGGTCGTCGCACCTCCGGCAGTACCACAAGAACTACCAGAGGGAGACGTGGGGGAAGGTGCTGGGGTGCTTCAAGGACGAGGGCCTGCAGGTGAAAGGGAACGTGTCGAAGCCGGTGCTGAAGGAGAGGTTCAAGAGCTTCAACGCCATGGTGGAGGAGATCCACCGGACGCAGAGCTGCTGGGTGGTGAGCGACGGGCAGCTGCAGTCGGAGCTCCGGGTCTCCGTCTCCGCGGTGGTGGTGCCCGCCTACCGGTCCTTTCTCGGCCGGTTCCAGCAGTACCTGGACGCCGGCAGGCAGACGGAGAAGTACATCAAGTTCGGGCCTGAAGATTTGGAGGCCTACATCGACGACCTCTTCGACGGCAACGCCGCCGCCGCCGCCAGCCGGCGGCGAGCCTGAGCCGGCCGCGGCGGCGCAACGGCAGAACCGCGCCACCTGGACTCGCCGGTCCGTTGGCTTTCCTCACTTTCTTCTTCTTCTTCACCCTCAACTCTGCATAATCACATTTATACCCACCATCGTCGTTTCTGTCATTTTCAGGATTGTCCGGAGACAGCATTCTTGTAGCAGCTGAACCTCGGACGATTTTGATTAAGGATTTTTTTTTTCGCCGAGCTGTTGCTTTTTATTTATTTATTTATTTTTACCCCGATTTGCAGGTGAGTAGATCAGACTGAAAATTACCATACACGTCAAAATCAATGGAACCCCATTTTTTTCATATTCACATAATAATACACTTCGTGAATGTTCTCTGTCTCTGCGTAGAGCAATGTCGTTATAAATAGTTGACTTTTATTTATCGTTAGGTTTTGTCTGAGATCACAAATTTCTGAACACATCAATATCACTATTTATATAGACAAAATATATTTCACTCCTACGTACGTATAGCAACAAACTTGTGGTTTCTCGCCTTTTTTTTTGTTAAATACGATGTCTCTTCCTTTTATTATCATATCTCATGGGACATAATAACTTTGTCTATTGAGTTACTGGTATCAAATCTCTATATCCATATTATTTTTGATAATGGATAGCACCGTTTCCTAATATTATATTGAACTAGTATGTTGTAACCAAATATGCCATTAGATATATTTTAATATATAAATTTATCAAGAAATATATATATATATACAATTTATCTTGCAACCAAATACCCTGATAAAGTTGCACCCAGCTTGCGATTCGTCAGAACAAATTAGCTTGCTAACTTGCATATATATATATATATATTCGTGAATATCAGTCCAATCCAACCTAACTCGAGGTCCTCAAAGGGTTTGTTTGTTATATATATATATATTAAGTGATCCAAAAAATATATATATATTAACATCACTTATTCAAAATTAAGTTTTTAGATTTTAAAAGAAGAGTCTTTGTTTGTTTAAAATTCATAATATATAAACAAGACACAATTTGTTTACCCAAAAAAAAGATTAATTTGTATACATATATTCACGTGTGTCAATTTTGTCATGGAGTTGAAAATATCAACACCAAAAGTGACAGAGTATCATTTTTAATAATCCAGCTGGACCAAAAATAATAATTTTGTGACTTCTGTGTCACGGTTGTCTGCTGGCATGGCACGATGCTAGTGGTTTGTCGTGTATGGTGTCACACAGTGAGAGTGATAGGAGAAGACATCATGGAGTCGTCACTGATGACGTGGGCTCGCGGTGCATGCCCCGACTTCTTCTTCTTCTTCTTCTTCCTTGTCCATACGGTTCCGCCTCTCTCCTCCTCCATCTCCTGCTGTAGCATTTCCGATTCTCATCGGGCTGATCCGGTCCTCCAACGGAGGCAGCGGCGCTCGGGCACACCCCGGCCTCCAATGCGGCTACACCAACCGCTTCCGCCGCCGCACTGTTGTTCCCGCGGGTGACATTTCGCACTCGCTCTGTCTAAGCCTGTCTTGCCGTCGTTGCGATTGTTAGTTCTCTTCCATGGGGCTCGTGCCGCAGCAGTCGGACCTGTCGCTCGGGTTTCAGTCGCTCTCCGTGCCCCGCGGTCCCGTCGCAGACGATCCTGCCCCACTCCACACCGATTCCTACCTCACAGCTGGATCCCCGCCGGCAAGGTCCATCCCGCTGCAGTTGCTCGACCAGCATCGCGACGGCCCGAAGAAGTGCTCGTCCGTGGCCGTCTGCGAGGGTGAGGAATCCGGGGACGAGCTGAAGGAGGAGGAATTTAGTATTCTAGGGTACCCGTTGTGCCCGCGGAAGAGGAAGGAGGGTGAATCCTCGTCCTCGTGCTCGTCATCTTCTCTTTACCCGCATAAGAGGGCGCCCGTGGAGCCGGATCTCGAGACAAGGAGGTCTACCGTCCGCGCGTGGGGGAATCAGAGTCTCGCCGAGGCCGATTCCGAGATGTTTGAGATAATGGAGAAGGAGAAGCAGAGGCAGTTCAGGGGTATCGAGCTCGTCGCATCTGAGAACTTCGTTTGCTGCGCCGTTCTGGAGGCACTTGGTAGCCATCTAACTAACAAATACTCGGAAGGGCTGCCTGGTTCACGGTATTATATCGGGAATCAGTATATCGATCAGATTGAGCGCTTATGCTGGGAGCGGGCTTTGGCAGCATTCAGTCTCGACCCCGAGTGCTGGGGTGTTAATGTACAACCGTACTCCTGTACCTCTGCTAACTTATCGGTCTACACGGCTCTTCTACTTCCCAAGGATCGAATTATGGGTTTGGATTCACCTTCCGGTGGACATGTAAGTCATGGTTACTATACACCGAGTGGGAAGAAGGTCTCTGGGGCGTCGATCTTTTTTGAGAGCTTGTCATATAAGGTGAACCCACAAACTGGTTATATCGACTACGACAAGCTTGAGGAAAGGGCTGTGGATTATCGTCCAAAAATACTGATTTGTGGCGGGAGCACTTACCCTAGGGAATGGGATTATGCCCGCTTCAGGCAGATTTCAGACAAATGTGGAGCGGTATTGATGTGTGACATGGCTCATATTAGTGGTCTCGTTGCTGCGAAGGTAGTTAGAAATTCTGATTATAAAACATTACTGCACAGTCTGCACTGTAGACGGAATTTAGTTGCTTGTCAATGGATACAGCATTTATCTCGTTTTGCACAAAACATTAATGTTTTGCCTTTCCAAACAATATGAGCTAATGTTGTTCAAACTGTAATCTTCACATTGCTGAATGATTGAACCTTACTGTTTATTACCTTGAAAACTTATCACTGTTGGTACTTTTTGAACCCGCTATTAATTATCATCATTTAAGTATCAGGCATCATCTAAATTATGAGAGGTGCTCGCCTCAGGTGCTAATTTGCCTTGGCAATTCTCGCCTTGGCCGCCTCACCCGGATTTGGACCCGTCTGGACCTAGTAAGGGCCAGATCCGGTTACTTAAAATTCTCTTTTCTCCACCCCGAAATCTCCATGCTCAATGTTCCACCCTAAAGCCCTGACATCCTGATGCCCTAGGAGTGAGTTTTTTTTTGTAATGTTATTCAAAAGTTTTAATGTTATATATAATTATACATTATCAATATATTAAAAATTATACCTCATCTCAAGTGCCCGATGCAGGTGACGAAGCAACCCTCCTCTCGCCTCAGGTGCCTTGCGCCTTTGATAATGTAGGACAACATAGCAATGTGGATTTGTCGTATGAATAATGAGCACCTATCAGAAATTTTTGGTTCATAAACTAACATCACAGACACCATGTTTGATTAGACAAGACTATTGGTGGAGAAAATGAGTAATTTGGGATTGGTTCTCTTTCCAGCAACGCATATCCATTAGTCAATACCCAATAAATATAGCTTGGCAGTTGAGTTTATCTTCGTACTTGAGCATAATCATTGTATGGAAACACAAAATGTGATCGTCAGGATTAGCTCTGTTTCAGAAGCATACTCAATGATGTTTAGCTTGAAGCTTGAGAATTTTTCTACCTATCTGACCATGGTCATTGTAATGTTGGTTTCTGGAAGGTGTTTTATAATGGCTTTCCAATGATAAATGAGAAAGTACTGGTAATAGGGCGGAGGAAAATGAATTGTTGCCCACTTGGATTTGAAATAGGCCTTGAAGTCCCCCTGCTTTTCCTTGTCTATGACCTGTTTGAAACTGCTACCTACTCTTTCTTTGATTCTGATGAAAAAGTGATGGCTGTTTTATTTTAATTTACATATTTATATCCATAGTCATTTCTTATTGCTCTACACTCACTTTACCTCTGACATGATAGTATATTAGATATACCTTTTCTTGTCTTCATTTATATTTGCATCTTTCTCTGTTAGTGTTCACTCACCAAGCCTATTTGGGATGTATTCCATTCAACACCGAAGCGATAAAGGAGTCTATTTCATGGAGAAATAGGCGTGGCTGATAATCTAGATAGTCAGAATCTCGAGTTGTTCTGCAGTAGTTTTTTGTTATCTCTCATCATATTTCTCTTAAGGCTGTGTGCACTCTGATGTAGTAATGATGTCTGTTGGCTGTTCAGACATTTTGGTATTTTTGTTCCCTAGAATGAAAACTTTTATTTAAACGACGAGAAGTTCAAAATAAGAAAGGGAAAATTTTAATGTACAAAGAAGAACTTTTATGTAAAGCTGACAATTGTTGACCTGGGTTCTCATGTCATGATCTGTAGCATTAAATACATTCAAACTGCTTCATACGATGGCAAACCATGATTTGAGAGGAAAAGGAGAATATAGATGGTAAGGATTTTCAAAATTTTGTTTATATATGTGGCAAGATGAGTAAGCAAATTTTGTGAAAATGTGAAGTACATGAATTTAGTGATGTTATAGATGAATGGCTGGGCCAGACTCTACTACCCAGAAGCATTTGTCTTTCTATGTCGTGATACTTCATTTTTATTGCTTGAAAATTGGTTTTTATTCACCATGATTTGAAAAAATGGTACTATCCGGATTGGAATTGTCAATGCTTACCTGATTCTGCACTGGAAATAAGAAAAACGGAATACCAGTCAGGATCTGTTCAGAATCAGTCCAACTCCAACTTGAACTTAATCAGTTTGGAAAATGCCAATCGGGCAGATTCTGTTCAATTCCTATGGATTCAGAATGAAATTCTTTCATTAGTTTTAAAATGACAAGAGTCAGACATGGTTCTTGCCGCATATCACTTAGCCCTGTTCATATTTGGCACAAGAGCGCTCGATTAGTGAGTTATTACGCAGTCTTTCAAGCACTGGAGGAAAGTACACATAGGGTTGGGGAGATGGTTTGCAAGCTTCAAGAGGGATGGGCAACCATCTGCCAGGATGGTGGCAAACCCTCAGCAGCAGCCAGCCAGCAGTCATGAATAGGTAGACAGGAGAAAGGCAACACCAATTTCTGGAAAAACAGGGGAATATGGGTCTTTGCAGCCCAAAATCTGATTTGATGTTTTATTTGGCCTGTCTTTTTTTTCTAGTTTTGTTTTCTGACAATCTGTCTTGTTTAGTCTATTTTAATGTTTTTCCATGTCTTTAATTAATGCAATTGGGTGCTTTCTAATTTCAGCATCTCATTTTTTTTCTTGATGATGCTGATTTTTTTGATGAATCCTTTCGTTCTGCAGGAGTGCCTTAGTCCTTTTGATTATTGTGACATCGTCACCTCTACGACTCACAAAAGTCTTCGAGGTCCAAGAGGTGGCATAGTTTTCTATAGAAAAGGTAGAAAACAGAGAAAGGGGGGGATATCCCTGTGCCATACAGATGAAGGTGACCGTTATGATTTTGAGGAAAGAATAAATTTTGCTGTTTTCCCATCACTTCAAGGAGGACCTCACAATACTCACATTGCCGCGCTGGCAACAGCCTTGAAGCAAGTAGCAACTCCTGAGTTCAAAGCCTACATTCAACAGGTGAAAAGAAATGCCCAGGCTCTGGCATCTGCATTGCTGAGAAGAAAATGCAGATTGGTAACTGGGGGAACAGATAACCATCTTCTTCTCTGGGACCTAAGAAGTTTGGGCTTGACCGGTATTCTGCCTTCTGTCACTCTCTCCAGCCTTCCTTGTTAGGCTTAGAACCTTCTTTCTTTGTATGCGTGAAGATTATTTATGCTTTTTTATGTTTGTCCATCGTCAACTCGTGGTGGAATCAGCTTCGTCATACGGCTGACTGCTTGAGATCTTAAACCCTTATTGAAGTATTGCAAGTATTTATTAACTCAGAGGCATGAAATCTGTCAAACGATGGTATAAAACTATGAAAAGAGCATCTAAGCTTCATCCAAACAAGTGATTCAACTTTTAGATAACGAAAGCATCCATGGAATATCTAATTAGAAGTATTTGTCTAATAATCGCATTCATACAAATTTTGAGTTTCCCCTCGTAGACACAGCTAAGCTGTTCAACTTTTAAAAGGGACTTGATAAGGGTCTGTATGTGTTTATTGCATAGATAGTGTAGCCTGGGAAAAGGAAGGGGGAACAGAATGAGTCATTACAGTGTGCGTCCGATTTTTTTCCCATTACGTCCATGCAGAACTTCTAAATTTCTAATGTCACATTCTCTTCAGTGCCGTGATTGGGTGCAGCCTTCATGCCTATCATCTAAAGGGAATATCTTATCCATTTTATTTGGAATCTTATGCTTTTAATCTCATGGTATCGATCTTGACAGGAAAAAACTTCGAGAAGGTATGTGAGGCTTGCCACATTACTGTGAACAAGACTCCCATATTCGGCGAGCATGGTGCAATTTCACCTGGCGGAGTGAGGCTTGGTAGGTTTTTTTTTCCTTCTTTCTTTCTTCTTTTCCCTTGGCGTTTATCGTGGGGATCCAAGATTATTTCAATCTGATAATTTCGTTCTATGGTTCTATTCGCAGGTACCCCAGCCATGACAACCAGAGGCTGTTCAGAGGGTGATTTCGAGATGATTGCGGAGTTTCTTCTCAGGGCTGCTCAGATCGCCAGCAATGTTCAGAGGGAATATGGTAAGTTGCAGCAGGACTTCGTGAAGGGCCTCCAGAACAATCTGGATCTTGTTGATCTCCGGAATCGTGTTGAGGGCTTCTCTTCCCAGTTTGCGATGCCTGGATTTGACATATGAAATCAGATGTTCTTCCTCGCCTTCTGTATTTGCAGCATATTGTTCTATAAATCGATAATTCTGTCCTTGCGTTGTCCTGTATAGGGTAAAGTTATATGTACACCACCATAGGCGTTCTATAAGTTGCAATTAAACACCCTATATAGGGTAAAAGCTCAATCAAGAAAAATACGAAATTTGAAATCATTTTATTGACAGAGGCCTTTACCATTTGATTCTATGAACTTGTGAATGATGTGTGTTTAGATCCTACGGTTGTCGTGTTTAGATCCTACAATTTCACTCAAAACTGATGTTGACATTAAAACCCATTCTGTGATGCTTGGAATTCTTGAAAGAGAAGATAGCAATAGCATGTCTGGCTACGCCATAAAATATATTTTTGAACAAAAACATAAGCTTTTGTCAAAATAACCGAAGTGCTTGTCATTCGTGGCAAAATCATATTTCTGATATGAGATGTCTTTCTTTTTCTTTTTTTTTGTATTTTCTCACCTCTCTTGCCAAACGTGCTTTTCATTTTATAAAAAATATTGTTTTCTAACCAAACAGGACGGAGTTAGATTATTAGCTATCTTAAGTTTATTTGCAATATAATGTTTTATCACAAAAATATATATAAGGTAATGTATAATAGTGTACGATATTCTATTGATAGATGATACATAATAAAGAGTTAATAGAAAATCAGAGTTGAGAAGAAACACATGTAATATGATAAATTTAATAAATGTTGAATGAGAAAAAGATAAGATAGTTTGAATGGAGTAATATGATCTCAGTGCACTCTATTTTAATAGCTTAATTTAATTACAAAAATATAAAAATATTCATCATAGGATTAAAACGTGATGGATATATAGAGTAGAAACCGACTAGCTACAGGACTCTTGGTGATGATAATATTTCACTAAAGTTAAAAATAAAAAATTTGTTGCACAATTATAAACTATGTAATATCGTTTGATGGCGAGTGCCAGATAATAAAAAACATATATACTTTCAAGAAAAATAAAAATATTTTGTTTTATCTACAGCTAGGTTTATGAATTTAAGGGGACTGATAAGGTGCAAATAATGGCATCACCTATATCTATATCTCTAACAAAAATGATTATCTGCAAGGCATGCCGTAATTCATATATAAACCAAATTGCACAATCTGATATCCAATATTTTTAGATGGTTAGCAGGTAATCAGCTAATAACACAGAATGATTCTTAATTGAGGGGAAAAAATATATAATATTCCAAGCTTGGTTGCATTTCCATAGCCCATAAAATGAACTCATTCAGACAAAATCGATCTGTTTGATTTATCTGTTGAACTCCTTTCCAAAAAATAAAAAATAAAAATCAACTGTTGAACTGAATAGTGTGTGCTCCAGAACATGAAGGAATAACCTCTCTCTCTCTCTCTCTCTCTCTCTCCAACGATCTCTTTAAAGGAACAAATAGTGGAGATACAACTTTATTCTTGCACCGAAATTTAGTGCCGGCAGAACTTTATTCTTATCTGAAAATATAAGAAAAGAAAAATGGCATCAACACTTTAAGCATCTTTCTTCCTGTCCAAGACCTGATATAATTATATACATTATCTTACACCATGCCTTACAATATATCATTGGATGGAGACCAGAGACTTCAGGAGAAGAACCAGTTATTGGCCGGTGACGTACGCCAGAAATATGTTTAATCTAAAACAAAGTTTTTCTTTTATTTTTTTTTCAAACCATCGTCAGGAGAAGCTGACATACATATCATCATTGCATGTGGATCAATGAGTGCATACCTACCATAATAGGATACAAAAATATGTAAACAATTTATTTGTTTTGTGAGATATGATGATTGAAAAGAGTGAGAGAGGGCCAATGTATAACTATAAAAGGACCAATGTTGCCACTGAGGTGGTATTTGATTCGACTCAATAGAATATTTAAAATATTAATTTTATCTCTAATTTCTATTACGAAACATTATATCTTAGCTATTCATCTCTAAAAATTAAAAGATTACAATGAATCAAGTGATTTATGGAGAAGCTACTACTAAAGACCTGAATGTCCAGTAAGCATCCATTTGTTTGCTTGTAAAAGAGTTCTTCTGGGTCATGCTTGGGAGAAAACTAACTCATCAAGCTCTGTTACTTGGATATCAAGAAAAGAAAAAAAAAGTGAGTCAATGAAAAGCTAATGAGGTGTTTGGTTGTACATTAATTTTTTGTACATTTTCATGATAAAAAATTGTATTAAAATAAAATATCAACTAACCAATGACAAAAAATTATCCTGCTTGGAGGGATGTGATAACAAAAAAGAGTAACTACCGATATTTATGATCAAACAAAGTGGGAGACCACAAGATAAAAAAAGAGATGAGCCTCTTTTTTTTGAATAAGAAGAAAATTATTTTAAAAACATAAAATTATTATGGTTGTCAAACATAAATTTTAACAAATTTTATTTTAAAAATATAAAATTATAACAAAAATTTAAATTACCATACAACCAAACACCCCGTAAGCGGTTGGCTCCACAAAATTCAGAATTTTGGCATCACTTCTTCCCATCTGGATGCCGTTTTCACCTGGTTGCTGGATTTTGATAAGATGTATATTTTATTTTAATTTCTAGATGATAATCTAGCGAAGTTGGGTCTTATAAAATATTATACTGTATGATATTTTAGAATGATGAGAATGATAAATAGTAACTATAAAAGATAATTTAGTGAAAATAAAACACACAATTACCTAACATAATTTACAAAAAAGCCAAATGACGGAGGACATTTTTAGGAAAATACTTTTTGGATAACTAATTAACAAATTACATTTTCAAGTAAAATAGATTATGTGTAACCGGATGGCATCTTCTGTTTTGAATTTCCTTGAAAAATAAAGTTACTACGTACATTGAAAAATGTTTTACTTGGTTTTATTCTTACATGGATCTCATCAAACAGACCACATATATAGTTGGGTCCTTCAAGAATTAATTAGAAGGTGGTCTGATATTATTGACGCGAAAATCGCCCTTATGAGTCATTGGTCTGTTGTAGCCCTCTGACAGAAGAAAGAAAAGAAACCTTTATTTCCTATGGAATATGGTCGGAGTATATATATATATACATGCAATTTAATTAGGCTGCACGTACAGCCTCTCGCCTTATGATTCTTGCGGAATGTTGTAGCGGTAGGATGTGAAATATTTTAGTAATATCCTTATAAGCACACGCATCGTCATAAATTTATTAGGATATTTTAGTAATGATCATTCTTTTCTTAGGATTCGATTTTTTTTTTGGTAAATTCCACTCCTAGCTAGTGGAAGAAGAATATTGATCATAAATAGAGTGTTTGTTACAAGGCACCTTCATTGGATATCCCCAGACAAGTGAAGGTGGAGCTGAAAGCACTCCATCACTTCCACCCACATATGAGTTATATACATATATATATACGTATACAGCTGATCAGATAATATAAAATTAATGAAACTGTGGGCCCGAATGAGTGCTTAATATTTCAGTGGGAGCATTTTTCTCTTCGGATTGCGGATTGCTCGCGTTTTAGGTGATGCTTGCTAACTATATTTAGCAACTCTAGCTAATTGCAAGTAGAGCATGATATATATAGGTCGTACAAGTGTCCACTTGTGTCAATTTTAATCTTAACACTCTGTCATTAAATTGATGTATTTTTATTTTTGATACTCCAACCAAACATATCAATAGTATCACGAGTTTGGATCACCTCAGTTTTTCCGATGAAGAGGATTACCGCAATCCCCAATCAGGTGATATCACATGGTGTAATAGAGGATGTCATCAAGATGTACTTCGACGATGACGTGAAATGGCAGACAAGATCATCTCACATCATCTCAACTTTCACGTAACGATAACAGACTCACTACCAAGCCTCTAATGACTTGTTACCGAACCTCTGATGACTTGTTACCAAGACTCTAAAAATCTGCTACTGAAACTCTGATGACCCACTACCGAGACTCCGAAGATCTGTTACCAAAGCTTTAATACTACCATGACTCTGAAGTATCACTTCCCAAATCCTAATAACTTGCTATCATATCTCTATGAACTCACTACCGAGACTTCGAAGACTTGCTACCGACTTTCTACCGACTTGTTACCGAAATGAAATAATCCGCCATTTCGTGTCGCCGTTAAAACATACTCCGGTTTCATCCTCCGTTACACCACATGACGTTACTCTATTCGAGAATAGGAGAGTTCTCTCCACTGGAGAACTCAGGCAATCCAAACTCTAATATTACAAATCATGACAACTTTTTTTTCTTGGTCATGCACCTTTCTCTTCCTTTCCACATCCCTCTCCTGAGATTGCAATCTTCACACATGCTTTCATATTGAGGTTCAAAAATGATAATCTATAAACAACTAAATCTTATTGTGCATCGTCCATGTCCAACTATGCCTATATTATCCCAACAACGAAACAAAGAGAGGTTTTTTTTTTTTTTCATGACGATCGGAGGATCAGTGATGGTTAATTAACCTAGCTAGCTAAACCTGATCTGCAAATTATTCCCGATTATATATAGCATCTTAATTAATTAATCTGCAAGTGGGTAAGATGGAGATTAATTAGATCCAGACAAGCATCGATCTGGGTGCGTAGATCATATGCTCAAGATCCTGTGGTGATCGTCAGCAGCAAGCAAGTTCATGATGCGAACGATCGATCGGGAGCTGCTAATTCTTCCCACCTCCCTGTGTGGAGAGAACCGGATACCCATCTGCATGGAGGACAAGCTGCTTTGATGGAGTTCGATGTCCATATAATATCACTATCAGCTGTGGCATCTACTACGTACGTACGACCATGTATCTCTCTTCTCAGTAACTCAAGAAGATCGTAAGAACATGGGAAGATGAAAACACCAAGCAAAATCATCGATCTCTTTCCGGCCGGCATCGTCTGATCCTTACCTCTCTCTCTCTCTCTCTGTGTGTGTGTGTATATATATATATATATATATATGTTGATCAGATGATAACGACGGCGCGCGCGCGACAAATTAAGCTCGTCGGACCGCAAGAACAGAACCCGCTGGTCCTCTCGCTCTCGCCGCCGATGCTCCTGGGGGTATAAGAGAGAGAATCAAATCAAGCGCCGCCCGGGAGCCGGCGGAACGTCGACGTTAATCTGACCGGCGACCGCAGTTTCGATGCCAGGACGATGACATCACTCTTGAATCCGAATCATCTCAATTACACAGTAAAAGAAACATTCTCGATCCGTCACAATTTCACATCACTCGTTATTTAATTTTTATCGGACCCGTTGAATTATACCGATATCAACAACGATTCGATAAGATTCTAGAAACGGTTCGGTGAGACTTCGATAGCGTTCGTTAACGAGTTACGCCGTCGTCTTCGGTATTATTCAATGACGAGTTACGCCGATTCGGTAAGATTTCGTTAATATTCAGTAAAAGTTCGGTGACGATTAAGTAAGATTTCAGTGACGAATAATATTTCGATACCGTTCGATAACAATGAACCGACTAATTTGACGATGACCATTTAATTGACATGGAATTGTCACTTATTCCAATTGAGCACGGGAAGTATATATATATATACGGTGATATCGATCGGGGAGGATACACATATATATACACACACATGCATGAGAGCGTTATGGGTTGCATCTAGGGGTGGACACGGATCGGTTTAGTCCGGTCTGGATCATTTTTTTTTTAAATCGAACTAAATCGAATCATCCTCTCAAATCGAACCAAACCAACTGAATCAAAAATAAAAAAAATTTAAATTAATTATTTTTTCGAACCGAACTAAATCGAATCACCCTCTCGGACCAATTTTTTCCAAGCCGAACTAAATCAATTCGATTTGGTTCGGTTTAAATCAAAAATATTTAAATTAATTATTTTTTACATATATATACTATTTTTATGTTAAAAATAATAATAAAACGTTATTTTATTATAAAACTCTTAGAAATATTATTTTTATTAATATTATAATAAATTTTTTTGATTGAATCGATTTAAACGATTTGGTTTAATTCGATTTAAATCGATTCGAAGATTTTTCAAACCGAATCAAATTGAAAAGGAGTCCAAACTGAACCAAATGAGCTCGTTCGATTTAGTTTCTCGGTTTGAACCATTTTTTCCTCACCCCTAGTTGCGTTGCCGTCGCCGTCGCCGTCGCGGTTGCGGTCTCCGGCTCCGGCACCGGCACCATTTTAATCGGGACAGCGAATTCGCCGCCGGCCGGCCCGCAGCTCTCGTCAGAACGTTCTTCTTCCGTCACGACATGAATTAATCTCGTCGGTCGGTTGACGTTCGATTCAATTTATTGAAACGATTAAATAATCCTTCTACAAGAGTAGTGTTTGAAACCTTAGAAATTAGAATTAATTAATACTCCGTCAACCTTCATTATTATGATGATGTTACCGCGGACGTCTCTTTTTATTTTTATAAACATCATCTTAGGACCGAGCCGTAAAAACGTTGAAATTTTGATAGTTTTTATTTTGTAGGTCCAAGTTAGCCGTTGACTGAAAGATTATAGGGTGTTTGGTTACGTAATAATTTTAGATACACTTTCATAATAAAAAAATATATTAAAATAAAAAGTGAATCCACTCATGATATAAAATTATCATGTTTGGAGGGATGTGATTATAAAAAAGAGTAACTACCACACGTGACCAAACAAAGTGGGGGACCACAAGAAAAAAGAAAGAGGTGAGACCCTCTTTTTGTTTAAGAAGAAAATCACTTTTAAAATATAAAAATGTCATGGTTACCAAACACCTCTTTTAACAAGTTTTATTACAATTTTTAAAATTTAAAATAAAAACCTTTATTATCATGCAACCAAACACCCCCATTAACGTGTTATATATATATAGAGAGAGAGACAACCGCAGTGTGGACCATTAAAAAGTTATTAAATAGTCTATTTAACTCTCTCTCTCCCTCTGACTTAAGAGTCAAATATCTTAACCCACCAATAAATTCACTGAGAGGTGGCTTAATATCTTAATTAAATATCTAATTACACCTTCTATATATATATATATCTTAATTGATCCCTTGAAATAAAGTCGTATAATTAATTTAACTTTTTACTTTTCATAATAATCTATTTATAAGGGACAGTAATAACATATACGATTCTTAATCGAATTAAGTAGTTGATTCTATCACAAATCAAGAGGTTGGTCCGTCTCAAATCAAACCGAAACAAATACCACCTGAATTGAAATAATAATTCTCTCACTGATCTTTGCATTCCCCTGACACTGGCATATCCCCCCTTCTTCATTGTGCATGGATATCTCTCTCCCTTTCTCTCTCATATCCTACGAACTCTATTCCACCAAACAAACATAAGTACGGGTTCCCGACGAAATCCATGTATATGATGCTTCGTGATCCCTATGTGTGCCCCCACACTCCACATATGATGCATTAATGTGAGGACTTCACAGACCAGCTGGTACTTCAAGCATACTCTCTATATATAATAACCATATGCATGTGTTGCCCTAACGGGGGTGTTTGGTTGCATGATAATGGAGATTTTTGTTTTAATTTTTAAAAATTATAAGAAAATTTGTTAAAAGAGGTGTTTGGTAACCATGACAATTTTATATTTTAAAAATGATTTTCTTCTTAAACAAAAAAAGAGGATCTCACCTCTTTCTTTTTTCTTGTGGTCCCCCACTTTATTTGGTCATGTGTGGTGGTTACTCTTTTTTGTAATCACATCCCTCCAAACATGGTAATTTTATGTCATGAGTTGCTTCACTTTTTATTTTAAAATAATTTTTTATCATGAAAGTGTACAAAAATTATCATGCAACCAAACACCCCATAAGCATGCAACGGCATGTACCAGCTGATGGCACTTAGAAAATAAAAAAAAGGAGAGCTACACGAGGATTTTGGCTCCATTTGATCTTTTGACCATATAGAAAAAGCCGTGTTAACCAGGAAAACATATTGCCTATATCAGATATGTATAAAATATATATATATATATTGGTACGTGTGTGTATATATATATGTGTGTGTATGGGTGCCCTTGAGAAAGATTTCAACAAATCCCTTGCATAATGTCTTAAATATTAGGATCCTTGCGGTGATTTATGTTACCAAGATTTGTTTAAGCCTTTCGTGAATACACTTCTATCGGAGAAGTAATTTATCAATACAAAATCCAAAAAAAAAAAGTGTCCAGAAGAAAAGCGTGCGTAAAGAAAAACATAAAAATGCTCAACTTTGGACATCCTCGTACACGCGCGCGCATATGAATATATATAAATTTTTATGTGTTTTTTTTGGTCATTCGCGGATATTCTTTGTCTCGTCAAACAATTCGCGAGCCCGGTCAACGTTCGCATCCCAGCAGATCACGGACACGGTTCGGCGGCGCAGACGTCGCCATTCCGGCGGCGCCGGCGGCGGGTCCTACGCACTCCGCCGTCGCGGGCCGATCACGGACGGCGGAGAGCGGGACGTCAACCCCCCCGTCTCCGCCGCCCCCAATACGCGCGCGCGCGCGCTCTCTCTCTCTCTCTGTCCACCTTTTTACTCCGGCCGACGGAACGGCCCTCGTCTCCCATGGCGGCTTCCCAGCCGCACACTTCAATGCCGCCCGTTACGGCGTCCCCGCCTCCCCCATAAAAGGGCTTAAACCTCCCCCCCTTCAAGACGCGGCTCCTTTCCGCCCGCCCTCTCTTAAACCCCCGCTTCCGTAATCTCCGACGCCCCCATCCCCATTCATCTCTTCTCTCCCTCTCTCTCTCTCTTCTTCTCTGTCTCTGCGTCTGACGTGACTTCTGCATCAAAGGAAGTGACCCACTTGTGCGTGCGCAGCGCCGATAGATTGATTTCTCCGGCCGGCCGGCCGCCGCCTCGATCTTGTTAGGTTGGGGGTCGAAATGGCCGACGAAGAAGCCGCGCAGGTCCGGGCACCGGCCGCCGCGCTATCTTCTTCTTCTGCGGCGGCGGTGGTGGAGGAGCTGAAGGAGCTGTGGGGGATGGCTGCGCCCATCACGGCGATGAACGCCGTCGTGTACGTGCGGGCGATGGTGTCGGTGCTCTGCCTGGGGCGGCTGGGGAGCCTGGAGCTCGCCGGGGGCGCGCTCTCCATCGGCTTCACCAACATCACCGGCTACTCCGTGCTCTTCGGGCTGGCCTCGGGGCTGGAGCCGCTATGCAGCCAGGCGTACGGGTCCAGGAACTGGGAGCTCATCTCCCTCTCCTTCCAGCGGACCATCCTGCTCCTGCTCGCCGCCGCCGTGCCCATCTCCCTGCTCTGGCTCAACCTGGGTCCGATCATGGCCTCCCTCCTCCGCCAGGACCCCGACATCACCCGCGTCGCCGCCGCTTACTGCCTCTACTCCCTCCCCGACCTCCTCACCAACGCCTTCCTCCAGCCCCTGCGCGTCTACCTCCGGTCGCAGGGCATAACCAAGCCCATGATGTACTCCTCCGCCCTCGCCGTCGTCCTCCACGTCCCCCTCAACATCCTCCTCGTCTTCGTCCTCCGCATGGGCGTCCCCGGCGTGGCCGTCTCCGCCGTCCTCACCAACCTCAACATGGCCCTCTTCCTCCTCGCCTACCTCTACTTCTCCGGCGCCTGCAAGCTCACCTGGGGGGGCTGGTCCCCCGCCGCCGCCGCCGCCACGGGCCTCGCCCCTCTGCTCCGCCTCGCCCTTCCCAGCTGCTTCGGCATCTGCCTCGAGTGGTGGTGGTACGAGATCCTCACCATCCTCGCCGGCTACCTGCCCGACCCCAAGATCGCCGTCGCCGCCACTTCCATCCTCATCCAGACCACCAGCTTGATGTACACCGTCCCGATGGGGCTCGCCGCCTGCGTTTCGACCCGGGTAAGCTTCGCGCTCGCGCCTCTCTCCTTCCGCCGCCGCTAGCTTCCCCCCATGCAAAGATCCGATTTTTTTTTCCGCGGCGGGGGAGAACCCGGCCACGACGGAGCACCACCGGCCTGCCGCCGCTTTACTATACCAATTCGGTAAACATGTTGCTCGCCGTCCCCGCCGCTCCGGAGTGCAGCAGCAGAGGCGGCATCTGCCATGAGAGGAATTGTCCATGAAGGACAAGAAAAGAAAAAGAACCGTCCTCCCTGCAACCGCCTGTGGTACACAGCGCCGCGCACCACTGCCCCCCTCCCCTCTTACAGGGCACGCCGGAAAGCTCCGAGCTTTCTCGATAAAGCCCAGCTCCACGATGTTGATCTCCAGGCCCAATTACTTCTTGCCACGTGGACGACGAAGTCAAGGTCAAAGTGGCTGCTCTTCTTCGTGCACGGCCCGGCCCCGGAGAAAGAGAGATATTGATGCGCCGCCTCCTCTCGCCGGCGGAAGGTGATGCTGCTGCTCCTCGTGTGTGATGTGGAGATCGATTTTCTTTTATGCAGGTGGGCAACGAGCTGGGCGCCGGGAAGCCGGGGAAGGCGAGGCTGGCGGCGCTGGTGGCGCTGGGCTGCGCCTTCGTGATCGGGGCGGCGAACGTCTTCTGGACCTCCATCTTCCGTACCCGCTGGACGGCGCTTTTCACCCGGGACGCCGACGTGGTGGGGCTGGCGGCGGCCGTGATGCCCGTCGTCGGCCTCTGCGAGCTCGGCAACTGCCCGCAGACCACCGGGTGCGGCGTCCTGCGGGGCACCGCCCGCCCCGCCACCGGCGCCCGCATCAACCTCATCTCGTTCTACCTGCTGGGCACCCCCGTGGCCGTGGGCCTGGCCTTCTGGCTCGGCGGCGGCTTCTCCGGGCTGTGGTTCGGGCTGCTGGCGGCGCAGGCCGCCTGCGCCGCCTCCGTGCTCACCGTCGTGCTGCTGCGCACGGACTGGGAATTGGAGGCCCTGCGCGCCAAGAAGCTGACCCACGTCGAGATGTCGGGCGCCGCCGTCGCCGTCCCCGCCGAAGGAGACGAGGAAGAGAAAAGGAGCTTCTTCTCCGACGGCGCCGCCGGCATTCTGCTTCCCGGGGCCGCGCAACCATGAACAGCTATTATTAATCAATCCGAAGGAGGTAGAAGACGGCAACACTCTGTAACGCCGGCAGGCTCTCGACCGACCAAGAGCCAGCGTGCAGTTTTGGCTTCGCCGCCGTGCGTGGCCGGAGAGGGCGGCCCCGCCGCCTGTTTTTGTCGCGTTGCTGCTCTCTGCTAAGTCTCTGTTGTAGACCTTATCCTGTATATCCCGTTGTCCGAGACCCCCGCGGCGACGGGACAAAGTCCTCTGTTTTGATGGGATCTTACCGTCTTGTCGCCGCCTGCTTGAAAAGCTGTCGCCGCCGTCTCCGTCCTCCCGCTCGCGAACCGTCGCCATCGCCGCCGCAACGGGGCTCTCTTCGGAACACGCGGCTTCTCCCGTATTCGAGTTTTATATATATATATATATATAGAGTCTGGGCGTCGAATTGGTCTCTTTGACGTCGTAGGGGTTAACAGGCGGGGGCGGCCTGTGACGGCGGGGGAACCGAAGACCGGACGGCGACGGCTGCCCGCCGGCGAGGAAGCAGACGAGGCCAGAGAAGTGCCATTGTTCCGAGGGTGACGGCTGAGCTTCGGTGGAGGCGGTCGGCCCGGCCGGCGTCCTCGCCGCGCAGCACGGCGGCCGAAGTACGACCCAGGTGCTTCGTGATGCCACTTTTTCTTTTGAGAAACATTGTTTCACTACTTTTTAAAAAACATACGTCACAACGCAACGACAAGAGTAAAGACGAACCGAAATTAATTAGGATTTGTTGTTAAAAAATGGAGAGAATGTCAGGAAGAGACGGAGACTCGGCGAGGGAGAGAGCCTGGGGGGGCGCTGGACAACGACGGCGAGGATGCTAGAGGGTTTTCCGGAGAAGGGGATGATCACTAGAAATGAGAAGGCTGGGTGAGGGAGGGAGCTGGCGGCGTAGGACAACGACGAGGACTTCGGAGAGGATGTTGGAGCGTCTTCCGGAAAAGAGGACTGTTGGAACAACTGAGAGGGGGGGGTGCCTTGGAGCAACAACTGACCGCGAGGTGATGATGTAGGTGCCCAGGATGCCAATGACAGCCGCCAAAGACCCGTGAAGGGGGCCGCTAAGATCGACGAAGCTTTCCACCGATGGGATCGATGAGGGTTCCGTTGCCGGAGCCGTCTTCTACCCCCCCTGCTTGCTTGCTGTGGTTCTTCTTCAAAATGTCAGAGCAATTAGTAAGACAAAGTGTACAGATGGTTGGGAATTAAAGTCTTGAAATTCTCAAAGTGTTTAACGTCTGTAAAGAGATTGGATGATCACACCATATTGGTATGAATATCATCTAAACTAACAATCTCTAAGACAAAAAGTGGCTACAGAGACGAGTAGAGAAGGCAATGTGACATCTAAAGAAGACACGATCGAATTCTATATCGGATAATATTATAATTAATTTTAAGGCAAATAATATACTTAGATTGAATTTATCATTCTTCAAAGTTCTACGGAGTCCTGGTATTATATTGTTGTCTTCGATGAATATAACACTAGCTTCTTTTTATTTTCATTTGCAACTTAATTCAATTATCTTTCTCATGGTAAAGAAGTTCCGACTTTTTACTGATAAATTTAACTTTTTTTCTGATAGTTTTGAGACCTGCTTGAGTATTTAATTTCGAATGTTTCGTGTAGTGAAAAGTTAGTGATACTAAAAATATATGTTTATATTGTCTTTGCATATATTTATATTCCCTTTTCATTTAAGTTAATCTCTTTATTGATCTAGATAAACATATTTAAATTGAATTAAATTAAGAATCTAAATTTTTAAAGTTGATACTAACTAGTCTAAATTAAAGTTGGTGCAATTGTTTTATGCTAAAGTTTCCAAGACATTTACATATGTATAAACAATAAACTTTATATTATCTAATATTATATAGATGTTTGACTGATTATCTAAACAAGTTACAAATTGATATTTAATGTCTTCATTAAGAGCTAAATTTGATCCGTTTGAATTTTTATTAATTAGACCTATCAACTAGTTTAATTAGATACTTACCTATGTTATCCTTTCATATTCGTTAATCTGACTCAATGGATAGTAAATAGTAATTTGCGGATACATCTGTTTACGTGGATATGCATTCTGCTTATAGGGTAAGTGTCATTATTGTTTTATATATTTTTGTGTTTAAAATTGAATCAAAATAAAATTAAAAATATCAAAGACGTAAATAAAATAGTTATGTTCGGAAAGAAGTGATCAAAGAATCATGTATAAGTGAAAAAAGATCAGAGATCACAAAAAAAGAAAGACATTTACCATTTTGTTTAATTTTTTTAAATGTAAAATTATAATGGTTGTCAAACCTTTTGTGACAAATTTTGCTATAAAAATAATTTTTTGTGACAACAATTCAACTTAATCTGACGTACAATCAGACATCCCATTATTATCTACATATGTCACAATATATTCAGCCCACCGTTTTGGTAAGAACAGCGAAATTGATATGATATTTATTTTGATATCGGTCATATATATATATATATATATATATATTCGACTCCACGGGGCCTCCACGGGGCCTCCTTACATATATCTAATGTGATACGTACGCCAACATGACATTTTATTTCTAGAAGGGCCTAAAATTAGGGGCGTCAGTGGGTCGGGCTGACCCGTGGGCCCTCGGGCCGGGCCAGCCTTTGGATTAATTTTCGGGCTACAAAAACTGGCCCGCGGGCCTAACATGGTTATCGCTCAGGCTCACAGTGAAGCCCGATGGCCTGTTGAAATCATTTGACTGCAATAAATGAAAAGGTAAAAAATATATGAGACATGATTTGTTGGATATTTTGTTGTTTGGTGACTTTTTGGAGTGAAACTTTTAGTATTTCATATCCTGTCGTAGACAATTTTGATTAATATATTTAGTATTATGAAATTATATAAAAATAAATTTAAAATATCAAATTTATGATATATTTATTTTTCTTACGTTAGTATATTTATGTAAAGAGTTGACAAATTTTAATTTTGATTCTCATTAAACTTTTTTCCTTCGGAATGACAGAGCGTTTGATTACGATTAAATAAAATATATAATTTTATTTTAACTTTTATTTAGACAAACAAAATAGGATAGTTTTTGAAATATTCATTACATATTATATATATGTTAAATTATACGTAAAAAATATACATAGTTAATCTAATAAATTTAGAATTTTATTTCTTTTTATTTTCTCATTCCATATGTCATAAATTTCATGATTTGTCTATTTTTATTTTCTTATTATATTTATTTTTTATACTTATATTATATTTTATTTTAAATTTAAAAATAAAAACAAAATTTTCTAATTTTGTTTCTGATTTATTAATAGATCACGTAGTTATTGATTTTTATCTAAATCAAATCAATATTTATATCTCTAGTCACTCAGTTGTTGTAATAATTAAATAATTTAATTAATTTGACATTTTTTTAGTTGATATTATTTTTTATCACAAATACAGAGATCACCATTAATAAGACACATCATTGGTAAGATCATAGAAGTTATTAAAAATTTTTGGTTTGATGTTTAAAAAATTAAGAAAATATAAAATACATCTTATAATATGTTAACAGGAACGGGCCGGGCCGGGCCAAACTTATATTTTTTTTGGGTCGGGCCGAAATGTAATACGGGCCGGGCCGGGCCGGCCCATTATATATTGGAGCGGACTTTGTTGGGCCGGCTGCGGGCCGGGCCCGGCCCGGCCCATTGACACCCCTACCTAAAATGTGAGTTGAAAAAAAGTAGAATAGGTGGGTATTAAAAGTTTACCGAGTAAGACCTGAATTCGGTTCCATTACAATGAAAACCTTTCCCTCAAAAAAAATAAAAAACCATCAAAACATAGAGCTTCCGCCCAGATTAATACTACATATTTCAATTATTTTTATTCAAATATAATAAAAAATTCTAACATGTTGCTCCTAAATCAATACATGTATATATATATATTTGTTCTACTCAAACTCAGCTCATTAACTCTTCAAACTTACTTACTCCTGCTCGCGCTGTGCAGTCATCTCGTCAGTCAAAAAAACTCTTCAAACTTACTCCTGCTCACGGAGCGCAGAGGTTGTGAGTTCGAACCACCGTACGAGCGAATGTTAACCGCTCGAACCTGTCCAGCTGTGACAGACAGCAGGTTACCCTCGGAGAGCCACTCGATCGCACGCAGGGATGCGCACTCTCTGACCACTACTAGGCCATGATGATCAAAAACAAACTCTTCGAACTTACTCCTTTAATGCGATTGTTTTGAATATATAATAAGATGATTTATTGAAGCGGTGCAGTGCACGCCGAGGTGCACAGAGAATCCGATCCCAACAGGAACCTGGACGGACGGACGGGCAGGGCTGCTGCTCCGACGGCGGCAAGGGAAGAATCGTTCCTGCCTTGCCGTAGACAACTCTCCGGCCGCACAAAAAGACGCCAACTTTCCCCCCGCCGCCGCCGCAGAAGAGCGAGAGCTACTCTCCTCCTGCTGCTGGTGCTGCCGGCTTCCGACCGGGGGGTCCCGTCTCTGTTTCTTGAACGCACGGGGTGTCCAGAGGGTGCGATGACAAGGGGGGTGAGACTGGTACCGACACTTGGGTGCAGAAAACAGTCGCACAACAAGGTTCGGTCTGGATATTGCGAAATTCTACGGAGAAGATACAAGTCTTGATCTTCATGATCAAGCAACTCATTGTGGTTACTGACGAGTTTGAGAAGAGACGCCCGATGGATAAGACATGCGCCATGGCATCCATGAACTTCGAGATATACTCTGGACTAATTGCAGCTGTCGTCGACCGAAGTGCCGAATATAGTCGATCAAGTTTTCTTCGACAGGAAAACTTACATAAACGAGCTTCCCAAAAAAAATTGCAGATAGCAAAAGTTGTTGTTTTTTATTTTATTTTTCGGTCTCGCGTACCGGCTGGTGGGGGTCCTTGAGCTCGTATCCCAGGGGGCAAGATCACTTCTTTAGCTGCCAGAATAAAACCATATCGTAAAAATAAATATGTGGGCACAGATTAAGGAAAGGAAAGCTATATCGTCAGGGGGTGGGGGTAAAATCATTCATAGCCCGGGACCGACCTGTGTCTACGTCTCTTAGAACCGTCTTCGAGATAAGACTCCCAATTCCTATGGTCCAGGGGGGAGAGATCATCGAGCTCTGAGATTGCAAGCAAGTATTGTGTCAGCTTCACCAGCTCGTTGTCACTGCTTCTGTTCAAGTGAGCTTTCCTGAACGGCCTGATTGTGAGTCCATTTTGAGGGTTCATGACGAAATTTCTCTTCAGGTCATCGAACATGATCGAATTCCTCGAGTTGTAGAACTGCCAGTTGAATGCCGTTCAGAAAACGTCGGCAGAAAGCGGCTAATATAGAAGAAAAGAAGGGCAAAGTGAAGTGAATAACAGAACCTCTGGAAGTTGAGCCCAAATAAGACCAAGGGGCTTGCAGTCAAAAGTCCCATGTGCATCGGACTGTACGGTGATCATGGCCATATGATCAAGAAGGGATGTGATTTTATAGTTAGGATTGTTCAAAACCCCAAGCTGTCCCATTTTCAACTCAACCCACTTCATGCTGCAGATCGCAACAAAATAAATTTGACAACCAACCAAAACCCGATCAGAAAAGCTTCACGACATAAACCATGAGTTTGCAACGTTAAAAAGTTTTCTTTTTCACCAACAATGAAGACAAGATTACCTCGTAGCAGACCAGATGACTATATCATACTCTGCGTAAGCAGAGGATAAAAACTCGTGGAGATCTGCACAGGGTCATGAGCATTACAGTTGATAGAAAAATAAAAAACCATCACTTGAACTTAAGATACTCACATGGGCGCATGAGTTCAGTAGGATTCTCAGCTGGAGATCTATGGTCGAATAGGGTGTAGTCAATGTCCAAAACAAGTAATTTTTTGCCTTGGCGACATGGATTAAGAAGCTTGATCTAATCAAAGAAGGAAAAGAAAAAAAAACATATTGGTGCGTTAAGTTTACAGGAGGAACAGACATTTACTATTTATTTAGTGCAGAGATAATGTCAATACACTAGAAAAGACACAAATGGCAATCATAACAGGTGCCAGCATCGAGCAAGCCCTGTTCAATTCTGATACAAATGGAATAGCCAGAGAAAAAAGAATTCATCTAAAATGCTAACAGTTTTAAAAACTGATAAAATTGTAGAATAAGATAGTTAAAATTGGAAAAAAATCCAAGAATGAAAAAAAAACAATATTAAAAAATTGATAAAGAGAAGAATGCATCACATATATATCCAAACTTAGGGCTCCCAGTTCCCGCGTATCAAGCAGTACCTCCGCCCCCAAATGGAGAGAAGCTCCCTCCCCATGACTAGCTTCCCTAGCTCCCAAACCCTCGAGCTCTCTGGGCAAGAAACGACAACCTTATGAGGTGTTTGGTTGCATGATAATGGGACTTTTATTTTAATTTTTAAAAATTGTAGTAAAAGTGCATTTTAAAAGTGTTTGGCATGTCCTTTCCACGTTCCCCACGTGATACAAAAAAAAAGTGACATTGACCGCTTTAAGTGCACAGCCCCAGCCCCCAGTGGACAAGCCCAGCCCACATCCTCCATGTGCCCACGTGCACAGCCCCACCAAACACTTTACCATCATTTCTAAAATTGATAATGTTTTTTGCCAAACATTATGTTTTTATAGTTTCTAATTTTAAAATTTGTCATGTTCCTATGTGTGATATCATTTTTTATCATCAAATCATATGAAAAAATAAAATGCAATCAAACACCCCATTAGGTCTTGCCCTGCACCTGGCGAGCAGTCCCCTCCCATTCCCATTGTAGAGAAGCAAGGGCAGACAAGAAGGGAGAAGGGTGACCGCAGGTTAATGAGTTAATAAAAAAAATCAAGCGAAACATTAACATCCCTATTTAACTGATGGAGTTCCTATGAGACAGAAAACACCAAAAAAGAAGTTAAAAGGTGTTAACAAAAGAGACTAAAATAATTCATACAACACTATAAACATTGGAAAAGGTTTCTGCAATACTAACTCATTTGTTGGAAACTTCTACACTTTTAAGGATGGAAACAAAAAAAAACTAAATAAGTTAGAAATACAAAGAAATATAAGCATTAAGCTAAACAAAACTAAATCAGAGTATGTTTTTAAAAATAAGATGCTAAAAAAAGAGTTTGCTTAGATGCATTGGTGTTACACCATGAGAAAAACCTATCCTAAATATCTTTTTTCACTCATCCTTTACTAATCATAGGATTACACAGATAGTTATAGATGAAACGGGCCCTAAGACTCCCACCCGGCTATAAGATCCAGTTGAAGTAAAGAAAATTTACCTCTGGGTAACAAGTTGCACAGCAATGCATGGTAGTTAGTATTAGATGACAAGAAGAAACCAAGGCTTCCAAATGGTTTTCGTAAAATAGAATGTTAATTATAGATTTGTGGAAGGTATGGTGAGTAAATAAAAAAAGAAGAGTAAGTGGCAATTGATACAAAAAAAACTGAGAGGAGAGATTAAAATGTTTTAGATATATCAAATGTAGACATAGGGAGGTTCAAGTTAAAAAAGTGAATAATATTTTCTATGCTACAGTGTATTAGAGGAGTGGTAAGAGAAAGTACCAATTGATGAAAAACTGAGAGAAGAGAATTAAAATGGTTTAGACATATCAAATGTAGGTCTAAAGAGATTAAAGTTAGAAAAGTGGATCATATTAGGATAGTGAAAAAAAGAAGAAGAAAGCATATGTTAGACCTGGGTTAACTTGGAGGTGAGTTATGAAAGGTGTGAGGCAAGCAAGGTGCCTAAGGGTATCCTTGCCTCAACTACCTAAAGCTATTGTCCAAACTAATGAGTAAATCCATGTTTCTTGTTGAGATTAACAGTTTACGTATTTAGGGCCCAATTTGGTAACAGTATTACACACGCCTATCACTATTAGTCTTGAAATTGATATAGATATAAATCATGAAAAGGTGTCTGGCCAACAATATCAATTTTGAAACTCATGTAAAAACAAAGCATATTATGTAATACAAGTGTCCATCTGTATGAACTATGAACCTCAGCACTTAGGAGCACAGTGTAGAATGGAGAATGTAAAGGATTTAACAATTTCTGAAAAAGGTAACTCAGTATCATTCAAAATAAAGACAAATCCATAGTCGGACATAGTTATCCAAGGCGTGAGGCGCCCGAGGCGAAGGACCTAGCGCCTCGCCTCAGGCGCCTGAGGCGGGCACCTGAGGCGTTTTATATTATTTAATTATTTTAATTTAAAATATACATATATCTAACATAAATAGTTGAAATAAATCTAAAAAAATACTTATAATATTGAAATACATGCATCATTTTAATAACTACATATTGTAGCCATCAATAAATAATGTTATAACAATAAAAAAGGCCAATAACAAACATAACATCATGACAACTAACAAGAGTATAGTACAAATCAAGCATAACATAACATAACAACTTAATAAGAGTAGAAATCAACAAGAAAAGAAAACAAATATTATAATTAAATTAAGAAATGGATCATGTTTGACCAGATTTGTTTGACTTGGGCGGGCGAGGCGTTTTGAGGTGAGGCGAGGCGTTTTGCCAGCGCCTCAACAGCCTCAACCGCCTAGGCGGTTGAGGCGAGCGCCGCTAATAACTATGAGTCGGACACAAATAATTTGAAATAAAGGCTTAGAGTTATGTTCAATTATAATTAATGTAGTCACTGCAGAAAACGTAACACAACCATTATAAACAACAAACTTCTTTTTACCCTAGTTAGATGAATGTAAAAAATCACTATGACACTATCCTTCCATCATGGCAAAAGTTATAAAAATTTAAACCATAACTAGAATAAAATATAATGAATTTAATAACCATTGTTCATTTATTTTATTTTTAAATAAAAACATAAATTTTCAGATTTGCCTACAGTCCCCCTATATTGAGTTGCATTGGGCCTCAATCAGTAGAAAGAGGCCAGAATCAGCTACGTAGGGCTTGGGTTCATCTATGCTTGGACCAATTTCACTGATAAATGTTTTTATATGTACTTGAATTTCACTAACTCAAACCCCAAAGTCATGGTCAAGTATTTATATGTGTTTTACAAAGTTTTTATATGAATAATAACAAAAAGGGATGGATTATTGGAAAGAGATCCATTCACTCTTTCCGTTCTTCAGAACCAAAAAAAACAACTCACTGCATTTCTGGAAAACCTAAAAGCACAAGGCATTTGACATATCTTTAAGAAATGAAGCATTTTCCGGGCACCATGCAGCATTGCTGCTGTGTGAAATTAGAAACTTGAAAAAAAGACAGGTAATAAAAGCTTATGCATAGTTGGGTACATAAGTGGATGAAAGGACTCAAGAAATAGGACTGTCAGCATATTTACCTTCTATAGATACATAAACATGTAATACACAACAAAACACTCTGAAAGAAAAGAAGCATAATCAACTAAAAGAAAATAAAGCATTCTGATATTGATTTGTCTTGGTAACCACTGAGTATACAAGAAAATTATTGGACTTTCTTCAGCTTCCAAGTGAACAATAAGGAAAAGGAGAATAAGGACCTGATGGTTCAGAGTATATTTGCATATGTTTCAGGACTCTCAAATAACGTGATAAATGTTAGTAGCACCTTGAATGTCTTCTATGTTTCTTCCCGTTGAATATAAAATTTGCATTTTGCTCAAAAGCTAGTAATGCAAATTTGCACTTTAAAAAGGAGTCATCCGTGGGAGTGCGTCACATCCAATGTCCGACACATCAAGTTCTCGAAGGGAGACATAGTGAGGTTTGGGGGAAACCAAACAAAATCTCTTATATAAAGACACCAAACCGGAGCAAAAGGCCATAGCTCCAGAAGGAGAAAGAAGAAAAAGATACAGACAGGACTTTTTGTTCAGAAAATACAGACATTTACCATGATCACTAAACACCACCCTTATATTGGCATACGGTCCGAAAGCACAAGCGCATCGATATGAGTTAAGACAATACATAAAAAGTGAAGTTATAAACTTTGCTAGCAATGATCCTCGTAACGCTATGTAAACGAACTAACCTTGTATTGGTTTACTCGTCGCCTCAATTTCTGCTTGTTGACTTCTTTATCTTTTATGTCAACAACCTCATCTTGCCCCAGTTCAAAATCATCTACGATTTCCGGAGAATCCACTTGATCGACAATTATATCATCTTCAACTGTACTGGTACATTTAAGAGTCCAAAAAAAAATTTGTGTAAGATCGTGCGCATGCTTTTGACTTACATGTAGACAGCCTCAATCCCCCCCCCCAAAAAAACCACCCCCTTTAGGCGTTAGCTTGGCTCTGATAGATTCTAATCTCACTACAATGTATTAGTAAAAGGAACCATGCCAGGACGTCCGTGTACATACTGAACCACCTTCATCTATTTTCCTAAGTTTAGCGGCGTCGAAAGTTGCATGAGAGTTTCCATATGTAAGTTCCCCGCGAGGGATAATAACTAAAAAACCCATTTTGATACGGTGGAAGAACGGAATCACTTATTTATGGGCTCTTACCACGGAGCTAGGGTTCTTACCCGATCATGGTCATCTTAACAGAGGGCTTGAGATTGAGCTGGGAGAGGAGGAAGGAGTCGTCCCCAAGCTTGGAGGCAAGCTTTGGGTACAACAGCTTCTGACGCTTGGGAAGCACCGCGGTGGCCTCACAGATCCGTCGCTTGAGCTCCCCCACGGTGTCGTCGCCGCAGACACGCACCGTGTACTCCCGCCCGCTCCACCTCACCGTCAGCGTCATCTCCTCCACGCCATCCACCTCCGAACCGTCCTTACAGCTGCTCGAAGCCACCGGAGGAGCGGTTCCCAGTTCCGTCGCAACGGAAGGCGTGGCCGATGATGATTCCATCGCCGTCTCCCCTGGCTCCCGCGCTCGCGCTCCGCTCCTTGACCTTCTTCCTCCCGGTGCGGTGTCCGCTGCCAGCAGAATAAAGCGGCGCAGTGTGGTGATACCGGCATATGGAGACGGTAACGGGTTCGAATATCCAATAAAGCGGGTCGTGTAGTGATACCGGTACACCGCGACGCTAACGGGTTCGAATACACGCCCGATCTGCGTCGCCGTCTGCGGTCTGTACATGTGCACCAACCGTGTGCGTATATTGCACCTACGCCCCTGTTAGGGAAAATAATATTATATTAAAATTTTTAAAAATTAGAATATCAATATTAAAATTAATATAAATTGACATTTAAATTACATAACATGTGTTATTTACATTGTAAATTTTAAAATTGATATTTTTAAGCAAATAATTATAAGTATTTACAATTAATATTAATTTGAAAATTGATAATGATAAAATATTTAATAATATTATCAAACGTGACATTATCTCGTGCGTGTATTCGCATTGGTTCTTCTATACATATATCATAGAAATACGTGGGGGTATAGATGCCAATTGTGGTTCCTCGGGGTAAACCCCACAGCTCTCGAAACTACAAAAAGAAGTCCGTCTATCATAAGAGCGCTTCCGATGTGTTCAAGTGTCAGTGCTTCATATCCCACAAGTTTTATTATTAAGAGAAAGCATATTTGAATATTTCACAGATATATAAACAAGTATATAAATGAGTAATGAATGATTCTGATTCACCCCAAATTCCTTAGTTATAGGGCTGTAAACGGATGCGGATAAAATTCGGATCCGCTCCGAATTCGTATCCGTTTAGGCGGATAATATCCGATTTTAGATATCCGTCGGAGCGGATATCCGGATACGGATATTATCCGAATGTTAATCGGAGCGGACACGGAAATGCCCACTCCGCTCCGTTTAAGATCCGCTCCGAATCCACCTTTGATAATATATACATAATATATATAATTATATATTTAAAATCATTATATTTACAAATATGATTAAGTATTCTTTATTATATATTAATATACTAAGTTAATATTGATAAATATATGATAAATTTAATATCTTATAATTGTATTTCTATGTATTTGTATATTATTAAATATATTAATTAAATAATATTTAATTAACATCCCGAAGCGGATATTATCCGTATCCGCTCCGAATCCGAAGATTATCCGACTTATAATATCCGATCCGTATTCGTATCCGATTCGGACCGGATACGGATTATCCGAATAGCTAAACGGAGCGGATACGAAAACGTCATATCCGCTCCGTATCCGCTCCGTTTACAGCCCTACTTAGTTATAACACAAGGATCCTCAAATTAATTATATCCTGATAAACTGCCCCTAAAGGAACATTCTATCAAACATGTAACACCAAACAAGCTGCTCATAAACTTTTTTTTAAAGTCAAGCAGAACTCTACTCAGACTAGTTAATGATAATTATAGTCATTCTAGACTTCCAGTTTACTAAGATTGAAGTTTGGATAACCCTACTGTTTGCCTCACTTGAACTAAACTCTAGTCTCTCCTTGGTTTGTTAATTTATCCTAACCATCTTATCAACCTCTTACACCTTAATGTACTTCTTCAAATTTAATCATAACCTTTCATTCTTAACATCTACGTGTGTGTTATTTTGAGTAATTATTAGGTCGATTAATCATAGAACTACAAGAACTCTAGTCAGAAAAGTAGACAAGATAAATATAGTTAGGCAAATTGAACATCTCCATAGACATGACTCATAATCGTTAGAACATCTACAAAACTGAGTACTGACTGCAAACAAATAAATATTAAAATTCGAGTGAAGCTAAAATAAGTTGTGTTGCCATTTTTTTACATAAGAAAATAAGTTTGAAGCGAAACTATGCTAATTTTCTTGAGGCTTCATCTGAACATTTGGACACTTAATTTCACTTCCCTCTTATATTAAAGAGTACTTTAACTCTGAGGATTTCATTAACAAGTATTATGCAAACAAAATTATCATAAGTATACAGATCTACCAAACTTTATTTCCAAACATCGAGATCGTATCTGACAAACAATCTAAAAGCCACAACTTAATTTTAAGATGCTCAAGGATAGACCGGATGGATGCCAAATAAGATAAAATTTCAAACAATCTTAAGACCATAGAGGTTGGGTAAGAGCAATCTGAGGAGACCAAAACAAACACCGCAAAGCTACGACGATAACAGTGACCAACAGACAAGGCCGATAAACAGTTTTTACATGAGAAAACCCGCACAAGCAATCAACGTGCAGATAATCAAATCTCATCTTCCTCGAACGGATCTCTCTCGGGAAAGTCTCCAACCTGTAAAGAAACAGTTAAACAGCTTTTCTAAGAAATAAGATAAACTTTAATTAGTTCAAAACTAGTAACCATAGATGGGCAAAGTGGTACAGAACAAGGTCTGGCACTCTGGCTAACCACGGGGGATATCTTAAATCAGAGAGCAAAAGAAGTCAGGTCAATAAGCCAAGATGAACATGGCAAAGGAATAAAATGGGCACTACTTGGTCTTTTTTTCATTTTTATTTCTTTTTATTTTCGCAGCATGCCTCTGAAATTCGATATTAAATGAATGAGACTGTTCTTTTCTTAGTGCTGCACTGGTGACTTGCGTTGGAGCCCACATATGGTCTAAACCACCATTGATGTTTCGGTAATGCCTGATAGCGATAAAGTTGTGGAATACAGTTACCAAATGCAATCACAAGAGGTGAAACCGATCCTGGTTTGAGTTTTACCTGGGTTCGACCTATATCAGGCCAGATCAGCCAGAATCGACTGGGGCTGGCTGGTCCGAATAGCAACCAACAGCCTGCTTGACCTGGATGAGATGGGCCAGTACCCACCTGATTTGGACCAAGTCACAGCCAAGTCCGGACAGAGTCGGGTCTGGTGATCCCTGGTTCCCACTGATTGGCCGACCCAGATCAGGATAAGCCTATGGATCAGACGTCCTTGATTCCTTTTTTATCCTTGAACCAAAGAGGCCCTTAATGCGTACATATCTTACCACCTACATACCATTAGCCAATACGCACCTTTACTTTATCGGGTCTAAGCAATATTCCATGTTGCGGTGTGCATTCAAAGTAACGTTGACCCTTCACCCTGTAAGAAAAAGATGAAACTTTTTATGATCCCGTCCATAATATTCATAAAGATCCAATCAACTTTTTTATCCATGTAGTGCGAGTAAAAGCAAGACGCATGACTAAATTTTGACATATAGGAGACTTTGTCCCTGATAGAAAATTCACGAATCAGAAGAAAATATATTCAGCTTGTGTCATAAAGTGAACTTCGCGCCTTGTTAGCATCACAAGAGAAGCCTTAAAATGTATAAAAAAATAAAAATTTATTGGCCGACAGCAACTGGAGGATTTTGACAAAATAAAAGCAGCAATAATGGAGAACCGAGAAGATAAGATGTTGCTCATGACTACTAAGTGCAGCTATTGCTTAGGCAACACTCCGACTAACTAAAGCATTTAAAGAACACACTATTTGTGCAGGATTTTGACTAAATAAAAAACTTAGAAGTTGGGTTTTGTGCATGTAGGGCCTTAAGAATATGATACATATGAGATATATGACAAGTCCTTCTCCTGAATTAAAAAGGCCATCTAAGTACAATTTCTTCTCTCCTCCTACTTATTTGGAATGAATATCTGTTCTACTAATTTGCTCCTACCATTTTCTTGAAGATGTTTAAACTGAAATCTGACAGAACTTCTGTGAAATTTGTTCCTCAACTTCGAAATTTAAGAACAAATCACCTTTTGGAACACATCATGTGTGCAACGAATTTGGCTCAGAAAATTTGACATAGTCAATCATTTAAGCATTAAGGTGACACCTTCCTTTCTTCAAGAAAAAAGAAACTTGAGATTCGTACACCTTTTTATGGGCATTCCTATAGATAACAAAGTGAGAGAGAAAAGAAGTGCAGTTAAAACCTAAGAAAATAAAACAGTGGTAGTGGCTGGCAATCCTTGTAATTGAGAGTAAGTTAGGATTTTGAGAAATGAACATTTAGAATTAGATAGTGATCACTCTATACTCAATTGTTACTAGTTACATGAAGACCACTCTTTGTTTATATTTCCAATACCAAGCTTAAGATAAAAAACAGTCATTGTAGTCAGCTATGTACGAAAATCTAAAGCCCATTTGACTTTTTGGGATATCAACCTTACATCTGACCATCACACGGTCATGGAGATTCATATTTGGACTGGTTTCTGACAACTTAATGCATAGCTAGATTCAATCATTTCTAGTGTTTTGGAACAAACTGAGGTCAGAACCTAGAATCTCTTGAAGGACTTGAAAGATCAGAATCAATTCAAGTGGCTACCAGAAAATGAATAACCACGGTTTAGCCTAGTCTGGACTATAGAATGGCATTTTACTTAACAATCCATCCAAATGCTGCAATGAAGAAGTAAATTTCTGATTTTCTGAAGTCAAAATATTTTGATTGTGTTTCCTGTTTATAGATGAGTTTTGAGGATCCTTATAAGCATTCCATCCAAAGAAGTGTATCTTTTAAACATCAGCTTTCATTCTCTATTTGATTTTTTACCTTCTTTTATTTCTTGAATACATATGAATTCTGGCCTTTGACCATTATAAAAAAGAGACACAAACACGTCACCTTGCATGTAACATCAGCTTAATTCTACATGGAGTAGTCATCCAGATTGTTGACAGACCCCAAGAAAGTTATGTGCCTCTTCTCTTTGCAGAACATGTTTGTGTACCGACAAACTTTTCCTAGTGTTTTATATACAGAAAGCAATAGAATCTGCACCTCAAATTTCTACTGGCCCTCTGATCGTTAACATCAGACACTGAACATGGATACGTTTAACCAGGACAAAGCAGGAGACACACAAATGACAGAGTTTATATGTAACAGATAATCACTCACGTGCCATCATGTTTTCCTAACGGTTCATCAAGTTCAACTCCAACCCAGAAACCAGGTCCCACAGTCTCAGCTTTACCAACAAACCTGACAACCCCTCGTTTTGCCCCAGGTTCAATCTCACACCTGTCCCCTATCTGCATCAGAGAAGAGTCGCGTTAATTTCACAAACAATAATTATTTCAAGTGAAGTGAGAAAGCTGTCAATAAGTACATCAGGGATCGTAAAATCATTTCATTTCTTAGAAAATATGTCAACATAGTTCATTTGAGTGTTTAACGAGCAAACTTCATTAGTTAAATGCTTTGATCCTTCAGTCAATCTCACTTAGTCATGGAAGAAAGTAATTTATTAAGCATTCAAACCAGAACAAAATTAACACCAAAAGTCATAGATTATCCATCTAAAATTTCCTGCAGAAGTTTGTACACTTTCTGCGGCTGCAAGTTATCATTAGTTATCTTCTTGGGATGAGCTGTGATTTGCTAAGCAAAAATTTTGGTTGGAAGAACCAGCCAAGAAATAGAGGACCATATTGAACTTCACTGATCAATGATCTTGTCAATCTGTTGTCCTTCTCGCTATAGATGAACCCATTTTCCTTATGTTCTGACATCAGTGTTAGTTTGGAGATGAAAATATTAGGGGGATGGTCAAAACTCACCTTCATATCAGCACAAAGTTCTTCCATGTAATTATCAGGAAGCTAAAAAAGTAATAACAGAAGTTAGCAAAAATCCCAGCATGACAATGAATTTGAAAAAAAATAACAAGATGACTCTAAAGGAAACATTGGTATACATCATACAGTGATTATAGGATACTAGAAAGATCTGCACTTATCATTTTTAGTTTTATTCCTATAAAAAAATATGATCTTGAGCATCCTCAAGTGAGTAAAATAAAAGAAGAAGCTTACTTGGTTACCCTGAGCCATATTCTTGGAGAGAAATTTCTCTTTAAATTTACGGAAGTTACCTGCAATATAATAGAAAAAAAAGTTAATCAACTAATTCCACAAAAGGGAAGCATCCTCACAAGTTGATCCAAACAAGAAACTCAACCAGACAGCATGCATTTCAGTTAGTTTGAAAGGCGTTTACATCTGGTTCAAGTTAGAAATATCTTGTCATTATACAAATAAACATGGTTCACATATAAATGTGAAAAAGAGGGCATCAGCATTAAATCAGATTCAGATCAATCTAGAATCATATTAAATTCAACAGTGTCCTAAAGCCAGTACAATTAATAAGTCAATCTAGATCTTAAAGCACCTTGGCTTACAATATCATCCACCACCACTAACTACGCGATATGAAACTTCTTTACAGGACTATCATCTTCTCAACAATGAAATAAAATTCCAGACATGAATGGATGACTAAGTATGCTGATTTTGAATTTTAGTGTCTTTAAACATCATTCTGTACCCAAGTTATATAATTTTGCTCCCATACGATCATATACTTAAATTATAATTTGCTCACATACGATCATATACTTAAATTACAAAACGAGTCAAACTTTTCAACTTTATCATGTCAACGAACAGCAAATTCTGAGATGGAATAATCTCATGAGTCAACAATTAAAGTCAATTTTTTCAAATAACTGACAAGTTGGACCGATGTATAACATGCAGCGAAATCCACTTTTTTGGTTCCGAGAAACTGGAAAATGGCCAACTAAGAAATTGCCCCCAAGTTTTACCCAACATCCTCTTCAATGAGAAGGATGAAACTAATTTCATTGTCCACGCAGCTCCTAGCAAGGTTTTCATAAGGAGAAAATACAATAATAAACTGCCTTAAGATTTTCTGTTCACGGAGAAGCCCGCTTCACCAAATGAACTCGCACGACATTACAAAACCGAAAATAAGAAAAAACTGTACACAGACACACATCAAACGCTGCAAAATCCGGAGAGACAAGAGAAACATACAATCGAGATTGTTGTAAGACTCCTCGGAGATGGTGTACTTCTGCACGAGGGACGTGTCATCCAACCAACCTCCCGAGGTCACGGACGACGGATCCAGGTCCACAACGTGTATTCGGTACCTTCATTTGGCAGAGGAGCATACCAACTCAAGAAAATTCGAACCAAGGCGCGGAGAACTCAGAAGCTAGGAGAACAGAGGGTCCAAGACGACACACCCCTCGTGAGGAGAGAAAAAACCTAGGGGCCTCACGTCGTCATCCAGATCGCAGACCTTGATCCCCGCATCATCGTAGAGCTCCAGAAGCATGGCCTCCACGGAGGTGCCACATTTCCTCCAAAGCTTCTCCTTCACCGCGGCCACTGTCGACTGCAAGCATCACCCGAGTGCGAAGACCAGAACGGGATGAAACCAAGCAAACCGCGAGAGGATCGTGAATGGACAGAGATCCGGGGGAGAGAGACCTCGGGATAGAGGCGGACATCGGCGGACAAGCTCTTGATGTTGGAATGCGTGACGCGGATGAGGAAGGAATCGTCGGCGGGGAGCTGCAGGTGGGAACCCATCTAGACGCCCACCGAGCCCGCGTTTTCCGAAGAGGATTCGAGATGACGAGATGCAGTCGGTGATGAAACAGAGGAGGAGATTTCGACGGTGGCTCTCGGCCTCCGCCGTCGCTCCCGAGGTGAACTGGGCAGATTGGGGCGGCGCGGCAGCGATCGGCGGCGGCGTCTGGCTTGGCGGTAAAGTAAGGGGTGCAATGCAGCGAACCAATAAACCCTGTTGTATCGTTTTTATCATGTAAAACGAAAAAATAAAGATAGATTTAATTTTTAAAATTTATTTAACTAGTATAATTTGAACGGAGATTCGATAAATTTATGATTAAATTGATTAAATACGTGATTCATTATTTATTTTTAAAAAATAAATTATGAATATCTCGGGTCAAAGATGCAATGTTCCGAGACCACTTTGTGTTGAGAAGTATATTGTTGGGCTCATTTATTTTTTACATGAGTTCCAGTTGAAGCCCGAGTTTTTAAGAGTGCGTTGAACCTCTATTCAAGTACGATTCAATAGAGCACGGATAATAAATCGAATCAAATTTAATTTACACTCTAACTTGACACAAATTAGTTTATGAGACTTAAAATCTTTTTTCTAAACAAGTATTAACAAAAACAACGATACAACAACACAAAACGAAGACACAAGCATGAGTCTAAGGAAAATCAGACAACATAGAAAGACAAAGCACGAAATCTTTGGCCAACCACTTGGAAATAGCCACACAGATGAATTAGTTAGCACGGCAAGGTGTATTGATGGTCGAGAAGTAAATATTAGAATTCTTAAAGAATTTAATGTTTGCTAGAGAGACCAGATGATAACACCTTATTAGTGGGAATAATATCCAAACTATCAGTCTCACAAACATAATTACGACTATAGACGAGAAAGATTAGAAATCGAAATATGTTGCGGTGAGGGTGATTCAGACGTGTAACTGATATGAAATGTCCTGAATGGGGACAAGTAAAAAAAAATAGAGAGAACATAAATCGTTGTCCGTTAGGCCGAGTCAAATTGGTAACAGGCTTTGTGCTGGCTTACACGCATGTTCTAACTCAAAAGAAGAGTTAGAACATAAAATGTTGTTGATTTTGACCAATTCAAGTTGATTGCCTGCTTACGTTGTCTCGACAACTATAGACACCCTAGAATAAAGTTAGAACTCAAAAGATTGTCGATCAGTCCAATCCTAACGAGTTACTGGTCTAAATTGTCCTGGACAACGACAACACTATGTGTCATGACAAGGAACTCTTTAGTGAGAATATGTGTCATCTTATTTGCAAACTCACTGTTATCCTTTCCCTTCTTAATATATATTAATGCATTACTATTTATTTATGCGTTGATGTCGAAGATCGTGAGTGCGAAGATTGAATACGAGATTCTCTTCATCAAAATACACGACACTTAGGTCATTCTTCGTACTCACAAATATACCAAATTTGAACATTGAAAAGACGATAGTTTTTGATCGAATATCTTGATCTCCGGTGAATGATAAGCAACTAGATAAATTAGGATGATGCGATCGAGACAGGGCAACAAGCACAAACTAAAAAAACACAAAACATAATAGATCGAGCAGTCTCACTCCAATGCATACAAAAAAGGTAAAATGAAATGTATAAAACTTAAAATCAATCAAAAATATTTGTGAACAATAACTTTAAACTCGAATCAAATTATATTTTTATTTATTTTACACATTTACCGATAGTATACAATTATTGATATTAAAACTTAAATTTTAAATATAAATATTTAATCTAATTACTTGTAATTTTTATTTTGTGAATCAAAATTTATTATTTTGCTCGAATTTATTTACTTAACGTAATAAACGAGTAAAGTTGAGTTTTTACTTAACGGGAGGATATTGATTCGTGAGCATCACTACTTGAAATGTTCTACAAGGAACGGTATTTGCCTAATTTGACCGGTCTTAATTTAATTATTTAAAATAAATATTTTTAATCAAATTATTTTTATCCTCGTGTTTTCTTCTCTCTCGTTCTCTCTCCGATATAATACTTTTAATTTAATTATTTAAAATAAATATGTTATTAAATATTTAATCAAAGTATCCGAGAACTTTGCCTCGATCGGTTCAAGTTCGTTTTAATTGCGCCCTTAGTCAAGAAGATCACTGGAAATGCCTGTAAAAAAAATAATCTCAAGGGAGTTTTTTTATCAAGTTCTGTTTTTTAACGGCTTTTTTCTTATCGTGCGGCGGGGGAATTGGCGAGTATTTTTCTGCGTGCACGTGACGTAAAAATGACGTGTCTCGCGGTTGCAAGTGGCCGATGACTGGAGGGGGTTGGGCCCACCACCGCGGGTCCCGCAGCGGTTGCATTTGGCGCCACTTCCGGTGTGGATTGGCCTGTCGGTGACCGGATGCGCGCGGTGCGCTCACCGGCCGACATTGTATGCGCTGCATAACGGACATGCCGAAGGCGACGGCGGCAGTGCCGGCGGACCGCATCGCGCAACGAACTCATCGGCCTGAACTTCTCTCTCTCTCTCTGGATATGTACTGGCAATCCATCAGACCCCCTCCGCGTTGCTCCGGAGCGCTACCTTCTCTCTTGCTCGCTCGGTTCGCCGGCTGGGAGCGACGGCAGCAGCGTTTCTGAACGAGGAAGCTGAGACCGCCGCCGCCGCCGCCGCCTCGTGGAATCCCGCTCCACATCGAGGGAGATATTTAAAGGGACGAAGCCGGACCTCCCGTTAGCGTGGGGAAGGGTGATCGCCGACATCGAGGCGGGGCCGCGGGCGGCGCCACCGTTCGAGTTGCCCCGAGGAAGAGGGATCGCGGCGGACCGAGGACGCGGCAGGGATGCGGCCCGGTGTGGCGGCGGTGTGGGCGGCGGCGATGGTGGCGATGAGCGTGGCGGCGTCGGCGGGCGATGTCACCTACGACGGTAGATCGCTCATCGTCGGCGGGCGGCGGAAGATCCTCTTCTCCGGCTCCATCCACTATCCCCGCAGCACGCCTCAGGTATTCCCCTCTCTCTTCCATCTCGACGTCGCCGCGAATGCCGTCGAGCGAGGGCAGAGCGGTTCTGCTCTGTTCCGTAGAACGTGAGAACCGATCTACGCGTTCGCCGTTCGGCGCTCCCCGGCGGCGCCGAGAGGTAGTAACGGCGGCGGAAGTCCCAGAACAGAGCAGTAGGAACTGCTCGGGCTTTGAATCTGAACCCGTCCGGAATCTGAACAGGAAGATACCTAGATTAGCATTTTGCGATTTCCCTCTTTGCTTCATCAATAATCCTTCGTTTCTTCTGTCGTCTGCCCGCTCGTCACCTGTTTTTATCCGGCGGCAGGAAGCGGAGCTCTCGGCGGTACGCCGCGGCGGCGGCGGCGGCAGCCGTAGAATATGCCGCGGCGGTCCCCACCCTCACCACAGGGCAACCACCCTCTTAGAAAGAGTGCAAATCACCTCGGCGCTCCTCACATAACTGATAACTCCCATTTAATGTGTTGTTGGTTCGGGGTTTATTTGATTTCACGTAAAATCAAAACCAAGGGAAATGTCGTTCATGAAAAACTTTTTTCAAGAAAATTGAAAACGGTGAGTCTCATTTGATTATCTGCAATTTTTTTTAAAAAAAATTATAGAAAACATTTCAATGAGAATACAACTGTCATAGTTAATTTTATCAATATTTATTAAATCAAATTATTTATTTATAATAAAATTTAATGTAAAAACAAACTAAATATATTATTTTGTTCGAAGTTATTTTATTGATGAAATTGAAAAAAAATTATTATTTATGTATCAGTAAAATACTTTTTTTTGAAAACAGGATATATTATTTTGTTACTTTAAAATCATTTAAAGTATATATTATAATTTTTTTTAAAAACTATAAATAATTTAGTTGACAAAATAGTTCAAACACTAACTCGAGTTTTAATTGAAATTTTATTAAATTAGTAATTTGTATGGTAAAATAAATTTTCAATAAAAATATTTTATTTATCAAGCACATAAAAATAATTTAAAAATAAATTAATTATTTAATAACATAAATAATTATCCAAACTTTTAATTATTATTAAGTCTAATAGAAAAGGTAAATGATCTGAAGACGGTTTCCATCAAAAAATTTGAGATGCTGAAATCTTCATTTTAACACGGTCAAAGAAGATTGTTTTCGTTTGACAAAATTTTTTTGTGCAAACAAATAATAGAAATAACCACTGATTCGGAAAATTTTACTCGTGCAACCATTTTTACGTTCAAACAAATACGTGATCTCTCAATTCACGATATATTAAATAAAAATTTTATGTGAAGAATCTGAGATTGTAACTTGAGACGTCCTGAGATGATTTGCACTCTTAATAAAAGATGTGGATTAAAATAAATACGTTAAATTAATAACTGATCTAGGTCAACTGACTCGGTTTAATGATAAATCCGGTCAAATTTTCACTTCGACAATAGAACCGCTACTTCATTTTCTAATTATTTATCTTGATTTTTCTTCCCCTGCCACGTGTGCGTGTACGGCTTGTGGATCCGTGACGTGGATTTCACCGGAGGAACCGGATCCCGATTCCGGACCTCGGAGGCTCGACCCGGTGCGAGCGGATCGAACCGCACCCGGCGAAATCGGATCCTTGTAGAACATGACCGATGAAGCTGTTGCTGCCACGGGTGCAAACGAGCCAGTTACACCGGCCAAGTAACTCGAAACTGGGCTGGACAAAGACTATATTTAATTTGTTTATCATATTAAACAAATAAGTTTAAATAAACAATAATATTTGGTTCATTTAATAAGTCAATCTTGGCTCCAATTGAGAGTAACTCGATATTATCTCTATTACATATTTTTTCATAAATTTTAAATTATGAATGTTAATAATTATATACCATCCGTCAAACATATAAAATAAGTCAAGATAAATTTGATTTTAGTTTAAATTTAAATCAAAATTTACATGAATGTAATTTTTTTTATTAAATTTGAATTTTATAAATAAATTTGACGAAACAAAATTAAATAAAAGTTCAACGTATTCCCAGCAAGTCCGTCCACCGTAGCCTAGTTAGCACCCTTCTCGAGCCTCCACGGCACTTAAAACAGCTGGTTAACCGGAACTTGTATTTTTCTCTGAAGTTTGATGTTATATAGTATTATGCTATATTGTACTGCTATTATTTTTCTCGCCAATGGAATGAATTTCTTTCTTTATTTTATTTATTCCGAAGTAATGTAATTAACCCGTAAGAAAAATAAAAAAATATTTGTCAAAAAAAGAAAAATAAAGAAAGTCGACTAAGCAGAAATTGAAATGTCGGCGCCGCAGATGTGGCCGTCTCTGATAGCGAAAGCCAAAGAGGGAGGCCTCGACGTTATCCAAACCTACGTCTTCTGGAACGTCCACGAACCCGTCCAAGGCCAGGTATCTGTGAACGCATCCTCTATCCCTTTCTGTCTCCTCCTGCGATCTTCTGCTTGATCTTCTCATGCTGATTTGCTGATTCCTGTTGTCTCTTCATTGTCGACGGTGGCGGCCGCAGTACAACTTTCAAGGCAGGTACGACCTCGTGGGATTCATCAAGCAGATCCAGGCGCAAGGCTTGTACGTGAGCCTCAGGATCGGTCCCTTCATCGAGTCCGAATGGAAGTACGGGTGCGTGTTGCGACCATGCTATATGCTCAATTCTTGTCATTACACTGAGGTAGCAGAGTTTCTTTAGGGCATTTTTGGGATCAATCTTTGACGTGGATGCAGGGGGTTCCCTTTTTGGCTGCACGATGTGCCGGGCATCATCTTCCGCTCCGACAACGAGCCCTTCAAGGTGATTACACAGATTTAGTCTTTGACTGAATCCTCGATTATTTGCAAATATCTGTTTATATTGCTTGCTTCTGTGACCTTTTGACATTTTGCAAATTTCGGTATTTGCAGTATCATATGCAAAGATTCACATCGAAGATAGTGAACATGATGAAATATGAGGGACTCTATGCTTCCCAAGGGGGTCCCATTATACTATCGCAGGTGAGTATGTGCCTAAAATTTAGCATTTTAGATATCCCCATCCGTTTTTTCCTAAATAAAATTGGCAATTGTAGATTGAGAATGAATACAAGAATGCAGAGCCGGCGTTCCATAAGAGAGGGCCGCCTTATGTTCGTTGGGCTGCGGCTATGGCTGTGGGCCTTGGGACTGGGGTGCCGTGGGTGATGTGTAAACAGGATGATGCTCCAGATCCAGTGGTAGGTCATTGTTATTCTTGCTATTTTGACCATCATGTCACCAATACAGAAATTTGTCAAACACAGGAACCGAGTTTATATTGTTTGAATCTCCAAGTGGAAGTAGAATTTCTATGTTAGGTCTTGATGCTCTTTTTGCTTTCGCCTGCAGATTAATGCATGCAATGGTATGAACTGCGGGGAGACATTTGCAGGACCTAACTCACCTAACAAGCCAGCCATATGGACAGAGAATTGGACGACTATGTTTGTTACTAAAAATCTCATTACATTTTGCTGATTCCAAGTTTTTGTCACTCATTTAATGTTGAGTTTTTATGTATCTGTACTTGTTACTTGTATTTACATATATACTCAAATAAAACGCCTATCAGACTAGATTTTCAAGTTGCAACATCTTTGAAATGTCAAATGTTACTCTTATGTCTTTTTATGATATTCAAGAGATGTCAGATATACAATGTAATAGTTATATGCATGTATTATGATGTGTGTATATCCTTTAAGAGAATTGGTGGACTACGGACAGGTTGAATCACTTGGAAGTTGTTTCATTTTCACTAGAATAAATAAAATCAAGCAGTGTTGATTTAAGTAATAGGAAAATATCAGGTGCCAAGAAACTGACATGTAGTTATTTTAAGATGGTACTTTCCAATTTTGTATTTTATTCGTTGAATTCTTATATTTTTGTCTCTCATAGGTAGAAATTAAAATGTAGTCCTATTAATCAAGTAATGCTTTTGTGATCTAGGTATCAGAAATTTGGAGCGAAACCATATATGAGGTCAGCAGAAGATATTGCATTTGCAACTGCACTTTTTGTTGCAAAGGGTGGGAGCTTTGTGAACTATTATATGGTATAATTTTCTTAGATTCTTTTACACATAAAAATTAAGGAAGATATCATTATGTTTAAATTGTTTACAGAGTGTTGTGTTGGATTTTAGCATTCTGCTTTTGTATGCACTGATTGAAGTTTTAAGTATAGACAAGTGAAATTCTTGTACTTAAGATCCTTTCTACTGCATCAAAGTTAATAAATATAAATTTTCATTAAATTATATACAATAGGAAGTGGACTCCTTAACTCTTTTTAAAGTTGATGAGAAATGCTAACAATGACGGTAAATATTTTTCATTTATCAATTATTGGAAATGCAAAATCACAATATATTTTAAAGAAAAACTCTAGAAGATTTGTGACAAATATTTTTATGTTGCTAGTTTGACTTGGCAGTCTAAATCTAATGCAGTATCATGGAGGAACAAACTTCGGAGGGTTTGCCTCTTCGTATGTAACAACAAGATATTATGATCAAGCACCCCTAGATGAATATGGTACACCAAAATGGCTTTGCTTCCAGTTTGACACCATGGTCAGTTTTTTTTCATGCCCCTAACTTCTCCACAATTCACAGGCCTAATAAATCAGCCAAAATGGGGCCACTTGAAGGAGCTGCATGCGGCAGTAAAATCTTATTCTGATACACTACTTTATGGAAGGCATATAAATTTCTCGCTTGGACCATCGCAAGAGGTAAGCTAAATGAATGTTCTAAACACATTACTGTCCTATTATGACATATCATTCATTATAGTTGTTAATTTCATGTAGGCAAACGTGTTTTATGAAGCCTCCGGCAGATGTGCTGCGTTTCTTTCAAATAGTGATACAAGGAACAATTTAACTATTAGATTTTTGAATCACACGTATGTGTTGCCAGCAAGGTCAATAAGCATCCTACATGACTGTCACAATGTCGTATTCAATACTGCAAAGGCAAGCTCCCTTTGTATTTTACGTTATCAAGTCTTCTATATATGTATATTTGTGGTCAACCGCTACTTTACACTTAGTCCATATTTGCTCGATTCGGATGAGAACCATATCTACAATGGCTATAAGTGGGAACTTTTCTTATCAACTTAGAAATCCCAAACATCAAATATAAGAAGCTTTTTAAGTTGCCATGTCCTTTTTTCCCCAATTGTCATCTACTCAGGTAAGCGTGCAGCAGAGTGCTCGATCATATAAGCAGGTGCAGACCTTCAACCATCAAGAAAGATGGGCCACATTTCATGATGGATTTACAACCGTTCAGACAACATCCTTCAGTGCAACTGAGTTACTAGAACAAATGAGCACCACAAAAGCTGATACAGACTATCTTTGGTACAGTACAAAGTATGGTGAACTTATGAAAGCTTTATTTGATCCAACTCATTTATTCCATGCTTGATTTTTTTCATTGATATTCGTATAGCAAATATGTGTAATGAGCATTTGCATGCTAACAACTCAATCTTGTATTTTATGTGATGCGCAGCTATGAGTATAGCTCATGTAACAGCCAACCTATTCTTCATGTTGAGTCACAAGCTCCAATAGTGCATGCTTTCGTAAATGGTGTGTTGATTGGTGAGTAACCTATTCTTTTTTGTATTATGTACACATCAATAGTGCAAGCCACATTACTTATATGAAGAACAACAAGCGGTAAATTGTATAACTTAAACATTTGTGGCTTCATCTATGTAATGTGCTGAAATCTGTTGTTCTATTTGCAGGAAGTGCTTATCAAGGTCCTAGTACTCAAGGCATTGTTTTTGAAAAAGATGTTACTTTAGTACATGGGAAAAATAGCATTTCACTACTGAGTGTAATGGTTGGATTACCTGTAAGTTCTCCGTTCTTCTTAATGTTTCTTTGTCAAGTGAAAAAAATGAAACAAGAAATGAATGCCAAGATCAAGTCATCAACTGTACAACTAATCAATATCTAAACAGAAAGGGACACTTCGTATGTGAATTTCTTTCCTTGTTTGATAGTTGTGGTCTTAAAAGTTAAAACTATGATTTCAACTTTATATCATCTTTTTAGTTTTCGTTCATTTTGTCTTAAAAATCCCACTTGCCAACTCATGTAAGTTGGTTATCTTGTACTTCTTTTGAGGCTTTGCTGCCAAGGTGTTGCTTGTTTAGTTACTCACAGTCATAGATGTCCAATTATTGCGATGTGATAGGGCCAGTTTGTTAAAGGTCACCGTTCTTAGCCGATCTGAAACCCAAAGAAAAGGAAAAAACCTTCAGCAAGACGAGTGAACCTTTGTGAAAAAAACTTGCATCCTAACTTTTTATTTTACATATTTACTTGGAAATATTTTTGCAATTTTTTTTTCAAAATTTTTATACTAAAAGGCCGGCCTCAGTATAATGATGTATGCAAAGCACCTTCTATATGATTTGGAAGTTTGTCCAAAAAATTTAGCCTACAATGTGTTTCTTACTACAAGGATGTTGTGATAAAATCTTTTAGAACATGAGGCTCGATGACTGGAACTTTGATTATTTTTTGGAGATATGTTTCTCCATGTCCTCTAAAAAGATGAAAGATGTAAGTTTTATTTTTGTTTCTTTTTTTTAAGTAGAAGTACTTTCAATAAATGCTACTTGATGGTCTATACTCTCGTTCCTCGTTATGTATTCAACAAGCATATAGAGAATGTCCAAAGTTGACTTGAGAAATGGGATTGATACCACATTCATAATTGATAGCAAATAATAATTCATGTTTTGTCATTGTTGTTTGCATTCTAGTTTCTCAATTTAAGCACATGCATAAATTGGCTATGTTTAAACCTACTTTACACTTTTGTTGTTCATCATTGATATAATGATTTGTGTTTTTGTCATACAACATACCAATTGGTAGGACTCCGGAGCATACCTAGAGCACAAGAGATCTGGGATACATAAGGTGTCAATTCTAGGCACAGGAGGTGAAAAAGAGGACCTCAGTCAGAATATGTGGGGATACCAGGTTAGACCATGAAGGCTTTTTAAAATTTCTACCCATTTCTTCAGATGTCTTTCTTCTTCTTTTACTGACCAGTTTAGGTACTTACAAATGGTTTAATTGAAAGCAAAATATGTTTTGCTAGTAATGATGGTTATTGAATGTATTGTTGTGTATATTCCCGTAATTCCTTGTCATTTTAGTGCATCATAATATTTGGTCTTTTTACCTATTATTTGTGGCTGTTAAGTTTAGAACTATCGCAATAATGGACACCTGTAATTCTTTATCTTAGTCTCTTCTTGAGATGAGTTTGTTGCAGGAGAAAGAAAACAGAATGCTGGTGGCCTTTTGCATTTGATAAAACATTTAATTTTGATGCTTATGTCATGTCTCCTTGTATATCATAGCATGGTTTACTAGGAGAAAAGTTGAAGATCTACACACAGGATGGATCTACGAAAGTAAATTGGAGTAAAATTGGCGTTTCTATGCAGCAGCCACTCGTGTGGTTTAAGGTGACACTGGCAGTAACTTCCTCAAGTTCCTATAGTGCATAAATACATAAAGAAGGTTCTGATATTATAGTATTTAATACCAGATGACTTTTGATGCTCCGCCCGGTTCTGATCCAGTGGTCCTTAACCTTCGAAGCATGGGAAAAGGTCTTGCTTGGGTCAATGGAGAAAGTATTGGTCGGTATTGGGTCTCACTCAAAACACCTGAAGGACGACCTTCTCAATCACTGTAAGACGAGATTCTTCTCTATCTGTACAATGTGATTTTTCATAATGTTATATTAACCTTCGCTTAGGTTATATTTAATCAAAAGTTGGTATCCTCTATATCTCATCATCCAGTATCATCATTATTTACTTGCATGGCATTGGTCATCTAGGAAGTGTATATGATGGCAAACCCATGTATCTGGCAGTAGATAGATGTGTTAAATCGATGATTTTAATTTCTTTATCCATCAGTAAAACCTCAGCCTAATAGCATGTGGACCCTTGATGATGATAACATGTTCTAGAAATTCAATCTGTTCCCTACTTTGATTTGATACATAAAAACAACTTGATCAAGCTTCTGATATAAGGTATTTTTTATAATTCAAGCTTTTGTAATCAAGACTTGGCATCTCTTCTTACAATTTTTATGCACTAGTGCAGACTGATTTCATTTCCTGATGTACTATTATCAATTTTCAGGTATCATATTCCTCGCTCCTTTCTCAAGGTGTATGGGAATCTCCTAGTTCTTTTTGAGGAAGAGAAAGGTGATCCTCTCCATATCTCTATAAACACCGTTGCCATTGGTAGTATTTGTAATGTTGTGGCAGAGTCAGATCTACATTCAGTATTTCCAAGAGGGGTGCATCCTAGACTCAAGCTCCAGTGTCCTTGTGGGAGAACCATATCAAGAATCAAATTTGCAAGCTACGGGACTCCAGTAGGTGACTGTAAAAACTACGCTGTTGGTAGCTGCCACTCAGTGTCTTCAACAGCCGTTGTCAAGAAGGTAAGCACTCACTAAATAGTATAATTCCTGTAACACCACAAGTTTCTAGTCATGCATAAACCTTATTAATTTATGATTAGATACTATCTGTCCCTGAATTAACGAATTGAAAGATGACCTATCTGCCACTATACAAAACAACTGTACATAAGTACAAGTTTCAAAGCTGATATCTTTTATTTTAACCCTAAAAATTGATTTGCACTTTTTCTTTGTGAGCTTTCTCCTGTCTTTACCAATACGGTTTATATCTATTATGTTCAGTATGTTTGTTGTATCCATTCAATCTTATAATTCTTTATATGCATATGGAATCTATGCTCAATTCAACTATTACAGTTTATCTACAAGAAACTACCTCTTGATTCTGAACTGGTGCTCTTGTAAAACTCAACAGGCATGCTTAGGCAAGGGAAGTTGCTCGATCTCTGTTTCAGCATCGCAGTTTGGTGGTGATCCTTGTCCAGGCACTTCAAAGGTGCTTCTTGTCGATGCCATTTGCCATTGATGATAACTATATGATACTGTTTGATGGCTTCGTGCGCCATAGAAAATCCTCGCCATGTTGCCGATAATAGTAGCATAGCATTAATTCTGATCAAAACCTGGGAACTGCACCGCCACTAGGATGGATCTCTGCAGCCATGTTGATAAAGGTTGGAATAGCTCCACTATTCTTTTCTTCGTATAGAGATGATTTTGTGACATCCCATGAAAGAAGAAACATGCGTGGGATGGTTTTTACAGGATAGCTAGGTTGCTTCAGTTACAGCTCTTACACGGGTTCTGTGTATGTATTTATCATCACCAAGTAATGGAGTAAGAGAAATTAGTTGCATATAACTAACTCCACACATGATCTCATTGGTGGGGTGGGAGGTTGATGTTTCCAGACTATTCAGTCAACTGTCTGACCTCTTATCGTTAGACTAACTCTTAAATTAAGTTGATAATCTTCTTACACTTTTTTTATTTCAAATTAAGTTAGTGATTATCTGATGGTTGGAGGAAGAGGTATGCGATTGTATATGCCAAACATCAAGCAGATGCAACCACTTCATTCGGTGATTAGGTCCGTGTAGTGTTTATATGGGTAGTTTTCTTGTGTCATAATTTGGTATACACAAATTATTCTGAATTTCATGTTTATCTTATAATCTCGCAAGTCTACCGGCATATCATTTCTATGATGATTCTCTTTCTAGGGCCGTGTACACACTTTGCTTTTTTTGGCTAATCAGTATCTCATTTAAAAAGTTTGCGGTGACCAAATTAAAGCTATCAGCAAAATCGGTGATGTGAAAGAGAGATAATTATCTGATTGCTCAGTTTTTTCGCTCGTCACGATAATCATAAGGTGTTTGGTTGGACGCTAATTTTTATATCCTTTCGTGATAAAAATCTATTAACAAAGTCAAAGACAGTTAAATATATAAAATTATCAACTCTGGTGAGTTGAGGATCACAAGGGAAAAAAAAACCGCCTTTTTTGGATCAAGAATAATTTATTTATGAAAAATATATTTTCGTAACGATGCTACGCACTCTTTTTAACCAACTTTACTGCACAACTTAGTTTGCCATAAAAAATTACTACACTCTTTTTATCTGTCATCTTCCATATCTGCACCTCTCTTCGAATTAGGTGTGTTCATGGTATTGCTTGATTTATTTTTTTTATATATATATTTTGAAACAAAACGTGTATTTATTAAAAAGAACCAAATTATATCAAACTAATTGAATTTAGTTTAATGTGGCTCAGTTCAAACCCATATTCTTTTTTTTTTTTTTTTTTTTTTTTGTTCACGTGGCCCAGTGGCCAGAGGTCCCGCAGGTGCCGCGGGTGGCGAGGGTTCGACCCCGTCGAACCCCACAGGTCGTCCCCCCCCCGGGGACGCCCGGCTAGGCCGCCGGGAGGCTCGAAGATGCGACCTGCGCCCCCAGGCGCAGGTCCCCGCGCCAATCAAGCCATGCTCGACCGGCCAGTTCAAACCCATATTCGATCAAGGTATAGTATATATCTAGATATAAATTCATTTATTTTAATTTTAACTATATTTATATATTATTAATTTTAGTTTAGCAAATTTTAAATATTCAATTTATGTAAAAATATGTAAATATTATTAATATGTCTAAGTTAGAATTAATATTCAATCTAATTTGGGTTATGTTATTTTTTTGATTTGGTTTTTTTGAAGAGTTTTTCAAACGAAATCAAACCTGTGGTGGGTTCAAATCAAATCAAAAAAAAATTTACTTGGTTTAATTTTTGTAGTTGAACCCAAGTGAACACCTGCGGGTCGAAATCTATATGCTATTTATTTAAAAATTGATATTATATCAATTTCTAGATGATAAATTATCAATATCAAATTTGATACCAGGTAGCCAGCTGTATCAATTTTTTTATCGAAAGTTTTAAAATTTATATCATTTGTCAAACATCTGTTGTGATTTATATGAATATTAATTTTAAAATTAACACCGAGGAAAGCGTTTTACTCGCATTACCCACTAACGGTTTCAGGTTAACGGCTCGTGAACATAAGCGATCCATGACCGCCCCTGGAATCAGACCGTTGCGGTGGCGGCACCAAGCGGCTCTGCTGTTCCCGGGCAGAAGCGCCGGACCGGAGCATCCTGTGGAGTGGAGACCCCGGATCTGGCCGCCGGCGGAGTTTGCAGAAGAGAGAAACACGGGGAGAAACGTCCCCCCTCTTCTCCTTCCTGCCGTCGTCAGAGTTCTCACCATTTTCCGTCGCGTGCTTCCTTCGTGAACGGTCGGGCGGGAGTTCCAGGTGGGATCTAGGGTTTGCACAGAGACATTGTTGTGAGTTTTGTTTTCTCAACTACATTATCCACATCCCTTCTCCCACCCCCACACGCCGGCCGTAAAAGATGAACTCCGCTCTCTTCTATTGCGTTTTGTTGTCTGTTATACGGGGAATCGAGATCGGAACCCAGCGATGGTAGGCGCCCGATGGCCTCTGTAAGCCTCTGCGTGCATATGGCCTCTGTTCTGTCACCTGTCTCTGCAGTTACAACATCCGATTATAAGGGGCAAATGGTTTGGGACTGGGCTAAAGTGATGCTGAAGGCGACGATGACGACGAGAAGACAGTGGATTTTATGTCATGGTTGGGGAATCGTATGGGAGAAACGGAACTGGCGGATTTGGGTGCTAGCCCTAGGAGAAGGCTTGCTTTGTATAGCTTCTAAGAGAAAGGGCACAAGATTTCGTCGTCTGTCATCTTCCGGTGATCAGTAGTAGTTTGTGTTCTTTGGATTGTTTCGAGGATAACCATAGATTCTTCCTTCATCTATAACAAAAGATAGTTGGATAAAAACAAAGAACGATACAATACCTGGCTCAAACTGTTGTTTAATATGGTCCATATAAATTGTGTGAATCTATCTACTGCCGTTGTTGAGCCTTCACAAGGGCATCACCTTGTGTTTAGGATCTTCTAGTCCGACCACTGTTCTTCCTCCTAGGAAATATGTTCAGACAGGCGCACTAATATCAGCTTTTTCACCATGCAGGTGTTCACGGAGAGGAGACCAGAGCTTCTTCAACTACTTATAAATGTACTTGCTGATGTTTCTAATGCCCTGATCTATCTATACACAGATGATCTATCAGAACTATGGGAAATATCATCAGGTCTCTGGTTTCTGGGTTTATGAACGTTGTTGAAGATGTATTCGGAGCTCCACTTGATTTCCTTTCCGGCAAGTCCTGCAGGTACCTACCTAATTAGATACCATCTTAGTTTGCCCAATCTTTTCTTAGTGTTTGCTCAAATTTTCTTGGTTTAAGATGCATGGACTTTATATGACTCCATAAATTTTAACCGCTGTAGACAAAGGAAATGGATGAATTCTGACATCTGATGTTCTTTTACAAATACTTGCATATTTTTGTATGTGCATCTTACTTGGCAGCCTTTTTGATATAGATATATAATTGATAAGAGAAAGGGGCATGCATGCATTTAGATCCCAGTTTCAAACTTTTCAGCTCAAATATGAATATGATTCACACTTCATATTCTCAGACATATCTATCATCCAGAAAGAGAAAATACCGAACTTTGTTTAACAAAATATGCCAACTGATGTATATAAAGAACCTTTCAACAAGATAGTCTAGTGCCCGGTAGTGCCCGTCTTAGTTCTCACAATAAAATGTCTTCTAAGCATGGATACCATGATCCTTCATGTCTACAAACCCATGTAATTTTTATGTATGTACATATATAATCACGGTACTTATTTGTGCATCGCATTTCTGCCAACAAGCTCATACGAAACTAGTATCCGCGATTAAAACGTTGATCTCTTCAGCTCCTCGTGTGGATCAACATGGGATCTCTTGTGCTACATCGAGAACTTCTGCGTGGCCAACCTGTTGAAGCTAGTGGCGGTGCTATTCCTCTTCTACATCGGTAGGTATTACACCCACATCATCTTCTCGCAAAATTTGTCTCTCTCTCTCTCTCTCTCTTTCTCTCTCTCTCTCTCTCTCGACCCTGTTCTTCTGTTCCTCGCAGTTTATCACAAGCTTATCTATTTTCCAAAAATATATACATATATATACACACACATTCATAGTTACCATGTAGCCATTCACACATATATAATAGATGTTAATACACATATTTTCAAGTATGTTTATGCTTAATGCCCGGTAGGTATTGTAAATCTTCCTGCAAGATCTCCTTGATTAACACAGCAAACCTTCCCTTCCGCCGCCGGCGCAGTGCTTCTGTTCATCTATCTAGTGTTCAAAATGGGCATCTGCGGCTGCCTCGGGAGGGGGACGTGCAAGATGCTGTGGGCTTCTCTGTCGTCGTGCTTCTCGGCGTGCGAGTACGGGTACATGTTCCTGTGGACGAAGCTGCGGCGGAGGAAGAGCAGAGAAGAGCGCTTCGGGGACATCGAAGACTGCACCACCTCGTCTTCCTCCGGCGACGAGCTGACGAGCGAGAGGACGACGTACGTGCGCGTGCCGGGGACGGCGGAGCTGCGGTCGTCGTCCATGAGGTCGAGGGAGCGGCGGAGGAGGATGCGCATGGAGCGGTCCCTGCGGGCGAGGAGCCACAGGCTGAGGGTGGGGCTGAGCAGGGGCGGGCGCTCCTCCGCCTACGTGACGAGCGAGAGGAGCCCCCGCCGCCCCCGCCGCCGCGGCGGCCATGGGAGGCAGCACGTCAAGACGGTGCACGACATCAGGGTGACGAGGACCTCCAAGTTTGTGCGCAAGGCGGGTGCCGGCCGGTTCTGCCGCCGGAGATGGTGACGGTGTGAAGCAGCAGCTGGATCAGGATGATGTGATCTCTCATGTTAGGGGGGGGGGGTAAAAGATTGCTAATTATTTCTGATGATCAGTGTTCGATAACAGCTGAGAGATTTACAATCTATTGATGTGTCTTTTGAGTTGTTGATAGTTCTCATCTGAATCGGAATCAGAATCAATTCACCATGCATGTTTCAGTTTTTTTTTCTGGATATGATTTTAATGTACATAGTAAATGATCAAAGTGTGATATATAAAGTGATAACAAATAACAATGATAAAAAAATTTAAGGTGGTCAGATCAAATTTTAGTAATTACATGTGATTCACCAGCTTATTCCTAAATAAACAATCATGTAATATATATGTTTTGAAGACTGTCACATTTGATTTTAATTTTGTTAATAGAATCAAAATCTCTGGAAGGAATCATTTGGTAACAATACTAAACGGCGCCTCTATTGTTACCGGGTTTAAAGGACAACAGTGTCAAGCTAAAATGTTTGATAACCGTTTAACATCCCCTCAATCATCCCTTGTGCGCCACTAAATTGATCTAAAAAGATAGAGATAGCATCTGCAATATAACTCTAAATAGACACTAAATTGATCACCGTACAAATATCTTGATTAAATCAATATATAACCTCTCTTATCATAAACCAGGAAATTAATAATCAGAGTGAAATCAGAAGTTCAGGTGAGCCAAAATCAACACCACCTTAATTGGCGTCTATTCTGAAAACCAGAACATTAATACAAGAGTTATTTTACTAAGAATCAGAGAATCTGCGAAGCGACAATCTCTTGATTAAAATTAGAGAGATGCATGCTGCCAAACTTATGTACTTCTTCCTCTCCACTCCAAAAATGACAGAAATAAAGGTGCAAAAGAGGGAAAAAGTTTAGAGTATGGTAGATATTATAATGCATCGTAAGAATAAGTAACAGAAAAACAAGAAAAATAATAATATATTGCATCGCTTGATAACGGAAAGAAAAGTGAGTAAGATGTTGACGTGTAGCGCCCGGCGGAACCCTCCTCTGCGGCGGCTTCCTGCGTCGGGCGGATCCCTCTGCGGGGGCTTCCTGCGCCCGGTGGAACCCTCTGCCCGGCGGAACCCTCCTCTGCGGTGGCTTCCTGCACCCGGCGGAACCCTCCTCTGCGGCGGCTTCCTGCATCCGGCGGATCCCTCTGCGGGGGCTTCCTGCGCCCGGTGGAACCCTCTGCCCGCCGGAACCCTCCTCTGCGGTGGCTTCCTGCACCCGGCGGAACCCTCTGCGGTGGCTTCCTGCGCCCGGCGGAACCCTCCTCTGCGGTGGCTTCCTGCACCCGGCGGAACCCTCTGCGGTGGCTTCCTGCGCCCGGCGGAACCCTCCTCTGCGGTGGTTTCCTTCCCCAACGGAACCTCGTCCGGCGGGGGCGGAAGCCTCATCGTCTTCATCGCTCGGGCCCGGCAACCCTCGCCCTGCGGATTCTCGCCGCGCGGCTTCCCTCGCCCAGCGGAACCCTCTGCGACGTTCTCCTTCCCCAGCAGAATCTCATCCGCCGGGGAGCGGACACCTCACCGTCTCTATCGTCACTCCGCCAAGTGAGACTCGGTGGTTCTCGCAAAGGTCCCAAATCTGCGGCTACTCACTTGGCAGGTCCTCCCTCAACACTCTTTTCGTCCGTCGTACGCAGAGCCTCACCGTCCTGGGCAGCATCTCGTCGTCCGGCGGTACCTGTTTCGCGGTCCTCCTAGTTGGCGGTTTCTTATCAAGCGCCATCCTCATCCGTTCCAGGAGACACAACTCGTTGTGAAATTTTTTTCTTTTATTTTGTAGTCGTTTTTATCTTGGGAGGGAGGGAGGGACCTCCCTCCCACACTCTCTCTCCAGTGTTTCACCTAAATTTATTTTAAGCTCTTTATCTCCTTTTGTTGCACTGGATACGTGAAGTTCGACTTATCTATCTAGTTTAGTTGTCTTTGTGTTATTGCTCTGTGTTGTGTGGTTGGGTTTCGTTAGGTTATCTTTTCCGATTACTTTCATAGTCACTTACCTTAGTTCGAGACCGATAGTCTGTGCGATTTTCACACCTTTCTGGTGCTTTCATCCGGTCTCGGGACTATTGTCAAACTCTTTTATGAGAGTATCCTTACTTGTTGTTCGACCTTGCAAGCACTTTTATGTGCTGGTCGACCTGTGGTTATGGTTAAGTCACTTGGAAAAGTTTAGTTCTTCTAGATATGTAATTATCTATAATTTGATTGTGTATGTTTCTAACTTGAGTCTTATGTTATATTATCTTGTGTACTTTTTCTATTATCTATGAATTAGGTGGTTCTGTTGTTGTTCAAAAAAAAAAAATGTTGACGTGTACACTTCTGACGTGGCTCCGGCGGGTTGGTGACTATAAAAATTATGTTTAAACCGATCCAATCCGGACTCACGTTATATTTATAGATGATATTTACTATTTTTATTATCATATTTCACCACACATCAAAATTTTATGTCTCTAGTCCTTTTACATTTTTAATATAAATTTCTATCATAAAAATATAAAAAAATTATGCTACCAAACACCCCGGAAACCTTAACGTCATACCGCTGTTTCATACCATTTTAGATGTGCTGAGATACGCACATCACACCCATACACCCATACATATATACGAAATAATTATATATATACATACAACTAAAGCTTAGTTAGGAAAGAAACGTTAATGACATATTTGACACTCAAATTTTTTGAGGATAAATCAAGTTTATCCCCTAAATTTTGGAAATAAACTTGATTTATCCCGAAATTATCCTCGAACCAAACATGGCCTAAATGTCTTTGCCCTTTAGTTTTTTTTCTTATTTCAAAAAAAAGAAAAAAACGCTATAAGATGCCTGCCTCAAGATGACGTCACATTACCTAATGGAATCCGAGCTCGTCGGCCAGCCGACAGGACAACAAGATTCAGCGCGCCGCGTGGTCCACCCGCGTCGCAGTTCTCCGAAAGATTCGATTCTTACCCGGATAATCCTCGGTTAGCTGCCGACGGTCGACCGCCATGGCCCTTCTTCTTTAAAGCTCGTCGGTGCCGGTGCTGCTGCTGCTCACTCTCTCTCCGGAGCTTCCGGCGCTGTAAGAGGAGTAGGGGAGCCTTGGCTCTCCTCCCGAGAGTTCGAGCAGGTGCCGGCGGGAGGAGGCGCTTTGTTCCAGTTCGTGCCCAGATCTGACGGCGCCAAGCCCGCTGTGTTCTTCCTCACCGGATCCCCCAAATACCTGCTGTGTGGATCCGCAGGCGCCGGACTGCTAATTCGAGCCGCACCTTGCTGAATCCGTTCGCAGTTCGGTGCTCCGCGCTGCCGGTTCTTCGCTGTTCATGTTCTCCCTCTAATTTGGAAATTTTAAATGTTAATCTGCTTCTACATTTCTGCTCTTCCCCCCCCCCCCTTTCCTTCCGTTCATGCTCTGCCGAAGTGGTAATGGTGATTCCTCTGGTTTCCTTTTCCTTTTCAGATCGATAGCTTCTGATGGTTGCTCGGTTTCTCTCGGTTTCTATAAATTTACACCCTGCAATACCCCTTTTACGTTCTGCTGAATCGGAAGATGATCTGAATTTTGCTCGGAGATGACGAGCCAGATCAGATAGATGCGAGCGTAACACTTTTTTCTCCACATTTTTCTGCAGTTGCGGTACTCTTGAGCATCGGTGAATCCCGCAAGAAAAAAAAAAAATGGCGTCTGGGAAGAACACTCGGCCAGACGGCCGGAGATCGTCGTCTTCCTTCTGCTCGACGGCGACCACCGCCGGCTTTGTGGCGGCTTGCCTGGTTGCCCTCTGGATGCTAACGTCGTCGGAGGTCATTCCACTCTACGGGACGTCCCCGACGAAGTCCGGCATGGAGGTCGAAGACGCCGCAGCGGAAGACCTAACCAGCTTGGACGTCGGCGGCGTCGTGGACGACGCCCGGGAAGAAAGCACGGTCAAACATCAGATTCTCGAGTCTCGGGAGGCAAATCCTGTGAAGGAGAGCGGGGACGACGAACCCGAAACCCAGACGGATCAAGAGCAGCGATCGGAGAAGGAAAACGAACCCGGCGGAGCGCAAGAACAATCCGAGACGCAGAGCAAGGCGGCGGAAGGGGAGCCGTCCGAAGGGCTGCAAGAAGAGACCGCTGCCGGCGATCGGAAGCAAGATTCGGACGCGGACCAGACGCCTTCGGACCAGAGGGCGGGCGGCCAGGCCGAGGAGACGACGGTCGAGGCGTTCCCCGACGGCGCGAGCTCGGAGCTTCCGAAGGAGACCGACGCTCGGGACGGCGCATGGTCCACTCAAGCCGTGGAATCGAAGAACGAGAAGGAAGCGCAGAAGTCTGCGAGGGGGCAAGCCGCCAAGATCGGATGGAAGCTCTGCGAGACCGCCGCCGGTGCCGACTACATCCCCTGTCTCGACAACCAAGAAGCGATCAGAAAACTTCCGAGCACCGCGCACTACCAGCACAGGGAGCGGCACTGCCCCGATGAGGGCCCGACGTGCCTGGTGCCCCTTCCGGAGGGGTACAGGCGGCCGATCAAATGGCCCAGGAGCCGGGAAAAGGTAGGATCAGATCAGCCTTGAATCGGGCGCTCGTTCGATTCTCAAGATCCGAGTGCGAAAACTTTTGATCTTTGAATCGTGCTGTGCAGATTTGGTACTCCAATGTGCCGCACACGAAGCTCGCAGAGGTGAAGGGGCACCAGAACTGGGTGAAGGTCTCGGGGGAGCACCTCGCCTTCCCCGGCGGCGGCACCCAGTTCAAGCACGGCGCCCTGCACTACATCGATTTCATCCAGGAGGTATGAAGAACCATCGGAACAATCCATCCGGCCGATCAGACTTGTTCGATTTCTAGGGATCGATCGCCCCAAGCCTTCGATTGAATTCGATCGCGCGCCGCGCCCAAATAACTAGGGTTTCTTCGGCATACCTTCACCGGGAAATTCGAACCCCTCCGCAGACGATGCCGGACATAAATTGGGGGAAAAGAAGCCGCGTCGTGCTGGACGTCGGCTGCGGAGTCGCCAGCTTCGGGGGGTTCCTCTTCGAGAGAGACGTCCTCGCCATGTCGTTCGCTCCCAAGGACGAGCACGAAGCTCAGGTTCAGCTTGCCCTGGAAAGGGGGATACCGGCGATATCGGCGGTCATGGGGACCGGGCGGCTGCCCTTTCCCGGCGGCATCTTCGACGTCGTCCACTGCGCTCGTTGCCGGGTTCCTTGGCACATCGAAGGTGAGCGTCTCTCCGTCTCTGATAGTCGTCCCCGTCGGCGTCGGACGACCTGATTGGCTGCCTGAAGCTTCTCTCTTCCCGGCTTGCAGGCGGCAAGCTCCTCTTGGAGCTGAATCGGCTGCTGCGCCCCGGGGGCCACTTCGTCTGGTCTGCGACTCCCATCTACCAGAGCCTTCCCCAGGACGTCGAGATATGGAGAGGTCGGCCATGACAGTGATCTCCATGTCAGAAACCTCGTGACGGCTCCAATGCCGACGGCAGAAGCCTCATCCCATTTGTTTTGGTTGCAGCCATGTCGAAGCTCACCAAATCCATGTGCTGGAAGACGATGAAGGTCAAGAACGACACGGTAAACGGCGTAGGAGTGGCGATCTACAGGAAGCCGTCGTCCAACGAATGCTACGAGAAGAGACGAGAGGATGATCCTCCTGTCTGCCAAGAATCTGATGACCCAGACGCCGCATGGTGTCTCTCTCTCTCTCTCTCTCTCTCTCTGAAAAATTAATTAAAAATAAAATTCTTCAAATCTTATAATAAAAATAACGTATGATTTTCTCGTTAGATTCTGATCCGATCCATCACTAGCGGATCCTAGGATCCAATATGTGATAAAAAATATCTGTTCTCTTCGGGATCGGGTCCAGGAGACCAATATCGACATGATCCGATTGGGTCCGACAGACCCGATAGACAGGACCGTCTTCCTCGCCCGACATAGCGGTTCTCCCGTGGCTCTGCCTCGGCAGTTTATTCGAGCAGGACCAGTCATCCGAATCGGAGCTTGAATCGGTCACGATCCAAGCCTGCTTAGTCGATTCCGACCGATTCGGATGATAATCCATAGCTGAATCTGTTTTTTTTTCTTCTTAAATTGGGTGGATCCATGCACGCAGATTTCTATCTGTCAATTTCGATCTTACAAATCGACCGATTCCGCGAGTCTCAGAGCAGCATACTGCATACGTCCGAGTGTCTGAAACCAGGGATGTACGCAGGAACGTACCGTTGGAAGCTTGCATTCACAGGGTCCCCGTTGACCCCGCGAAGCGCGGGTCAAAGTGGCCGGATCAATGGCCGAAGAGGGCGGAAGCCACGCCGTATTGGCTGGAGAGCTCGCAGGTCGGCGTCTACGGCAGGCCTGCTCCGGCGGACTTCGCCGCCGACTTGGAGCACTGGAAACATGTCGTCGGGAAGTCGTACCTGAAGGCGATGGGCATCGACTGGTCCAACGTGAGGAACGTCATGGACATGAGGTCCATCTATGGAGGGTAAGCGGAGATCGAGATGCCCCCGTTTCTTCTCCTCCTCCTCTGTTTCCCTCTGCTCTGCTTCTTCTACTCGCAGAGATTATCACCGTCCGTCGCCGCGCTCCGTTCTCCCCGTCGCAGGTTCGCCGCCGCCCTGAGAGAGATGAAGGTGTGGGTGATGAACGTCGTTCCGATCGATTCGCCGGACACGCTTCCGATCATCTACGAGCGGGGGCTCTTCGGGATATACCACGACTGGTGCGAGTCGTTCAGCACTTACCCCAGATCATACGACCTCCTCCACGCGGACCATCTCTTCTCCAAGCTCCGCAAGAGGTGAGGGAAATCCCGGCGCGGAGGCCGTCGCACTCTTCTCCGACCAGCCCCACCGGCGGGTCGAGCCCGAGCCGAGCGCTCCGGCCTCGGAAAATTCCGGCGGCGGCGGCGGCTGCATGAGGCTGCAGGTTCTTCGGCCGGCTGACGGGGCTGTTGGGATCGCCATTTTGCAGGTGCAAGCTGCTGGCCGTGATTGCGGAGGTGGACCGGATTCTGAGGCCCGAGGGGAGTCTGATCGTCAGAGACGGCGTGGAGACGATCGGCGAGGTGCAGGACATGGCCAAGTCGCTGCACTGGAAGGTCCGGCTGGCGTACACGAAGGAGGACGAGGGCTTGCTATGCGTGCAGAAGACGATGTGGCGGCCGCCGCTCGCAGGCGGCGTAGGATGATCTGGGGTAGAGTAGAGCTGCAGCTCCAGACTCGTAGGAAAATTGCGAATAGGTTCCCGTAATGTGTTGTCTGTCGTATATGTGCGTTTATTTTCTAATCTTCCGTAAGTTGTCGGGTAAACATACGATGACAGACATATCATCACTTCATTTGTATTCATCCGGCTCATATGTTAATGCTGGAAAATAATATTCAAAAAATTCCAAATATGGGCATTCTGGAATCAGCATGTATGTTGGAGCGCATGTGTGTATTAATGGTGTAGTGTGGCCTGATATTGATAATTGATTTAACTCGGTGAGGAAGCCCGTGTTGCAGTTCCAAAAGTAATTATCAGCCCGTGTTGGATTGTACTACAATATCTTTTACCCATTTTCGTGTACCTCTGGGTTTCTTCACTTTTTCGCAATGTGGATGCGTTGGCTGATTTCTATGTCTTGGCCGGAGTTTTTAAGCCGGATCAATTCGGTGAATTCATTTTACTAATTAATATATACGTACGTATATTTTAATATCTTGATCCACGCTAATGGTTAATGAGATCGATCGTTCTTATTTTATAAGAGGATATTATATATATTAGTTTATCTGAATATTTAATATCCCATCTTTGTATTAGGATTACGAATATTTAGATCGTATTTCTCTGGATAATTAACTTTAACGTCACAAATTTATCACGATTTAATTATCATTACGTGTAGTCAATACTTCTATTACGAGATATATATATATATCTAATATAAGTAAGGATGAGATATTACTTAATCAAATAAGATATTATAAAAAATATCAAATCATGATATAATTGACTCGTAGGATATGTGAATCAAGCCATGTCCATCCCATTACCCTTTGTTGATGTATCTTGGCACCTAATTCCATGCACCTTTGTTAAGGAGTTTTTCAAATGCTCCACAGGACAGATACGGCTTCAACACCTGACTCTCTATCCTATCCACATCTATTGCTGGTATGGCCAATCCACTTACCTATAATTAAGATTGTTGGGGTCTCCAACTTTCGGCACTCTTACTTATGGCCTGTTTGGCACCCAAATTTTTTGTGGATAAACCTGGTTTATCCCCAAACATGTTATCCTCGTACCAAACATGCCCTTAGAGATAGGTGAGATGCAAACCAAACTATCCGCATGGTTAGACAATAGAAAAAGGCATGGTTTATATCCTCTGGACTTTGGTGGCAAAAGGAGTAGTATGGGTCCATGGAGGGGGCATCTCTTGAATATGCTATAGTTCACTGGTAGTGTCTTTTGGAAGCACTTACTTTTGCCACTTCCAATCCTCCACCCGCAGGTTATTTGCAAATTAGATCTCCTTGGTGCCCATTATAGCTTTTCATAAGGGTGAACATGAGCGTCTAATTTCCACATCCTAAAACTTTGTTCTTGCAAGGATACTTGGATTTGAGTATATATGCCTATTAAGTACTGATCTGTCAAAAATCCTCCATGCAATTTTCAGCATCTGTGCTAGATTTAGGTAATTCAAATCTCTAATTTTGAGACCCTCCTTGCCTTTCTTAGCTTGATTTTCCTTAAGTTAATGAGGTGAAGTTTGTGTTGGCTACAACCTAAAATCTCTGTGTTTTTATCCAAGGATTGCCAAACAATTTTAAGAAGGGTGTTGGTGGGCATGTCATGTATAGAGGTGGAGGCAAGTGTTGATTTATTTAAGTCTGATTTACTTGCAGTTGTGTGAAGGATTAACTAACTTGCATTAATAGAGAAGGGTGTTGGTGGGCATGTCACGTATAGAGGTGGAGGCAAGTGTTGATTTATTTAAGTCTGATTTACTTGCAGTTGTGTGAAGGATTACCTACTAACTTGCATTAATAGAGAAGGAAACTCTTAAGTGCCCTTTTGGCACCAAAAATTTTTGGAGATAAACTTGATTTATCCCCTACATCTTGAGAACAAAGATTAATCTGCTGATCTAACCTCTTAATATATTCATAAACTGAATGTTACGTACCTATTTTTTGAAAGATAAGATTTAAAAAACTCTGAAATCAAACATATTTTATCGGAGATATTCCCAAGATGAATGATCTTTTGATAAGACAACTAATTAACAAAATTGTTAGGTTAATCAATTAATTTAATTATTATATATAATAACATAGTCATAACCTACCTAGAAGATCAATTACTGCGTGTCTAAATATATATTGATAAGTGTGGTCCTGACAAAAATATCAAATTTTAAGTAGATTATAACACTCTAATTTGAAAGTATGTTACGAGAAAAAAAATCAGTGATCCACCCAGAATTCTACTTAACTATTTTTTTTTCAAAAATCAAACTGAAAATAAACATTTTATGAAGAGTAATTCCATAACAGGTGGTCTCTTGAAACTGGTGTTAAATTAACATGGATTCTTGGGGCAGTCGAAAGACTTAGTTATTACATTTCTTATTGATGGATCGATATTTTAAATCCTATCTAACATAAGATGTAAAATGATATCTTATGGCCTGTTTGGTAATACTATTAGACACCTCTATCACTTTTATTTTTAAAATTGATATTGATTGTAATCACCTTGAGGTGTTTGGCTAATAGTAACAATTTTGAAATTTATAGTGCAAACAACACATGTTATGTAATACAAGTGTCAACTTGTATCAATTTTGATATTGATACTCCATCTTCTAGAAATATCAATATCAATACTAATATAGTATCATTTTTGATACTCTAACCAAACACCCCATTAGCTAATAATAATCTATTCAAATATGCCCTTAACTTGATTACACATGTTACCGTTTTCAAACAAACGAAAGGTATACATATCATTTCTTTTAAGTCAGATATGTAAGTATTAGGTCCTCTCTGAATCAGCTAGAGATTAATGGCCCGTTTGGTTAGAGTTTTAAATTTGATATTATATCATTATTGATATTGATAATTTTAGAGGTTGGAATATCAATATCAAAATTGATACAAGTTGACACTTGTATTACATAATGTGCTTTGTTTTCACTGCCAATTTCAAAATTGATATTACTAACCAAACACTTATTAGTGATTACTAAGAATATCAATTTTAAAATTGATAGTGATAGAGATATCAAATAATGTTACCAAACAGGGCGTAAACATCTGTGGCCCGTTTGGTTAGAGTATCAAAAATGATACCATATTAGTATTGATATTGATATTTCTAGAATTTGTAATATTAATATAAAAATTGATATAAATGACACTTGTATTACATAACATGTTTTGTTTACACTATAAATTTTAAAATTAATACTATTATTCAAACACTTCTAAGTGATACCATCACTATTAATTTTAAAATTGATAGTGATAGAGACATTTGATAGTGTTATTAAACAGGGTCTTAGGCCATGTTTAATATGATGATAACTCGGGGATAAACCAGGTTTATCCCCTAAATTTAAAAGATAAATCAATTTAGGGGATAAACAAATTTTGGAGGAGCTTGTTTGGCACCAAATTTTTTTGGGGATAAATTAAGTTTATCTCCTAAATTGTTTATCCCCAAGTTATCCTCATACCAAATATGGTCTTAGGTGCTGTTCGGTACGGGGATAACTTGGAGATAAATTTGAGTAATTTTCAAAATTTAGGGGATAATCCAAATTTATTCCCAAAATTTTATGGTACCAAACAAGACTCTTAGATGGCTCAAACTATTCCATATAACAACGAATATCTAGATTTTTTGTTTCACAAAATAAGACATCATGGTTGTAATTAAAATTTTAGAAATTTTGTTAAGCCAAATGAAGGCCACTTTACTAATATATTTATTTACCAGGAGGTGTACACAAATAAAAGAGCCGATATTTCTTTTTTTTTTATGCTGGCGTCAAATAAGATGTCACTCACCTAACCCTAACCAATCAGGACGGAGCACGACGTCATCGTCGAAGGATGACACCTGCTCCCAGGAAGGACGTCACCTTCCGAAGTTCCGAACCCCGTTGCAGGTCAGGTGCGCGCCGTAGAAGAGGGTAGGTTCCAATGCGGAGAGAGACGGGGGGGAAGAGAGCGTGAGAGACGGTAATCGCCGGAGGAGGAAGATGTGGTGCCCCTCCTGCAAGGAGGACTACAACGAGGACGAGGCGGGGACGTGCAGGGAGTGCTACGACGAGGCGAGCGAGACGGAGGGGGAGCTCAAGCGCGAGATCGAGGACCTTAAGTCCAAGGTCGCGTTCCTCCACCTCTGCTCCCCCGTCGACCCCTCACCCTCCGCCCCCTCCACCACCGACATTCTCCTCCACGCCGTTTCCGCCGCCGGCGAGTGTGACGCCGTCCCCTCCATCCCCGCCCACAGGGCCGTCCTTGTAAGTGCTTGTCAGAACCCTAACTTTACTTTTCCGTTTTTCGGCGTTCTTCGATTAAGCAAAAGTGTCGCGAATATTATGGTGAAGTCAAAATGTTGGAAGCAGATTCTTTCTCCATTTGAAGGAGCCTCAACTTGAATAATTGAGGTCTGGCATTGTTTCATCTTCACCCATGACTAGGACTTGTCCCAGACCATTATGTTACTCTACATATTATTGAATGACTATGTGAGGAATGGTTTCTAATCGAAGGGAACTTTTTCCCCGATTTATCACGCGAAAATTTACCAGGACATATATCAGAATGAGGAGGCTAATAACTATTTGGTTGATCCTATCTTTTTCCTTCCTTGATGGTTTATAAAAGTGATGTCTGATTGATTTCCTTTTTTCTGTTAGAATCCAGTTAAGTAGTAGTCTGCGTTCCTAGTCATGCGAGGATGGCACTTCGCCAATTTATGATACTTAGCACATGGTGATGGTGATTTCTTCCTTCGTGTCTGAGAAGCAAGGGGTGGCAGAAGAATATTTCACACATTAAGATTGAACTTGGAGGTGAAGGATGATCACTACTCAACCCGAGCAATTTAGAATTTGCCTCTTACATAACCTATTTGAAGTTAAAGAGAGCATCGCCATGAAACTCACTACATAATCATAGCCATAAAGAGAATAGGCTAGGTGGTAGAGTCACCTGTTTCTTATTCTGATGGATCTTGGAAGTTGAATAAATTCCAATTTTGATTCTGGAAGAACCATCCAGCTTCTGATTTCGTTGATGACAATTTTAACTGATATTGGTAATTTTTTGAAGTTTTGATCAGATCAGCTGGAGTCAGATTTGGCGAAAATCAAGAATTGGCAGGAATACAACTCAGTCAGTATGATTCAGGACAAGGACAAATAGCCTCTATCTGTATACGTGAAAACATGCCTGAAAGTGTCACCACAATGCTGTCATATACCTGATGGGACCAAATTAGGGCTAACCGAGCTTGAACCAAAGATGAAAACCAGCTGAACTGGGCTGAAAGATGATGAACTGGCTCTGAACCAGGTCTGAACTCTGAATCAAGCTGAACTGGCCTTGAACCGCTTTGAACCGGCTCTGGATGTGCTGAACTGGGTAGTTTAGGCCTTGAAAGGGGATAAGACTTGACCAGTTGGAAACCGGCTGAACCGGAGTGAGCCAGGAATGGACCGGACTGGAGGTTGTCTGAAGCCCCCTGGACTGTCTAGTTGGACTGGTTCTCTCTTAAACCAGGTCATGGCCTGTATGATACAGCTTAATCTTGTCTGATCCTGATTGGCTGATTCTTCGTACTGTGATGGTATGATAATCAGGTTGAGCATCAGTTATGGGTCTTAACTATAAGAATACCTCTTGTGAGATGGACAAATTAGAAGTCTATTTGGTGGTGAGAGAAGCTACCTTATAAGGTGGAAGTATTGAGCTTTACAGCATGAAGTCTTTCTTGCTACTAGGGATGGGATTTTCAAGATCCTGTTACTTCTTCACTAGACCTGCATGAGGAATGATATAGGCTAATAAACTTACTTTGTATATGTACTTGTATGTGGTGATCTGGATTCTGGGGTGAGCTAGTTCCTAGATGGATGTTGACAAGCCTATAGTAGCCTAGTCATGGGATCATATTGGTGGAAAGGCTACTTGGAAGAAAAAAATAAAAAGAAGCAGCCTGGATCTGGCCCTGTATCCAGGTGCTGTAAAAAAAGTCATGTTATCGAGAATTGGAAATATTATTTGTCATAGGTGAGATGCGTGGGTGTGGAAGCAATACATGCATGTTTGACCATAGTGGAAGATGCCTTAAACTTGTGAAGCTGAAACTTCAAAGCGGCGGAAATTTTATCATCTTTTCTTTTATATTTGGATTTGGATGAAGCGTCTTCAGATTGCTGAACCCTGAACATGCAGGGTCAAATAATTGAAGCAAACTTTTTATGGGATTCAGTTTTTTACAGGGAACTAAATAATGATATTACATCTGGTGAAGAGGAAAATATCCTCCAAATCCACAGAACTGAATTGCATGGATGAGATGATCATGAAAATGAACACAAAAGGGGCACTGGTTAGAACCAAAAAGCTTTCATGCACTAGATATAAATCCTGTGAGTCTTCAGCTTTAGGAATAATTATGCACTCTTTGACCTGAGTTCCCTTTGGGTTTTGGCTCCTTATTGGTCTGCAGGGCATTTTATTTATGTCGTCCATAACACTCACTTTGACATTTGAGATGTTCACCATTCCGAGTGGCTGTATGCCTGTATTATTCTTGATAGTTGTAGCGTCTAGGAGAGAACACCCTGTTGACTGATCCCAAAGCATCACATGCTTGGTTGAAGAATAAAAGTCTTGCGGTTGGTAAGAATAATCATCTGAACTCTGTCTGTTATATGTGCATGTTTTGTTTATTTAGTGCTTCAAACCTCCCTATGGATTTGCATATTTTCAAGGTGATCACTTTGTAAACATCCTCTCCAATTTGGAAGAATATTATGTCAGGACTCAATCTTATTAAACAAGGATGTCATTGGAAGGTCGGTAATGGTAAGAACATCAATATTTGGCATCAAAATTGGATTATTGACCGTCCTGGACCACCGTGAATCAAACCGAGTGTCATAACTAATCTCCAGATGGTCAATGAGTTAATTTTGAATGGCAAATGGAACGAGACTACCATCATTAATACTTTTCAAATTTCAACCATATTCTGCCAATGCCATCCTGCGTACCCCTCTCCCACTTAATCAAGACTCACCTGACTCAATAATATGGCCTTTTACCCATAGTGGTATACTTTCCACTAAATCTGCATATCGTTTTCTTCATAACAAAGCAATTCCACCCTCCACATCAGATCAATCAATTTGGAAGCGTATTTGGCATCCTCATTTGACCTCTATCCTTCCTCACAAAGTAGTCTTCTTTCTTTGGAAATGTTTAAAGGGGGCCCTTCCTACCAATGCAGTCATTGCTCATAGATGCAAATCCATATCTAGTTGTTGTACTATTTGTAATTCAGGAAACGAGACTATAGATCACATGCTGCTTTCTTGCCCTTGGGTCAGAGCTACTTGGCATGGGTCCTCTTTTGGGTTAAACCAGACTACTATCTCCAAGAATATCCGATAATTTATTTCTGATATTCTGGACACAGCATCTTCTGCAGGAGACTACAAGTACAGAATAATAACAACAAGGGCAGCTTTACTTTAGAATATTTGGAAGGCTCGTTGTAAGTATATCTTTGAAGGGGAAGTCTCCATGTCCTATCCGAGTCATTCGGCAAGCTAATGCTGATACAACTTTTTGGTTATCTAATGCTAAACTTCCTAAATCATCCAAAAGATTGCCATGGCAACCCCCTCCAGAGAATTGCTGGAAACTTAACGTCGATGCCGCTACTAGTTCCATTTTGGGTGCCACCAGCATTGTAGTTGGAGATCATGATGGGAAGTTTATATTTTGTAGGGGCAGTGTACACAAAACCATAGACCCTCTGGTATTGGAAGCGCTTGTTGTCTTAGATGCCTCGCGCACGGCAAAATCTGCACCGACGTCTTGTGTCATTGAGACAGACTCCAGATCAGTCTGCGACGCCATCATCTCTGGCAATAATACTATCTGGAAAATCAGAGACATAGTTCGGTTAGCTAGGATTACTATTCGATCTTCTTCAACTATGTTGTGCTTTGCTCCCAGGGAAGGCAATCAGGTGGCCCATTGTCTGGCGCGTGAAGCATTTTTGAAAAAGTAAGACTTAGTTTGTCATACTATACCCCCTCCATCATGTATACTATCTGCCCTATGTAATGACCTTTTGCGTATGTAATATAAACGTTCTCTTATGTTGTCCAAAAAAAAAGGTGATCGCTTTGTAAAAACATATTCCTAATACTTCAGGATCCTTGTTTTGATAGTTGCGCAATGGACAGCACAGCACCAAGGTTACTTCACCCTCTACCTGAAATCAGCTGATCCTGGCCAATTCCTGCAGCTGAAATCGGCCAAAAAATAGCCTTACAAGATGTAATATAGCTGATCCTTTTAATTATGGTCTTTAGACCTTGGAATACCTTAAAGATACAGTTTAGGAACTCTGTATATGATCAGTGTTTTAGAGTAACTAGAAAATTCCAGTACCGAGCAATCAGCCCATATGCAATTGCTAAAGGAGGAAGAGCAAATGTCAAGAATCACCACTCGGAGGATCTCACAATCATAGTGATGCAGTCTCAGCCAAGGCTTATTTCTACCCCAAAGTGAAACTTGGTTGTTCCACTAGAAGCAATTTAGCAAGCACACATCCTGGTAGTTTGTCGGACACTGCTTACCTCTGTATAGGTAAGTGTCATACCAAGCACAACCGCGAAGATTACAATAAAATTACAGTTTAACAAGGGGCTTGCTATTATCAAAATATAGATATGTCTCCATTTCTTGTGTCTTGCGTTTTTCTTGATAACATTCTCCTTCGAGCCTTGTACGTATCTTCGAAGATTTGAACAAGAGCATAGTAGAATCTCCCTCTCTATATATTTGTACTGTTTTGTTGACTGACCGGTGTGTTTTTGTCAGATGAACAGATCACCCGTCTTCAGAGCCATGCTGGAGAGCGACATGGAAGAGAGCAGGAGTGGCATGATCAAGATAACCGACGTCACCTACAATGTTCTTCGCTCCTTCGTGCACTACCTGTATACCGCGGAGGTGCTCCTCGACGAGCAGATGGGCTGCGATCTCTTGATGCTGGCGGAGAAGTACCAGGTGAAGCACCTCAAGAGCTTCTGCGAGAAGTTCCTCGTTTCCAAGCTGAACAGCGACAACGCCATCGTCAACTTCGCCTTCGCGCACAGGCACAACGCCGAGGAGCTGGTCGAAGCTTCTCTGTCGCTCGTCCTGGACAGCATGAGCTCCCTAACCGAGCAGGATGAATACAAAGAGCTCGTGCAGAAGGACCCGCGCCTCGTCGTGGAAATCTTCGAGGCGTATCTAAGCAGGCGCGGCGGCAGCATTGTTGCCTTGAAGAAGAAGTAGCGTGCAGCGGTGTTAGAGCTGTATCTTCCTTTTCTTCACTTGCTTTTTCTCCTAGGGAGCTTATTAGCGTTCCTACTTTGTAATATCGCCCGTCTGTTCTAAGAGTGAGTTGTTTCTTTCCCGAAGTTGGCCATGCTGTACTTGTACTACAGGAACAGTTTTGGAGATGAAAAATAGGGATGCAAACGAAACAAGTTGTTCGAAGCTCGGTACGATAAAAAGAGTTTCGACTAGACTCATCGTTTAAACAAAAATAAAATAAAAATTGATGCATCAATATCACGCGGGAAACCCAGCACACGACCTGTTCGACCATATGCCTCCCCCCCCCCCTTCTACACCCTGTGGTGCCTCGGTCGGCGCTCACCGGAGCATGTCCCCGGCGTCCAGTCCCGGCCCCATCGACGTGGAGGATACGTTGAAGGCGCTCGCGCCGGCGGAGGCGTCGTAGCCGTAGCCGAGCGGCAGCGGCCGGTCCGGTATGGGCGGCACCTCGATGTCCCCCTCCAGCATCCTCAGCGCGTCGCGCATGGTCGGCCGCAGCGCCACCATGACATGGGCGCACAGGATGCCCACCATCACGAACCTCTCCATGATCGCCCGCGGGTTCCGGCTGCTCGGCTCCTCCCCCTCCTCCCTCCGCAGCAGCGCCGCCTCCAGCACCTCCTCCCCCTTCCCCGCCTTCACCAGCGTCCACGCCCAGTCGGTTATCAGCACCACGTTCGACGTCGACGACATGTCGAGCGCCCTCCGCCCGCTCATGATCTCCAGCACCACCACGCCGAAGCTGTAGACGTCGCTCTTCTCCGTGAGCTGGCCGTAGAGCGCGTACTCGGGGGCCAGGTAGCCGTGGGTGCCGGCGACGCGGGTGGTGAGGTGCGACCCGCCCTCGCGGTTCTGCTTGGCCAGGCCGAAGTCCGCCACCCGCGCCCTCATCTCTCCGTCCAGCAGAATGTTGGTGGGCTTGATGTCCCGGTGGTAGATGGCCGGCTTCACCCCGTAATGGAGGTAGGCGAGCCCCCTGGCCACGTCCAGGATTATCCCCTTCCTCTCCGGCCATGTCAGCGGCGGCCGCGCGGGGCTGCCGCCGCCCCTGCGGAAGATGTGGTCGTCCAGGTTGCCGTTGGGCATGAACTCGTACACCAGGTAGCGCCCGGGGCCATCCTCCTCGCCGTCGCTCCCGTCGGCGATGCAGCAACCCCGGAGCGGGAGGAGGTTGCGGTGCCGCAGGTTGCTGATTATCTCTACCTCGTTGCGGAACTCGTCGTTCCCCTGGAAATCGGACTCCAAGATCCTCTTCACCGCCACGGCGGTGCCGTCGGAGAGCACCCCCCTGTAGACCACGCCGAAGCCGCCACGGCCGATCATGTTCTTCTGGGAGAAATTGCCCGTCGCCCTCTCCAGCTCCTCGATGTTGTACCAAATCGACCCCGTGTTCGGCCGCGATCGCGAGCTCGGCTGCGCCACCGACCCCTCCGCCCTCCGCCGTCGACCCCACCACGAGTACGCCAGCACGAGCAGGGCGGACACGACGAGCACGGCCACGGCGGCGCCTGTGAGGCCGAAGATTAGGGCAGAACGGCTGCTCTTGCCACTGGCGGGTGGCGGCGGGGACGACACGGAGAGGGGGAGGCCCAAGACGCAATTGGCCGTGCTGGGATTCTCGGGGCCGTACTCGTTCACGACTCCGGCGGCGTAGGTGGCGGTGAAGAAGAAGCAGTCCCGGCCATGCGTCTCGTTGCCGTCGATCGCTGTAAGCTGCGCCGCTACTCTCAGGCCCGCGCTCAGACAGGCCTGGCAGACGGTGAGTTCCGCGAGGTCGCGCGTGCAGGGGCCGTCGAGGGCGGTGGTGTTCCCGATTTTCTTGGCCCAATCCTGCCTCGTCTCGATGCCGGCGCAGCTGTTCGAATTGATGACGAAACGGGAGGGGGCGAAGCAGGAGGAGACGAGATCGTGGGAGAAGTTGAGGGCGGACAGGTTAGACTGGAAATCGGCGAGGCAGGCGGCGGAGGTGGAGAGATCCGGGAGGCGGAAGTGACCGGTGTCGCCGAGGCGGCGGGAGAGGCCGACGCCGAAGAGGAGGAGGAGGGTGTCGCAACAGACGGTGTGGTTGCTGTTGGGGGCACAGGAGGAGGAGTCCCAGGGAATGGAGGAGACATAGGAGAGGTTCATGGGGCAGGAGGAAGGGGAGAGTGCCGACGCCGGAGCCGGAGATGGAGCCGCCGCCGCCGCCATCGCCAGGGCTGCCAATAGCAAGATCAGCGGCGTGGCCATGCTCCTCTCTTTCCCTTTCCCTCGCCTCCTAGAACACTACACAACTCTCGGTAGCGGGGCGTCCGGTCTTTCTCAGCTCCCCGGCTGTCTCGCCGGCGGCCGAAACTCCCTTTTTTTGCCGTCGACTGCTTATCTCCCTTCCGCCTCTCTCTCTCTCGCTCCCCGTCGATCAGTCAGTCGGAAGAGGGAGGTCAGAAGGGGCCGGCTGAGCGTAGTAGTTTACTTTGTTCTTCCCCGCCGCACGGAGCTTCGCTTGCAGCCTGCCAAACACGATTGGTAGTTTTGTACCCGGTGTCTGCTACATCCTCGAACTCGAAGTATTTGTGTATCTGCCCATTTTCAACCTTCTCCCGGGATTATTGATCCTCATCCCCAACCTTTTCTCTCCGACCTCGATCTCTAAATGGGAAATATAGGAACTTGGATTAACTGATTTCTTGTGCTTGCCCGGTCTCTACTGGTCCTATAAATTATTCGAACAGCTTCATCTGTTTAGTTTCCGCATGAAATATAAGTATGGTACGTGTGTGAATATGATGTCTCGCGAGAGAGGAGATTTCTCCAATCAAATCAATGGGGGCATATTTACGAATACCCGCCTCTTTTGGTAGGGGGGGATGAATCAGATCGCGCAGGGGGCGAGATGACACGGAGACGAAGCGGACACGTGAAAATATTCTCTTCTCTTTAGGCCGGACCGCTGCGTTGGACGAGCAACTTAAAAAAATAATAATAAAGAACAGGAATGCGTGCATTTGTATTACTCTCCCCCGTGAATGAGATAAACGCAATTTTGCCGAATCTATTTTAGTAGCTTAAAAGTACTTTTCTGACAATACTAAACTTCTTTGTCACTGTCAATTTTAATATTAATGTTGATATAAATCATGACGTACTATTTAGTTATTTATATAATTTATGATAAAAAAATGCACCAATATAATACTAGTGTTATTTCATTGATGTTTTATATTTTTAAAATATAAATATTAAAATTAATATAGTATTAGTTTTAGCATCACCTCTAAGAAATAAGGTGCCCGGGCACGGATAGTTTATTATATTTGGGAGAGTTCAAACTACGGCGAGAGACACGTGGGATTCTAGCACCTCTCCGCCGAGGCGTTTGAATCTTCTCACTCCGATGATGAAAGAGGAAATTTTATTATTATTTTTTTAAATTTATGTCTGGGGTTAAAAACGATATTATATCAATTTTGACGCGATACTTCTAAATGATAGAGTAGAAATAACAAACTCATGCAAGGGGGCACTTATATTACGATTTATAGCTTGCTTATGTCACGAATTTAAAATTTTAATGTTAAATTTAAAATTTAAAAACTCCTTGTGATAGTTTTAATGGGCCGGTAAGTGTAAGGCCCATTTCGCCCGGGCATGAAGCGGAGCTGGCCTAGCCCACAAAGACTAGGGGGCCGAGCTTTGGCGGTTTCTCGAGTGCTCCGCCTCCCTTCGATGTTTCCGAGGCAAAAACGCCACGCCTGCTCAGCCCGGCTCCCTTCCCCTCCGCCGCGCTCCGCCATTGCCAGCCGGTCTAGCGGCCGCCAGCTTAATCTTCATAGCCAATGGCGGGCATCGTGGGCACCTCCTTCCTCCCCCGCCCCTCCCCGGCCAAGCAACTCTCCCGCCCCTCCGCCCCTGGCCTCGCCCGCACCTCCGCCGCCCCTACGCGCGTCGCCTCCAAGATTCGAGAAATCTTCATGCCTGCCCTCAGCTCCACCATGACCGAGGGCAAGATCGTGTCATGGGTGAAGGCCGAGGGCGAGAAGCTTTCCAAGGGCGAAAGCGTCGTGGTGGTCGAGTCCGACAAGGCCGACATGGACGTCGAGACGTTCTATGATGGCTACCTTGCGGCCATCATGGTCGAGGAAGGCGGCGTTGCCGCTGTTGGCTCCGCCATCGCGCTCCTTGCGGAGACGGAGGAGGAGATCTCCGAGGCGAGGTCCAAGGCCGCCGCAGCGGCCGGGGGGAGCGCCCCGTCCGCTGATCCTGTCTCCGGATCGCTCCAGCAGGGCTCCGGATCCAGTCCGGATCCGCCGGCGCCGGCGTCTCCTGTTAGTGCTCCGACATCTATCGCCGTTGCGGCTTCTTCGGCGCACCCGGCATCGGACGGTGGCCAGCGAATTGTGGCATCTCCCTACGCGAAAAAGCTCGCTAGGGAACTGAAGGTGGAATTGGAATCGATTATTGGGAGCGGGCCGATGGGGAGAATTGTGGCCAAGGATGTGGAGGCTGCCGCCGCCGCTACAGCCACGGGGGCTGCGACTGCTGTGGCGACGAGGCCGCCGGTTCCGAAGGATCCTATCCTAGCAGAGGCTCCTAGTTCACCAACAGTGGAGCTTGGAACGGTTGTCCCTTTCACGAAAATGCAGGGAGCTGTGAGCAGGAACATGGTGGAGAGCCTCTCAGTGCCAACATTTCGTGTGGGGTACACCATTACCACTGACGCTCTCGATGAATTGTACAAGAAGGTGATCTGCTTTTGCTTTAATTCTGAATTCTGAACATTTGCTCTTTGTTCACATTTTCTAAATTTTGGGCTTTGTAATTGCCTGTTGCGACTTAACTCAGATCAAACCGAAGGGGGTGACGATGACTGCACTGCTTGCGAAGGCGACAGCGATGGCACTAACAAAGCATCCTGTTGTGAACTCCAGCTGTAGGGATGGTAAGAGCTACACTTACAATACCAGCATCAACATTGCAGTGGCTGTGGCTATGGACGGGGGCCTGATTACACCGGTTCTTCAGGATGCTGACAAGGTTTCTGTTTTTTTGCTTTTGCCTGATGAATTCATTGCTATTTTGTCATTATGAGGCGATTTGGTGATGAATGTATCAAAATTTCAGATTGACATTTACTCACTTTCAAGGAAATGGAAAGAGTTGGTCGATAAGGCTCGGGCAAAACAGCTGCAGGCTCATGAATACACCACGGGTACGCTATTGTTATTTTTACGATCTTGTTCATGTTTGTAGTTGCGCTAAGTGCTTTCTTTCTTCTCGCCGTCCCTCTCACAATTCTTCCTGTTCTCACTTTCCACGTCCGCTGTGGTGCGGACACATAATTTGGAGATGCCTAATCTAGACATGTGAAACTCACTTTTTTAATGGACAAAAATGGCATTGTACCTTATAAAAATAATGTTCATTCCCTGTGATTTGTCAATATTTTTTTTTGGCAACATGATTTGTCAATATATGTTTGAATTATTTTGTTCTCTCAATAGCAAAACTTTACTATTTGTCTATGTCACAGTGATAAAGAGACAAGGGAACTTTTGCATAACCAAGAACAAGAAAGCGTTAAAATGTTATCCATTTTCGTTCTTCTGGATTTATTCTTCCAAGTTTCAGATATATTTTATTACTTTTCAAGTATGTGAAAATATGTATTTGTCAGTGCAAACTATCATGATCATCCTAAAATGATTATCGAACTTTTCAATTTATCAAAATAAAATCTAAGACAGCTAAAAACATAAACGTATCATGTTTGGTAAGATGGTATGACAAACAGAGTGGAAACCTTGGATAGCTATAAAAGGTGAGGGCCGCAAGGGAACAAAAAGAAGGTCTCACCTCTTTTTTATCCAAGAAAGAATCATCTACAAAAGCATATTTTTGAAATGATTGCCAAACACCTTTTTTAACAAGTTTTGTTAAAAATACTTAATTTGTCATGTAATCAAACACCCCATTAACCTCTTAGCAAAATCACTTGTTGAGGTCCACAATAAGTGTGGGCACCCGGAAGCATGGATTGCAAAATTGGCCGATCCGGATCGGGATCGGCCGATTCTTGGATCTGATCGGTACCTACCGATCCGATTCTAGCCGGAACTACCGATCCGGCCTGAACTTCCAACCGGATCGGTCGGAATCGCTGGAATTGGTCGATCCCGACCGATTCTCTAGAAATCGGAAAGGTCTGGAATCAGATCGATTCAGGACCCGATTCCAGACCATTTTCTGGTTCGATCCCCCCAATAAGGGGGAGATCGGACCGATTCCCCCTTCTCACCACTCATTCTCACTTCCCCCTCCCTTTCATTGTCTAGGGCTCCCCCTGGACCCCTCCCCCTGACGATCCATCTCGAGCAGCGGCGATCCAAGCCTTTGAAGCAGCCGATCCCCCCCTAAACAGGTCGATCCGCAACTACTTTGTACCCGCTTATGATAGTGTAAACATATTAATATATTTCACTATCACTTATACTATCACATATATAGCAGATTCATAATCATAAATATATATTATATACTTAAATTTACATAAATATCTATTTTAACTCTATTCTCTCTCTTATATGATAATCTATACTTGTATGATAGTTTCTTGAAAGAAACATATTTTGTATAACATTATTTGATAGAATGTCATCCACATTTTTTTGAATTTTTATTTATTCTTATGATTTTTCCTGATTTTTTATAAATTTTTTGAGAATTTTTATCATTTAAAAAAATTAAAAAATTTGGCTGATCCGAAGTTGCCCTTTCTTCCAGATGATCAGCCGATCTGGATCGATCCAATCCCGATCTGCATCGGATCGGTGGTCATTGATCCCAAGCTCGTGATCCTTGCCTGGGAAAGTGTGTTTTGAGATATTAAGTTTGGTAAATTCTTTTAACACAATATCCAAGTAACCAAAATACCTGTAACACTCCCAATCAAGGTAGACTGCTTCGGGGGTTGGGACTAGGTTGGCCCGGCCGCTTGGCCCAGCCCACCTCGGGTCACCCAAGGTTGGGACATGGGTCGGGTGGGGTTGAACTGGATTCAAACATGGTCTAACCAGAACAATTTAAATTCAATCTTTGAAAAAAATTTAAAAATATAATATATAATTTTTTTAATAAATATTTATTTTTATTTAAATTTTACATTATGATGATAATTTGTCTCCTTGACGTTGTGTCTTCCTAGATAACTTTTATCTTCTTTTCATTCCAGACTATAAATAAGAATCCCACTTATATATAAAACTTCAGAGTCTAGACTACAAATGGGGCTCTGATTATAGGCTAGAATAAAAAATAAATTGAGAGAATAAAATATAGACTATTTCTCTAGAAGATGCATTGCAATTTTCTCTTTGGATGGATGATGAGAGAGATTTTAGAGTGAGAAAATGAGAGAATTAGCAAAGAGGAGATGGGGGAAGTGGGAAGGCCCCTTGGGGGTGTTCCAAGTGCCCAAGCCGGTTTGCGCGACCCGACACAACCCCAAGCCAAGACCGTCCTGGGCTGGGCTTCCGGGGTCGCAACTAGGCCGATCAGTTGAAAAACTGACTGGGTAGGGCTGGGTCATGTGACCCGGCAGAGTACACATCCTTTTCCTACAATCAAGCTAGCGCAATCATAAACAACCATGCCCCCCCACACAACTTGGAGTTCTTAATTCACTCTGTTTCCTTATATGGATAAATTGAGGGATGAGAATCCATTATCATAATCCAAACAGCTTATATGCACAAAAAGCATAATCCGGCAAAGCTTTAGAAATTTGTTCAATTTCCAAACAGAGGAACATTCATGGCTAGGTTTGCAAATCCGTCAAATTTGGTAGTAGAATCGCTTGTATTTGATTCCAACTCCTATAACGATTAAGGTATTCCTATTCTATTATTGGAATTGGAATCGAATTCAATAATTTCTAAAATACGTACTATATATTATTTTTTTAAAAATAAGTTAATAATATTTATATAATTACTAAACTTTGATATAATCTCTTTAAAATGTTATTTTTATCATTTATCGCTTTATATATCATACTTTATAATTTATTTTAATTTTAATTTTTTTAGTTATATATGTTATTTTTATCGAAATCATACAAACAACGGAACCAACAAATATTAACTCCAATAAGCATTTAGAATATCTGATTCCAATTTCAATAACTTATAGGATACATTAACTAGTTCCAATCCATTATTTCTATTGTAATTGAAACAATATTTCAAAATATTGATTTCTATTTGCACCCTTTTTCATCACTAGGGTCCATCTAGCTGATAGTGATGTCTATTTATTCCGTGTTCAAAAAAAAAGATGTCTATTTATTGATACAAAAAAGAACTTCATATAGTAAGGTGCAGGGATTCTGAAATTTTGGTTTGATTTTGAGAAAGATTATTGAATTTGGACTTCATTTATGTATTATATAAGTGTTGGCATACATTTTTTTCAAACAAAAAAAAGAAAAGAGGAAGAGAAAGAAGAAAAGCAGGCGGCCTGGCCCAGGAGCTGGCCCAATTGCCCATGAGATTAGCCACATTTGGGCCCAATTAAACACCCTAGTAGGGGCCGGATCCATCCAGCCCACAATTGGCACAAATCAGGCCATGTAGGCCATGTGCGCAGCCCACAGGAGGGCCTGGGCTTCTCTTCAGTCCGCTGGCCCAGAAAACAGGCCCAATTGGGCCAGGCCCACTTCAGCAGCCAGGCCAATCAAAGCCCAGCCGCACCCACTTGCCACCTCACCTCCTTGGTGCGCACCCAGCTGCCAGCACAGCCTCCCAAGAGTCAGTTGAAGGAGGGGGAAAGCCAAGGGACAGCCACACATTCAATGTGGTTAAATGGAGTAACTCCCATGGGGAGAGCAAGAGTCACCAGCGTACAGCAACTCCTGTCCCTTCACCTGCCCTCTTCACCCTCTATAAAAGAGAGGGAGACGCACCAGCCAAAGGACAGAAGCTGGAGACGCCGCCAGGCTGCTGGACTGCACCCTGCCCCTTGCTGCTTTGCGCCCTGATCCTGCTGCTGCTGCTACCGGCTGCTACTAGAAGGAGGAAAGAAGAAGAAGAAGGGAAGAGAAGGTAAAAGGACCAGCTTGGTGCGCCCATGTGGCCCCCTCAAAGGGGCCTTCTTTTTCTGCTTATTCCTGGCCCGTCTATAGCCTCTGGTCTGTCTACAGAAGGTCCCATGCTCAGCCCATGTTCGGACCTAGCCCAGACCCCCCTGAAAACCCCCTTTGCGCAGGCTTGTTTCATCCCAGCCAGACCCCCCATTTTGGGCCCAAAACCGGTCCCAATGTAGCCTACTGGACAGCCCCTGCTGCAGGCCCATGGCTGACCCATTCTCAGGCCCATGTACAGGCCCATTTCCAGCCCTGTTCGACCCCCTGCACAGGCCACCTGCAGTCCATCCAGTAGACCCCTATGCAGGCCCAGAAAAGAGCCCATACATAGCCCACATGCAGCCCCTGCGATGCACCAAAAATCAGATTCCAGTGCCAGCCAGGTGCCCCCTTTGCAGGCCCGGTCCGGCCCATTTCTGTCCAAGGTGGACCTTCCTCTTGGGACTGTTTGAATGCTCCTTAGCAGGACCCAGTTCGGCCTCCACTGCAGGCCCAAGAGCAGGTCTTGTTTGGTCACTCAATCAGACTCAACCTGACCTTACTCTGGTCTAAGGAGAATCCCCTTGGAATACCCTACATATAGGTCAATTCCGGCCCAAAAAAAACAGACCCTGGCCGAGCCTCACTTCATGCCAACTTCGGCCCAATCAGGCCCACCTGCAGGACCAGCTCAAGCCCTCCTTCGGCCTGCTGTTCTAAACCCCTCCGCAGCCCATCCAGCAGACCCCAGGCTGGCCCATGAGCGGCCCATCTTCTGGTCCTTACCCAGGCCTTGAACCATACCCATTTTGGCTCACCTTCCGGTCTTCATCCAGGACCACTTCCAGCCCACGTTTAGCACTCAATCCAGGCCTTCACAACAGCCTATTTCCAGCACCCCTGTAGACAGGCGCCAGCCTCTTCAAGGGCCAATCCAATGACCCTTTCACGGGTCCAATCCACCTCCCAAGAAGCTCCACAGCAGCCCCCCTTTGCAGCAGAAAATAAAAGAAGTTGCAGCAGCCCCCTTGTGGCATGTGCCGGCAAAGTGAGGGATGAACCTCAACGGCCCTTTCACGGGTCCGGTTCTCCCTCAACACATCAAAGGAGAAGAGAGCCTCAACGGCCCTTTCACGGGTCCGGCTTTCCCTCTTAGAAGCTGTCCTCCCAAATTCAAGCAAAAAGTGAAGCCCGGCTTTGAACGCCGAAGGAATGGACCGGCCCGAAGTGGCCTTCATAAAAATCAACCAATAAAAATCAAAAAGGCGAAAGCAACATTAAATTAAGGACTTCACCCCTACCGGGGGAACTCCACCTTGGGCGGAGGCGCGGGCATGCATCCCGTAGCTTACGACCCGGACGTCGGCGCGGGCATGCTCCCGTAGCCGATGATCCTTCCCCCAATTTTGGCTAAGTCATTGACTAGCCCTATTGGATGGGTAAACTTCATCACATTAGAAATCTGTCGGTATACCGTTGTAATGCCGAAATTTTTCTAAGGTAGTGAAGAACCTAAATTGGGGGAAGGGTCATCACTTATTGTACACCGATGTACCCCATTCATACTTCAATGAAATGAATTCTAAGTCAATTCGATGCATGGAAATGGGCACCGATTGGCAGCCCAATGTGCCCGATCAGATGCAAACCACCAAAATCAAATGAGCAAAACTCTTTTACAAACAAAAAATAAAGTAATGCAGGTCTGAAATGGGCTTTCACTGCCTCATCTTCCTGATAGCTTGCTGCAAACCCTGTCCGGCCCAATAACCAGCCCGCTGCAAACCCTGTCAGGCCCATGGCTGCCCACCTGAAACCACCTGCGCAGACTTCAGTCCAGGCCCATGAACAGCACCCTGTTCGGCCTACTTGCTGCCCCCCTTTTCAGACCCAATCCGAACCCATGCGCCAGGCACAAATCTAGCCCAAATCCTGCCTGCGATCAGCCCTTCCTGTCTGGCCCAAACCGGCCCATTTGCAGGTCTATGCCCAGAGCCCAAAAACAGTCCTTTTTGCGACCCAGTTTTCAGTCCATCAAGGACCTCCTGAACGGGCCCCTTTGTGGCCCATTCAGCCAACCTCCAAACAGGCCCCCAACCGGCCCACTTGCAGGCCTATGCTCCACCCCTCCGAAGCTTACCTAAAGCCGGTCTAGAACAGGTCTTCAGGCGACCCATTTTCAGGCTCATGAGCAGCCCATCTAGCAGACCTCCAAATAGGCCCATATCAGCCCATTTGCAGGCATATGTCCAGAGCTTAAAACCAGTCCCTTTGTGACTCGGTTTCAGCCCATCTAGGACACCCCAAACAGGCCCGTATTCTGGCCCATCAGCAGGCCCTTGTCCAGAGCCTAAAACCAGTCCCCTTGTGACCCGGTTTCAACCTATCCAGGACATCTCAAGCAGGTCCCCGACCGGTCTATTCAAAGTCATCTGAGCAGACCCCTAAGCAGATCCGACGCTGCCCTTGCTCAGCCCACGTTCAGGTCCTAGAGACGGTTCCAAACCAGCCCCCCCCCATCCAGGCCCATTTCGGCCCATCATAACCCATTCACTCCAGTCCCTTTGTGGCTCGGTGAAATCCTAAATCAGTCCTCAAATAAAAAAAAAATCAGATTTTGATCGAGTTCGAAACAGATGAAACTTAGAAATCAGAAAGAATCAAAGTCATCCAAAAATGACAAATAAAACAAGCCCGAGCAAATCGGTTTGCATCTGATCGGACCCAAAAGGCCGCTGCCCTTTTGAGTTCTTTATTTTATGTTGTGGATGTGCATATCTCCGAAAACAGGTTGCCGCGACGGTTAATCAAAGGCGTTCGAGCCGTTGCTCGATGTAAGTTAACGCCGGATACTCGCACCATCCGGCGGAGAATGGTCAAAAATTGAAATTTTCAAAGAACCCGAACCTCGGTTCTAATATTTTTAAACTATCACCGGACTACCTAATATTTTTAGGATATCACATATTTTCCTAGAAAAGTCCGGAGATGTTTTTCTTTCTAAAGAACAGACGCAGAAAAAAGAGGTTCACACAATAAGCTATTGGAATTGAAATAGGACATTTAAATAGCTTGGTGGAATCAGTTAATTCCATTTTAATATATATTAACATATGATAAATTAAAAATAGATGGATTAAAAAATTGTGACATATAAAATGATAATAAAAGTAAAACATAAAATCATAAAGTTGTGATATCAATTTTTAGTACTTATATGAAATTTATTAGCTTATTTTAATAAAAATTAATTGGTAATATATATATATTGAAATTTATCAAATTCAGTTCAGATTTTGATGACAAAATTGAAATTGGATATCATGGTTTTATTTAATCAGAACTAAAATCAGAATACCTTAACTCTTACAGAATTGGAAGCATGCAATTTCGCTGTTGAATCCAACTTGTTTACAGTCCTAGCATATAGCCATTCAGTTGTCTTGGTCATGGATTGGCAAGTTGCTAACAAACAATTTATTCATAAAATATACCAGCATAAAACATATATAACAATGCATGAGTGTAAAACAAGGATCATTGTGTACCTCTAATCAATTTTAGTACCACTTTCTAACATTTGGTGCGGCTCTAAGTTCTCCCTCATGGCCTCGTGTCAATTCTCAACTTCTGGACATTGAAATTCACCTGTATGAACGATACACACCCTCAAAGATACCATGAAATTTCCAATTCTCAACTTAACAACCCTTGCACTGAGATGTGTCTTCCCACGGATGTTTATCCAGTCAGATTTACTAGAACAACCCAAATCTGATTGAATACTCTTGCAATCAGCTGTATCAATCCCTAGATGACTTCTAATTTATTTCCTTGTCCAGCATTAAATGCATCAAGACCCTTACTGGAAGTGCCTGAAACCATCTGGATTTACATGGATATGGCTGACAATCCTCTAAGCAATTATGCTTCTTTCGTGATCTTCCTGCAATAACTCCAAGATCATATGATGGACAGACAAAAGGGGTTTGCAGTTGCGTGAGGTGTCCTATACATAGGCCCCGGGTCCCTTTTGGTCTAGGCTTCAAGCACAAAGCAGGCAGTTGCCTGGGGTCCTGAATAGGTGCTAGGCTATGCCTATAATTTGTTTCTATAGTCTCTGCTCTAGTGCTCTGGTAAATACCATCAATTCTGACATGCAGGGTTTAAACATCAGTGTTGCTGAAATTAGTTTCCAAAGCGTGAGTGTGGACCTATATCTTCAATCCAGCTGCACCACATAATCTGGTTTTCATCAGATAGTTTTAAAATGCACCCATGAAACTTGACCCTCTGGAATCCCACGAATTGCTCCCTGATCCTCTTTAGACGAGCTAAACCAGACTTCCAACACTTACCTGGTATATTTCTTGAAGTTTCAGATAAGAAGCCAGGTGGTTTTTGGAGTGTTGCTGTTTTAGTGAAGTAGACAATTTTGAAGATAGCAACCAGAACTATCAGAATCACAGAGAGCCTTTTGTAGAAAAGGATAAACTTGTGCACAAAACAAAGTCTGTTATGAGGATCAAATGAAGAATAAGTTAATATTATAGTAGATTTGTTTTCTGCCTTCTAGGGTTATGATGGTCATCCTTTTATAATGGAAGGGAAATGTATTTTATCTGAAATATTGTTATACAAACATCAAGATTTTTTTCCTATCTGAGATAGTTCTTCTAGATGAGCTTGATAAAACAAGACAAAGTACGGCTTCTATAAGAAAGCAGGGAATTCATGCAATCATGTGAAGGAATGCAAACCTTTTTGGTGATGACGATGGAGAAGATGTAATGCTGAAAATGTGTGATGTTACAGCTTAATCGTACCAAACTAAAGAATCATTTGATTCTACGTTATCAAAGGTGAGGTGACAACAAGGCAACAAGGTGAGGTGAGGCGGCTCCTAGCCACCTTGACCTGAGCCTAATCACTTAGATGGCCAGCACTTCCCTGTCCCATTTCAGCTGCTAAACCACTGATTACATCTGAAGTTTTGCACCCCCCCCCTCAAACCAATTGGTTGACACAAGTTTAATTGTTTTCCACCCAAATGTGACGAATGTGAAACTCCTGCCTCATTCATCACCTTGGCCCCTGTCCAGAGTTTCTCCGAAAAAATTGAAATAATTGTGTCCTGGCATGGTGAACTCCTCTCTCTGGCCTCTCACCATTGACATCTTAGATTTTATCTAAATATAAAACCTTGCGCCATCTCCAATAATAGCAACTGTGTAGCTTGTTTCACTTAATTCTTAGACTCGAGTGCATCGCTGCATTTTGATTTTCAATCTTCCAGTGCCTTCGATGATCCTAATGCCTCCATTGATGTCACTGCATTTCAATGGGCCTTCTTTTTCCATTATCTAGTTATCCTGTCGCTGAAGTTAACAATTGAAGCGATTTCAAGGTTACCAACACTAGGCCAGTTCTTCTGACTCCTGCTTGACATGTGCCTTGCCATTACTTAGATCAAGGAAGGCTGGGTTGAGAGTCGACCCGAGGTCGGTCGACCCCAAATCTTACCTAGTCGGGCCGGGTCGTGACCCGAGTCGGACACATCTGAATTTATTTATTTATTTAAAATTATTAAAAAATATAAAAATACATGAAAATTATTAAAAAAATATCAAAAAATATTTTTATATTATATATATTTATGTATACATAAATATAATTAAAATTTTATGTTCTAATTGAATATGAGTATTTATTTGTGTATACATGTAAATATAATTTTTTTATGATTATGTTGTATTAATATATGTTGGAAAATAGTTAATCTCAAGTGAGAAGGTAAAGACAGTTACGAAATAATTTTATAAGTTTTAAATATGCATCATATTTTTATAATCACAAATCTTAACCATATGTAATAGTACAAGTGATATGAAATATTGTTATACTATTATTAAATGGGGTGCTCGGGAATCGCAGATCACCGTAACCAGGGTGACTGGGGCAACCAGCCCACCGGGTCGCCTGACCCGATGCCAGGTCGCATGACCCGATGAAGGGGCTGTACCGGGTCAGTCCGACCGGGTCGCGGCCGGACTGGTTGGCTGGAAACTGACCAGGTCAGCTGACCCAGTCCGGTGAACCATGACTTAGATTACTGCTTTGTCTATGACGAGACCCTGGAGTTCGGAACTTTATGGTAAGGGACCATCATCTATTGTGAGTATTAGAAGTAAGTGCACTGGACTAAAGTAAAATATATGGAGTACCTACTGTATAGTCTAAAGAAGTTGAACAGAACAGGGAAGCAGTCCCCAAAAGACAGATGGTCCATGACTTTCTTACATAGTGAAAAAGGACTTCAGAAATTGTGGATGCCTCAAGAAGGCAAAATCTGTGAAGGTCCTCACTGTCAAAACAGATTTAGATTTCAGAATGCTCAGTTATAGCTGTAAGATAGTTGCTTTTCTTAATGGCCTTGAAGGATACGATGGGCGCGCTAAAAGTGCTTCTCTCTACGAAATCAAACAAGTTCTTTAAGTTTAAGTAATTATCATGCTGTATAATTAGTGCCCTACTTTAGTCTTTAATGAATGTCGTACGGTTCTGAGCACCTCTCCACTGCCCACCCCACCAAAAGAAAAGAAAACTAATGAGAAATGAGAGAAGATGCGTCCTAGCATTTCTGAGCAATTCTGAAAGCAGAAAATTTTATATTGAGGAGTATGTCATCTTCTCTCCTGAAATATATTTTGCCTCCCTTTGTTGTTTATAGAGTTGCAATAATTATGTTGTATGGGATCAAAAGAATGGTTTTCATGGTTAATTTTTGTTACCAACTTTATGTAAATTACTAGTGGTTAATTCATTGAGAACAGATAGCATGTATTGCTCATTTGATCATTTTCTTCCCAAATTCCTCAGGCACGTTCACTCTTTCTAACCTTGGTATGTTTGGTGTTGATCGCTTCGACGCTATCCTGCCACCTGTGACTGTGAGTATTGTCTGCTAGTATTTCTGTGAACTTCTTCCCGAGAACTCAAACCTCTGATCTGGAATTCTCGACTTGCAAACGGAGGATTAAGCTTACGCATGGTTTTACGCAGGGAGCGATAATGGCTGTTGGAGCATCCCTGCCGACTGTTGTTGCTACAAAGGATGGCCGAATCGGAGTGAAGAACCAGATGCAGGTAAAATAGCGTTCTGGTTTCAACCTTTTTCTTCTTTGGCTAATGCCTCTGGGCTTTCTGGTCATTGCTGTAAGCTAAGAACCATCTGAAGAAGTTGTGGTATCTTGTAGGTAAATGTAACTGCGGACCATCGCATCATATATGGGGCTGATCTTGCCGCATTCCTGCAGACCCTGGCAAAAATTATCGAGGATCCCAAGGACCTCACCTTTTAAGCTCTAGCTGTTCATTTCTTCCAAGCTACGTACAGCGAAGAGTATGCTGCTAAGATCACAGCAAAACTGGAGCTGAAGAGTGATCCTCCGAGAATTCCAGATGATCTTAACCCTTCTTTACCTTGAAATTTCTTGTTGCTTGGGTAGTTTCTTTCTTTTTTACTTTTTTTTTTGTTTTACTTATCCTCCTAGCGAACTAAAATTAGTAAGATTTTGCTTATACGATTTTTTTTTTGACTAATTATTGAATTCTACTCTTTTTTGGTCGAGAGTTTCTTGATTTTTTTTTCCTTCCCCCAACGTTTTGCAGAGCTCTTCCGCGCCTGTGTAGAATTTCAGAAACATCTGATATTTAAATAAGTTTGTGTTTCTCGTCTGCCAAGTAACTTAATTTAATTATATGCGTGAATTTCCAGCGTACCGTGGGTTTCCTGTGACCAAATGATGGTCTGCGGCGGAGTAAGTGTTACCATTATCTATGATCTATTTTCTGTTTCTGCTCTTCTTCACACTTGTAAGATATTGAATAATATATATGAATATATGTATATTGTATTGAATCAGAGAGAAAATTCAATAATATCAACATATATAAGGTTTATTTAGTATTAATAAAGGGTAAAATATTCTTTTAACTACGTACTTGTTTGGACCGATATAAATATATATATATAGATGAGGGAAGAAGTAAAATGGTTGAAATAATATCACAGAATCTAAATAAGTCCTAGAAGCGCATGCGAGTGCCGCCGTGGGAGTTTCTTTTGCGCGAACTTCAAAAATATAGTGAAATAGACGTGCGCTCTACAAAAGATAAATTAAGCATACCATGGAGCTTCTCCTTTTTTTTATTTTACGATGGAGACAACTCTCTCTCTCTATCTCTCTATATATATATACACATATACACACACACGTAAGTACAATTAATGTATGTGGAAACATGCCTTTTCGTGACCCATAACAAAAAAAAAACAGGCATGCCTTTTAATTTGGAGAATAAATTACATGCACAAGCGACACCTATCTATCTAGCTATCTATCTCTATACATATATATAGATCACAGCAGATTCCCCGCGGTTATATATATATGCAATAGGGGAAATCATGCAGGAAGACGTCCTCGACAATGCATATGGATCAGAGATGACACGTACGCAATTATATAAAAGGAAGATCGATCAGAGTTGACGACTTAATTACGTACCAATTAATTAAAGAGTACTCCCTCTCCCCCCCTCACACAATTTTATTTATTTATTTTTATCAAACCCACCGGCGCAGCCAGCCGATTCTCTCTTACCATGTCCGTACGGTGGTGGGGTGGGGGGGAACAAAAATTATATATATACTAGCTCTCTGCATGCAAACAGCGGAATTCTTCTTGTTCACCGTGCATGCGAAGAAATTTAATTACGAGCATTTTCTCTCTCTGTTGCCGACGTACGTACGTGTGCGGACGTGATTATCGATCGTAAGAGCAGCGAGAAGAACACACGGAAAGGAACCTGCAAGCTCGCTAGCACGTAGCATATACACAAAAGCTAGGAAGGACGTCACTCATGACACCCACCATGCATGCAATACATATACGCACGTACGTCGCTCCCAAGCGCTCAAAATGAAAATAATCAAATGGTCTAACTAAACTGTGTCCTCCACATCTAAACCATCTAAACATATCTTGAGAGAGAGAGAGAGGGAGAGAGAGGGATGTGTTAAGATATAAGCTGCAGCTTGTATCCGCGATGGAAGATGAACCGTGCAGTGTGAGTGCGAAGACAGGGAGGTCGAAGCTAGAGAAGAGGATGACACACACACATATATATATATATTCTAGGCCTGGTTGGAGGGCCGGCACAGGGGACATGGACGGTTGATTAAGAAATTAAATAGATATCTAGACTTTCCCCGTTGACGAGAAGGAAGAAAAGTTGTCAACGTTTGACTTGGCTTCTTCTGTCTTGCATAAGATAGCACGCCAACGGGGACACACACACACACATATAGGTTCGAGACCAGCTCCTTAATTATCACGAAGCCCGTCGATCGAAGCGGTTTTCTCTTGATAAGTCAGATAAAAAATGGAGAAAGGCGCGCGATCGATGGTTTTATATATTCATATAATGCTGATGCCACGGCCAAGATAAGCTTTTCGATCACTTGAATCAAAATTACAACCCTTTGATTATTCCGGGAGCCGCCGTCCATTTTCTACGCGTTGACCTGTGCGTGCAACACGTAGATCAAACGAAAGGGAGCCCACGTACGTACGTACGTAGAAGACACGTGGAGAGAGAAGCTAGTTAGGCCCATCATATTGCAGAGAGGGAACGGTGTTGGAGTTTCTAGGAATACCTGACGACGATCCAAATTCCATTGCGCTGCGGAAAACAAGAACGAGGAAGATCTACCGGATAGGAATCGCCTGTCTCCTTCAGACGATCCTCTGATTTCCTCTCTCTATTGAGCCTGTATGGTGCAACCGTATGGGGAGTCACAGCCCTGCCTGTGCTTATATAGAGAGGAGGGACCAGTCCGAGTTCGACTAGGATTAGGATCCGCCCATAGTCGGATCCCGGCCAAACGGAGAAACGGCCCAATAAGCCATGTTCCATCTTATCGTCTCACTTAATGGAGATCGGGAAGCTTCACAAACCCTTCCGAGGTTACAAGGTCAGTTCTCTGTCACAGAAGAGCTTCTGATTTGATAACTCGATTTGATTGTATTAACAGAGCGATTTGATAGTATTAATATATTCATCGAATCAATTCCTCTATGAGAAGGGACTGACCGTACGTGTAATCTCAAGAGAGCTGTTAAGACTGATCTCCGATCTCCACTTAATAATATGATAGTAGTTTAATTATCCATCCACAGTAAAATTTTTACTTAAGTTTTCTCTCACTCGTGGTAACATATATATATATATATATAGTAACGATGTAGTACTTATCATGTATTTATGTTACCTACCCACTTAGTAACATGGTAACAATTTCCCTGCTAGCGTTACGTTTTGTTGTTGTTGTTATTAAGTAGGTGGAGAATGAGACTTTCTCTTTCGGTCGGTAATTGAGGTGATTCTGTCTCTATTTCGTATTATTTCTGCGTGAGATTGTCAGATATGTATTGATAAAGCATTCTCTACACTCAAGGACAGCACACAGAGAGATGCACATAATTATATTATATGTCCAAATTAAGGTTTTGCAGAACATGCATATGCCACTAATCCAAGGAACTCAAGCTGGTGAAATATATATTTAGAGGTGCAAGCAAGACTAATGTCAGTCTTTCCCTAATTAGACACAGAGAGAGATACACATGATGCTTGCAAGTATTGCCATTATATATGATCCATTATCCTAATTATGAGACATATATTGAAATCGTACAAAGGGTCCATGATATTGCTTACATATATATATGTCATCTCTTAATTTCCTCCAATATAAAAACTAATGAAGCCTATGGAAATTGTTCTCTGACATAAATATATATGTTGGTATGAGCCTTGCGTCGTTTTTAGTTTTAAAATCTCTTTGACAATCCCAACCAAACACACCCTGCCGACTACAAAAGCACCCAGGACACTACAAAGAATGTCGTGGAATGCAAATGTTTAACGTGTAACAATTTTAATATTGATACTCTAATCTCTAAAAATATCCATTAACCAAAATTTTAAAGAATGTTTTAACTTTAAAAACATAATCAATCAAATCCTAACAAACCAAATCCGGATCCAATAAATGTAAATAACCGAATCAATCCTTCTTGGATCCCAGACAGGGGCAATATAGTAAAAACGTCTTCTTCTCCCCCACGTTTCTCCTCCACGGAGAAACCCTAACCGCTGGATTCCTTCGGCGGCGGCGGAGCATGGGGTAGCCGGAGCCCCCTCGCCGGCCGGAGATGGCGCCGTCCGGCGAGGGGAGATGCTGCAGAAGCCCTTTTTTTTTTTTTAATGTGAACCCCTTCTCGCAGGCACATGCCCGCGGGAAGAAGAAAGGCAGCGCTAAGCGCGCTGCCTGCTGCCGCCGGCCGCCCAAGCGGCGCCGAGCGCGGCCCGCCCCTCGGCCGGATCCGAGGCCCCCTGCCGGATCCCGGCATCCGATCTAGCAAGCGGCGCCATCGGGCGCTATCAAGCTGCGGCAGCGGCGGCGGCGTTCGGCGCTCGCACGGCCGCCCGCCGTGCGCCAGGAAAGGGTCGCCAAGCCCCGCCTTTAGGCCGCCGACGCCGAGGGCCAGGCGCTGCACCCGCCGCCAACAAATAAATCCCCAGACCGAGATAGCCAACGAGGGATCTAACTAGAGACGATCAAAGGGCTCGACAGCAACATGGCAGACGCCAGGACCAAGCAAAAGAAAGCATAATCGATTTCAGACGACAACGAGAGAAATCGATCCCATGCCGTGGAGAAATCGGAAGAACGGTGAAAACTACCAATTTCTCGACGTATCAAAATCCCATGAAATAGAACACGGGCTCTGATACCACATGTTGGAGTTTCTAGGAATACCTGACGACGATCCAAATTCCATTGCGCTGCGGAAAACAAGAACGAGGAAGATCTACCGGATAGGAATCGCCTGTCTCCTTCAGACGATCCTCTGATTTCCTCTCTCTATTGAGCCTGTATGGTGCAACCGTATGGGGAGTCACAGCCCTGCCTGTGCTTATATAGAGAGGAGGGACCAGTCCGAGTTCGACTAGGATTAGGATCCTGCCCATAGTCGGATCCCGGGCCAAACAGGAGAAACGGCCCAATAAGCCATGTTCCATCTTATAGACCTAATAGCGTGCTAAGTCGAGCCCATTAACAAGTGGATCACTTAATTAAATATCGGGTAAACCCAACAAACGGATCATCTGGAAACAGCTAGCCACGTATCTTATCGTCTCACTTAATGGAGATCGGGAAGCTTCACAAACCCTTCCGAGGTTACAAGGTCAGTTCTCTCTCACAGAAGAGCTTCTGATTTGATAACTCGATTTGATTGTATTAACAGAGCGATTTGATATAGTATTAATATATTCATCGAATCAATTCCTCTATGAGAAGGGACTGACCGTACGTGTAATCTCAAGAGAGCTGTTAAGACTCTCCGATCTCCACTTAATAATATAATAGTACGTAGTTAATTAATTATCCATCCACAGTAAAAATTTTACTTAAGTTTTCTCTCCCTCGTGGTAACATATATATATATATATAGTAACGATGTAGTACTTATCATGTATATATGTTACCTACCCACTTAGTAACATGGTAACAATTTCCCTGCTAGCGTTACGTTTTGTTGTTGTTATTAAGTAGGTGGAAAATGAGACTCTCTCTTTCGGTCGGTAATTGAGGTGATTCTGGAAATATACATACATATATATATTGCGTGTGGATAAATATGGGCATGCAGCCGAAAATTTTGCTTGTTAATTCTGGAAAGGCAGATGAATCAACCAAGAAAGAGACATGTATATGGGCATGCAGCTGCATGTTGATGGAGTTGCAATATTTCCACGGCCATCCGCATCAGGGCTCTACAACATAATCAATATATATATACATATATATATAATATTGTTTATCTCGATGAGGGAGCTAGGCCAGCACATATATATAATCTTAGATTATAATTATTATTATTACAGACGGATGAACAGAAATGATGCGCAGCTGCATAATTTATTGAGTTCTGATTGTGTTAAATATATTTCAGGAGGTAATGCTGCGGCCTACACCGAGGAAGTCAATGAAGGCAATATCCTTCGACGATTCGTCCACAGATGATATTGCCGACGAACTACCCAAGGAGTCATCCTCATCCCTCCTCCTCCACCCGAGAGGAGCTCCGGCGTCGTTCCTGTCATGGATGTTGGATAAACCGCCGCCGGCCGGTTCTATGTCGCAGTAGCTTCTCCGGCCACATCCCAGCTGATAATCCGAAGAGGAGGAAGCCGTCGACGCCGCGGAAGGACAGAACCGGAGGAGCCACCAGGAAGGCGCCGAGCTCGACGGCGACACGCTAAAACTAAAAGTTCCGCCTTTATCCTCCACCCTGCTGTCGAACCGCAACCACCTCGGGCCGCGATCTGCCCCGTCCGCCGCCGGCCGGCGTGTCGCGAAGCCCCCGGCGGCGGCGGCGGCGGCGCGTCTCTTTCTTCCCGCAGTCGTCCTCGGCTGCTGCCGTTGCCTTCTTGCGACCACCACGTGCCAGTGGTTCTTCACGGCGTTGTCCGTCCTGCCGGGGAAGAGGCGGGCGATCAGCGCCCACCTGTTGCCGAGAGCCCTCTGTGCTGCGAGCAGGCGTTCTTCCTCCGCCGCCGTGAACGGCGTTCTGTTGATTCTGGGGTCGAGCTGGTTGAACCATCTCAACCGGCAGCTCTTTCCTGGCGAGCGGATATATTATATAATTTCATGATCACAGCACGTTGATGAAGATGATCATATAAAAATACCCAGCGGATCTAGAAGAAGAAGAAGAAGAAGAAGAAGAAGAAGAAGAAGAAGAAGAAGAAGAAGAATCAAATTAACGGAGACCTGATCTTCCTTGAAGTCTTCCGGCGATCAAGTTCCAGTTTTGTGGACCGTTCTGCTCGACCAGCTGCCGGAGCTTCTCATCCTCGCAGGGCTTCCAGTGCTCCTTGGAGCACACTTTGAGCTCATGATCAGAGAGAGTGAGAGAGAGGTCATGGTGGTGGTGAGCATCTCCGTCACCGTTTCTGGTGCTGGTGGATCCCCTCCACCAGCAAGCATCCACCATGCTCTCTCTCTCTCTCTCTGTGGAATAAGGGTAGAGAAAGAGGGGTTGAGGGGATATGTAAAATGTACAAATGTAGCTATATATACACACACCCAGAGAGAGAGGGTCTCTGTGGCTCTTTATAATTTGGATATGGGTGATCTTGTGATCGACCAAGTTCAGAGTGGGTATCAAACTAGCTAGAAAAATTAGAATATGAGAGTGCCGTTTGATGGATAAATAGTAAGCTGAACCTGAATGAACGCCGGGGCGTGTGATTATTATTGAGACAAGATCATCATCATGCCATTGGACACGTAAAAAAAAGAAGTAATTTGTAACTACCAAGAAGTTATTTATCTATCGCAGACACATCTAATGCTACTGGATTTCAAGAAACTATATATCACTCTTAAGAGTGAGAATCCTCTTAAACACAAAATAATAATGTGGAAGTTCATCTGTGTGATATATATATAAACGCATGCATGGTAATAACAGATAATGCGGATGTTAGTTTCCCGTCTAGCTAGGTAAGCAGAGGGGGTTTTATTACTGTAGTCGTGCTTGGTGTAGGCATATGCGCCATTGGAATGGGAAAAAAAACTAAGGAAAAGTACTCGTCTCTTGAAAAAAAAATTAAAAAATTTGACACATATATATATCGATACAACCATGCCTTGACCGTAGAAAAAAATAGTGTACTATTACCCATTGTTATCACCACCAGGACTTTGTGTATGTAAAACCACCATCCCTGCTGATTTTTTTAAACTAAGTCGACTACCTTAGCACCCACTTACTTACATATTTTAATTGGGGTTCTGGCTAGCTTAGCTTGTGGCGGCACGTACATTTATAATGTACAATACATTTTAAAACATATATTCCTCTAGGAGCTCGTGAGTATATTATACATATACACACACTTGTAACTCAATTTTGTTTGATATAATCGAACAGCTTGGCTGGCTAGTTCGAGTTTTGAGCCAAACAGCTCTCAAACTGAGCTGAATCACTTTGGCTCGCCTCAAATTATATTTTATTAAAATAGTGCGTACATATGATTGATTTAAATTATATATTAAATATTAAATATTAAATATATTCATCAGGATGCTAGATGCCCATTTACGTGAAAGACCCTAGATATAATTAAATAGAATATATTAACATTTCTCATTGCATGGCTACATAGGCTTTTACCTATGTATGCATGTAGATCACCATCTCACGGAAACACTCGTGCTTAATTACGTAATCTCTCCTCATTAGCCACTTAAATCACCCAACGATATCAATGTATATATATATGCGCTCGCCCATGACACGCGTAGTACTTGATATTATTGTTTTGCCTTCCTTGGTAAACAACAATGGAGAGATTAAACACCAGAGAACAAAATGATTAACGACTTCAAAGAGATTTTATCGCGATCACGTAAAATCTAGCGCAAAGGACCGGACGCTTTCGTTCAGGAAACTTATAAATCATACAAGAACCACGAAAAGAAATGGAGGCCGAAGTTCGAGCAAAATGGGAACAAAGGAAGCTTGTCAAAATTTCAGTTACAGACTCTCAGAAATAGTGCACGGCATGCCAAAGAAGAAAAAAACAGGTGTATTCAAGGATAAATTTGAGAACTATGAAAATTATGAGAGCCCAAAGACTTACCGAAGAGAGAGAGAGAGAGAGAGAGAGAGAGAGAGAACTATGTATAATATATGTCTTCACCAGCCAAGAAGCAGAAGCTTCAAAAGAGCCATGCGAATATAAAGGCCGTTCTTGGCCTGCCTGAAGTACGCCGCCCTTGGGTCAGCATCCACGCCCAGGGTTATCTGGAGGAGTACCAACAAAAGAAAGATGTGAACAAACATACCGAACAAGCCAGGTCAACCGGGTTCCTGGCATTCACCTCATCAAGCCTCGGTAGAGGATGCATTACGACCGCATGCTTCGGCATTATTTCTAAAACATTTTTGTCCACTATGTATTTCCCCCGAGCCTCTTCATAGAGATCTATTCTTTCTCCAAATCTCTCGCGCTGGATGCGTGTCTGGTAAACAACATCACATTTAGAAGCAACTTCCAACAGATCTGCACTTTCTTCCCATTCAACTCCCTTCGAAGTCAGGTACTCCTTAATGTCGTCCTGTGAACTAAAACAAACGTTCAGCCTATTTTGTATTCACATGACACTCGTGTAACTTAAACGCGGGAAGATACTGGGTATTCATAGTGCATCTGAGTTTCAAAACATTGTCTAATGTTCATGTTCCAGGTTCAGACAACAGTAATTTCCTTAGATCCTGGCAGAGGATGTACATATGTTACATTACCTTCATCTTTACAACATCTGGGGAAACAAAGTATATCTTCACACCGTGGTACTTAGCAACGAGATAAGCAAGGGAACGAACAGTCCTCCCATTAGCAAGATCTCCAACTAGGCCTAGCTTTATACCATCCAATCTACCAATTTCTCTTTCAATTGTGTACACGTCCAGAAGGGCCTGCCAGAAAGGAAGATCAATGTATTCAACAAAGACAGAAGACCAATTGTCATCCAGTCAACAAGCATGTCATCCGTGATAAAGTTGCTGCAATGAAAAATGACAAACATTCCAAAAAGATGACAAAACATCCGGTGTTTCCATTTCCACAACTAGACTGGCTAAATATATCCACTCAAGCGTGAGACCCATGAATCACAAAACTTCAGCCTCCTGTCGGGGTTCCAAACTCCTATAGGCTAACATTATCAGACCTGTGTCTGATCTGAAAGGAAAGAGATCAGAGTTTTAAGGTGAATCTGTCCTTGTAAAGAACAGAAAAATTCGAGTTACAACCTTTGATTGGATACGTTAAAAAACACTTTGCAAAGAGCAGTCAAGCATGAAGATAGACCAAGCTAAACAATACATTCACGTTACGGAAGTCTGATCAAACCGAAATTTGTCATATGCGGTGATAAAATACTAGAGAAATGACATTTTAAAACCACACATAAATGTATAATGCCTCATATGAGGGAACTTGTTAGAGAGGATGCCGCCAGAAGTGCATATTTGCAATATCACCACATATCTTTCCAAGCAATTTTCCCCTTGGAGAACATTTTACTTCAAATGCCCTAATGGCACCAAACAACATCTCGACTGCTTTCTGTAAGCTGTTTAAATGGTGTTACGCAGATACAAGAAAATATACCTGGAAAATGTGCAACCGTTTCTACCTTGCACAAGTAAATATGAAGCAAGTCAGTAAGTGCTACTTACCTGAGTAGGATGTTGACCTGGGCCATCACCTGCATTAATAATAGGAATGCCAGCTGTTGTAGCAGCTCTTCGAGCAGCTCCACTTTCAAAGTGCCTCAAGACAATTATATCAGAATAACCCTCAACTGTCCTTATAGTGTCTGATTTTTTAAAATAGATTAAAAATAAATGTTAAAGTCAAAGAAGACCTGTGAAATAAGAAATACATGCTGATACCTTCAAGTGTCTCTCCTTTTGCTGCTGAAGAGAACTCCCGTGCATTTTCTGTTGTCAACACCTCTCCACCCAAACGTTTCATGGCTGACTCGAAGGAAAGCCTAGTCCTTGTTGAAGGCTCATAAAACAGAGTGGCCATAAGAAACCCCTTTAACATGTTAGTTCCACTGGAGCTCTTCTCTATCATTTCCATTTCACGGGCAACTTTGAAAATATCAGTTAAGATATTCCTATCAAATTGTTGAGCTTCAATGACATCCTCAAGTTGAAATCTTTTCCCTGTTGACACAGTTGATTTTGCAGCATCCACAGAGGAGCATTGACATTTCAGTAAGAACTTGCTATTATGATACTTCCGCATGACTCTTGAAGTGACATTCGAGTAAAGGAAAGTAGGCCAGGACAAAGGACTCTGAGGTTGTTCAAATAATGGCAGGCCATTCTTAGAGGTGCACATGGAAAGTGATAATGCCGTCATGTTGGTTGATAAACAACAAAATGTATCACTTTATTGCTTGGCTTCCTGGACCTGTAAGAGAGAGTGAGAAAGAACAGAATGTCAGGATGCTCTATCCTTAACCAGTTCATTTTAAAATACCAAGGAAACCGTTAACTGTGGTACAACAAAGAACTGAAGACACAATTAGGCAGTCGAAGCTTATTCTGCTACAACTGTCAAGAGTGTACTTTGAAAGAGAACTGCAACAAGAGTTGCAGCAAAAGCTAGAACCCTTTTATCAATATGGTAGCTGCTCTTACACACAACAGAAAAGAAATTGCTCACTATGTCCTTGACATGCATATGCATAACTACGCATCTGCCAAAGTCTGCCAAAGTTTCTTTTCTCTACCATGTTGATATAGTCTTCCCATATACACAGACAGTGGGCCATTTTGCATCGAGGCTGAAATGGTACCTGTAATCCTTAATGTCTTCAGAATTAGATGATCTTTAGAAGTACAATGCTGAAATATGTCTAAGTACTTTGTCAGAGAAAAGCTTAGGCCTACTGCACCAGTCACCATTAGACATAAAAGATTTATTTTACTAAAATTTTCCCTTCATATATAAGTTGCACAATAGCAACTTTGTTGCATAAAAATGAGCATGGACCCTCACATTGTATGATTAGGCTGCCAAAAAAGTTCTAATTAGTCTAGACCAATAGCAAAGCTACATAATTTATACCATATAAATAGTATTTATGTTCCTTGTTATAGAATAGCCCATAACACAAACATATGTGCACGCTTTGGGATTGTTTTTTTCCTGAAGGCAATGCAAAAGAAGCGAATTCACAAATAACTAAACAAAAATACAAGGATGAAGACAGCAAACAAGATAAAGAGTCTACCAAGAAGATAGAACCAGAGGACAAAAGAGAAACTGGAGATCCCAGACTAACAACAGAGGAAACCCCAACCTAGACACAGAAAATACATGAGAAAACCAGAGAAAAAAGAAACAATAACAATAAGGGTGTATGTCTGTAAAATCAGGAGCAGGCGTGATATTCTCCAAAAAACTTAATCAAAATCTTATTTGGTTTAATGCAAAAGTAAGATCTACTAAAATGATATCAGCTGACCAAATATTAAACAACGATTTTGACATCTGCAAATGTTGAGCGAAGGCCCTTTTCTAGAAGGCTTACACAGGTCGCATCAATGGACGTAGAATTAATTTAATTTAAAGCATAAATGTTGAAAGAATTTAATTTAAGATGATGTGTAAACTGTAAAGTGCACTTTATTAAATAAAATATCACCAAAAATATATAAATAAATTATAAGGGTTGATTTTATAAAATAAAAATATTTAAACATTACATTAAAATAAACTAGCTTATTTTATTAAATAAAATAATTTTAATAATTTTACTTAGGCTGATGGATGTGTAAATTACACAATCCCTATCAAAGTTATTTAGTATGGCATAATGTAAGATATATGACAAGATTTCAAATAAGCAGACTTGATTTCAAAAAAACTATTTTCAAAGATACCAAATAACAGTAATGTGTTTCTAGTTTGGAATGTTTACATATCAATTCTCATAATTATTTATATTTCTAAATATGCTGTCAGAAAGTTTAAAAATCTTAAAAATCCTTAAAATCCTATGTGATGGAAATAATGTCTAAAAGCACCCCAAAAATGTCATTAGTCAAGTACTTTTTACTGAAAATATCATCTCAAGTGAAAAGATATAAAAGAAGCTGTAAGAGAAACAAGGAAGAAATAATATAATAGATATTTTACCCTAAAAATTTTCAACACAAAATTAACAAGCATTATTTTAAGAGTTTAGGCTATACTCTATAAAGATTTATTTTCCAGCACTAGAAGATTTTAGGGACTTATTAGGACTTCTGACCTTTATAATGACACATTCAAAAATATAGAAATTATGAAAATATCCAAAAATCCCTTCTAATTTCTGAAAATTTTGATCTTATGTAACAGATTTTTCTGGATTTTACTTCTACATGCATCCAAATGGACTCATAGTTGAGATTTTTAGATAAAAATTATCAAAGTAAAACACCTTAAGGGCCAGCGCCCAATATCGAAGAAGCCAAGTTTCTGTGAATCAATCTGCCGAGGCACCACTTTACCCCAAGAAGCAAACAAAATAAGCACCCCATCTGCATCTCCAAGCTGGAAATTAAGAACTATTGAGCGAGACACAAAGTCCTCGCTGCTCCTCACTCTCAAGGCTTGTTCTTATAACACTTATCATTTTCAAAGTAGGGACTAATTCCAGAGTAGACCCAAAAAAGTGGTATAATAGACTGGATTAATTGATCCAGGATAATAGTGGACTAAACACAGCATTAATCTTGCGTTTTGCATGGTCTACAAGACTATAACAGGATATGTTGATCCAAAATGAACCACAAGTTTCATTTTGTATAGTTTTATGTAATCATCCAAAAGAGCTCACTTTCATGGGCATTTTTTAGGATATTTCATATAGCATTAGTTAGCTTTCCTGACAAGTACTTCATATGTCCTAGACTAATCCACTACCACAATTTTCGCTTATAAAAGGGAAACAACAGTTAGTCAGTTGCTTTAAGAAAATGAATTAGTCCAGTCTCCCATTACTAGAATCTTAGGGTTTTAAACTCTAAAAATTGCTGTAAATCCTTTTTTGAGGTCCGTAATTATGCTAATCACGATTACAGCACAACTGTTCACCAAGATCAGGTTGAATAAAATTCCACATCAAACCACCTGAAAGGCCAATACCTGAGCCAAAAAGCGAGCAACATGAGGGGACTGGGGTTTTCATTATTCCCGACAACAAGAAGCTAACAGCGCTTTCTTCTCCTTGCTCAAATCGAACGGAGAGAAACGAAGACGACTTCACAGTGCCGGTGACTGGGGACTTCATTATTCCCGACAAAGAGATTGAGCAACCGAAGGAGCGTAACCGCCCGGAGCCTCAGGCCGTCGAAGGAGCCTCACCGATTTACTACCGCCAATGGAGCCCGTCACCATCGAAGGACCCCGAGCGTCCGCCCCGTCATCGAAGGAGCGAACCCCGAAAGGGGCCTCACTCACTGACCGTCACCGTCGAAGAGGAGGAAACGGGGACGGGGTCTACTTCTAGGCGTCTCGGGCTCCGAATGGAATCACAAAATTCCATTGGAGGAAAATGACGGAGAGGATCAAAAACTTTATGTCTAACCGAACGAGGATTACAAAATAAGTCAACCCAAACTAAAAAAATAAATCAAGTCGGATATAAAATCAAAAACCCCATAAATATCGCATTTGATGTAACAGCAATCACAACTCATTCCAATCTAAGTACCTACCAAGCGACCACAGACCGCGGCTCTTAGCGAGAAAACAACGCTGCCGAGTTTCTTCCCCGCAAAAGAACGGGCGCAGCCATGATGTATGCAAGAGCCAAAATGGCAATGACACAGAAGAGGGCAACAACCAGGAACAACGCCGCTACCTCGTCGCCTACCTTCCTGTCAACAAGCCAACAACCGGAGTTCCGAGCCGAGCGCGCGGTGATCGCTGAATAGGTCGCAGCGGCGGGAAGAGAAGGAAAAATATCTGCAGATGGGTGGGAGAGGGAGACGGAGACGGAGGAGAAAGCGGAAACGGACGACCCGACCGATCCCGACGACGGCCGCGGGGTGCCTCGTTTTAGTGCCGCAACGGAGAGTAGAAGAGAGAGACATCTGTTTTCCATTCGACGGAATCTAAAATAATTAGATTTTGATTTCTATCAAACTGCAATCACGAAATCTTGGATAACAACCAAACACCCCCCTTAAGCTTTTGAAAGAGCCCAGCGTTCTGCCTTTATGCTCCGATTGCGCACGGGCTCGGAGCGTGCTTTGCGGGCATTCCATCTTCCACTCCAGTACATTAGATTATACACTAGCTAGCCCACACATGCATTTATGATTTATCCAATCGTTGTAAATTAAACCTGTGCAACGTCATACGCAACCTGTTAAAAGTACTTTTGCTTCAAAATAATTGATACTAAACTACTTTCACTCTTTCGTAATTGAGAAATACTTCGATGTAGAGTGCCTTCGCATATATGGTACTTTCAGAAGAATCACTTCTCCGGACCCTAAAGGTCAAATCTCAAGAAAACGAGCATCAGCAAACACAGCTGACACGGTTACATCACATCATCCAGACAGACGTAACCCAAGATCGATAGGAAAATAATAACACGCCTGCGTTATATACGACAGCCACACTCATCGGAAAGCCCGAAAGATCGACATTAGCATCGACGCAAACTTTCCAGCCAACCACATTGACCCATCTTCATGCATCGAACCTTTATAATATATGTACATCACATTGCTGGAATTTTTAAGAGAGAGGGGGGTGGGGTGGAGAAAAAGGAGGACGAACGCCAGCATCAAATTGGGATTACAATGTTAAATAATTGAACGGCTCAGGTCCAACCGGATTGAATAAATCCTCTGGAAGGGGGTGTGTGGATGATTCCAAGGAGCTCCTCTGCAGCTCCAGCCTCTTCTGTAGCTTGCTTTTGGTGGCCTGTCCTGTCTGTCAAACGCCCCCCCAATAGAAAAGGCACGAGGTACAGCCGACAGGAGATGCTAGCAGTACAACTCCTAACCACCAGGAGCCGTTCAAGTAAGGGTCGTTGTCAAGAATGTGTATAGGGACATCACAATACAAGGATCACCCAAGGACCGTGTCAAAAAGACGGGGTAAAAAGGATGAGAAATAAATTGCAATACATTCAAGAAACAAGCACTGTATGTTCTCTGTGGACTTGGTACACAACGCTGTAAGAAATCTACCCCCAAAACTGTGAAAAAACTTGCGACTTACACGGATGGAGAGAGCAAACCCGAGTAAATATTTTCTTTTGCCCGCAGCAGGGAACGTACATTGACAGGGCCAAAAATTCTCTTTATCTACTTAAGGAGAGCTTTTCCAATCGAACTGGAGATTATTGAAGTTGTTTACAGCTCCGAGCCCACTGCCCATCAGCCGGTCCCCCAAGTCCTGCTGCTGGTGGCTCAGGATGATTGGATCCTGAACCAATGGATTCATCGCAACTCTTCCATTCAAAGCTATTGCATTATTCATTATTGCAGCTCTTATTCCACCCACGGTATTGGAAGGGCCAGGTGCACCCATGTTGCCAAAATTTGTGCCAGCGATGGCAGTGTTGCTGGCTATGCCATTTCCGACCAGACAGCTCCCTCCGTTGAGACCTGACATGATGCCATTAGTCCCTTTCATGTCACTCGCTAAAGAGCCAATATTACTTAGCTGCGTTGACAACATTTCCTGTAGGATTTGCTGCATTGAATGCTGAGAACCATTTGGATCACCTTCATTTGTTTGACTCGGTAGTTGCATCGCCGACAAATTGACAGGTAGGTTTGAATTCATGTGGGTGGTGGGTTGAGATGGAGCAGTGTTGTTAGATGCAGGTGATGACGATGGAAATGGAGACGTAGGGTTTGCTTGGGATTGCGATAATGAATTGGATGAGCTGGCCGATGCAATTTGAACTGTATTGCCACAACCATAGGGAGTGTTAACACCACCCAACGCATTCTCTTGTCTGGAATTCACTGTATTTTGGATGCCAACAGCTGCAGCAGTGGACGCAGTGGATGGTGATGCAGTGAGAGAGTTATTTACACTGGTAACACCATTATTCCGGGAAGCAAGTTGCACAACGGGACCCCGATTAGATGTTTGATCATTATGGTTTGAGTTTTGTGCAGCCGCTTGCTGTTCCTCTGGTTGCATTGTAGTTTGAGCAGGGAGACAAGACGAATTGTTGGAGGTTCGTCTAGGAAAGTTGACCAGGCTTTCTGAAAGCAAGAAAAAAACCTTAGCAAGATTCGCATAAAAGCCAGGAGTCCTTGAATCAATCGATCATCAGAGCATATTTTGCTATGTTTTATTCATAACTTGTGGTACTCAGACAATAGCTGTGTCTAAATCGACTCATTTGTTAAATTAGAAGAACCCAACTCATTTGTAAACTTGTCTGTAGCCAATTGCCCATGCCCAAAGACAAACTTACCCTGTTTGGTGAGATGAAACAAGAGCGGAGACCATGTATAACTAAATAAGGTCGGGACCGTAAGGTAAAAAGATCTCGTCCTTTTCTCCAAGGAGTTATTTATAAAAACATATTCTTAGAATGATTGTCAAACACCCTTCTTAACAGTTTTGTAAAAAAACAAAGCAAAAGACATAACTTATTATGCAACCAGATACCCCATAAAAATTGAACACAATCACAAAACAAAGACTGAATCACATTAGCCCCGTTGAAACACTTCTTCAATCAAAATCATATTACCAAGAAAAGCGTGATTAGAAGTGGGAGGAGCGGAACAGTCCATTTTCGACCAATCTAGATAGCTGACATGAACCCAGACCAAATCCAATTATAAAATAAATTATATCAAAATATAAAAGCCTAAGTTTTGTCATTATAAACAAAAAAAACTTTTAAAATGTTGAATTTGCACAGCTTCTCTATAATGTCAATAATAAAAATTAAAATATTACATTTTGGTTTTTTGTAAAAAAAATAATTTAATTGATGGATTTTATTTAGTTAATCGTAGAGAAAGAAAAAGGAGTACTTAGTGTAGATATTTTAATTGACTATAAATTTTTTATTTTTATATTGTCATAATTTTAAGGGTGTTTAAAATTATTGAGTAGTTAAGCCCGAAAGATAAAAATTTATGTATTTTTCTATAGTTGAATCTCTATGATAGTGTTTGAAATAACATGTTTGCATGGTAAATCATATTTTAATTTATTTTGATATGTTTTCACTTTGAATATTGTTGAACGTTTTTATAATGTATAAAAATTATATTATTTTGTACTTTAAAAAAAGTTAATAATTTAAAGTTTTAAAAACAAGAAATTTGCAGAAGAAAAATGTAGATATTTTAATTGACTATAAATTTTTTATTTTTATATTGTCATAATTTTAAGGGTGTTTAAAATTATTGAGTAGTTAAGCCCGAAAGATAAAAATTTATATATTTTTCTATAGTTGAATCTCTATGATAGTGTTTGAAATAACATGTTTGCATGGTAACTCATATTTTAATTTATTTTGATATGTTTTCACTTTGAATATTGTTGAACGTTTTTATAATGTATAAAAATTATATTATTTTGTACTTTAAAAAAGTTAATAATTTAAATTTTTAAAAACAAGAAATTTGCAGAAGAAAGATAACGGTTTAGAAATATATATTTTTTACATTTTCCCTAAAAAACATCTATAATAAAAAATAATGATTAAAAAGAAAAATGGATTGGCCAATACTAGGTCGATCCAGGGCCCTGCCATGGCCAGATCAGCTGGGGTGGCCACGATGGGCCAGGTACTTGCCTCTCCCAAAATGAATAGGCATATCCATGATGGGAGTGGATCACCTCTGCCTGATCAAATCGGATCACCTGATCCAAGCAAGGATCGCAGGATCGGGATCAGGATCAGTGACCACCGATCCGAACCGGATCGGGATTGGATCGGTCCAGATCGGCTGATCCTCCGGAAGAAAGGGCGTCTTGGATCGGGGCAAAATTTTTTATTTTTTAAAAATCAGAAAAATCATAAAAAATCAGTAAAATCATAGAAATAAATAAAAATTCAAAAAAATAAAAATTTATGTGAATGACATTCTATCAAACAATGCCATACAACGTAAGTTCCTTTCAAGAAACTAGCATATATGAGTATACATTATTATCTAAAAGAGAGAGAGAGAAGAGAGTTAAAATAGATCTTTATGTAAATTTAAGTATATAATATATATTTATGATTATGAATCTTCTATATATGTGATAGTAAAATATATTAATATGTTTACTCTATCATCAGCGGGACACAGAGTAGTCGCGGATCGGAGCCCCCCCCCTAAATTTACTTGTTTAGGGGGGATCGGCCAATGTTCAAGGTGGATTGTAGGGGGGAGGGGTCTAGGGAGAGCCCTAGATGATGAAGGGGAGGGGGAAAATGAGAATGAGGAGTGGGAAGAGGGAATCAGTCCGATCTCCCCCTTATTGGGGGGGATCGGACCAGAAAATGGTCTGGAATCGGGTCCTGAATCGATCCGATTCTGAACCCTTCCAGGTTCTAAGGAATCAGTCCGGATCGACCGATTCCCGGATCGATCCAGGATCGACTGATCCGGTCGATTCAGACCGATCCAGTCGGGAGTCCCAGCTGGATCGCTAGTTTCGGCTAGAATCGGATCGGTGGGTACCGATCCGATCCAAGAATAGGCCGATCCCAATCCAGATCGGCTGATTCTGCAATCCATGGATCCAGGCCCATCAATGCAGCGAACCATGCACATTACAGAAATCAAGGACATGGCTGAAAACTATTCAATCTACAGAAATAGCGTGAAATTTTATTTAAAGCTTTCTTCCTTCAATCTACAATTGACAAGTGCACTAAATCATATGAAACGAACCATCCTTGATCTTCTTATGATCATCTCAAGTTGGTAAGGTCTGACACACTGATAATCTAAGGACATGACTTTCAGGGTGACATGATTTTTAAGATCTTTGACGGCTTAACAATTGCTTAAGTGGTAGGAGATGAAGTAAAGGGAGGGCTTGGCTCAGTGTGTATGAGAGTGTGTGTGTGTGTGTGTGTGTGCGCGTGTGCACAGACGTGTGTGTCAAGTGAGACTAGAGAAAGAAAGAGCCCAAAAGGTAGACATGTTAGAGACAAGAAAAGAAGAAGATTGAGAAAGATTGAGAAGACAAAAAAAAGAGCGGTGGCAGATAGTGGTGATCGAACAGCAGCTATGGCTAGAGCAATAGCAGCTGATAGCAACAATGATTGCTGATGGCAGCAGTGCATACCTTGGATGCCAGTGGCCACTTACGGGATCACCTTCAGGGATCCTTAGAAAGGTGTCCTTGTGTGTGCCCGCATGCCCTGCAGAAGATGCCTTGGCAAGTTGGCGTCAAGTGCTGCCTAAGAGGTTAAAGGTAGCACCTTGACAATTATGCAAAGTACAAAAGACTTTCGGGAAAAGTACATCAACAACATTTACATTGGTCCTAACACAACCAACCAACCAGGCCTAAAGTATATGCGAATTTGGATGGATTAAATATAAACAACGGGCTACACTACAGAAGCCACTTACTAAAAGCATTACAAGCATACTAGTATGGCAGCAACGACAAACGGTTTAAAGAAGTAATTTCCCTTCACATATTTGATATTTTTTTTGACCATCCAGCAATAGAAAAACTATAGAAAGTTCCATAAAAGAAGCAAGGGTGCAGTGGAATGCTTACCCATAGGTCCACTTCCAGTTTCTCTGCTGTAGTCAATCAGATCTTTCATGCAATTTACCACCTCAGCTATCTGCAATCCAGTAACACAAGAACGGTCATATGCACCAGCACGGAAGAGCAACATTAGTAATTTTCTGCTCTCAATCTTTGGTTACCTATTTCACTTCCAAGTTCCAACGCAATCTATGGGTATGCACTTTCTCAACCAAAGAAAAGATAACAAAAAAGGATTACCTGTAGGCAACGGACATATCTTTTTGTGTAGCCCAAATCATTAACCAAAGGCACCTCCAATGCTTTAGCTAATTGGCGAGCTGATGCAACAAATCTAAAGCAAAAATTACGATGAATGGTTACAACATACGAAGACTTATATTTTTACAAGTCAAAGAAGATCCATAAAATACTTGGTTCTTTTTTCCCCAAAGTTAAGAAGCAATTCATTGGAAAACAAAGTAAAAAGTACAAAGAAGGCAAACTTCTATTAAAGAGACAGAAAAAGCAACAAAGAGAGGGAATATAAAAAAACAAGGACTTCACTATTTGAAGGACCCCCTCCTAGACACATAAATCAGTAAGATAAAGTCAAAACAAGGTTTGTTTACATAAAGACTTCTCCCAGTTCCTCGAGGTGCCCACGACATCCTGAGATCTACACTCTTCTAATTGCTTGAAAGTCGCAATTGTTCATTCATAAAGAAAATCGGTAAGATAAAGCCAAAAGAGGCCTGTTTACATGAGAGAAACCTTGACATGCTGACATCTACACTGTTCTAATCGCTGGCAATTGTTTCATAAAAAAATAAAAACTTCAGCAAAAATATTCCCCAAAGACAGGAAAGAGTTAAGGTCCAGTGATTTCTGGATGACCAACTAACCAAGAGAAAATAATAGAAAGTACATATCCATGCTACTAAAACGACTCTCTGGAAAACAGTTGCTGACTTAATGGGTGTTTGGTTGTATGATAAATTGAGTTTTTGTTACAATTTTATGTTTTTGTAACAAAACTTGTTAAAAGAGGTGTTTGGCAACCGCTACAATTTTATGTTTTTGAAAATATTTTTTTCTTGGACAAAAAAAGAGGTGAGACCCTCTTTTTTATATTGTGGTCCCCAATCTTGTTTGGTCATGTATGGTATCAACTCTTTGTAGTTATCACATCTCCCCAAACATGACAAGTTTATGTCATGGGCTAGCTCACATTTTATTTTAATATAAACTTTTATCAAGAAAATGTATAAAAATTTATTGTGCAACCAAACACCCTATTAACATCACCATCATTTCCTAATTGTTTATTTAAACTAAGGGATGGATCTGTCAGCGATTCCTGATAATCCCATACCAAAAAACAAACGCGTCTTCATCCTCTTCATTGCACACAGGTCCACAGCACCTGTAGTCTTTTTATGATGCCCAGTAATCAATTTCATCCAAGCAATAGTGGGAAGTCCCCGCAATATATATATACATATATTGAAGGACTTGAATGTCCAAAGGTAGCATCCTATTCCAAATTTAAAAACAAACCCAGTATCACATTTGTGATGGGCAACATTTTAGAAACAGAGCGGACTTGAGAAAATGCCATTGCCACTCCAGCCCAAGGAACTCTCATTCCTCCTGATACAATAAACAGCATAAGGATGATCGGAATAGTTCCTGATGAGCTGAAAATTCCAGCCATGAATATTCACAGGACAGCCCCAACAGACCACTCTGTAAAATTCAAATTCAAATCAAATGTTGTACAAGTGCGGACATCAGACCACATTAAAGACCATCCACATATTTTGAAAACACGGTACCAGTGTACCACTACCATTGCCAACCGCAACCAAAGAAGCACTTTCCGAAAACATCAATCTAAAGATGTAAATTCCACCTTTTAGACCATCTAGGAGTTGTAATTAGCAATGGACAAAGCACCATGTGTATGAAATTTTCTAGGACCAATAGACTAAAGAATAGTTCAACGTTATTTTTTAACTTTCTATAACACCTAATAACAACTTGCACAAAATCTCCTCCTTTCTTGGATCTGAAAATGCACACTCGCTAAAAAGAATAAATAAGAGCCTCTATAAAAAGACTACTTCACCAAGCTACCATGTATACATCAAGCTTCTTGCAAACCAATCTAGGGATTTTGAAAACAAAACAGTATAAAGGCAAGCTGGATCTCATATATTTCACCAATGTCAAAGTACTGCCCGCTAAGATGAATTTATTTTTCCAATCTTACAGTTTGTTATCTAGTTTTCTGATTGAGTCCCTACCAGGGCCTGAAATATCTCTGTCAGACAGAGAAAGAACAAGGCACTTTATAGGGAAATGATACATTGAGACCCCCAGAACCATAAGGGCCCATTTGGTATCAGATTATTTACAGGATAAACTGGGTTTATCCCTTAAATTTTGAGGATAAACCTGGTTGATCCCCAACATAACCTCGCACCAAACAGCCACTAAAAGAACAATCAGTTTGTTGAGTAAATATATTAATTCTGACCTTTTTGCTCTTAAAAGTCACCTGCAACCTTGTAGCAACGTGGAAGTGTGACAACAGCATACCACACACGGGTTACTCACTTCTATACCCTAAATAATATTATAGGGTGTTTGTTTACATGATAAAATGAATTTTCACTACAAAACATGCTTCACAATAAAACTTTTAAAAGAGGTGTTCCGCAATCATGATGAAAAAATGTTGTATAGAATTTCTTCCTAGATAACAAGAGGTGAGCCTTTTTTCTTTAGTTTCCTTTGGCCCCACCATCTTTTTTGTAACACATGGTCCCCACACTTTCCCTTCATATCTAATCAAACATGATAATTTATGTTTTAACTATCTTAGATTTCATTTTTTTTGAATGTGACACAAGGTCACTATTTCATTGATTTAAAAAGAAAGGAAACACAATGTAAGGGGAGGGAACGAGGGAAATACAACCAAAAGGAAAAAGAACCTCAACCCAACTCTACCACAGAAAGTAGCAACCTGTCTTCAACTTAAAGAAAGAAATCTCTCCTTGAAAGAGCTCTCCTCCGGGTAATTCCTGTCCACTGCAAAAAGCCAGTCTTTAACCATCCACCCCATTCTCTTAATAATGCACTTAATATGCTCAAAATGGTCTTCAAAAATCCCTTTATTCCTTGCTCTCCAAACTGTCCATAAGAAAGCGAGTAGTGTGAATTCCATAGTTGTCAAGATAACAAGGCACCCAAGGCATTTAAAGGTGCCAAATCTGCTTAGGCAACAAAGTGGCCACTTAGGCGCCGCCTAGGCGGCCAAGGAAATGACATTAGATGTTTATATATATATATGTGTGTGTGTGTATACATATATATACAAATATATATAATTAGATGTTAATACTATATATATTTATGTATATATAGAAACATATATATACACAAGGATTGCGGGATCGGAATCGGTCCCTGGATCGGTGGGGACCAATCCAATCCGATCTGATCTAGGCCGATTCGCCGGAAGAAAAATTGATCTGGATCGACCCTTAAAAAATCATAAAACACAAAAAATAACTAAATAAAAAGATAGATCAGATTCTACCTCATTTTAGGGCGATTTCGGACCCAAAAGTGGCCCAGAATCGCCGCCACGGCGGCAAGCTGCCGCCGTGACGTCTTTCCCGCCCGAAGGCCAAGATCCGGTGACTTGAGTCACCGACCGGTAGGGTATGTTTATACCCTACCGGTTTGCGTATCGGGTCCATGGGACCCGATATGCTTAACATGGCGGATCCAGTGACTTACGACACCGGATCTGTCATTATTGGGTCTTGATGAACCCGGTACCTTCATCTTCCTCACCCGATAGGGCGGGGAAGAGGGCCATCGCGGCAGTCTGTGGGCTGATTCTAGCAAGGGAATCGCCGGAATCGATCCAGAATCGACCGAATCGGTCGATTCCGGCACCGATTCCACCTACAAACACCATTCTGGACCGATCTTGATGCGGGACAAACCGGCTAATCCGGGCTAAACCGACCGAAAACGAGAAAAATCGGCGCTAATCGCCCTAAACAGAATTTAAGTAACCCAAAAATCGACCTAAACCGATCCAAACCGGTCCAAACAGGCCCGAACCGGGCTCGCGATAGTCTGAACCGGATTAAACCGACTCAAAACACCCCGACCCGGGCTGAACCGGCCGGTTCAGGCCCGGAACCGGCCTGAACCGGGGTGAACCGGCGTTGAACCCGGTTGGACCGGGTCTGGCGACCGGTCTGGCCGCGGACCTGGCGTTGGCGGACCGGCCGCAGTGAACCGGCGGACCGACCGTGCGCGTGAACACGGTCGTGGGCGCGAGGGGGGGGGTCGTGGCCGTCCGTCCGGTCGCCATCGGGTGGTCGCGTGGAGGCCCTCCACGCCGTCGATCGCCTCTGGCGACGTGGCGACATCGCGGGTCCCGCGAGACCGCGGTCCGCGACAAAAGGCGAGGGCGGCATCGTCTCCTCCCGGGTGCGGCGTCGTCGTCTCCGAAGGCGTCGCGCGGCTCGCAGGCGGGCAAGAGCAGGGCGTTGTCCGGCCGCCTCTGGCGACGGCGATGGAGCAGGGGGGGGAAGGGAGCAGGTGCCGTCCGATCGCGCACACCCGCAGCGGCCGTCTGCGCCATCTTCGGCCGTCCACGGCGCTGTCCAGCCGTCGACATCCGCAGGGGGGGTCCGCGTCGCCGAGGCAGGAGGAGGAGATCCGGGGATCGCCGGATCTCCCCTCCCACGACTGCCTCTTCTTCTCCCGCTTCTTCTTCTCCTCTCATCGATCTCGCGCCTCGGAACCGGTGGAAACCGGCTCCAGTCCGCCATGGCTGGGGAAGAAGGTACCGAAGGGGATGCGGGAGCAGAGTGCTAGGGGGAAGAAGCCGCGCGGGAGGGTAGCGCCGGGGATCGCCGGTGCTCTTCCCTCCCAAGACCTCTTCGCCTTCAACTTTCTTCTCCTTTCGTCTGTATCCGCAGAGGGCAGCCCCGCCGCCCTCGTCGAGGGAGGAGACCACCGGAGGAGGAAGAAGGGGGGGGAACCGACTGGTGAAGTGCTGCTGTCGGACCTGTGAAGAGAAGTGGGAGGAATGGCACGGAGGCCAGAGGATGAGGAGGGGGAGAGGATCGGCTACCTGCCGGTTCTGGAAGATGGAAGGAGAAGAAGGACATCGCCATGGGGGGGGTGGAGAGGAAGAAGATCCGGGGCCGCAGCCCCCTACTCGGGACACCAAGCCTAGGCTCCAAAAATTCCTTCAATCGATTATCCTCTCCATCGATGGAGCTCCTCCTCTTATAAAGAGGAGGCTATTTACAGGACTGGACACTAAGATAAAATATTTACAAACATGTCCATTTCAGGACTTGAAGAAAATATTTAAAAAAAGACTCTCTAAGGACGTAGAAATCGACATTGGCAGGAAAATTAAACCTAAAACGACAAAACAAATATTTACAGACTTTTGTCCCCATCAGATCTTCTATCCGGAACGGTGGTTCCGCCAAGAATCGGATCGGAAGGGGTCCGATCCGATCCAAGAATCGGCCGATCCCAATCCGGATCGGCCGATTCTGCAATCCATGTATATACATGTATACATATTCATGTAAATATGATTTTTTTATTTTAATTATGAATATATTGATATATATATCTTATGGGAAAGCGCTAATATCAAAGTAAGAGAAAAGTGGATTAAAAGAGTACTTACATTTTAAGTATACAACACTAGAGGACTGTTACCTGATTGCAACGCATACTCCGGAAGAATCTGTAGCGTACGTTATATCGCCTGCTTAGGGGGCACCTCTACAATAGTCTCTCCCAAAATCTAAACCTTCTGTGTGCACTCTAAGCATTTGTTGTGGTCCCTGGAAGGCATCCCAGCAAAAGCTGGAGCAACTCTGGAGATAACCTGAAGCAGCTCATCCCCGAGCCTGTTCTGGTGCTGGACCAGGTGGGTGTTGTGCGCAGAAGCCAACCAAAGCGGCCTGGACCAGCAGCAGATGAAGAGCCTCCCCCTCGTCTGGTTTAGTATACCTAGAGAAATGTGAAGAAGTTGAACCACAGAAAGTTCATTGTTGGGTTGGCCAAAATTGCAAAACCTACTGTCCTGTTCAGCTCCAGAAGCAGGCAGAAAATCACATGCGCCTGCCGGTTCAATCTCACGTGCCTCTCATGCCTCTCATAAGTTTAACAGATCCAGCATGTTGTCGGGTCTGCTCGAAACCCTTGGACCCAGCCAGATCCAAGTATACCATCTTCTCCACCCAGTAAAACACCAGCCGAAATTTCCGCTTCCCATCCCGGTGAGAGCTCCCCGACTTGTTAAAAATGCTTCCTGCGGGTTTCCAATTAGAAAATTGTACCGATTGTAAGGAAGGAATCTTAGCATGCGGTGGAAACTTGCCTGAAACCAGAACCTCCGGAATCTTCTGCAATTTAACACGATACTGGTAACTGCCGATGCAAACCGGAATGGACCAATCCTCAGAGAAATCCAAATTACTATTGATGCAGGCCGCCACAGCCTCAGCAAACAGCCACCAGAGAATGCTTCTGTCAACAGCAGCAATGGAACCGAACAGTCGGAGAATTTCTTCAATTAACTTCGATTATCTGGCATAAAATGCGAGTTCAGTGATCTTCACCCAGCATTGTTTACACACCTGAACTCTCTCCACACCTGAGGTGGACTCCTTCCAACGACGAATCTTCATTGTGAATGTTTCATCAGCATTGCCCCTAACCTGGAACCACACTCCCTCATTTGAGCATAACCAGTTTGAAGGAATTATTCCTCGCCGAGAAACCATCCACCGCTAAATTGATCCACCATAATGAAGTTTCAGGCCAGTTCTTCAAGAAAGCTTCAAGGAGAATCTTCTTATCACCAACTAGCAACCAAAGCCGTCAGACCTTCAACCGAGACTCTCCTGCATTGTAAAAGCCATCATTGATTCGACAACATAAGCCGTTTCTACACTCAGACTGTTGATGGTCCCTTCCGTGACAACACCCACACGTCGAGCTTCTGCAAGGCCCACCGGAGACGACAGCATCCTCGAAGGTTATACTTCAAATGTTCCCCATACCATGACATAAGGGGGTATAGCAGGGTCGACAGTGTGAGAAATAGAGATCAGAGAACAACAGCGACAAGGGGAAGAGCCGATGTCAGTGATGGCTAGAGGGGAAGAAGACAACGGCTTTGGGGGTGTCTTACGGGGTAGTAGTAGAAGGAGACGACATTGACGGTGAGAGGGGAGGCGGGAGACAGCCACAATGATGATAGACGCTGCAGCAGGTCTCGATGGCGCTGGAAGATGTTGCAGCTGGCTTTGCCAGCCATGGCAGATGAAGCAGTCAGCTTCAACGACAGCGGCAGGAAAAGTGGATGGTTCCCACAGCCTCTCCCTTTGCTCCTTGCTTCTTTCTATCACCCTCCGACCTCTCAACCCCTTCCATGATGGCTGCTATGTCTGTTTTATAAGAAATGAGGGCTGCCTCCATCAGGGGTAACTCTGAGTGGGTTTGGACTCTCCGGTGGCTGCCTTAGTTGAAGAGGAAAGGTGCAACCCTCTCTTAATTTTCAAGATCATCCAAAGGTAGGTTCTGAAGACCGCGGGCTCCCCAGTTGACAGATCCAATGAAAGCGGATGTCGCTGTGTCTTGAAGATATTACGGAACCCTCCTCTAGCCATGGTGGATCTTCGGGGGTGGGTTGGCCTCTCCAGAGATGCCTGCTGGCCTGTAAATTCCTTGCACCACTGTTTTTGTAAGTGGATATGCTTCCGATGGGATTTCTTAACCCCAATAAAAATGGCAACACAGTTAGGCTTGCCCAACCTCATCATTGTGCTCGATAACCACTAGAATATAGGAGCATTCAGAGCATCATGACCTGCATGATACTGGTCTTGCTATTCTTTAGGGATAGGGATGACAGCCGTAGTCCTTTAAAATAGGAAGAGTGAACTGAATTTAACTGCTGAGGTGGCGAGGTACTGTTGTATGCACATTAGGTGACAGCAGGGATTGGCAGGATCTCCAAAATACCCACGTGAAGCTGGCCTCTTGGGGCAAATGTGGAAATTGCACAAATGGGCTTGATAGATTGGTCAATTTTAACACTTAATGCGCCTATTTTGACAATAAACACAGGCCATTAAGTTTATGAAAAGGGGTTAGGAAAATTGACATCAAATTTTATTGAAATTGATCTATAATGGGTTTGATTTAAGACAAATAGGCAGCCCACTATACATATAAGAAATTAGCTTGAGTTATTTCTCAATGAACTAGAAATTGAAGTGAGCCCAAATTATTGCAAATCTTAGGTGCCAACACTCATCTACCAAGGTTTAGAGGTAAATGAGGATATTTTGCTCATACCCACGTGCACCTCTCCATCAGTACCGGCAGTGGTGCGGGCACTGTCGGCGGAGAGGTGGCCTGCTAATTCAGAGAGCGGGAAGGTGAGGCGGCCGTGCGGTCGAGGTCAATCAGGGCGCAACATGCAGGACACTCGAATGTGTGGAATTGATACATTGATACATGTCCTGTTTTTAAATCATTATAATTATTTTTTTTCAATTGAAATATTTTTTTTAATTAATCCAAAAGTACTTCTTGAAAAATTAATACCAAATAACTTTCACTTCATTAATAGAGAAGTACTTCTATGTGAATACCTTCTTCACAAAGATGCTTTGAAAAGAAGTACCTCTCTCAAGTTCCCAAATGCACCCTTAGCTTCCATGAGAATAAGTTGATTTCAAAGAGATAACCAAGCAGTTTAAAGTTTAATTGAAGTACTTATGTCTGAAAAAGAAGTAAAAAAGAAAGGAATTCCAGCAAGTACCCAAACGGACCCATGGTCCTTAAAGTTTGTCAATGAAATGTCAAAATGCCAATAACAAGGCAGAAAACACCCCAAACTTGAACAAACTGGCTTGACTGCTAGAAATAAGGGATCTAGTTGATTCAAGGTGAAAAAGAAGACAATTAAGAAAACAATTGACTAGATGAATAACAATTTCCAATGGTAACTAACCAACTACTCATCTAGGAAAGGGTAAGAGAAAGGTAACATAAAAAAGACAATCCGATAAAGATATAAAAGAAACATAAGATGGAGTTATTAACAAGATGAAGAAGGCTACTATGATTACAAAAAAGATACTCACAGGTTACAACTATTTTGCAGTTCCTGAGTTGACGGACTTGATGATCCATTCTGAGTTGCAGCCTGATATTTCTGTGCCACCTGCCCTAAATGGCTAACCTGTGCGGAAGGAAATAACTATCAATCATAAGAAATGACAAGGCTCACATAATCCATTTATGCATAAAAGCTAATGCTACATCACAGGGCCACAAATGGATACCTGGGGTATTATTAGCCTTCTAGGGATAAGCTCCTCATGCCGCCGAGCACAGAACTCCCAAGAGCAGATCTGGTGAAAATGCATAAAGTCAGGGACATTAGGTTGCAGCTGCTGCAGTCAACAAAAAATAATGTCAAACCTTAAGATCCGAGGAGAAAACAATTCGTAGTTGGCCATCACGCACTACACGTAGTTGCTCGAATACGCTTTCTTGTATTGCCTTTGCATAATCTAGAACAATTTGACCTGATGCATTCTGGTATTCACGTGGCATGTCCACATAAAGAAGTTCTTCAAGTGTGCCACTGTCATATTTAATCTTGTATAGCCTTGGCAACACCTCAACTGTGGTTTCTGAGGTAGTATCAAAATATTAATACGGTGATGAACATTTATATAGAGGAGACAAAATACCAGCATAAAACAATAACACTAAAAAGCAGAATAATAGCTCGGCCAAGCATTCAATTTTATAATCATAATAAATAAAAAATAAAGACAGAATCCCACATACCAAAACCACGGCCAGGCTTGCGATTGCATATTTCACAGTGCCAAACATCCTACAGAAAAAGATTTAGGACAAGAATCAACATAGACAAGAATCATTCATCAATGAATCTACTGAATGGCATACATTTCTTCAAGATCGGCAGACCATTTCAAAAAGTAACAATCAGATTTCATCTCTAGTAGCTAAAAGGTAGTCAAGCAAACTGAAAAGTCTGAATATAACTGACCTGAGGGAAGACACCTGTAGTTTGCCGTCCGCTTCCATATAATGAAACACACCATCTCTTTTTAGCATGTGGGGCAAAGTACTCGGCAACAAATTTCCTCCAAAACTCAATGTTGTTGTCCTATATAAAACAGCACAGGAATCAAATATAAGTAGCTAACAACAAGATAATGTTGACTTCATACCAGATAAAAAAGGCAGCAACTTACTGAAGGTCTATGTTTTTGATGATACATATAATGGGTCAGGCGTCGAGCACACATTCCTGGCTCATAAGGAGTTTTGACCTGAGGTCTAAAAGAAAGAGCCTGCTGCTGGAGCTGCTGTTGTTGTAACCTCTGTTGAGGTGGTGACTTGAGAACTTGATGTTGTTGTTGCTGTTGTTGCATTTGAATCATGCGTTGCTGCTGAAGAAGATTCAGTTGTGCAGCAGCTTGAGATGATTGCCTTGAGAGGTGTAAAAATTGTTGATGTTGATGTTGTTGTTGCTGCTGCATAAACAATCCTGGATCTGACTGTTGATGATTTTCTATTTTAACCGGACCCAAAGCTGCCATGGACTGCATTTGTGGTTCTAATTTAACTGAATTTAGGTTGCGGAATGACTGTAGCTGCTGTGGTGGCACATTCTGATCTGATGTACCCATCTGTTGCTCCAATTTCACAGCAGCCATATTTCCCAACCCTCCACGTAGTTGTTGCTGTTGACTATGGGGAAGCGAAAACTGTTGATGGAAGTTCTGTGAAGCCTCGGTCCGTTGCTGAGGCTGCAAACCATCTAACCCCATTTGATTTGCAGAAGAATTTTGGAAGTGTTGACCGGAAGCTTGTGCAGCTGACGCAAACGAAAGGGGGTCAGGCTCAGCAGAACCCATCATGTCAGTAGCACCTCCACTACCACGTTGCTGAAGATTCACTGAAGCACTGGACAGTCCTAGTGTGGAAAGAGGTCCATTTCCAAATGATTGGCTCAAGATAGAAGAAACATTTGGCATATTTCCCAGCAGGCCCATGTTGCTATTATTGTTAAACTGGGTTCGGGGAGACACAAGAGAAGAGAATGGGGGTTGGGAAGAGACAGAGACCCCCTGGCCTCCCCCTATAACGCCATTGTTTGAACGCAAAATTGACGGAGAAACAGATTGTGTCCCACCTACTGGTGTCGACGGCCCCGAGGGCACCATCATACCGAAGTGTGTGTCAAAGAACAAATCAGTAGATACGATACCTTATGGAACGAAAGGGAATCAAGGCATCAATAAGAAAAGCAACTTCAGATTCTCCGCAAAATGAGAAAAGTAAAAAATCGAACCACCGAAGAGCGGAGGCGAAGACGGAGTAAGAGGATGAACGAAGACCGAGATAAGCTGCTCAACTTCTGAACATTCCCAAGATTATCTCATTTTTAAAAGCCCTCCAACCATGGTGCAGGATCGTACTAAGCTGTCAGGTGATCCTTTGTTTTACCTCATTGGAAAACTGGAATCACAATACAATGCCAGGAATTCAAGGAAATGGAATCATAATTAGTCTTATTCCCTGAAATGCAGGTCAAAGAATCAACCGAGAAGGTAAGGGGGACGATTTCCCCCCCTCAGAGCACCAGTCCGAAGTTTTGACCACTTCCGCCTCCGCTTAGAAGAACTCCCCTGCTCCCCACACAAAGCTTGAAACTTAAAGCCACCCCACAACTACTCGACCCAACACCTCAGGCAGCCCCCTCCGAAGCTCCTCGGATCAAACCGCCAGAGCCCACAACCTCGTATTCCCCTCGATCGCCGCCTTCCCCCTCGAGTCCAAGCGCAAACCCCCGCCGATCCGCCACAAGGCGTCTCCGATTCCAAGCACTCAGCAGCACCCGATTGCCTCACCGTCCACGGCGCCGAGTCCATGCAAGAAACGCGCGACACCTCGAACATTAAGCTGGAACAGCAGGGAAACACGGATTACGAGAAGAAGGACAACACCCGAGCATAGGATTGCGAGAATCCGGTTACCATAGCACTTCAGGTGCCGTTAAAAACCCTAGAATCCTGCGCTGCGGCCCGCATTCCTCTCCCCCCTCCTCCTCATTGCCCTCCCCGGCAGAACCATGGGAAGAGAGTCCTCCGCTCCCCCCTCCTCCGTGCAGCTTTCCACGCCTCTATCTGCTCTCAAACTCTCCTGGCGCGTTCCTCTAGCTTGCCACCGGCGACAGAAGACCAGCGGCCCTGCTCCCCCCTCCTCCCGTTGATATCTTCTTCCCTTCTGCTCCCTCCGCCTCTTCTCTCTCCTCTCCCGCGAAGAGAGAGAAAAATGATACGAGAAATGTCCTTGCGGACGTCAAAGGGTATTAGATTGGGTTGAATCCCCGCCCCCGCTATTTCCTCTCACCTCTCTCTACTTAACGACTGTCTTTGCTTTCTCATCTTCCTCTTCCAAAAGAAGTCAAATCTTCTCTTCGCCTCGGTGCTTTGGTCCGGGCGGTGAGCTCACCCGACCGTGAGCGGAAGCAGGAAGCACGGAGGCACCGCGGGGCAGTCAGCTGCGGCTCGGCTGACGTGGACCAATGGGAGAAACGTCTGAGGTGCGGTACGGGCGGGCTGGAAGGGTCCGGATCCGGAGGGCCTTTCTCGCCTGTCGCGGCCCGAAGAGAGAGGGATGGATGCGAAGCGTGCATCGGGATTTGGACGGAGCAGATAACCTCGGCTCGGCCCGGCCCGGCTCGGCTCGTACCGTGCTGAACGGCTCGGGGCCCCAGCGCTCGGGAGCTTTCTTCGGTCTCCGTAGAAGTCGGCGAGCGCAGCAGCATATTAATTCTTCAGATTAGTTAAGTAAACAATTAATAGCATTACACTTCTTTGGTGTCTGAACCATAGGAGCATGTCAAATCTTAAATTTCTTTGGGGCCTTTCAAAATATTTTACAATTTAAAAAAAATCCTTGGAAACCATGATCCAGGAAACCAATATGCATGGTCTATCATTCGTGTCGTACAACAGAGATGGTTGTTGAGGTATCAAACGTTTGTATGCTGTAAAAGTTTCTCATTCCAACTCATTGAAACAATGCACTTGCATATCGGATATTTTTTAATTACAGATAATATATAATAAACTGTATCTCATTTCAAGTTAGCGAATCTAAGCTATTGTTGAGATCTGAGTCGCATTTACATGGGTATTTAATCTAAATCAGGGGACGGGGGACACAGAAGCAGCCAGCATACATCAAGCCAACAACACAGGAGACTCATCTGACGCATTAAGCCTTTACTATATGTACATCTCGTTGACGAAAATTTGAGGGCGGGGGTAGGATGAAGGGAAGAAGAAAGGCTACCGTCAGCATCAGATTGGGATTGCAATTCTTCGTAGCTTAAAAGACAGAAAAAAAAAACTGGAAATAGAAGAGAAAATTCATATGTGATTGAACAAATCCTTGGCGGGAGCACCGAGTTTCCTGTTGCTCCACCCTCACGCTTGTGTAGCTTTTGCTTTGAATGGGTCTGTCAACGCCTCTCAATAGCCGGAGCAGTAGTCAGATACAGCCGAAAGGATGCTACGATACAACAACCCCTACTTGAGCGCACACAAGGGTCGTCGACAAGAACATGGTACACAATCACCATCATACAAGGATCACCTAAGGACCAGGTCAAAGAATTGGGAATGGATGAGAAATAAATCGCAACAGAATTCAGGAAGCAAACACCATGTGTTTCTGCATAATTAGCACAGAAGAATGTAAAAGAACAACAATCAAAACTGTGGAAAGGACCAGCTACTTACATGTATTAGGCGAGAGGATCCGAGAGAATATTTTCTTTTGCCCATAGCAGCAGCTCTTCGTGCGCTGGGAACAATAATATTGGGATCAAAGTTCCCCTTCACTACTTAGGGAGAGGTTTTCCAATCAAACTGGAGACTGTTGAGGCTGTTTACAGCTCCAAACCCATTGCTCAAGATCCGGTTCCCCAAATCCTGCTGCTGTAGGTTGATGGCAGTGGGATCCTGAGCCATCTGATTCATCCCAACCCTACTATTCAAGGCCATTGAGTTGCTACTCATTGCAGCTCTGATTCCACCTGCAGTAGATGAAGGGCAAAGGACACCCATGTTCTCAAAGCTTGTGCCACTAATCCCTATATTACTGGCGACCAGACAGTTTCCACCGTTAAGACCTGGAATAACGCCATTAATCCCTTTCATGCCGCTCCCTAAAGAACCCCCATTAGTCAGATGCGTTGACAACATTTCCTGTAGGATTTGCTGCATTGAATGCTCAGAACCATTCCAAACGCCTTCACTTCCTTGACTTGTTGGTTGCATCGCCAACATGCTGACAGGTAAATTTGAATTCAAGTGGGTAATAGCATGCGGCTTCTGAGGGGCACTATTGTTAGATGCAGGTGAAGGAGATGGGAATGGAGAAGTAGGGTGTGCTTGAGCCTGTGACAATGAATTGGATGAACCGGCTGACGGAATTTGAACTGCACTGCCGCAACCATAGGGGCTATTTACACCGCCCACAGTCAGTGAACTATTTACACTTACAACACCGTTAATCCCAGAAGCAAGCTGCAAAGAGGAGACCCTAGAAGAGGTCCGATCATCATGGTTTGAGTTTTGTACACCTCCATGTAGTTCCTCAGGTTGTCCTGTAGTTTGAGCAGGAAGACCAGATGAATTATTGGCACTTCTCCTTGGAAAGCTAACCAGACTCTCTGAAAGTAAGAAAGAGAACAATTAGCAAGCCCTGTACGAGACTAGGTATCTTCATCATTCATTTTTTGAGTATTTAACAAAACCATATTTTATGACAAAAATAGTCATAGTTTAATAGTAATAAGACAATAGTTGAGTGTAGGTGTCCACGGTTCAGTTTTAGGCCAATGTAGTTGAAACCAAAACAGAACCTATAGCTGAATCAAAATGGTTTGGTAAAAAGCCCAAACAATTAATGGATGATTCGGTTAAATTAAAATAATATAATTTAATATTAAAACAATTAACTAGGCTCAACCCAAAGTTTTCAACCCAAAGTTTAGGCAATGTTTGATTTGACTTAATAAAATGTAGTCTTAATTCCATCTCTAATTTCTCTTGTCCAACACAAAATTTAAGTTATTCACCTCTAAAAAATTATAGTGAGCAACTTAAATTAAGCGGTTTACGATTGTATTTAACTGTTTTACCAAAAATCTCAATGTTTATTCTCTTGACTAATTCAGAGATTAGACATCAATTAAGTCAAAACAAACTGGATGATAGGGGTGTAAACGGGTCGGATTCGGTAACGGAATCACAGAATCTGATTCCGATTCCGATAAGGGATAAGGTGTTCCGATTCCGATTCCGATAATTTCGGAATCACCATGTTCTGATTTCGATCCGATTCCGATTCCGTTATCGAAATCAGAATCGAATCCGATAATTTCCGATTCCTATATTAAATATTAAATTTTATTCAAAATATCATTAATAATTCACATATAATTAATAAATTTTGATATAATATTTTAAATTTTATTTTTATCATTTTATCAATTTATATATTATATTTTATGATTTATTTGACTTTATTTTGATTTTTACTTATATTTATTTATTTATTATCGAAATCGGATAAACGGAAACAGAATCACATGATTCTGATTCTGATTCCGATAAGCTCGGAATATCCGATTCCGATTCCGATTCCGATAGCTTATAGGATACAAAAACAGTTTCCAAACCCGTTAATTTTTATCGGAATCGAATCGAAATTTCGGATTATCGGATTCCGTTTACACCCCTACTGGATGACATTTGATAATGTTGAGATATCACACCAGAGTCACTTCTTACATTTGAATAGGTTCATTCAAGTTTGACCAAATCAAACTTTGGAGATCACTGAGTTCAATCAAACAGAGCCTTAGTCCTTTATTTTTGGAGAGAGCTCCCTCCCCCTCTCCAGTTTCACTTATATGGATTCATAAAAATATATAAACATAATATAGAAAGAAAACTAGGTCAACCAGGTCAACTAGTTAACAATTCAGTCCGGTCAGAGGGGGGCTGAATCGAACCAAGCGATATATTTTATATCAGTTTGATTTGGTTCAAGAAACTGTCGGTTCAGTTTACCAATTTCACCAGTGTGGATGAACACTCGTAGTTGAGCGACAACAATTTATTATAAGTTAGCAGAGCCCTAGATGCCACGTTATTCCAGTATCCTTGTCCAAGCAGCTGCTGAGTTCATGGGAGTAGATTTTTTCCCAAGTGATAAAAAAACATTAAGAAATTGAACATGATCACAAAACTAGTGATTTTTTAAAGCATCGTAGGAATGCCATTCATGCATAACTAAAAGAAAGCACAAAGATAGCAAAAGCAAACCAAATGAATGATCCATCAAGAAGATAGAGCGAGCAAATGAAACACAAGATGGCACTCAATAGCTGCACTGCTCCCAGCATACGCAACAGGAGTTGACGAAATCAGAAAGAAACCAGTCAAAGAAGGTTCATCACAAGAAATGGCATACCCAACCCCTAAGCAATCACAGAACAAACAGAAAGCTGATCCATAGAAAGCAATCTTGGTGAGATATCATGAAATCTCATGTGATTCTCGGTCTGTGAGAACTGATGAGATCCAAGGGGCATAAGATGCTCTGCAAGATCACCAGAGGGGCACCAGATCTGCCAAAGAGGGCAACATGCTGGAGGGATGCCATCTTCCCCATCAGTAGCGGATGCTCAAACACAGCACTTTGAAGTATGAATTGGCAAGTTAAGTTGCCGATCCAGAGGCCCAGCAGCGCTAATCAGCAACTTGAAGTTGCAGGTCCAAAGGAGGAGTGCTGTTGTTGAGACAGAGAATCCAGATTGATTCAGCAGTGGCACAGACAAACCTTCTCATGCGGCCCCTCCAGGACATCCGTTCCTCCCCAATCTCAAAAGAATCTCACCAAATATTGCCGAGATCTAGTCTATTCAACCACCATGAGGGGAAAACACAAGCAAGATGGCAATCCATGTTCCAATCCCAGTTTCGAGCCAGAGCCCAATCTTAAAGAAACCCCATTTGTCTAAGAATCATATGCACCCATAGATAACAGTCATTGAATGATCAGTTATGTATGCCAAACAAAGATGGATTGCAAAACCGGTTGTTCCAAGGCAATCCACCAGGTAAGAAAAGCTGAGGATGTTTAAGAGGGCAACACAACCCAGTTCTTCCACAAAAGTAGCCTCTGTGGCAGTAGGACTTGCCTCTGTCCCTAGCCCAAATTTTGCATTTGTTTTATTTCACCAGAGACTTTAACCGACATCCAGACGAAAAAAAATGTCCAACCTATGATAATATTGAAGTGCCCTTGTCGCCTAGTGGGTCAGATGATATAGTTGCCAATGCCACAAGATATGGGGTACAACTGTGGAAAAAGAGAAACTTTCTCTAAAAATGTCGGTCACCATCAAAAAAACTGAAGCCTCAAGCTCAGGCAAATTCACCCCAACCATTTCACTTTTGTGAAAGTTCAGAGTCAGCCCAATAGTTTCAAGAAGAAGAATCAAAACCTTCAAGTAGTCATTTTACGCATCTTAGACTCCACTGAAAGTAACAAGATGCCATTAGCATAATAAATGAGAATCCTTACCTGAATTACCCCAGTTGGCCGAACTCAACAGCCATCTCATAAAATAAGCTCAGCACTTGGCTCTAAATAGGGCTGCAAGTGGGTAGGAATCAGTAGCAGATTAGTCTGTTTCCAATACCTTCAAGTACAAAAGTTAAGGCGTTTTGAATAAGATTATGATTAAATTGGAACCATGATATTCTGATTTCAGTAATGAAATCAGAACATTCCGATAATTTCCAAATTCATTGTTATATAAAAATTTTATTTAAAATAAGTTGATAAATCTCATATTATTACTAAAATTTGATATATTATCTTTAATTTTTTTACTTTTATCATTTATAAATTATTTAGTATGATATTAATTTTTAAAGATATATATTGATTTTTCTATCAAAATCAGAAAAACAGATACGGAATTGCCCATTTGCGATTCCAGTAAGTTACTAAGTTATAAGAATACCTGATTCTGATTTCAATTCCGATTGTTTAAAAGATAGAAGAAATAATTTTGAATCCATAAATTATTATCGGAATCGAATAGATTATCAGAATCTCATATTCCATTTGTACCCCTAGCTGGCTAGCTCACAATCAAAAACAGATATGGAAAAAGTTGATCTCTCCACACAAGTCTCTTGGAGTGGTAAAGAAAGCAGTAGGCACCACCATAACCAGAACAGAGAAATCTGCCGTTTTCGCACAATCTTATGTCTAACCTAACGAATCAACTTGCTGCACGACGCATGATCATGTAACATTTCTAGCTGTCTTCATCAGACACCTTCACAAACCATAGCTTAAATGACAAACATTTCTTTCTTTTGGATGAACATTTGTAAATGTTCTCAAATGCTGTCAGAGAACTGTCCAATACATCAACTATAACCATTTTGCAAGTCTCAGCCAGCAACTTCGCCAAAAGTTACAGACACCATTTAACAAGCTTATGGGTCCTTAGTCTCCAATATGATCAGCACTTAACTTCTTTTACACCAACATCACACGTGCAGCATTGAAAAACTTGATCAGATATGGATTGTTATTGAAAAAAGCTAAGTAGCAGCAATCAAGCCATTTTTATCACCAACCAGAAAGTTACAAAAAAAAACCTAGAAAGTTATGTATTTGACCGCTGTTGGCGTCAGATTTTTCATAAAAAAAAGGGGGCAGCAAAAAAAAAAGGAGAGGACGGACCAAACTTCAGTTGACCCAATTCTTAATTGGGCCAAAACAAGCCATAAATTAGCCCATGGGCACAATCCACAGCAGGACCACCCCTCATTTTGATATAAAATAATTATCCTCCAGCTCCTTTGAAGCCCATTACGCACAGCCCATGATAGAGGCTGGGCCCAGAGTCCCAGACCAGGCCAGGCCCTCCTGCGGCCAGTGTGAACAGCTCCAGCCCACTCAGCCTGCCACCTCACCTGGTCCAGCCGTACATGCCATCTCAGCCCATTTATTGGTCAGTTTATGAAGAGAGAAACTGAAGAGGCCAGGGGGGAGGTCAAGGGTCAGCCAGCCCATTAATCTGAAATTAACTGGTGTAACCCCCAAGGGGGAGGCCAACAGCCATGTACGTACATGCCACATCATCCCAATATCAGGTCAGGGCTGGGGGAAGGCCAAGGGACGGCCAATCAATAAATTCAGTTTAATGGTGTAACCTCCCAAGGGAGGCCAAGAGGCCTGCGTACAAGCCCACCTGCTGCCTCTTCACCTCCCCTCCACTCTCTATAAGAGGAGGGGCGCGTCAGCTTGAAAGGGGGGCTGCTGAGGACGCCGACAGGCTGCCCCTCTGCTTGCTGCTCCCCCTCTGACCAGCTGCTGCACGTCTGCACATCTCCAAGTCCTGCAAGCAGCCAAGAGGAGAAGAGGAGAAGAAGAAGAGAGCTGCTGCCACCCCTCCTCCTGCGTACCTACACCTGCCAGCAGCCAAAAGGGGAAGAAGAAGAGAAGAAGAAGGCAAGGTAGGGGAGGTCTGTACATACTAATTATGTAGCCCTCTAAGGGCCCTCTCTTTACCTGTTCTAGCAGCCCCCTCTCGGCCCATGTTCATCTTCAAACATGCCCCATTTTGGCCCTCCTAAAGAGCCCCTAAACCGGTCCCTTTGTGACCAGTCCGCTGCCCCTTTGTGGCCCATCAGAAAACCCCCTTTCTCAGGCCCAAAACAGCCCCCTATACAGACCATGTCCAGCCATCTGCAGGCCTACCTGTCAGCACCCGAGCAGGCCCATCTGCAGGCACCCCAAACAGACCCCAAACAGGTCCATAATCGGCCCATCTACAGGTCCAAAAACAGGTCCATAACCGACCCCTAGACATGCCCAAAAACAGGCCCAGTTCTGCACACCGAACAGGTCCCTGTCCAGGCCCATAGCCGGTTCCATATTGGCCTGCTGTACAGCCCCTTTCACCCCATCCAGAGGACCCCCTAAACAGGTCATCTTCAGACCCATACACAGGTCTTTCTCGGCTCCCTGCAGCGCCCCCTCAAATGTACCCAATCCAGTGGGCCCTTGCCCTACCAACGAGACCAAATGAAGGCGCACAAGCACAAAGTCCAGCAGGCCCTTCCGGCTCCAAACAGAGGACTGGACCCTCTCTTCTGCAGGAAGTTCCAAGGCCGCCTGGGCCTCATTGAAGCTCAAACAGGCCTCCAAGACACAATGAAGGCAAATATGGCTGATTCAAAGTTTGATGTTAGTGTTAATCAAATAAAATTCACAATCAACCCGGCTTGAGACTAATTGGGGGCCGGTCCAATCGGGCACGCTCTACGTCTTAAGTTTAAACTTAAATAATAATCCAATCCAAGACTAATTGGGGGCCGGTCCAATCGGGCACGCTCTACGTCTTTGGAAAATAATCAAACAATCGAGGCTAATGGGGGCCGGTCCAATCGGGCACGCTCTACGCTTCGGCATAATTTAAAAGAATCAAAAATAAATAAATTTTGATTAGCATATAAAGGTCAAAATAAAATGACCCCAATGCTATATCAATTTTCCCATCAAGGGATTATTATATCAATTTTATATGATGGCTAAATGTATATGTATATATGCATGAATGCCAAAATATAAAACCGATATGATAGTGATTATATCGATAAATAACACCCATAAACCTTAGCCAAAGGTCGATGTGTTATATCTATTATCGATGTGATCCATTCCATAATGCTTATCAAAGGCTCAATGGATTCAAAACCGATTCGATTCATTGTAATCATGACATCATTTTATGTTCATCATATTTATAAGTTGTATATTTTTTCCAATTAATGGAAATTACATGGTGTATATTTTTGATGTTGTTGAGAGCTAAAAACAGCTCCATAAATTCAAATGGAATGCAAATAAAAAGAATAACTTAAAACATATCAAAATAATAAAAAAAGGAAAGTAACTTAATTAAATAATCCGAAAATACTAAAATTAATCAAAGTCAATCAAACTTAACTTTCATAACTTAAAGTTAATTTCAGAAATAATTTTAAGACTAAAAAAACAAAGAAAGAAAGAAACAAAACAAACAGATAAAATAAAACAAAATAAAAGAAATTTTCTAACATAACCCACCAATTAAGAATAAACAAATCAAATAAATTCAATAAAAAAATAATTATAAAATCAATTTGAAAACCTTTCAAAATATACTTAACCAAGTAAAAGAATGATTAATCTTAAACTAATTCTTTAGATAATAAAAAAATGATGAAATCTCCTAACTAAAAGATCTATTAATCAATCAATAAATTTAATAAAAAATCAGTTTAAAAAAACAAACAAACAGTAAATAACACATTGTCTTCTCATTAAATAATGTTCAAATTTTTAAATCAAACCTCTTCAACCAATTAAATAACATTTAGAATAAATAAACCTAACAAGTCTAAAATCAATCAAACATTTAAAGAATAAAAAATGATAAAGACTAAATCCAAATCAATTTAAATCCAAACCATTAATCAAATTTTAAATAAACACTAAAAGACATTAAGTCACATATCAATTGAATCAAAGTTTTAAAACCAAACTCAAATCAAATTCAATTTTAAACATAAAAAATTGCATTCCATCAAATTTATGGAGTCGTTGCTCCTATTGTATTCATTTCGATTGTGGATGTATGTTATTGTTTCGAAATTGCTATGACGGCGAATCAAGGGTATTCGAGTGTTCTCGATATAATTAACACCGGGTCTTCGCACCACCCGATGGGAAGATGTCAAAACAAATTTTCAAAGAATCCAACCTCGAACTTATATTTTTTATGTATATCGTCAAATTAGTTATACTCCTATGGAGTACCGATATTTCCTAATTGTAAAACTAAATTCGATGAATAAAAATTTTGGAAAAGACTTTAAAAAAAAATTGTCCTTTTACACAGTTAGAAAAATTCAAAATCTTTTTCAAGTAATTCCAAATCAAAAAATGAATTTTTGAGCTTTTCAAAATAATCAATTTTAAAAATCAATTACGAAATTTTCATGCACAAATTTTCAAAATTCAAACTTCAATTCAAATTCAATTTAAAAAAAAAATCGAATCAAATTCATTTATCAAGAAATTTTCGAGGTTTCACAACCGCTAACTATATTTTTCATAAAACTGAAGATTGATCAAATAGTCACACAAAGCATCAACTCATAAATTAAAATCACATCACAGAAATCAAGGACATGCTGAAAGGAGCTCGCATTTGTCCGCTGGGGTGCACTTAAGTTTGCATATTAACAGACAGGTAAGAAAATGTTGGCACCTAAAAAATGTCATGACATTCAGAAATTTTAAGTTTCAGGTAAAATGCATGAAAGAAAATCAAACAGGAAAGATGGGACAACATTTCATTGCATTTAAGATCAACAGGCTGAATGGGCCCAATAAACCTTATTGGGCCGAATGACCGGACGACAGCCCGATAATGGTCAGACATCACCATCTTGTTTGCCCAGTCCAAACTTGAGCAACACCGAAGTGGGATCGGAAATCCGACTTGAATTGAACAAGTTACGAGCAAAACGATGAAAACGGGCTCCCGAATGGTCTTCGGTAGGCTTAATGGGCCCAAATAACAAAACAAGTGGGCTTACGGCACTGTACCAGTCAAGACATTTCCATCGGCGCCTCAAATGTCAAAATCTGACTTGGGACAGTAAAATGACCGTTTTGCCCTTGTGGGGTCCGGGCAATTTGGGAAAGGTCCAAAGAAAAGTGGCACCACCAGAAGGTCTACTTGACTTCCAGATAAACAATGACAGAGTCAGATCGGCAATCCGACCCATATTTGGAATGTTATGAGGAAAACACTGAAAGCCAATTTTCGAATGGTCTTAACAAGGGCATATCAGTCCGAAAGACAAAACAAGTGGATCCATGAGATTGTACAAGTTGAGGGCTTCGCAACGGTACCTCGAATGTCAGAATCCGATTTCGGATGGTACCTGAACGATAAAATGACATCTTTCGCCCTTGGTAGGTTTGGGCAATTCGGGACAGGCCCGATAATATCTTAGTGCATCGTTAAGTCTGCTCAGCTCCATATTGAGCAACGTTGAAGTCAGATCGGAAATCTGACTTGTATTCAGCAGGATACGGGCAAAACAGTGAAAGTGGACTTCCGGACAGTATTTGTAAGGCTTAATGGGCCCAAATGACCAAGCCAATGTGCCGACAGTATTGCCTCGATAGAGAGTTTCGCAACGGTGCCATGAATGTCAGAATCTGACTTCGGATGAATAAATGACCATTTTGTCCCTATTGGGCGGCTGGGACAGATCTAGACTGGCCCATTAACATTCGACACCGCTAAAAAGTCCGTCCGACTTCCAGATGAACAACGTCGAACTTGGATCATCAATCCCATCTATATTTGGAAAGTTATGGATGAAATCCAAAAATTGCCAAGTCGGCACGCACTTTGAGATAAGGGTAAAATTGTCCAAAGAATCTGAACAGCTAGATCTATGTACGGAAATCAAGGTCTGGTGCATAGATATTTAATTGTATTTAAATACAATTTTCAGAATTTTCAAGGAGCCAAGATTGTGCAGATCGAACAAATTTGATGAATCGGTGATCCATAGACAAGTTGTGAATTCTCAATCGCTGATACGATGGAGTACAAGATCTACGGCCATCGAAATATTTTTTTGGATTATTTCAGTCAATTTCAGTGTCAATTAAATTAATTTCATCTGAAATTAATACTGGCCTTTGGATCAGAGCCATTTTGGAAGGAGATTGAGTTTAGAAGGTCAGCCACCCCATTTAATGTGCGCACAGCCCAAGGGAGAAACTGCCATGCCCACATCTCCTTCCCCCTTTCACGTAACCCACCTACCTAAATTCACTCCACGTAAATCTCTCTCCACATAAATCTCTCCTCTTGATTTCCTTCCGCGTAACAGTTCCTTCCATTTGATTATCTCCCACGTAACAGTAGCCTGCAGTCATATTCAAAAAAAAAAAAAAAAGTATGTGCCACGCACGTTGCCAACAAGGCAGCAGATAAGCAAATCATATAAAAGAAAAAATAAAAGGGGGGCAAGGGGGTCCGACTTTTCAACCCCCCGACGGTTCGGCACCCCGGCAGTTTTTCTTCTTCTTCCTCCCTCGGTAGATCTCTCCAGGGAGAAGGCTCCGAACGGACAGCTTCCCCGGGCTCTGGCTTCCTCCTCCAACGACATCTCCCGCTTCTTCTAACAGGAGCTCCTGTGCGTGGCTTCCTCCCTCTCTCCAGAAGCTCTCCTAGGCGGCTCCCTCTGCTGGTTCTCTACTCCAGCAACCAAGGCGGCCCTCTCCTCCAGCAGCTTCATCAACAACAGGACCCCCTTGCGGTCTCCCCTCCTTCAACGGCAACAACAACCATAGGGTCTTCATCTCCCTCCAGCAAAAGGCTGAGCATCTAGAGGAGGAGGCCGCTTCTTCTAACAGGAGCTATAGTGCAAAAAAAAAGGAAGAAAAAGAAGAAGAAGAATGGGTAAGGGAAAGAGAAACCCCATCGGTGCACTTTTTCTCCCTTTATTTCCTTTGTATTTCCCTTCATTTCCCTTTGAGCATGCCATCTCAAACCCCCTGTTCTGAGCCTTGTTCGACCCTTTCAGGCCAACCCTTTTTGATCATCCGACCAGACCATTGTCAAGCCTGGTTCGATCCCCAAGGAGACCCCCTTGTTTGGTCCTTCACGCAGGCCAATCAATGGCCTGATTACACCCCTCCTGGTGGCCCTCGAGCAAAGCATAAAAACCTACTTTCGGTCCCTCAGTTGGCCTCTATTTTGCCCTTTCTTTGAATTCCTAAACAAGCCTGAAATCAGACCACCTTAAAGCTCCCTTTGAAAGGCCGGCAGCACGTCAAGTTGCAGAAACAGGGAGCATAGAAGTATATAAAAATCAGGCCACCAGGGCTCAGCTTCTGATCAGAAACATGTTGTGCCAGGGCTCAAGATACCATGTTGTGCCTAGGCTGCCAGAGCCCACGTCTGTCACAGTCACCAAAGTCGCTATGGTTGCCAGAGCCAAGATAGTATTGTCGATGAAACTGATATCCATGGGAGCAGGATGGTTCAATTTTGATATTGATGTAAATCAAATAAAATTCACAATCAAACCGATTTGAGACTAATTGGGAGCCGGTCCAATCGGGCACGTTCTACGTCTCAAATTTAAACTTAAATAATAAATCGATCCAAGACTAATTGGGGGCCGGTCCAATCGGGCACGCTCTACGTCTTTGGAAAATAATCAAACAATCGAGGCTAATTGGGGGCCGGTCCAATCGGGCACGCTCTACGCTTCGGCATAATTTAAAAGAATCAAAAATAAATAATTTTGATTAGCATATAAAGGTCAAAATGAAATGACCCCAATGCTATATCAATTTTCCCATCAAGGGATTATTATATCAATTTTATATGATGGCTAAATGTATATGCATATATGCACGAATGCCAAAATATAAAACCGATATGATAGTGATTATATCGATAAATAACACCCATAAACCTTAGCCAAAGGTCGGTGTGTTATATCTATTATCAATGTGATCCATTCCATAATGCTTATCAAAGGCTCAATGGATTCAAAACCGATTCGATTCATTGTAATCATGACATCATTTTATGTTCATCATATTTATAAGTTGTACATTTTTTCCAATTAATGGAAATTACATGGTGTATATTTTCGATGTTGTCGAGAGTTAAAAACAGCTCCATAAATTCAAATGGAATGCAAATAAAAAGAATAATTTAAAACATATCAAAATAAAAAAAGGAAAGTAAGTTAATTAAATAATCCGAAAATACTAAAATTAATCAAAGTCAATCAAACTTAACTTTCATAACTTAAAGTTAATTTCAGAAATAATTTTAAGACTAAAAAAAACAAAGAAAGAAAGAAACAAAACAAACAGATAAAATAAAACAAAATAAAAGAAATTTTCTAACATAACCCATCAATTAAGAATAAACAAATCAAATAAATTCAATAAAAAATAATTATAAAATCAATTTGAAAACCATTCAAAATATACTTAACCAAGTAAAAGAATGATTAATCTTAAACTAATTCTTTGGATAATAAAAAAAATGATGAAATCTCCTAGCTAAAAGATCTATTAATCAATCAATAAATTTTAAAAAAATCAGTTTAAAAAAATAAATAAACAAACAGTAAATAACACATTGTCATCTCATAAAATAATGTTCAAACTTCTAAATCAAACCTCTTCAACCAATTAAATAACATTTAGAATAAATAAACCTAACAAGTCTAAAATCAATCAAACATTTAAAGAATAAAAAATGATAAAGACTAAATCCAAATCAATTTTAAATCCAAACCATTAATCAAATTTTAAATAAACACTAAAAGACATTAAGTCACAAATCAATTGAATCAAAGTTTTAAAACCAAACTCAAATCAAATTCAATTTTAAACATAAAAAAAAATTGCATTCCATCGAGTTTATGGAGTCGTTGCTCCTATTGTATTCAATTCAATTGTGGATGTATGTTATTGTTTCGAAATTGCTATGACGGCGAATCAAGGGTATTCGAGTGTTCTCGATATAATTAACATCGGGTCTTCGCACCACCCGATGGGGAGAGGTCAAAACAAATTTTCAAAGAACCCAACCTCGAACTTATATTTTTTTATGTATATCGTCAAATTAGTTATATTCCTATGGAGTACCGATATTTCCTAGTTGTAAAACTAAATTCGATGAATAAAAATTTTGGAAAAGACTTTAAAAAAAATTGTCCTTTTACACAGTTAGAAAAATTCAAAATCTTTTTCAAGTAAGTCCAAATCAAAAATGAATTTTTAAACTTTTCAAAATAATCAATTTTAAAAATCAATTACGAAATTTTCATGCACAAATTTTCAAAATTCAAACTTCAATTCAAATTCAACAAAAAAAAACTTTTCAAATCAAATTCATTCGTTAAGAAATTTTCGAGGTTTCACAGAAAACAACATATAATGTACTACTGTTTGGACGAGAGTGGAAAATCAAGCATGCATATGAAACTTGAAATCAAGAAGATAAAATAACATGCATAAAATTTTTGAAAGTTTTCTCGCCTTGATCTCTATTTGTCAAATGCCTTGAACTCACAAACAAGAAGCTGGTGTCAATCTATTCCTATGAACCATCCATGGTTTGCAAACTCCAATGGATAAACAATATATTTCTAAGAAGTGGTTACATGGATCAAAGAAAAAAGCCAAGTGAGATAGAAACTAAAACGCATGGATTAATAAAGAAATAAGGTCCCGTTAAACAAGAAAATATAAACCTCATCATCAATATGGCAATATTGAAGAATAGTTCAAGGCAGAGATTTCTTTCAGGCAGTTGACACATTTTAGTTGAATCATCCAACGATATTTGAGAGTCCAGTCAAATAAAAACTATTGCACAATAGAAATGCTTACCCATGGGTCCAGTTCCAGTTTCCCTGCTGTAATCGATCAGATCTTTCATGCAATTTACCACTTCAGCTATCTGGAATACAGTTCCAACACAAACAGTCAGATGAATTAGGAATAAAATATAGCAATTGTCTACTCTCTCAATTCCCAATCTATGCATAATTACTTCTAAAGTAAGACGAAGGATCTCAAAAAGTAATAGATCACCTGTAAGCAACGAACATATCTTTTTGTGTATCCCAAATCATTGACCAAAGGAACGTCTAATGCTTTAGCTAATTGGCGAGCTGATGTAACAAATCTAAAGTAAAAATTGCAAGCAATGGTTATTAACAAGTAAAAGACTTCAAAGATTTTCAGATTGCATCAAACATCAATAACATACTTGTGCCTTTTTAAAGGGACATTTATTTTTTACTTATTTATTTACTCGTGTGTAGACAATTCTAGTGCCTTTCCCTCCTTGTTTAATTTGTATTCAATGACAGCACTAGAACTTTCTAACATGTATACATACGTGCAATCTCCTCTTTAGTTCTCAAACAAATAACAAATAAAGCAGTATCCAGGAGATAAAAGTTAGAACAAATAAAGTGAAGTGACCCAATGAAAGCAAAGAAAAAAACTGAATATTAGTGGTTATAGAAGAAAATTCTTCGAATTAACAAAGATAAATTGTAAACATCCATCCATTTACAAGAAAACAGCTAGTCCTGTAGTAATTTTGAAAATATCTTAAAATACTAACTATTTGACAAAATCTTTCTCTAGGAATCCCACAATTTCTAGTTGTTCAAATGCTCCACAAACTGTCAGGATCAGGTCCAAATACTCTGCCATGGCCCCTTGCTTGACAACATTGACAAGTTTGGATGGAGTAATATTATCTCAGAGTACTCAAATCAACTATTTTTGAAAAATTATCCAAAAAGATTGAGAACATGAGAAGATGTTAACCATAAGTGAAGATTGACTACAATGGTTCTATTATATGTGATTGTAAGATTCCGCTAAAATTGAAAGAAATATTTTTTTCATACAACTATATAACATGCAATAGTGTATGGTAGTAAATATTAGACAATAAAAGAAAAACATACTTCCAAAATAAATGTTTGATCTGGATATCAAAAAAAAAACATAAGATGGTGATTTTCTTACATGAAAATGGCACAATCTTTTAGATGGAAAGCACACTTACAAGTTACAGCTATTTTGCAATTCCTGAACTGACAGGCTCGATGATCCATTTTGAGTTGCAGCCTGGTATTTCTGTGCCACCTGCCCTAGATGACTAACCTGTAAAGAAAGGAACATCTATCGATCATAATAAATGAGAAAGCTCACATAGACAATCTTAGCAGTAATAATAATGCCTACGTATCAGGGCCATGAATTTATACCTGAGGTATTATCAGTCTTCGGGGAATAACCTCCTCATGTCGCCTAGCACAGAACTCCCAAGAGCAGATCTGGCAAACATGCATAAAATCAGGAATACTATATTGAAGCTGATGCAATCAATAAAAATATTGTCAAACCTTGAGATCTGAGGAAAAAACAATTCTTAATTGGCCATCACGCACTACTCGCAGATGCTCAAATACACTTTCCTGTACTGCCTTTGCATAATCAAGAACAATTTGACCCGATGCATTCTGGTATTCACGTGGCATGTCCACATAAAGAAGTTCCTCCAGTGTGCCACTATCATACTTGATCTTGTATAGCCTTGGCAAAACCTCAACAGTCGTTTCTGAAGGAGTATTCATTTAGCATGGTAAATATTCCCACAAAAAACCTTATGGAAAGGGCAACAAAATACCAGCACATCAAGGAATGTCAAGAAACAACAATCATAGGAGGCATACAACAGTTCTGACAGACATCAGAAAAGGAACATGAAATCAATAAATAAATGAAACATAAGCTCCTACATACCAAAACCACGCCCAGGCTTGCGATTGCATATTTCACAATGCCAGACATCCTACAGAGGGACATTGAGCACAGTATCACCAGAAGCCACAAGAATCAATCACTTGATCTAGTAAGATTAGATATTTCTTTGATTACACTATTTTAAGCATAAAAAAACAGACTTCCCCTGCAGTAGCAAACAGTAGTCGAGCATATTGAGAATCCATCAACGAAAACAACTAACCTGAGGGAAGACGCCAGTGGTTTGCCGTCCACTTTCATATAACGAAACACACCATCTCTTTCTGGCATGTGGAGCGAAGTACTCAGCAGCAAATTTCCTCCAAAACTCAATGTTGTTGTCCTACGTAAAATGGTACAGAGACCAAACAATAGAGGAAGAGTATTAAGTAGCAAACAAGAAGATAGTTTTGGTTTCACATCAGATTTGCCAACTAAATGTAGCAATTTACCGAAGGTCTGTGCTTCTGGTGATACATATAGTGAGTCAAACGACGAGCACACATTCCTGGCTCATAGGGAGTTTTGACTTGAGATCTAAAAGAATGAACTTGCTGTTGGAGCTGCTGCTGTTGTTGTAGTCTCTGTTGAGGTAGTGATTTGAGCATTTGATGTTGTTGCTGCTGCTGTTGCAGCTGAATCATGCGTTGTTGCTGAAGAAGATTTATCTGTGCGCCTGCATGAGTAGATTGCCTTGACATGTGCAAAATTTGCTGCTGCTGCTGCTGCTGCTGCTGCATAAACAACGCTGGATCTGACTGCTGATGAGTTTCCATTTTAACTGGACCCAAACTTGTCCTAGACTGCACTTGCGGTTCCATTTTAACTGAGTTCAGGCTGCGGAACGACTGTAGCTGCTGCGGAGGCACGCTCTGATCAGATATGCCCATCTGCGGCTCCAATTTGACAGCTGCCGTATTTCCCAATGCTCCACGGAGTTGTTGATGCTGACCATGCGGAAGCAAGAGCTGTTGCAAGTTCTGCATGGCCTCCGTCCGTTGCTGCGACTGCGAACCATCTAACCCCATCTGATTTGCAGAAGGGTTTTGAAACTTCTGACCTCGTGCTTGCGCAGCTGGCGCAAATGAAAGAGGGTCAGGCTCAGCAGAGCCCACCATGTCAGCGGCACCTCCGCTTCCACGTTGCTGAAGATTCACCAAGGCATTGGCCAGTCCTGTTGCGGAAAGAGGCCCATTTTCAAATGATTGGTTAAGAAGAGCAGAAACATTTGGCATGTTGCCTGACAGGCCCGCGTTGCTACTGCTGCTGTTCAACTGGGTCCGGGGGGACACAAGAGAAGAGAATGGGGATTGGGTAGGGACTGAGACGCCCTGCCCTCCCCGTATGACGCCGGAGTTCAACCTCGGGACTGAGGGTGAACCAGATTGATCCCCGCCTACAGACGTCGGAGGTCCCGAGGGCACCATGATAACAGAGAGAATAGCAATGGCGGAAATATGCAAATTTGGAGAATGTCTTACGGGACCATTGAGTTTGAATATCGATCAGCAAAGTTACTTCATCTTCCCAATAACGGAGGCACGGAAGCGAACGCGGAGTAAGGGAATGCAAAAAAACATCGGCATGCTGCCCAACTTCTTAACATTCCGGAGATTCAAGGGTCAGCGGAAATTGCCACCCCCTGCAAGATCAGAGTAGGCTCCAAAAGGCTATCAGCTGGTCCTTTCTTTCCCCTTGCGGAAAGAAGGAATCACAGCTTGCTAGAACAGAAAACAACGCCGAGAATTCCAGGGAAGTGAAACACGACGAGTCGTCTTTCCCGGAACGCCAGTCACCCGAAAAGGTAGAAAGTCCAATTTTCCCGACCATCAGATCACCTATCCGAAGTTAGCACCACTCCGCTCCGCTTCGATGAACTTCCTCCGCCACACACGGACACTCGAGCTGGAACCGCCCTGCAACTCCTAAACCGATCGACTCAGACAGCCTCGTCGTAAGCTCCTTGGATCAAACCGCCCAACCAACAACACCGGACCCCCGTCAATCGCCGCATCTCTCCAGGAGTCCAAGCACAAACCGCGGATGATCCGCCGCAGAGACGCCCCCGATTCCCGGCCTCCGTTGCACCTTTGCTCACGCTTTCCACGCCGCCATTTCCACACGGCAAATACACAACAGCAACGCGGGTATTAAGCTGAACCTGCGGGCCAAAACAGATCATGAGAAGAAAGACAACACATGCGGAGAAGATTGCGAGAATTCAATGATCATAACACTTACTGTCCAGATCAAAAAAAAAACCTAGAACTCGGCGCCGTCCACCGTACCGTCCCTCCCCCCATTCCTCTTTCCGGCGGAATCATGGGAGTATGGTCCTCCGCTTTCCGTTCTCTCCGTAGATTCCGTCACTCCCCTTGAAGAATCTGCGTGCTTCTTCCGTGTCCGTCTTCCCGCCGGTAAGAGGAGAAGAGCAGCCCCGGTCCCCCCCCCCCCGCCGATCACGCGCGCCGTGGTTTCCTTGCCTTATATCTTCCTCCCTCTCCCCTCTCCTCTCCGGCGGGGAGAGAGCAGGGTCGTGTCCTTGCGGACGTCAGAGAGGTATTCGATCGGCTTGAATCCCGCCCCCCTTCCACTCTTTCTCATGACCGCCTTCCTCTCTCCCCTTCTCGAAAGATGTCAAATTCCCCTCACCCGGGGATGCCGGGCGGTAAGCGCACCTGGCGGAGGCGAGAAGCACCGGCAGCTGATACCAGCCCGTGCAGCTGACGTGGACCAATGGGAGAACGGGGTCTGCGGCTGGGGATGTCCGTCGACCGGCGTGGTCGTCTGCGGGATGACCGGATCACTGTTATTTGATTAATAATTACGTTTTATTTATCCTTACGTGTCCCTCGTAAACTGTTAGAATTAATGACGTCATTTTAAAGAATCCCCCCTCATTTTATATTAAATAGTCTTTGGTTGTTTAAATTTAATATTTTCTGATGATTATCTAATAATATATATGTGACTTATGGGGTGTTTGGTTGCATGATAATGAAGGTTTTTGTTTTAATTTTTAAAAATTGTAACAAAACTTGTTAAAAGTGGTGTTTGGTAACCATGACAATTTTATGTTTTAAAAGTGATTTTCTTCTTAAACAAAAAAAGAGGATCTCACCTCTTTCTTTTTTCTTGTGGCCCCCCACTTTGTTTGGTCATGTGTGGTAGTTACTCTTTTTTGTAATCACATCCCTCCAAACATGATAATTTTATGTCATGAGTTGGTTCACTTTTTATTTTAATGTAATTTTTTATCATGAAAATGTACAAAAAATGATCATGCAACCAAACACCCCATTAGCTCGGTGTGATTTTTGAGATTTTTTTCTCTCGGATCAGATCAAACTAATTTCGTTTTCAATTAAATCGAATCAATTCAATTCAATTTAATTGGGTCGCATTTAAATGTCTTTATTTTATTAAAATATAGTATATGTGCTGATATATAATTTTATTTTTTGTTTTGAATCACATTCTATTAGAGATTAGTATATATCTTAGGAGTGAGGTGACATTCTTTTTTGTTTAAGATGAACAAATCTTTAAAAATATACAGTCTTAATAATTGTCAAACATTTATATTTAACAAATGTTGTTACAAAAACTTAAAATTGTAACAAAAATATAATTTATCACATAACCAAACACCCATTGAGGCCATGTTCGGTAAATATATTGAATATCACTGTCGTCATCAAAATTGAAATTTATAATGGTAAAAATCGTCAATCAATGTTTATGCACTGTTTGGTTAGAGTTTCATTTTTTTGTACTATATCAATATTGATATTAATAATTTCAAATGTTACAGTATCAATATCAAAAGTAATACAAGTGGACACTTGTATTACATGATATACTTTGTTTGCACTACAAATTTTAAAATTGATACAATTAACCAAACACCTCTTAATGGTTTCTATCAATATCAATTTTAAAATTGATAGTGATAGAGATACCTAATAGTGTTACCAAACAGGACGTTAAGTATTAATATTAAAATTGACGCTCTTCGTTCAAACAAAACATGATATATAATATCAATCTTAAAATTAATACAATATCAAGACTAATTCAAATCGACACCCATATTACATGATATGTTTTGTATCATAAATTTCAAAGCCGATACTATTAACCAAACATATCTCTCGATGATCACAATCAATAACATTTTCAAAATTGATAGTGATAATAATGTCTAATGGCCCGTAAGAAAATGTTTACAGCTTGAAAATGTTTTTTTAATTATTTCACTGGGATGTGTTATTTAATAATAGTATATGTATAGAATGCTTAGAGGACCGTAAGGAATCTATTATAAATATTATTTTAAAAAATAGAAGACAATGAGATCGAATAGATGACCTCCAGTGGGGGGGGAGCTACTATATATGTTGGTCATAGAATTATCTATGGTTTTTTTTTCTGGCATTGAATTGTTCAAAGAATATGGACAACTAAATGGGATAGTTTTGAAATATTTTTAATAAAAAGGATAAAGACAAAATATATGATCGAATATTAACAAGAAGGGATCACGCGGAGGAAATTAATTAATATGTTGTCAGGTTGAACAAGTAGCGCAAACCAGCATGACAACTTGTTAGCTAGCTTCAGTGGCCGTTGCAAACAACCTCTAATTAATATTACGATCGAATATTAACATTTACCGAATGAACTTGTTCAACATTTTGTATATCTATAATATATATATATATAACTCAACGATACCGGGTGAAGTCCTGCAATTTTTTCCCCTTGATTTAATCTAATTCCAATGATCTTTCAAACTTAACTAAGCTGGTAAAACCATTGAACCCAAATTAGATTAAGGGCATGTTTGATTGGGCTGATTAAAGCTCTAACCTCTGATTCGGTCAGAGGTTAAATGTTTACTCTTGTTTGATAAGACATCTGAACCAACGTCTAGACTATCCTCTAAAATTTTAAAAACGTCCGAGCCAATCAGATCGATGATCTGGCTTCTTTTTTTTTTTCAGACACAGCCCCTTCGTCTGTGCAATTACTGCAGGTCTGATATCAAGGTGACGCTCTTGATTCTGTTGCAAGTCCTTCCAGCGTTGCATTTTAACGGCAGAACTATTTTCTTGAAGTCATTTTAACAACAAAAATTTGTACAAAAAATCATAAATAATAGAAACCTAGTAATTGTCTAACAACACTTTTAAGAAGATGATTCAGATCTTTTATCAAACAACATAATAATTCACTTATGTATGAATCAAAATCAGCACTTTTTTACCGTTCGTTAAGAGGTTAGATATGAAATTAAAAGTTAAGACTTTCGGATTAAGTTTAATCAAACACCACCTAAATATTTATTTTCATCTCGACGTGTTGTAAAACAAACCACGTACAAGATCTGTACACACAAACATACGCATTGTATCTCGCAAAATATTACATCCAATCAGACAAATTTTAATTAATTAAATTTAACACCCGGCGTCCGAGAGGGAGGACGAGGGTGCTTTCGGCCCGATACGGTGGTGGCCCATCCAGGATCCCCATCTCCGGCCGCGACAATCGACATGACATCCGCCGCGAGCTGGTCACCGCCGGCGGAGCCACGGTGGGAGGTGACGGGAGCCCGCGGCACCGCTTCCGGCCCCCGGCATCACCGCCGTTGACGAGCACTCGGTCAACCTGCGATGTAACGGTCGTTGTTTGACCGAGACTACAAGTCTACCGCGGGAGCCTCTGGTCAACCCCAACGACCGTGATCTGGCTGCTCTCCGACACCTTCGCTGTCCCCCCCCCAACTACTAAATGCGGTTTCCTTTGAGTTAGACTTCCTTTGCGGCAGAATATCATTATTCTAATTATTCTTTTAACCAGTATTACTTCGATGCCTGGTGTTTGGAAAATCAAATAATAAACAAACACACATAGATATACATATAATACACACACAGACAGAGAGAGAGAGAGAGCAGGAGGGTCGGTCTCTTTCTCCGTCAGACGCATAATCACGATATATGTAAATAACTTTAAATGACTTAATGTCTCGGTGATGGGCTGCCGGGTGGGAGTCCTGCCCGCCGACCCAGCCCGCGGCAGATCCGGGGGCTCGACCAACTCTGAGAAGACCAAAATCAGCCCATTTAGTCGGAGCCGGGTCGGATTTCAACTATCCTAATTAAGGGTGTCCATGGTTTAGTTTGGTTTAATTTCTAAGTATTTGTTCTCAAATCAAACGAAACCAAACTATCTCTCAAACTAATTCGGTTTGATTTAGTTTAGTCTAGCTCAAACTATAAATGCATTTCATCCAGTAGTAGCCAAGACGAGCGTTTCATGCATCTCGGGTGACCACTCGACGAGGGAGGAGTCGCAACGATACATGCAAATGGACATAAATATATTTATGAGAGGACGTGGCAATAACGCATAGTCGACTGCTCCTCGGACGACGAACAGGGACGGCAAGAGCTTTGATGGAGATAGAGAGTTAAATTTTCAGGAAACTTAGATATACAAGACATGCGTCTTGCTTGCCGTAACCGTAACACAAACAGAATTCTTTTTTTTTTTCCCTCCAGTTTACGTGGGAACAAAAGAGATAAAAAGATCACAGTTAAGGCTGCCCTGCAACTTGTGATCTGAATGGTGCAATCTGGGTTTTGCAGTAAACAGATCGAACTTTTACTTATTGCTGATCTGTAAATTGCCGGTCTCTACACTGCAGGAACGTTCCGAGGATTGTTTTATCTTTATGGATGGAAGTCGAAGAACAAGAATTCAACAAGTCTCACGATATCCAGTTCCTTCAGCCCTCCAAGAAATTTCTTGTACATGGAAACTTTATGTTGACACAATTTTTTGACTGCAAATAAGAGAAGAACTAACCATCTTTCCGGCATGTTTAGTCGGCCAAAACTGTCATATCTACTTCGACAGCTTGAGCCGAGAATAAGATGGAAAACGACATGATAACTTTCCCAATAGACGGATAAGCTCGGTGACTCAAAAAGGTGTTTCGTATCTTTCACGATGACGAGGAGAAGAAGTTAAATGCACATTTTCAGTTTTCCTGATAGTAACATAACAGATGCCCGGAGAAAAAGAACTTATGGGGCGTTTGGTTGCATGATATTTTTTTGTACACTTTCATGATAAAAAATTGTATTAAAATAAAAAGTAAACCAACTCATGACATAAAATTATCATGTTTGGAGGGATGTGATTACAAAAAAGAGTAACCACCGCACATGACCAAATAAAATGGGGGACCACAAGAAAAAAGAAAGAGGTGAGACCCTCTTTTTTTGTTTAAGAAGAAAATCACTTTCAAAACATAAAATTGTCATGGTTGTCAAACATCTCTTTTAACAAGTTTTCTTACAATTTTTAAAAATTAAAATAAAAACCTCAATTATCATGCAACCAAACATCCCATTAGCACTAAACAGATGGGCGGGCCGGCAAGGTTTATCGGTTCCGGTAGTACAAGAAACAAGAAAATCGGTTCGGTATTTGAAATAAGCACGCAAGGGCAAGGGCAACACGGCTGGCCGTAAACTTAAACTGGCACACTTAGAATGATCGTGAAAGTGATCTGAATAAAACAGCCGCTTTATGATCAGATCCGAATGACATTGTTGTTCTCGATGAAGCTGTCTTGCCAAATAATAGGGCAAATTGGTTTCAGGTTTGATATTTATGTTTCAATATATGTACGCTCTTGCAAGATAAATTATATGGTACATAATATCTATATTTGTTTAAATGTAACTCACTGTTGACCATAGTTGTCAAGGAGGACACTTGGGCACAAAACCCCATTTCATTAAGGCCTCGCCAGGGAGCCTAGGCACCCACAGACGTTTAGACGCAATCAAAAAAAAATAAAAAACTTTCGAGGGAGACCCATGCAAGTCAGGTTGCCCCCTTTATTCGTGATTGACTGCATAGGTCCATCCATGGAGCACCCATTTAATGATAGTATAAACATATTAACATATTGCACTATCACTTATATTATCACATGAATTTAAGAATTGCAATTATAAATATATGTTATATATCTAAAATTTATAAAGATCTCTCTTAACCCTCTCTCTCTCTTAATTTATCAAGGTTAACTATTTCCCAAAAAACATATACTCTTTTTTTTTGGGTCAGTGACTTAGTGGCCTGCAAGCGTGCAGCGCCGCACACGGTTGAACGTTCGAGCCCCAGCTCGAACGTCACATGACGCCACCCCCCTGGGCAGCCGGCCGAGCGCCCGCTCGAGACGATCGAGCGGCCGCTCGAACCGTCGACGGCCTGTCCCCCATGGACAGGCGGGTGCCAATCGACCTATGGTTGATCGGCAAAAAAAAACATATACTCACACATACATAATTACATAAATAAAATAGTATTTACATATATACACACTCCTAAACATATACATTCAATTATAACATACAAATATAACTACATTTATGCATATATGTTTGTATGTATACGTAAATATATATAGTATTAACATCTAATTATATATGTGATTGTATATATGTATATATACTTATGTATATACCTACATATAGGGCTGTTCACTGTTCGGTTCAACCCGAAAAACCAAACCAAACCAGTACTTTGGTTCGGTTTGGTTTGGTTTGAACTACTGATCGGTTTGGTTTGGTTTCAATGACCCTTCAAATCAAACCAAACCAGTAAACCGAATAACCCGAATTGAATTAAATATTTTAGTTTAAGTTATATATAAGATAGTATTTATGCATCTTTTCATATAAAACTAAATTTGTTTCAAAAATTTTTAAAGTAAAATTAATGTAACGTATAAATATATATGCACAAGATTTTAATAGAATATGATTTAAAACAAACAAAACAAAATTATATATTGATATATCTACTACACCTTAGTAAAATATGGTTTGAACTGAACCAAACCAAACCAAACCGAACTAATTTGGTTCGGTTCGGTTTGGTTTGGAAGATAATTTGGTTTGGTTTGGTTTGAAAAAAAATACTTGAAAACCAAACCAAACCAAACCATGAACACCCCTACCTACATATATAAACATCTAATATTATCACTTTGATTGTCTAAGCAATGCCTAAGTGGCTGTCTTGTCACCTACATATATAAGCATCTAATGTTACCACTTTGACCGTCTAGGCAATGCCTAAGTGGCTGCTTTGTCACCTAAATGGAATCGATACCTTTAAACACCTTGTCGCATGGACAACTACCTTGCGGAGGACTAATATATAAAAACATGATAGAAGTTCACTACATGGGGATTGATATATAATTCAATATCCAAAACCAAATTACTTAAGTACATAATATTTTAGTTGAAATATAAAACGAAATTAAGCAACAATGTAGTTATCATTAAGTGACTGTGGGAAAAGCGAATGATGGCTGTGGGAAATATTGTGTTTTCGGCCTTCAAGTCCAATCTCATCTCAAAAACCTCAAGTCCTGGCAGAAAACCGACACAATTCCCAGTAACATGGAGACCTAAAAATGAGAGGAGTCGGAGATATATCTGCTCCAAACTTCATACTTGGAAAAGCAAAATAAGAACAATTTATAAAAAAATTTAGGGAGCAAATTCAGGAAACATAAGTAACTGGCCATGAAGGCTTCGGGAGCAGCTCATGGAACATGTAACAAGAAGGGTATAGCAATCAAAGAATGCAGCAGAGATTTATGCAACCGAAAAGAGTCTATAAATGATCAGTCAAAGAATTTATTGTTCCAACTAAGAAGGCTAGACTAATGTAGTGATGCAATAATTGGCCCTTTTACTACAAACCTAAGGTTCAGAAACCTAGGACATACTAGCACCGTATCTTTACTGTAATAGCCGATATGCATCTACCCCACCTATAACACTTCCCCTTACAGCCAAGATGGGATGTGTAAATTAAATGGGAAGGCAAGATAATCGAAGATTAAAGCTAGGACCCTACTCTTTCTGCTCTTACACTATCTTACAAAAACTCAGAATGACAATGTTCAGGTTGAAAGGTCCAAGAGAAATAAGCATTTTATCTTTACTGTAAATAGCTAATGTGGAACCATCCCACCTCTAGTCCCCAATGCGGTAATGAGCCCTTCCACCATTGTGGTGATGAGGGATGATAAAATCTGAAACCCTCTTATCCGGAAAGGTCATGGGTTTCGACCCATGCACTGCTGGCTTTCAGCCGCACCGTCTGAGACCATAGTGGCATTGACCAAAAAAAAGGAAGCATCCCACCTCTAACATCTTTCCATACAAATGACCACATAAGACACTGAACCACCGTATGTAAGGTTGTAAATATTCACTCAGAAATTAGCATTATGTCCCACCTATATTTCTTTCAGTACTAGCTCCTGAAATTACAACAATACATGATTCTTTCATGGCTTGGAGGTAAGGTGGAAGTAGGTGAATTACACTGCTTTATTGCTTGATTGACAGGAAACTTTCAAAATGTTTCTACTCAGAAAGAAATGAAAAGGCATGGAAGGTAAGGTGGGATTATATCAGGAGCATTTAGTGCTAATACTGTGTATGAGTTGACCTGATTTTGTCTAACATGCTCAAATTCATGCTGTACCTAGACACTAGTTGACCAAGACTAGGCTGATCACAACCATGATATGTCCGTCCTCTTTAGCAGATTGGTTGGACCTTCACAGTTGCCAAGCACACCTTGCTGTGAAAGGATCTTGGCCTTGGCTGATCAGAAGTCGGCAGCCCTGCCTAGCTACAACGATATCCTGCTGACTTTTTGGACAACACCAGAAGAGAGACATGGAGCTACCATTGACCAAAATATTACACCTTATTGCTAATCAGCGAGAGCGCATGTCGAACATTTAGCTCCAAATTACAGAATGTTCTCACAATCCCGAGAAAGATAATTGCAATGCAGCTTTTATACTTAAGGCAGATATGCTTTTTTAATCCTCATACACTCATTCTTTATCTTTTCTAGGTTTTACTGCAGGCCTGATTGGAGCTTGCGCCACTCCTAGAAATTGGGACTTTATAGCCTTGCAGAAACATAGACAGCTCGGTCACCCACCCCATTCAGGTATGCGAGATAGTTTGATTCAGATATCTTAGGCCCTCAACTGACAGTAGAGAAAATTGTTCCTCGTTTCCAGACCTTTAATGCCAAGGCTATTCGTATCTGAATGCCCAGCAAAACCACCACAACTAACTTCATGGCAAATCCATTCTCTAAGATCAAACAAAAAACAGACTTCTTGATGTGATTTAACACCAATAGTAGTCAGTTCGAATGAACTAGGCAGGCCAGTCATCTTGGTGGTAACACCTTTGCTGAAAGCTTTTTTTTAACAAAATGCTTGTTTCTTGCACGGTTGCACCTGCAACTTTCATATTGCCCTCGGCGACCACTATATATCCTGCGCATCGATGTGGTGACAATATCCACATTAGTTAAATATAGACAACAACAATTTCGTTCAATAATTGAGGTAATAAGCGAAACATGATTAGGGACGCCTAAGATACAGGATCCCTAAGAACGTTACAACTACAAAGACAATCATATATTAAAGCACGGTAGGATCGTGCTTCCCTACCGGAACAAAACCGGAGGCTGAGAGAAATATCCAAACAAGCATTAAAATGAAAAAAAAAGAAGAAGAAGAAGAAAGAAAGAGAGCACGATGTTAGTGTTACCCTCTACAAGGTAAGAAACAACGTCCTCTTACTCCGACACAATCACTCACCTCGAGTACGTCAATCGATCGGCCAACTCCGGCGTTCGCGAGCCACCTCATCGCATCCTCAACATACATGAGCTCGATCGTTTCCTTGAATGCCGATAAAGCCTCCACCGCGGCCACCTCAATCATCAGGTGCTCAAGGCACGCATTCGACGCGCTTCTACGCGCATCCAACACCAACGACGCGAAAAAAAAATGCGCTGCTCTGGCATAGTACGCCCGAGACCATTTCCAGCACCAAACATTTGCCGTCCTTCCCCTTCAAACTGAGTCTCAGATCCATACACAAATCCTGAAATCACTCCTTGGCGGGCGCCACGGCAACGCCCGCCGAAGCTGACGAAAACAAGTGACAAGGTTCTCGACAACTCCCCTCCCCCGCCGGCGGTGCATCCACAGAGTCCACCGCTGCCTCCGACACCATCGTCGCGACGGCCACAACTGGCTCAGCGGCCTCCTGCGGCAGAACAAATGGCGCATCGGAATCAATGGGGGAGACCCTGCCGGGGGAGAGCATCCGGCGGGGATCCATTGGCCCCCGCGCCACCCTGGAGCTTGGCGACGGCAAGCTGTGAAAGGATGCTGCGTACGCCGGCTTCCGGCGCTTCGAGGACGCGCGGCAAAGTCTGCCAGTGGCCCCAACGCCGGCCCCGCGGTTCTCGGGCCTCCGAGAGACACTGGTGGAGCAACACCAGGCGCGACGGAGGCCCGGTACTGTAAACCATTTATGTTGCGGGTGTATCTGTAAAAACCATTTTTTCCTGGGGTGTTTTGTCTAAAAGTTACAGGACTTGACTTGGCACACCAACGCGGGCGAGAAATTACACATCTTCCGATCTTCTTATGGGTGTTCCCCTCTACCCCTTTCTCTGCTCCGGCGCCGATCTAGCAGATCTCCTTCGAATCTTCTCCGGCAGGAGTCGGGGAAGCTTTCCCCGAATTGGGGCGAGGGGGGATGAAGATTTCAGATCGTGAGTTGCTTCTTTTCTCTCAAGTTTTATGTCAACGTCATTTCCGATGTTGCTTGTTGCTCGTCTACTTGTCGATGATGATGCTCCATCCGTTATAGCGTTCTTAAAATTTTCTACATCGATGTTTGTGGGTTTTTTTTTGGCTAGTGGCTTTCCCGTGCTTGGTTGAACTTTTCCTTCTCCTTCTACTTTCCTCTTGTTAAGTCTGTCTTTTTAGCTGCTGGGAGCGTAGAAGTTGGGTTTTGCACTCTTCATGAATTGCCGCTACTCCGGTCTGTTACATACTCATGTTGATTGTGATTTCAGTATCCTCCTTCCAGTTATAACAACTCGAAAATGTGTGCTTTCTCGGTTGCCTGTGGCAACGGACAAGGTGATTGCGCGACTCTATTCCTTGATAGACGCAAATCATTTGCTTTTCCTGATCCTACGTTTATCTGCTTTACAGGGGACTTTCAATTTGGATTTATGATATCTTCATAATTACAAAATTTCAACCTGGGCATGCGTGATTAGGCCGATAAGCCCGTGCCCGAGGAGCTTTAGCATGTGTTTTTTTGGGGTCTTATGAAAAAAACTATGAAATAATGAACAGTCAGTCGTTTGGACTAGGAAGTCCTAAATCTTTTAATGCCTACCCAAGAGGAGATTTTGATTTAGAATCTGGGAACTCAAAGGTCAGGAGGACGAGGAGTTCCTTGCCTGAAGGAATCAGGATGGTGAAGTCTCTTGGTAGTCAGATTCATTACTTCTATAAGCTCCACCCTGTCGCAGTTTCCCTCACCTTGTTGTTTATTGGATTGATCATCCTGATTGTTCTTTCAATGCATGAAAGCGAACTAAGGATGATGAACACTATACGTAACTCAGATGCCAGCCCTGACTCGTATCCATTTGCAAATTTGCACAACCTCGTCATGATTGCTGGTCATTCAATATACACTAGTAGTAGTTATGCAAAGGTTGACCAGGAGGGCTCTTGGTTCTTGGAGCCATATCAGAAGAACCCAGGACAAGCTGCCACTTTTTTGTCACATATAAGAGAAGGCATTGAGGCTGCGTCAAGGGATGACACCGCTCTTCTTTTATTCAGTGGTGGTGAGACAAGAAAAAGTGCTGGACCTAGAAGTGAAGCACAAAGTTACTGGGCTGTTGCAGAATCAAAAGGTTGGTTTGGTAAGTTATCAGCTTCAAACTACAACATGTATTTCATTGTTTATGCTGATGATTTAGAACAAAGTTGAATGTCTGCCAACAAGAAAAGCATCATTGCTGCCCATCTTTCCTACACTTGCTCTAGGCCATGTATAAGATGTTATACATGGAGGTGGAGATGGGGATACTTCATCAATGAAAGTTGCAATTTTGTGGTACCAAAATCTTAATCATGCAGAAGAGGTTATCAGCTTCTCTTCAACATCCTATCACATCCTTATGATGCAACAAATATACCACCCTGGGCTGTCTTGTTCCTCTTACTATTTATGCACAGCTATATTCAATGTTTCCCTGTGGTTTTTAAAGAGTCTGACCTGGAGGAAAGCACCCCAAATAATACAATTTTATGATTAGTGTGCTGAATTGTTAGTTGTTGTAGTTCTTAACCTATTCTGCACATTTATTCTCTTATCTGTGGTTGACATCTATTTGCAACTTCTTATGTGATGACTTTTTAAAATGTGCAGTGTGCTGTACAACAAAAAAACCTTCATAATTTACTATTATCTTTTTTTCATCCAACCCAAATATAATTTTCCTAGTATTAGCAAATTGACCTGTTATGCCTGCGTCTGCCAGTAACACAAGCTACAATGTTTGGTGCGTATTTACATCTTTTTGCTTTCTATGCTGGAATCTGTAAGTACTACTATGAATATGTTGTCCTGTGATATATCAACTACCATCCTGTCTCATTTTTTTTCTTGGGTAATTCAAATGATTTCCATTGTTGGCATGGTGTGGAATCTTTCCATCCCCTGACTCCCAAAATATTATGGAATCAGTTCAGGTATTCCCAGTTTCTTAATTCTTTGTATTCACAGGTAAACAGGAAATTGTGCGTTACAGAGCACTTACAGAAGAGCATGCTAGAGATAGTTTTGAGAACCTTCTCTTCAGCGTTTGCCGATTTCGTGAACTTACGGGGAAATATCCACGCAATATTACCGTAAGCATCTGTGTGACTTCTATTTTTATATTTTTTATCTTCATAGTGCACCATTTTTTGTAAGATACTTTTGGTTGATTGAAACTGAAAACTGTATGCACGGTGGTCATCAGGAATATGATGCCAGGTGACTAATGTACTTCAGTTACATTCTCCCTAGCTGCATCCTATTCTTTGCCTATGGAAAAGTCGTCCTCCGTCCTCCAATGCACTTCTCTTCTAACTTTTAGTAGACAACTACCAATCTATTAATACTACTGAATGCCAAACATGATTTCAAAGTACACCAAACCGCAATAAAAGTTACATTTGGGTAAATGGTGACTTGCTTTCTTTGACATGCTAGGAATAAGCTTCTCTTTTCTAAATAAAGCTATGCTACAGAATTGGAAAAAAAAAACTAACTTTTCATTAAATGTCACCTGTCTTCAGGTTGTTAGTTATGACTTCAAGGAGGAAAGATTTGCACATTTGCATCGACTGGCAATTGGATTTCCCGAGTCGAGGTTCTTCTATGTTGGCACCCCAGCCACTCCAGCAGCGAAGGAAGCAGCAGCAAAAGGGGAAGCTGCTGTGAGGGCTCAGTTCGCTGAAGATCCATATGGATGTCTGGGACCACTGCATCGAAAGAGACTCCGCCGAGATCCATTTCATCGGTCCATACCTTACCCCAATGGCTGCCCTGAGCTTAAAGGCTTGTTCAGATACTGCGGATCTGCCCCTTATGTAGGGACTCTTCCTTGGGCTTGAAAATAGACTTTGGGTACAGTGGAAGATGAAGCTTTCTTGCTAGTCACAATCTTATTTTCCTACCAGAAAATTAGCTTCTCTGCTGCAGATTTCTCTCGGAAACAGTAATGGATGTGTGGGAAGTGAGCATACGTGTAATTCACCCGCTTTCCCATAGCTGTATCCAGTCACTATCACATTGAAGTTTACAGAATGCTATCCTGATTCCTGGTACCATCAATTTAATGAGTCCATCACTCATGGATGATAATTTGCTGTCAAACCCTTTCTTTATTGCATCATTACCTTCTGTTTCACAAAGTTGAGGATCAACCGAATTTGGTGTAGACATTCTGTGTTGTCCGGATCCATCACTGGGCAAGTTATCCAAGCCTGCAGCACAAGTGATACGGTGCTTGTATCCGGATAGAAGCAGACCCTGATAGCCATTGGTGGATGGACTGAGAACCTTGGGACGTGAGAGAAAATGAGCTAATGCTGGCTCTAGTATATACTTGATAACATCTATTTTGTAACCAGGGGTGTGCTCAAAACGGATCGAGCGCCAAATCGGACCGAGCCAAGACTTTGTTTGAATCACCAATTTGGTCTGACCGACCAGCTCGAAAATTTTCCAAACGAAATCAAAGCAAACGAAATCGATGATGAATCCAATCATTTAAAATATTATTGATAAGAATAATATTCGTATCAATTATTTATAGCAGAAAATTGATAAATGTGTATAAATAATTTTATTTATTTATTTTAAGTTAAATCATTTGATTTATTTAATCGACGGTAGATACCATTGCCAATCTATACAATATTTATATCTAAAAGCGATACACTCGTTATTTTTAATGGTGGTTGTTTGATAAAAGAAACACTTGTATATAATGGGCGACTACTCATCTCGTGGGCTCCTCATCTTGCTCTGGGCTGGGACTGATCGGAAGGCGGAGCTTCTGAGTTCCCGGTGATCATCAAGGCCGTGTTGCGCGACCAAAAGTACTCCCTAGTTCTCAGCGAGTCAACCATTAAGATTTTTCTTATTTAAATCAACTATTTACAGAGGCACATATTATTCAGATTTATAATAAATATATATATAATCGATAATTTTAAATTTTGAGTTTAATTCAATTATAAGATATTTAATTAAACTACGAGTTTATTGGTTCGTTTGCACCCCGAGACGGGACGCGGAAGAGTGCGTGAGAAGCTTGCTGCCCCCGTCTCCCTCCCTCTACTCGCCAGGTATAAAGGCACATCACTCGTCCTTGCTCCCGTCCCGTCCCAGCCTGCTCCCCGCGCTACCACGACGTCTCCGCCACTCCGCGGCTGCTCTCAGGTTAGCGTCAGAGCAAGCTAGAACTGTCAAACCGGGCCTTTCGTGCTGCAATAGGGGTCTTCTGCACTTGCTTCGTAGGGCAGGGATCGTTGTGTTGTTCAGCTGCTGTGGCTGTTACGTAGTCTAGGGCTTCATAGATGTCTCCTTGCACTGATACGATGTTATAATCAAGCCGCTGCGCGGTCAGTTTTGTTGTCGTTGTTGTTCTTAGCGTGTCCGTAGTTTTTGTTATCATTCTGTGTGCGTTGGGCATTTTGTTTTTCATCCGCCTGTATAGCGTGGGCTGGCCTCTGTTTGTGTTGTTTGCGGTTTTGCTTTTCAGGTCGTCAGGTGATCGTTTGTTGCTGTTCTTTTGTCGTGGCTCTCGGGTCTCCGTTGCTTATACTTCATTTTTAGGATGCTTTATTCTCTGTGATCACTGCTTGCATACGACCTTTACCGTTTCATCTCCTAATCTTCACTCTTTTAGAAATAGTCTAATGTTTGTAGAAAGAGTGAAAAGATGTTCATGAAATGAGTAAAAGGCCCTTTGCCTTTTACCAGTCGTGACGGTTCGGTAGAACGGGTTGAATTATATCTGTATTTTGGGTGTATTGGGTTTGTTTAGGCTCATATGGAAGAACATCACTTGCATTGGTTACGCGTGCTAACAGTGTGAAACGACTTTTATCTCTTCACTCCAATTGTTTTTTCAACTAAAGAGAAGAGCGCAGCTCTGGGGAGATGCATGATGTAGTTTAATGAGGGAGTTCTCGAAAAAGGTGGGTGATAGGCTCTTCGTTTCATTTATTCAGACATTGTTGATACTTTTTCCAGATGAACTAGCGAGCACAGAACAAGGGATGTATTATTCAGGCCGGAAGGCATCTTCTTTTTTAAGGGAAACATGCTTCTATAATCAAGGAGCTCTGTACAAGGGTATTTAGGGGGTACGTTTATCCTGGTCCAGAAGGTAAATGGACTCAAGTGCTTTTCTGGATGCATCTCAGCTTGTGATTCATATTTAAGCTTAGCTTGTGAATCACTCTCTTACATTTTCTTGTCCCTTGCATACTTGGATACTATGGTGGTCCTATTACTCTCTCATCACTGTATTCATTATTCCCTTTGTGGTCTATGATACAGTACTTGGTAGCCTGGTTTATTTTTGAGGTTTAACTCGGGGTGGAAGGGCTTTTTCCAGCAAACTCAATTTTTACCATTAGGTTTCTTGGTCAAATATAACCACGAGATGGGTTATGAAATAGATGTGAGGAAACAATATGCTGTTCACAGCGTGTTTCTTCTGCAGATTGTAATTCTGTCCTCAAACATGGAGAATTGTCCACTGTTTATTGTAGAAGTCATTTAAGTTGTGACTCATTCTGTTTTTTCACATGATTTATGCTTCTTGTTTTCTCTATTGCTTCTTTTATGCTAGCTTCTATCGATATACCAGCTGTTTCTGGCTGTGCTTTGATATTCTAACTTGACAACCAATCATGTTCATGTTGCTCTGAAGTTTATTTTGTTATATTTTCCCTGAATGTAGAGATTACAATGGTTCGGTTTAGAAACTCTACCTAACTAAAGCAGGCTATCAACTGAATGAGCAAGCTGGTTCAGTTCACTACAGTTCAGTCTAAACGGGAAAAAAATCACTGACAAATTCATATTTGATTTTTTTATATTTCAAACCCAATCCAAATAGTTTGAAGGTTCTAACTGAAAATAAACCAGACTAGACCAGCTAGTTTACTTCAGTCAAAAATTAACTCTCCTGCCTGAATGTTTCACTTTAAGTTGCAATGTTAAGTATATACTAATGGCCCTCTTGCATTTCTAGTTGCACATGGCTTCAGTTTGCCTGTCTTATTTTGTTTTAGTTTTTAACCATTGTGTACGATTTTGTCTGTCCTATACAAGTGGATCCTTGAATCTCAAACATTGTACCTACCTGGATACCCTTGGATGTGCATCATTCTGGTTTTTTTTACCTTACATTGTGGGAACTGATGAGGTCATGCCTTTTTTCCTGGTGTAAAGTTAGGTTGTAATTTACATTAATTATTCCGGTTGAGTGAGGAATCTCACTTTATGTCTGTAGCTGGTGACCTGTGCTCAAGATATTTACATATGCTCTTGCAACGTGCTGCTCCACTGCTGAACTTGACTGACCTTTTGATCTTAACTCCTGGTAGATAAAGTTTGTTCAAAATAATGAATTTTAAATTATTTATTTTTCTTTGTGTTGGCTGTTCAAATGCAGGAACCAGCTCTAAGTTTATTGATATTCTTCTTTATGCTCCTAGCACACAATATATTTGTATACTGTCATGGCTAAGGCTACTTTCCCTCCTGGGTTCCGTTTCCATCCAACTGATGTGGAGTTGGCTTGTTACTACCTGAAGAGAAAGATTATTGGAAAACCACTTAAATTTGAGGGTATTTCAGAGGTTGAGCTATATAAATTTGCTCCATGGGATCTCCCAGGTATGCCAGTGTTTGAATATATCTTGCTTTTCTCTTATGTATTGTAGGGGGTAATAGTTGTAAATGTGAGTTTGCGAAATGATTAAAATTCCTAACCTTTATGCTTCCTGTAGGTCTTAGGTGTATTTTTTATACTTGGTAATATGCTTAAGACATACTTGGCTAACAGACATAAAATATCCTTATACTCTTGTATGGTGTGTATAGACATAGACATGATTTTGCACTGTTGATGGGTGAGTTGAAGGAAATCTTGTAGTTCCAGTATTTTGATAAATGTTGAAAGGAAAATATAGATTCTGCTTCTGAAATTAATTTTTTATTATTTCAGTGCACACATTTTAAGCTTTTTGCCCCTTCATTGCAGAAAAATCTGGTATGCAAAGTAAGGATAAAGTATGGTACTTCTTTTGTGCTGGAGGTAGGAAATATGCCAATGGATTAAGAAAAAATCGTGCAACTGACATTGGATATTGGAAAACTACCGGAAAAGACAGATCAATTTCATACAACTCTAATGCTGTTGCGATGAAGAAGACTCTAATTTTCCATGAAGGCAGAGCACCAAATGGTGTCAGGACTGATTGGGTAATGCATGAATATAGATTGGTGGACAGTAGGATGGCTGACACTGGCTTTTTGCAGGTAACACCTTCATGGTTTAGATCATTTAATGATAAAGGTGATCGTATCATTACTTTCAAGGTTATAAAGCTTAAAAAAAATTTCACATGGTCATGGATTGCAGTCTATACTATACATGTACATGTACTTATCATTATTTCTTATAAAAATTACCTTATCATAGAATGCCTAATAAATTAACAATGTGAAATGTCTTATTTGTACAAAAGTGATTCTTCTTGGACTTCTGATGTGCATCAAGAAGAGAAAAACCTATATACCAAATACCTGAAAATTATATATATAATATACTATTTAGTTTAACTTTAAAATATTATCCAAATGCAAATTTCAATTAAGTTGTCAAATTTGATGAAGTTCACCGACCAGATGGACTGGCCTGAGTGGGCAGAACCACCCAAATCAGTTGAACCTGATGATCTGTCTCATACTGCAAGAACCGGCCACTGACGAGACGGAATGGGTCAACACGTACTGACATGGGCAGGTATGGTGAGTGGGTGGCTGAGTGATATACTGCAGGTTCCAAAAGGTCCTGTACTCTCCCTGTACAGGGATGGGTGGTTTGAAGGTGTGCTGTAGATGAACCGAGGGATGAGAGGTAGAAGGTTTTTGCAGGTTGGATGGCATGGTGAGCAGGACTGCACAGACCCAAGGGATGGCAGGGTAGCTCAGGCAACTGCAGACCAAGGAGGGACAGGTGACTTGCCGGAGGGCACATGGTTGCTGCTTTTTAACATGTGCCAGCATGGATTGTTGCTCGGGCTCGGGTTGTGCAAGGTGAGGGTGACGTAGGTTTGCTCGGGATATGCCCGGACAGCCCTCTGAGAGATCTCAAATCCGTTCACTTCATTTCTTAGTTATCTTGGGTTATAATATAGGCTGTCTTAAATAGAACTAGCATGAACATTTAGGCCCTTTAAACAAAAATTATTTGCAGACATGCCCTTTCCAAAATATAACTACTCAAACTCAATTATCTTAAAAAACATTTAGACTGTTAATAAAAATGATTTGCACTTCAATCCGATTATGATCCCATCAACTTCTCTTTTTGCTCAAAACCAAACTTCTAAATATGCACCGGTTTCTAATTAAATAAACTTGACAAATGTACTTAACAGCTTTTGTATCACCTACAATCTTGTGTCATCTAGAACTTCTTTGCACCTTACCTGAATATTATTGTAATTTATGTCTGATGTGTGAACATAATTTTTAGCATGTGCAATGACAGGACATTGGACTTGCTGAGTAATTTACAATAAGATGCCTACCTTCGACACCTTGTTGTTTAGCAGTTACATGTTCAGTACCAATATGGGTGTCTTCCAAGAAGGGTTGGCATGGAAGACGTAGTCAATGTTTGTGACTGTGTGCCTCAATCTGTGAAACCTTACCTGTGGTCCCAAAATCGTATGGTGGCTCTTTATTTATTATTATTGTTTCCTGACTGAAGAGTTCTGTGCTTTAATTTGTCATGCAATTACTTTCTTTTTCTTATTATCATCTGATGTAGCCTGTTCCTGTGTAGATGGCGCTGATATATTGTGGTTTGAACTTACAAGCTCTTGCATATCTCTATCCTTCTTCAGAAATTTTTTTTTGAGAAATCAATTTATTTTGCCATTTAGGAGGGGGTTGGTTATACTTCGAGGCTATGTTTTCTTCAACAGAATTTCTGGCACAACTAGATTGTGCTGCCAACCCACAGAATATTATTGCAAGCCATCTTGCATTTAATCTGCTTGGATTAAATGCCGGCCATTGATGATTTACCTCCACAGTATGGATAATATTGGAAAGTCTGTAGTTAGTTGAAAATGGCATCCAAATAAGATAATATTTTCTTATGTTAACATGATAAAATGAAGGGAAAATAATTAAAAATATATATATACTGCCAATACTATCTCATATCTCTCCATGTTTCCCATTTGTTTAACTTCATGCGCCACCAGTTACAATTGGGATTCCTGTTGACCTTATATCATGTTCTTGGGTTTCTAGCAACTTGAGGTGGGTCTTAGTCTGCGGGAAGGTGATAGCGTCTTCACTTTTGATTGCCATCAGGCAACTAATGGCAGTGTAATGTCTTGGAATAAAGCATAGAACGGTTGAAGTTGCAATCACTTGAAAGGAAATTGACATGGGTAGCCTCCTATTAATTTACTTTTTTGTTCTGATTTGTTGATGCCAGTTATAGTTATATTCTTCCTCTTACCTGTCTATCATTTGCGCATGTAGTACTTGATTCACATTGATCTTTGAAAAGTATGTTTCAGGATGCATATGTACTTTGTAAAATATTTCAAAAGAGTGGGCCGGGACCAAAAAATGGTGAACAATATGGAGCACCATTCGAGGAGGATTGGGAAGATGAAAGCGTGAATGACTTGTCAGGCTTATTAGGTTTCACAACCAGCGTCAACTTACCAAGACAACAGCTCAATTTGCCTGATGATGGACTTCGATCTGACACCAACAACGTGGGCAATTTGCCAGACAGTTCACCATCACCAGAATATTTTGATGCTCACAGGCTATTAAAAGAATTATCAGAAGAGAATAAAAATAATCCTTTTGTTCCGCAAGCAAATAGTGGTGGCCAGGTATGGTTAACCTCTAGCCGAAACAATAGTTATGCTTTACTTTTATACAAACTTGTCTTTTTACAATTTTCAGGTAACTGATGTTGCCAATGAAGTGAATATTGATGTGCTTAATGAAATATATGGTGGCTTAGAAGATATTTCTACGAAGTTCAACCTTAATTCAGCGAGTGTGGAAGGCCTTGCCTTGCAGCATACTCTGCTGGAACTTGCAAACCAGGCTGAGAAAGCTTGCAATGGCATGCATTCTCTAACGGAACGTTCCTTGAACGAAGTCCAATTGGGTGCAAAGAGTGGATCGTACATGGAGATAAAAGATCTCTTCTTTCCTATCGAAGGTCACCGTTCAGATTTGGTAGATCGTGGTGATGTGTTTGCCCAGGAAACCTTTCGAGATTGGAGTGGTGATGCTGTCCTAGCATTTCTCGGTGGTACGGATATCTGTGGGGTAAGCGTCTTTGCACATAAATATGCTGATTTATGAGGTTATAAGCTTGGAAGCTCTTATGCGGCACAATACATCCCCCTTTTGCAGATCCAGACTGGTTTTCACTTTGCCCTTTTCTGTTTAGGCTTTCTTCTTTTCATACGCTCTGCTTTAGACCAGGCTCGTGGTATCCAGTATCCACTACCATAGAAGCTTCTTTTTTTTTTTCAGGTGGGGGGCTCTTGTGACAATGCTGGTCGACAATTTCTAGCAGATTACAGTTGTTCAGGGGAATTTCAGGCAATTGATGAAGTTGATAGCACAAGGCCCATTCATGCATCAGCTGGAGGTAGTTTTCACGAATCCCTGGCCGCTCTGGCGCCAAAGTGACAATTAATTTCTCCTGGGTTTGCTCGTGATGGTGACTAATAAGTATGTAAATAGAAAATTACAAAATCAAGAAGGCTGTTAAGGTTGAGTTTCATGTTGATGCTTTTCCCGGGTTCTGCAGTTTTTTAATCCCTATCCGCAGCTTTGTTATTATTCCCCATGAATTTAGCTCTGCCATGTAACCCTACCCATCAGGAGACCTCAATCTTGTAGCTCTACCCATCAGAATTTAATCTAACTTGCACTTATGCTGGTCTTTCCGGTTGTAGATACTGTTTCTTCATCATTAACCTGTTCCTCCAGGTGAAAAACTCAAAGTGCTCTCAGAATCTCCAATCGGGGACGACGATGTTTCTCGCACAACTCTCAGACACCTCTTTAGTTCTATCCCTGGTCGTCCAGCTATAGCTGCAGAGTACCCATCTACACTAGAGAGGAAGAGCTTCGTCGGTGGTGTCTCATACTATGGGAGCTCCATTCACGTCAAGGCTGAAGTGACCTTCCAATGCTGCTGCAATGGAGATGCTCATCCAAGTGCAGGCCTAGCAAGTTCTACAGACAAGCAGGTGCCATCTTGGAAGGTTGCGAGGGGGAGCCGTTCATCCTCTAGTGGCTTTACTTTTGTTTTTTTCTTAGGGGTACTTTCAGCATTGATGTGGATTTTTCTATTTACTCTTGGTATTAAACTGGGGAAGTGTGCTTGGCAGCTCTTATCCTCTTAATGAGGACTTGTAAGCTCTCGTGTTTATATCTGACAGTTTGTTCTCAGTGAATTCGAGACCCTTTTTTTTGTATCCTTTTCGGGTGCACCTCTCTGAATTCTGGTCATTGCCCAAAGGGTTTTTCTTCTAAGCAAAAAGCATATGTTTTTCTAAACAGACGGGCCTTATTCGATCTGATTCGCCCTCCTTTTTGCAAGAGGCCTCGAGTATGCACGTTTCTACTGAAAGGGTTGATCCTATCTTTACGGTTTTTAAAATCGAGAGACTAACATGTTCGAATATTCTTCTGAAAACCACTTCGCATATTTTCGCATGTTTTTGTTAGATTATCTTTAAGATAATTGAAATTTGAGTTGGTGTACTCATGTCAAATCGCCTCCTTCCCGAAAACAGAATTTTTACTTCGTGTGGGTATGTCCTTAAACAGTCCATTATATTTCAATGCAAAAACAGCAAAAGATAAAAAGAAATCGTTAATATATTACAATCAAACAGCACCATGATAATTGTGTAAGAGGGCACGAGAAGATCATCTGCGGCGTTCTATTTTGTGTCTCCTGCTGACACTTCGTAAACTTGGTACGCTTTACGCATCTCTCTCTCTCTCTTGAAGTGAGTACCACGAGAAAAGAGGGCGTAGGCCCAGTCAATCTTGACTATTGTATTCAAGTCGTCATTAGAAATTCTCACAGCACAACCATGTAATGTGTTTTAATTATCATTTCAAATTGTTTTTTGTATTTCTTGCCACTATGAAATGATCGTAAAACACTATAAATTAAGGGAGTCCAATCCGCCTCGTGCTTTGTGAATCTACACCTAGATTTGCCAGAGAAAAATCAAAGCGATCAGCTGAGGGAAATGACACTGGGTTCTTGGCAGCCTGGGCACCTTTGATGTTGAGCAGAATCAATGAATTGACACCTGAACAAACAGGGGAAGGAACTAATACAAAATTAAGCACTAAAATTTAAACTACCAACACATTTTGACAGGGAAATTTTACTCGGGACAAGTTCAAGCTTCATCGTCTTGCCCACCCACCACTCCGTGTCCGGCCCTCTTTCCCTCTCCCGGGGCACAGGAAGCAGTGAGATTCATCTATTCTACCCTCTCCGGTCGATTGGGGCACAACCGCATCAACATGACCCTCTAGTTGCTCGGTGGCTCCACCTCTTAGATGTCTTGATCTTCTTCCACGAGCGCAACGGACGGACTCTTGGGATCAAACAGTAGCGGCAGCAGTGTTTGACCCATCCTCACCCCTTGGTGTTTGGCCCACCAAATAAGCTAGAAAAGAACAGAGAAGCATAGAGGGTCATGCTTGGCCCATCCTCCCACAGGAAGAGCTGTATTTCCAAGGGCCACATATGGATAAATGCCTCGTACATCCAAGTCATAATGAACCCTCTGCTGCAATGTTAGACCGTAAAGCCAGTAAGTAGACTATCTTTATTATTCTGTCACACAGCCATTTCTTTTGAACAGTCTCATCCGCTTGTAACTTTACCTTCTACAGCAGCCTAGTCAAACCCCTAAATGCATTCTCATAAGCTAGGAGATCCCTGGTCAGAACAATGTTCCGACATGTTGAAGAGTGGGCTTTCTTTAGAAGGTGGTCTCCAAAAGAAGATCAACAATTCATTGATGTTAGGAAGCTAAAACATTAGAAAGCTCGTACCTAAAAGAGGAAGTGGACCAGGAAAGAGAAAATAAAAGAAGCATCCCATAGATTAAAACGAGATATTGCTTCTCGGTAAAGATTTGGTAGTTGCGTCGGTAATGAAAGTGCCCATGTTGGAGATGTGTCACTTATTCAATATATCCATACCACTCAACTCAAAGTACTTGCTGTAGCCAGTGGTTTTCCAACCATTCATATTTGCATCTCATGATATCAGCCCAAATTCCTCCGTCGGGGTCGGGGTTATCCATTCTTCAAAGCCATGAAACTAGCAAGGTGTTGTAAACGATGTGAAGTAAAGAAAAATGTGCCCCCCCTTTCAATTTTGCTGCCACACACATTTGACCAGGCTAATGTGTGGAACCCTTCAAGTCACTTGCCTTACGAAAAAGAAACGAGCTCAGGTAGTCACATTTTGTCAACAATGCTTGGCATTTTGAATATGAACAAAAAATAGAATGGAAGAGTGGAGAGAACAGCCTTGGGTAGAATCCATCTCTCTCTGAAAAAGACTTGCTTTTCCACTCTTCAAGTTGACATCCAAAACCTTTGATTAGTAGCTTCCAGTCAGCAACCTTCAGCCCTCCAGGTGATAATGAATGGAAGCCCCTATGGGAAAGACCTCCAGCTGGTACTTAGGATTTCCAGGATATGCTCGTTCGCTTAAGTAGACATGAGATGATGGGAGAGCATCCTAGTTTCCAGGTTATCAGAATGGAGACTGTTATTCCAGGGTCAGAATGGAGACTATTAGTCTGTTACTATGATTTCTCCTAGGTGTTTCTGGTTTAAGTTTTTGACCGGAAACAAACAGTTCTAACCTAAGCTGCTTCTCTATTGTAAAATGATGTAGTTTCTAGTATTCTCCTTGTGTTCTGTCTTTTCTTCTTGTAAAATAAATCATACCAAGGAAGGATGACTGTACTTCAGCCTATACAATCAGTTTTCCATAATTTAATCCTAATCTGCAGTCTGCAGATGTTGATCAAGTCAGCTTTTCTGCATCAGATAGCTTGATCCAGCAGTTCGGATTTGCTCCCAATTTAGCATTTCCATGACATCTTTGCCCGCTACTGCTGAAGTCCCCGCCATCACCCCACACCACAGTGGCTCCCATTATCCCACTCTGCTCCGGCAAATTGGCTGTTGCCACTGCCATCACCTACTCCAAATTTGATGTCACAATGACAAGTATCAGAAGGAAAGACAATCCGACAAGTAGAACAGCCACTCCATACATGGTATGGACTGAGTGGTCTGTACACCAATCCACAACTCCACTTTTCTTGACCATGCACTCGAAAATTTGAGAAATATCAGAACATGTATAATTCATGTATTCCTCCATTATGACATTGGAAATTGTGATTTTATACAAAATTCATGCAAAACTGATAAGTCGCATAACTTACATTAAATGTAAATACAAGTGTAGTAGTTGGAATGCATAAAAAATTGAGAAGTTTTTTATCAGTATATTGATGTAACTAACACTGACTCATAGTCATCAAGGCAACAAGGCACCCAAGGTGCTCAAGGTGCCACTTCCACTTAGGCGACAAGGCAACAAGACAACTGCTTAGGTGTCACCTAGGTGACAAAGAATAATATGCTAGTCCTACATATATATATATACACAAACATATACACACATGTAATATATATAGAGAGAGAGCTAGGAAAACTATAGAGTAGACTTTAAAAATTTTAGGCATAAGAGAGTCTTACACATAATGACATATATAAAACACATTTACATGCATGCAAACATAATATGCATATTCAAGTATAATATACAGATATGTATGTAATTATGCATTTGTGGGTATATATTTTTTGAGAAAGAGATAATCTTGATAAACTAAAAAAAGAGAAAATAAAAAGAATTAATAGAATACTTTATAATTTTTGATTAAAAATATCGAACATATTATATAAGTGATGGTAAAATATTTTAATATAATTTCATTCACTATTATTAAATGGACGGCCACAAAGTTTCCCAGAAGATTTTTTACCTTTGACTCTTGTAATCATGTGGAAGGGATCAGGCTGCCTAGGTAGTGGCCTTCGGCACCTTTATGGCCCCCCAAGAAAGGTGCCCAGGTGTTGGACCATGAAAAACACCATGGCAGCTTGGTGCCTAGGTGCCACCTAGACAGCGTCTTGACAACCATGCACTAACCGGAAACTATGGTTAGTGAGAAAAGTTCAAAATCATGTGTCAATACCTGATTCAGATGTCAAGTGTGCACATACCTTTTCCTGTATAAAATAAGAACATAAGTTAAAATTAAAATAAAATTTTGCTAAATCCCTAAAAGTGACTAAAGTATAATTCTATCTAAGATCTCCATGTTTTCTGTGCAAAAAACGTCATTTTCCACCCATCCATATTCTAGAGGCTAGAGCATCACCAACTAAAATCAATAGCTCCTGTTTGAGAATCGATATTCCATTACAAGGGTATCATTCTGGAAGATTAATATTTATCCATTCCGCAAAAGAAAAGATTGTCCGACGGGACGGTCTTCAAATCATTCCGCATAAAAAAAGTAGCAGAAAGAGTGAAGAAAATACACATCACAGAAGCTTGCCATTCAATATGCAGCATATGCTTCGTCTTTTATAATCATTTTCTCCATACGTCTAGATGGAACCAAGAGCAGATGCTCTTGATGAAAAATTGGTAGCAGAATAATCGTCTCCTAACGACTAATGCACAACACTCCAGCAATGGCCCTTTGATCCAAACAGAAAAAAATAGAGAATTATCTGAAAAACAATAAGAAGGATACTGATGGATGTGAAAACAATCTAGCTGATGACTAATCTCTAACATCAACAAGGACAAAAAAAATATGTTGAACAAAGAATATAAAAAAGGATAGATCATACACAGTACATCCACATATAAGCTGACAAAATTTTAGCGCATTTGATAATGCTCGAGATCATGATCATTTATAATTATAATCTCAGTGTACCATCAAACGCCACCATAAATTAGAATTCAACTAAAAGCATTTGAAGATTTCAAATGATGCAAAGCTCTTTTCTCAAAGTAGAAAGTCACATGAATGTGTGCTCCTGAAGACTACAGTCGCTTCAAACCTCTTGAAGCTCCTCGCTTATCATTAAATAGTTTAAGATGGCACATTGACAACTTGAAGAACTAGAATCCGGGATCCACCAATTTAAGCATCAGTTTTCGGATTATTCTCACTCTCGGCCGCCTCTGTGGTTGCTTTGTTTCCTTCTATGGCATCTGAAACTAATGAAATTGGACGGTGCTCTATGACCTCGTCAACAAGGCCAAACTCCTTGGCCTCTTCCGGAGACATAAACTTATCCCGTCTCATAGACTTCTCGATCCGCTCAATGGACTGCCCGGAGTGCTTGGCGTATATGTAGTTGAGACGTTTGCGCACTTTGACGATCTCCTTCGTGTGGATGATCATGTCGGAAGCTTGACCAGTGGTGCCTCCGGAGGGCTGATGGATCATAATACGAGAGTTGGGGAGAATGCGGCGCTCACCAGGGGCACCGGCAGCGAGGAGGAGGGAGCCCATAGAGGCAGCTTGGCCGAGACAGAGAGTGGTAACTGGAGAACGAATGTACTGCATAGTGTCATAGATGGCAAGGCCAGCGGTGACAACGCCCCCGGGGGAATTGATATAGAGATGCACAGGCTTAGTAGGGTTTTCAGACTCGAGGAAAAGGAGTTGGGCGACAATGAGAGAAGCGGTATCATCGGAAATAGGGCCGTTGATACAAACTATACGCTCTTTGAGTAATCGAGAGAAAATGTCATAAGCGCGTTCGCCGCGGGAGGTATGTTCGATAACCATCGGAATTAGGCCATAGTGACGTCGGAAGATATTCGCAGCGCCCAGTGGGGAGGACCGACGGAAGGGAAGAGCTGCGGCGTGGAGGAGGCGGTGGAGGGTCATCTTGGCAGCGGAAAGAAGAGGGGGGTGGATATGACTTTGGAGCTTATCCGAAGAAAAATGCAAGGATAAAAATAAGGGAAGCAGGATTAAGCCCAAGCCAGAGAACCGGAGCGATAAATTTGTCGAGGAAGCTTTTGCACCGCTGCTCGTCGCCGCCGCTGGAGGAGAGAGCTTGATCTGCGGATCCGAGAGAGGAAGAGCCAGAGGGAGGAAGAGAGCCCCTTTCTTACAGCCACCGCCTAGTAAGAGGGCTCCTTTCTCTTCCTTACTGCTGCCGCCGAAGCTCTTGCAGTCGCAGCCGCCGCCGGAGAAGGAAGATAGAGCTTGGTCGGTGAGGGACTGAGGGAGGAAGAGCCGAGGGAAAGAATGCTTACTGCCGCCGCCGAGGGAAGAAGAGCAGAGCACTCCTCTCGGGCGGGGACTTCGTGCGGGACTGGCGGCCCGCGGTGAACGGGGCAGGGAGACGGAGCCGGGCAATTCCAGGTCTAGGGTTTCTAACCAGATCTAACGCCTAACGGTACACATCCTGCGCCTAGGCAAGAAGAGGATTTTTTTAATAAAACAAAATAGAAGGATTGCTTTAAATTTTATTATAACTAGTTGAGTTTTTTTTTGCCTAAAAAAAGTCTGTTGTCTTCACGAGGGTAAATTATTCACTTATGATGATCATCAGACAGGATAATGGATAATTATTAGAGAAATTTCAACACATGACTAGTTAAGGCCATGCTTGGTAGCTATACCGAGCACCTCTCTCATTATCAATTTAAAAATTAATAGTTATAAAAATTATTAGTTCATTGATTATAGATATTAATGTTGAAACTTAGTATGATTTCTCAGAAAAAAAAAGATTTTAAGACAGTTTGATACAAACATTTCCATGGATGCTGAATGTGATAGTTCACCACTTAAAATCACTCAATGCTAAAATGTCTTGTTGTTATGGTTTTTTAATTTATTTACAGAGATAGGATATTTAAATTTATTTTTTACGGGAAAAATTATAACTAAAGATGAAGCAGAGACGTTAAGTAACCAAATTGAATGCATATCATCTCGGGGAAACACCTGAGACTACAGTCTCATACTCCTCACATAAAATCACTATTTAATATTTCGAGAACTAAGTGATCATCAAATCAGTAATCAAAACATACATTAGATAGAAGTTTTATGTGAGAGACCTGAGACTGTAACCTCAATCACTCGACCAAATTAATCCAAATCAAATGCCACCGCAGTCCCTATTAGTAGTCTTACTTTGATGCAAGACCATTTCATTTTATTCATGAAGATTTGATTGTTTTGAAACAAACTTATCTATGTTTTGCTAGAGTTTCAAAATTGATATCGTACCAAATTTTAATTTTGATTTTTATAAATGGAAAATCATTTATCAAGAAATACTAGACAAGTTTAGAGGCTAATTAATTAAGATAAAAAATCAAGTAACCTAAATCCATCAACCTGTGATTGAATTAGAGATATGTTAGCCAAATCAAATGGAACCTAAAAGGTTACACATGAATACATGAATTAATAGTTCATACTTGCGGATTAAGTAAACTTACCCACTTGCCAGAATGGGAAGACGATGATGACTTGGCTTGGAATGCAACGCTGGCTGGACATGTAACTCATTAGAAATTAGTTCAGCAATGATTCCTGCGGTTCATGTCGGTTCACCTTGAGCTGTCACTTAATGTCTTGTTTGGATAGAGTTCCATTTTTGTTACTATATCAATATTGATATTAATATTTTTAAATATTAGAGTATCAATATCAAAATTAATACAAGTTGAAACTTGCAGTACATAATATACTTTGTTTGTACTACAAATTTTAAAATTGATTCAATTAACCAAACACCTCTTAATTGTTTCTATCAATATCAAATTTAAGTTTGATAGTGATAGAGGTACCTAACAAGGCGTAAGTGATTGAGGTTATGACCGTTTATGATTGGAGATTAAAACTGTTCTTTTTTTTTGGACATCTGAGATGATCCAAACTCTTTTTTATGGGGTGTGAACCCGTCTCATTGGCATCCCTTCTCCCCCCGTGGTCAATTGTGGTGATTTGAACTCCTCATTAGATGAAACAACCGTTGTCTTGCAGCTATAAAACCAAACTCCATTAGCATTGAGTGACTTAATTAAAAGTTAACCTTTCATGAGCTCATCTCTGAGAATTCTCACACCCCATTCTCTATTCAATTAACAACTTACTAAGAAGGAATATAGTAGGTACACATCTCTTGTCAGACACCCAACTGGATAACCATCGAATATATGGTCCAAATTACTTATTTTTTATTCAAGGATCGACCAAGTACATGGTTGTTTCCAACGGTAGTACATTTATTCATATGCAAGTATGTCTCATATTCAAGAACCGATCAGGCCATCACAGTGCGGCCAGCGCCGTAGGCCTATGGTTGCCGTCCCACTCAAGCAAAGGTTGGTGGAGAGTGCGCGGCTTGGAGTGAGGAAGAGGTCACACACCCACTCAAACGGCAACCAGTTGCAGAGCTGCTCTCATATTAAAAGGCTTCGGAGAAGAAGTTCTTGTTCGAGCATGTTTCCATTTCATCTGCCCATCACTATGGTTACTTAAAAGCACAGGTATAACGGAACTGCATAAGCTGAGATGAGTGCTTCATGTGAATTGCTGGTGGAGATGAGAAAGGCATTAATCTACAGATAGTAGAGGAGGACTATGAAGAAGAAGAAGTAGCAGTCCTTCCTGCACAGGTATGTATGATTGCACTGTATCAAGTTTGGATTAATGATTCGTATGAATTGCTAGTGGGGTGAGAAGGTGTTAATCTGGAGGAAGAAGAAGAGAAATGCTTGGATGAATATGAATTCTTGATGGGGGTGAGAAAGCATTAATCCACAGGAGGAGGAGGAAGAAGAAGCATCCCCCCCCCTCGGCACGTTTTTATTTCATCTGCCCATCATCATGGTTATTTAAAATCACAAGTATACTTTTTAACTGTTTTAAGCTGGGATGAATGATTCATCTGCCAGGAGAGGTGAGAAGAAATTAATCTACTGTGGCTCCTCTGCAATAAAGGAAGGTTCTTCGTGAGGATAGTTTACTATAGAAAAGTATGGTGTGTGTTCACTAAATTGAGATATTTGAAGTTCCCGAAGATGACCTCTCTTCTGCTTGTTTTGATTGACTGAAAGGTTGAAGGAGTCGACGCCTTCTCAGGTTGCAGTTTCTGCGCGAGAGGAAACCGAACGGATCAGATGCTGTGGAGATGGGAAAGAAGGGGAATTGGGTGTCGGCTCTGAGAAGGGTCTTCGTTTCTACCTCCAAAGACAAACCGGCAATCGCTGTATGTGTTATAATCTTCATCGTGTAAACACTGTCATCAACATCCCAATTCCAGTTCCGCATCTTTGAATAGGAAATGGGTTGCGCAAAACAGTCCAGGGAAGGCTCTACTCCTCCGCCATTTATTTGCATCCAGCAAGTGTGTGTAATTCATACTTCGTGCATCAAAATATTTGGGGTCACTTTCAGAGTTCCTTGCTTCTAAACCAGACTGAATTGTTTGGGCTTGGTTAACTAGACTGAATTGCTTGGGATTGTTCAGATGGGATCGAACCATCTGAACACCCATTCATGAATGTTTCAAACCCAGGTTGGATGTAGATGTATTCATTCTCCTGTTGCTTCGAGCTTTCAAGATCTTGCTGCGGGGGTTGCAGGGGCCGGACAGGGAGTTCGTGAAGGAGAAGAAGAAATGGGCGATAGCCAAGCTCAAGAATGGGGGCACGAAGGCCTTCTTCCTCCTCCACAGGGAGCCCAGCAGCATCGAGGATATACTCGGAGACGCCGAAAGGGAGCACCACAGCCCTACCCTTCCGCCGGAACCACCCAAGAATGCCCAAATCCAGAGCTACGCCGGCAGACCGACGATCGACGCCGAAGCTTCGAAGAGGGCAAACCAGAGCAGCGACGCCGGGAGCAGGGTGGCCGTCTCCGAAAGGGGTCGGCTGCCTCGGCAGAAAAAGAATTCGCCCGGTAGACCGACTCCCAAGGACCGCGCCGCGGCGGCGGCGACCTCGCCTCCGGCGATCACCGAGAAGGATGCTCAGAAGTCGGCGGCGACCAAGATCCAAGCAGCCTACAGAGGTTACAGGGTAAATTTCTTTGAAACATTTTATTTTTTTTACAAAATTAATACATTTTTGTTGAAGCCAAGTTACTCAAATCTAAATTCTAGAGACCAGACCAAATTCAGATTTCAATAAAAAAATGACCTTTGACGGCAATGAAATCCAGTTTCCAAGAGCTCCCAAGAGCTATGAGATCCCAATCCTGTCATCTCGGCCTTTGAACTCGACTATGAAAAAGTTGGATTTGAGTGATTCGATTTACATGAAAGTCGGTTAATTTTGGGTGTGTTGGCCTTAAAAAAAATCAAAGTGTACTATTTAACAATAAAGACTAAATTTTTATTCGAGAATGTGAGAAAGGTACCAGATCAGTGATAGTGAATAACAGGTCAGAAAGAAATATTTGGCGTTGAAGGGCCTGCTGAGGCTGCAGAGCATGGTGAGAGGGCAGAGAGTGAAGCGCCAGACGGAGAACGCCCTGAAATTGATGCAGGTGTGCACGAGAGCGCAGTCTCAGATACGCATGGCGAGGATCCAGGCAATGGAGAACCAGACTGCCCGGCGGCGGGCTCCGCCGCATCTCGGCGAGAAGGCGCTGGAGGCCGGCGGCGGCGGCGGCGGGAGATGGGGCTCGATCCTGAACCGCAAGGTAGCAGCTTTGGTCCCCGTTTGCTTCCGGAATGTGCTCCTCCTTGTTCCGCCGCCATGGTTTGCTAGAAATGGGCGTTCTTGCAGCGGGAAGCAGACGAGCAGAGCCACGAGCTCTGGGACTGCAGCTTGCTGACCAAGGAGGAGATGGGAGCGAGGATGCAGAGGAAGGTGGCGGCGGTCGTCAAGAGAGAAAGGGCGCTGGCCTACGCAACATCGCGCCAGGTAATTTCCGCTGCCGCATCTCTACATCGCCGGCGAAAATGGCGACGACGAGCGTGCTCAGGCCATCGCCGACGGCAGGGTAACGTGTTCTTAGTTCTTACGACTTGCAGCAGCAACTGCCGGAGGCCCGGCAGAAGTCACCGCGCCCGGCCGCGGCGGGGCAGAGATCCGGAGGAGGTCCCGTCTGGTGGGCCTGGTTGGAGCGTCACTTCCAGTCGGCGCACCACCCTCCGGGGAGACCCCCAACCCCTCCAACCAAAGCCAGCGCCGGCCGGTGGAACACCGCCGCCGCGCCCGACCGGCGCCCGCGGCAGGGCCGCCGCCGCCAGGGCAAACTCTCCGGGTCTGTACAAGAGGAGGCCGAGGCATGGACGCCCAGGTCCTCCAACTCCGCCGTGAAGGCGAACGGCCTGCCGAGCTCCCTCAACAAGGGCGGCATCAACGTCCCGCCTCCGAGCAGGGCGGGCGGCGGCCGCGCGCCCCCGCCGAGGGACGACGAGAGCCTGACTAGCTGCCCGGCTTACACGACGCCGGGGTACATGGCCCCGACGCTGTCCGCCGCGGCCAAGGTGAGGGAGCAGGCGTTCCTGAGGGAGCTAGAGCCGGCGGCGGCGGCGGCGGCGAAGAAGAGGTTCTCGTTCGGGCTGAGCCAGAGCATCGGCGCGTTGCGGTGGGGGAGGAGCTCCCTGTTAGCGCCGCCGGAGAAGGAGACGAGTACGGGGAGGAGGAGGGGAAGGCACAGGTCCGCGCAGTCCTCGGGGAACCTCAGCGTTGACTCCGTGGCTTCTCAACCGGCCGGAGTAGCGAGGAAGGCTTTCATGTGATGTTCTTCGTGTTTGACTTGACTTGACTTTTTCTTGTCGACTTGGGTTTTGAGTTGATTTGTATACCGTTGACAGTTTCTTGACTGAGCCTGATTGGTAATATATGATTTTGTGATATTAATGGGGTGTTTGGTTTATCGCAATTTGGCTTTTTGTTACAAAGTTATGTTTTTTTTTGACAAAAATGGTTAAGAGAGGTGATTTTTTTGCTTGGGTTTTGACTCGATTTGTGTACTTGTTGGCAGTTTTCTTGACCGACAGACTTATTGATATGTATGATTTTATTGTCTTAATGGGATGTTTGGTTTCATGGCAAATTGGGTTTTTGCCACAAAATTATTGGAAAAAATTTACCTCCGGGCCCACAAAGCCTTTACTGATGAAATCAAAACATTTTGTTTTTTAAATTTAAGTAAACGTTTAGGGTCCATTTGGTTCCATGTAAAATTAAAATTTTTGAATATGTTTTATGTGGAGTGACTTTTCCACGGAATCCAAAATCATGTTTATTATTTGGTTAGACGTATGCACGTTTTCAGATTTTGGTTTTAATTGGTTAGTTGGTTCTTAGAAAAAAATGTTTTCCTATTTTTTTCAAATTTATCATTTGTAATATGGTATGACATTATTTATTACTGTATCATCAATAAGTAAATAATATTATATTCATCAAAATAGGCCTGTTTAAATTTTAAATAAAATCTGAGAAATAAATTAATTTTTTTAACATATTAAATTGTTTAAATAGATTTTTTATAGAATTAGCATTTTAACTTTGATAAATTATTTTAAATAAAAATTTATTTAATAAAATCCGTTTCTTTACTACTAAGATTAGCATTTTATTGTAATTATTCTTTTGTTAACTTAGACTCATCCTACTCGTACTTTAAACATTATTTTTATTTAAAAATGAAAATTCTACATTTATATATATAATTTTTATTAAGACTATGATGAAAAATACTTAAAAACAACCTCCCGGAAAATGGCCTTCGCTCTTTTTTTTACGGATGTCAAAATCCTTGATTTTAGCCATGTCCAGGAAAAGTATAGTATGCCATGTCATCACTGCATGCAACCAAATGGTTAAAAACATTTCGTTTTCCTGAAAACCTCCGCATGAATTTAGTTTTACAGGTAAACAAATGGACCCTTAATTGAATTTCGATTGAGAAAACTGAAAAAAATACACATTATCATGTGTTAATTCAAGGGTATATAATTTGTAATTAAAATGAACAAGAAAATTTCTTAGCTCCTAGGGTCGGGCTGTTAGGAGAGGTTTCTCTCGAGGCCGCGACGCTCGGGGGAAGAGGGGAGAGAGCACTCTCTACCATGGAGCACATCGCGGCGGTGGAGGAGAGGATCGTCTCTGATCGACTGAGGAAGAAGCTGGAGGAGGTGAATATCGCGGCAAAGGAACAACTCGCGCCCGTCCAAGACCACGTCAACTTCACGCTCCAGGTGAACTGTTCCTTCTCTTTTGTGATGGTGTTCTTCCCTGATTAGCGTGCATACGTGACGCCGGTTTTGTAATGTCGAAGTCACCCTGGTTCTTAATGTTGTGATATGAATAATCCCTTGTGCAGAAAAACACTAGTCGATAGCCACATTTTTTACCTGTATCGGAAGGAGAAAAATGTCTCCTTTATTGAATGTCTATTGGTGTCTTGCAGCAAGCGTACTTCAAGTGCGCATACGAGTGCTTTGACAAGAGGCAGCGGCAGGAGGAAATAAACAACTGCGTGGAGCGCTGCAGTGTTCCGGTTCTCAACGCCAACAATCTCGTTGAGGCCGAGATGGCGAAGTTCCAGGTCTTTTCTCCTCCCACTTTTCGATATTATGTGTCTGCGTCGAACTTTTTGGAGTTCTGAAATTGCTCATCCTTGTCGCTCCTACTTGGATGCTGATGTTTTTGGCGGTTCATCCTCTAGGTTACTTTAACTTTCCGTTCCGTTGCCCTTCGTATTCAGTGGGAAATATTGTAACGAGTGCGAACATTTAGATAACCATTGGGTTCTTGAAAGCCCGCCTAATGGAGTCTGCTGTTTTCCTGATGTGTTTGTTGGTCTAGAATATTTTGCACCCCCCCTACAGCGGCAAGGGGATCTATTACACGCATAAGAGGTTCTTTGAGATATGATAGCTTTCTTTCCCCTATTAGGGTGTTTTCAATACTTTGTGCATTGTTACCAGATAATAGATATCCAGGCGATGGTTATCAGTCAGTGATTCCATACGTTATTCTTTTATATGATAAATATTTTTATATTTACATCGAAAATAGATGTTGGGGTACATGGCCGTTAAGATGGAATAGACCTACTAATATATGCCCAATGTCTCTGCCACAATATGATGAGAAGCCATGCCTTCCAAAACAAAGGGATCAAAACCTTCCACATCCCATATTGAATTTTCGCAGCAGGGATATTGAACCTGTTGATGTGTTGACATTGGTACGATACGACAGTGGAATAGGAGGAATCCCTGGACTGATACACCTCTTACGTGGAATCTTGCTTTGTCTACTATCCTGTGGAGCATATGGAGTTTTGAGAAATGGGAGGATTTTTGACAACCACTTTAGGAACCCGTCAACTATCCTCCATTGTGTGGCTGTTTGTGTGAAGGACTGGTTTTCCGCCCGTTGTGGAATGTATCTTGTGACCCCTTTTACCAGGATACATTTTTCGCTTGGAGATCTTATTGTTTCTAGCTTGGTAGTATCATGGTGCACCCTCTTCTCTACCATCTTGGTAGTCCATTTGGGTGTTTGTGTGTTACCCCTTTTTCTACCTTTTCATGTGCTGTTCTTTCTCATATCTTGTAACCATGCTTTGAATCTATGAATTGTGACCTTGTGTCATCTTCAAAAAAAAAGTTATACCTTCCCAGCTAGTCTATAAGGATCAAACACCAAGACAACTGGTCTGTCACATGCAATGCACGAAACCTGAGGAAGCCACACTTAAAAGAAATAAACAAATTCCAAAAATCTTTGGCAAATCCAAGGAAAACGTCCATCATAGAGAAATTATGGTTCTCCGTACACCCAAAGAAGCACAAGTTGGAAAATTCATTATATACATAACTCCAAATACTCAAACTTGCATAGTCCCCCAGTAATACTCCAACTGCCCCATGAATTTATTACTCCTAAACAAGTCATGAAGAATATTACTAGCTTAACTGTTTCCACATTGGATCAAGAAGTGGTCCGAGGGATCAACAACTGCTGGTTCATAGGGTCATTGAACCATCCCAACTAAAAAGCAAGTTGTATGCATTATATGGATAGAAAAGCAACAACACGATCGTTCACTATAACTGCACAGACACGATCACACCTGTGGAAGTGCCCCTTTATCAAAATAGGTATTATTCATAATACACAATTTTCTTCATGTAAAACATGCTCAATTCAGAAAGGGAAAATCACGAGTTTTTTGAAACAAACCATGTTCTATGTCTTGACACACTAGTCAATTCTATTTATGATAGGGACAATTTATAATTGATCCAATTTTACTATTATTTGACTATACATAATAACGCTAAAAGGAGAACCAACTAAAAAAGCAAGTTGTTTTGCAATAGTAGCATTGAGTTTATTTACAGTCTATTCTTGACTTAAGATTTCTCAGTTCTATTTCTCTTAATGCAAAAGATCTGCATATCTATGTTGTTGCATCTCTGAGTCTTAAGCCTTTGTTTCAATAGAGGTTATTCCACCTCATAAACCAAATTATGTTGAGTCTGTCAGGAGGTTCATTCATAACCCCAATGCACTAATCTAGGTTTCCACGTTAAGAAGTTGGGAGGGGATGATGACCATCTCAAGAAGAGAAAAAAAAATCAAGTCCCTTCTTTACTGGGTGGTGGGATTGGGATTGGGATTTTGATTCCTCTCAAATACTCCTTGGTTGATTTTATGTACGTAACCTTGTCCCATTGGGACGTTTAGCTTATGTCAAGTTTTTTTGATCATTCTTTTTGCCCCTCTATCCTCTTGGTTTCTAGGTTAGCTCAGTTAAAGTTGTCTTTTAAATTTGTTTTTTCTGCGTGTTGATTTGATGATATTTTACATTAACCTGTGAACTTGGCTGTCCAGTTTTATTAGAGAGTAAAGTGCATAATATCAAAATGAGTACTCAACTCCATATGATTTCTCTTTCTTCATTCGCGACAATTTTGAGTTGTTTGTTTAAAGATATTTAAATCATCAAAGTCATGTTGAGTTACCCTTCTCTATGTTAGTTTAGATCCATCATGTCCTTTTCTGTTTCTACTATCTTGCTATTTTTCACTTTTCTAACTGAAACTTCCTTGGTTCTACAATTAAGATGTCCAAACCATCTCAATCTCTCATTTTCCAATTTGTCTATAATTGTTGCTACAAGAATGTCAAAATGGATATTGAGAAATAAAACATATTATTTGTGGAGATTTTTCTCTAAGCATTTTGCCATTTGAGAGGCTTTTTTTAATGGCTATCATTCTATTATTTATTGTGTATGACTAATCAATGGATGGAAACTTCTAGATATAAAATGATCATCGAAGACATGTGACCATGATGGGGACATTTTTTGAGTTTTTTTTTTTTAATTGAGTCCTTAAATGGACTAGTTTGTAAATAGTCTTCTTAGGGAGTCCTTTTTTGTTAATTGTTCTCCTCTCCCTCTATAAGAGGAGGACCCATGTACATACGAGAGAAGTAACAGTGATAGAGTGAATTTTTGGAAACGCCGGAAGGTTTGGTTCCTCCCGTGTAGGGGCTGCGGCCCCCACCTCTCCTTCACCTCCGGCGTGAGGCCGGTTTCCCTTCACCTCCGGGAAGGACCCCCGGTCTTTCTTCCACCCTCCGGATCCGGCGAGGTGCGCCGTTCTTCTCCCCTCTCCTCATCCTCCGGCCTCCGTGCCGTTCCCCTCTCTTCCCCTTCTCGGTTCGACAGCCCGACGTCCGTCTTCCATCTCCGGCGGCTCTCTTCCTCGACGTTCCTTCCCTTCGCGGATGTAGATGGAGAGAAGAAGAAGTAGAAGGAGAAGGAGTCGACGAAGAGGCTACGGGAGGAGGGTCCGGCGATCCCCGGAGCCTCCCCCCCCCCCCCTGCGGCCTCCTCTCACGGCGACGGCGAGCTCCGCAGCCCCCTCTCCTGTCGGCCCCATGTCCTCCCACGGCAGGGGGATCTCTCCTCAGTCGGCGCAGAGAAGAAGAAGAAGCCGAGAAGACGGAGGCGAAGGATGGAATGGGTCCGGCGAACCCCGGATTCCTCTTCCTCCGCGGGCGTCTTCCCCTGTGGTCTTCCCGGCGCCGTCCCCTTCTCCGTCGTCCATAAGGTCGACGGTCAGACATCGCCGGAGGAGCCGAAGTCGTTGCCTTCCCTCGACGCCGCCGTCTGCGCGCGGCACCCTCCGGACGGCAGCGACGAAGACGCGGGCGGAACGCGTCGCCGCTCACGCCCCCCTTCCCCTTTTGTCACGGTGCGCCTCCGCGAGGGAGGGCCGCGATGCCTCCACGGCACCAAACGGCGACGGCCGGGGCGCGGCCACGCGACCATCCCCAGCTCAGCGCACGAACGCCATGACCCCCCCCCGGGGTTATTTGCGCGCTCGCGAGCGGCCGACGTGCGCGACCGGCCGCCGGTTCGCCCGGTCGCCAGTTCGTGGCCAAGACCGGCCAATCGGCCGGTTCGACCGGGTCCAGACCCGGTTCAGTCCGGTTCAGCCCGGTTCAGGGCCTGAACCGCCCGGTTCAGCCCGGTTCAGGGTGTTCTGAGCCGGTTTGGACCGGTCCAGGCCTGTTTCGACCGGTTCGGGTCGGTTTTAGGCCTATTTTGGGCCCGTTTAAGTCATTTAGCGGCGATTAGCGCCGGTTAAGTCGTTTTCGTTCGGTTTAGCCCGGTCTAGCCGGTCTGTCCCGCATCAGACCAACTATAAATGCCATTACCAAGATTCTCGAGGACCAAGGTGATTTCAGGGAAATTACCTTTGCATTGTTGTCCGTCCTCTTGAGCATTTACATTTAACATCATTTTGAAAGATGAGCTGAAATGACTGAATAAGCCTAGATGCTGGAAAATCATCTCAAGGGAAATTTGTCAGAGTGGCAAATGATTCTTGTGTGAAATTCTTTTGTCATCATACGATCCTGATGGGAAACTTCTTGTCAGATGAGAAAAAAGGTTTTGGAAAAAGAAAAGGTCACCAAAAAAGTCACCATCGTGTGAAAGCTTAAATGTGTACTCAAATGCAATTGCATCCGGTATATGATATCATACCTTTTTTAAAACAACTTCCGCAAAACGATGAGTGCAATTCATTGATATGAAAAATAGCTTACAAATGGGAGAACCAACAGATCTATCAATACGATGGATCAAGCTCTACCAGAGTGAACCGTGGCAAGACAAAGCCCAAAATGTGCACCGGGACAACGGAAATAGAACCCAAAACCCCTATACAGAGAACAACCGAAAAGAGCAAGAGTGATGATTAAACGGCGGTTAAGCAATAAAGTTTGTCAGCAGTTCGGAACGGAGAGTGAAGAGCCTTAATGTCGCGGATATTTCAACTTCCTGCAACAGCGCAATCCTGTATCATCCGAAGAGACTGAAAGATGCTTTGTGTCAGTTGTGTTTGAATGCTCCTTCAAATATCCTCTTGTTTCTGCTTCATAGGATGGCTGGTAGGAAACCATCCCAAAGCAAAGGGCAGCCCCATCTGAATTACTGTAGCCATTTTTGGGTGTTTGCGGCAATCTAGAGCAGAACTGCCACAGGTCTACACGTACTCTAACCAAGTGTAGGATTGTCAATGCAAATCCAGTCTACTCTAACTTATCAATTTAAGTCATTGTATATCAGCAGATTAAAATTTAATTGAATTACTTGACAGAGAAAACCAAACTTTTTTTTGTTGTCGTTCACCTTTTTAGCATGGTCATCATGGAGTTAAAGTTACTGAGTTTTTGGTTTTCCTAGAATCTGCTACCGAAAGACCTCAGGGACAGATAAACAGAAGGTAAGTGATGGAAGGCAGACCATGACTAGTTTTTCACGAACTGCTTTATCTATCCTGCTGCACGTAGCTCCCTCTTAATGTCTATATTATCTACCGAAGCAGGTCGTAACAGGAAACCCATCTACGCATTTGTATGTTTTTCAAGTTTTACTCCCAAAATTTGCCTGTATGTGGAGCTTTTGCCCGACCTATTTCCTTTCCGAGGCGCATACACCAAATGCCATGAGTTCTTTACCTCGTACATGAATCCCCTGCCGTTGCAGTCTCTGAATAATGCCTACAGCAGTGAAGCAGGAGGTCATGCGCAGGAAATGCCCGGAAACAATCCCATCTTTTCCAAACTTCAGTCTTGAGTGTGCCCGTACGTCTGAAACTTCCTAAACAAACTCCCTTCCAGGAGCGTATGCAGCGTGCCTTGATGGTGTGCCAAGACAGGTTCGAAGAAGCCAAGCTCCAGAAGATCAAGACTTCCGCCATGAGCGACCTGGAGTCGTGCGTCGATCGTGTCATTCAGGACAGCATCCAAGTTCTCCCACGGGTCGCGGATCGCCTGAAGCTCTCTTTCTCTCTCCCTTGAGCCCCCCCCCCCGTCTCCTCCGTCTGGATGGATACGGCCATTCGGGATCCCCCGGTACCTTGGAACATTTTTTGATCGTCGAGCTTCGGGGAAAGGAGCGAGCTTGCTGGGTAATCTGCTGCAAGCTCGCTCGTTGTCGTGGCCTCTTCGCATCAGTTTCATCCGGCCGGAGGTTTTAGATTCTCCCGCTTGATTTGGGACTTGGATTATATTCAAAGCTGTGATCGGAATTTATGTGCATCTTGTTTATTGTTACGCACTGAATTTTATGCTGGAGTTAAAGAGGATCATCTTCAATCTTTTGACTGGTTGGAATTTGTATTTCTTGGATTCGGTGTGTTCTTCTATGGTGGCGAATTATTCCGTTGGACCCGACAAATAAAACTAAATTATAGATTGTTTGGTTTGGCTTGGTTGCTCTTTTAATATTGATACAAAATTTTTTTAAATTCAAGATCACATTTTTCCTCGGTTTTTATTTTAAAACTATAAAAATATAGCTGTGTTTGGATAAAATTGTCACAATTTCCAAAAAAAAATGTAGAACCATGTTTGACAACAATTTTAAAACTAAATTTTTTACCGAACATCTCATGAACTTAAACAAAAATTGTATGTCAGCAAAATTTATATATCAAATGTCAATTTTTAACTAGATCAGCGACTACGGATCGTCTCGGTTTAGTTTGCAACGAGTCGAACTAGATTAATAAGCCGAATAATTTAAATTAGATGGAGTATTTTTTCTGAGTTGGATGTATTCATAGCATTTATGTTCGTTTTTTCATGTGAAAACAATCTTGTCTTGAATTGTTATGGTGAGATTAATGATATCTACAAACATACAAACTAAAATTTAATCGAATATATTTTAAAACGGATCAAAAAAGTTTATAGATTGACTTATATGCTCTACCTAAATGAAATAGGTGTTCGAACCAGAGCAGATCAAATTAAACTGAATTAATTTGGTTTGGGAGGTAATTTGATTTAGTTTTGTTTGGGCAATAAACTTGAAAATGGTGGTTTATGAGATAATTTGGATTGATTTTGTTTGGAAAAATTTTTAAAAACTAAAATTTCAGTATATAGGTTGGGTCTAAGATTTCATTAAACATAACGTTATCTAGATAGTCAATATTTACTTTTTTATTTCCCCTCGTATATCACGGTCGTCGGTCTGATGATGTCTTCAATCCTTCTTGCCACATTATTTAGGGTGTTTAATGAAGTTTATTTTTAAATTAATTTTATATCGAATGACCTCTAACTTAACCAGTCATGAATTACCGTTAAGAATTAACTGTCGGAAGTTATCGGATTTTTTTCCCGAACCATCTGACCGGATCCAGAATCATCTAACTGGATCCAGACCCGGCCCGGCATCTACTTCGCACGACAACCGTCCATCATGGAGCGATGCGCGGAGCATCGGACGGCTGCGAATTTACTGCTGACGACACGAGGATTACTGGTAAGCGCAAGCCTGCAGTCGAGGAACTCCCGAGTCCCCGACCTGCGAGGGTTCCTGCTCTCTTCGCGGTTCCGGCTCTCACGGTCGCGATCTTTCCAACGCCACCGAGCTGCTGCCGAAGGTGGCGGCCAGTGCCGGGTGAAATCCTCGTTTTGATCTCGTCGGTCTCCAAAATGTTTATACTTTTCCTGCCAAACCTATGAATCTGTCTGTTCCAATAGTTATTGGTGGCATCATGAGCAACCCGATGTTCGTCTACTTTCTTATTGCTTATTTCGAACTTTCTTGGTCTATCCCAGAGATGGAAAGCAGCGGTAGAGCGAGTGAAACGGTGGATGCTGAACGAGCTTGGTACGTACTCGGAGATAACCAGGAACCCGTGGGGCCGTACACCCCGTCGGAGATGAGAGGTGGGATCATGGCGCTATTTCTGGTATTTTGTTTTTTGAAATTTTAATACTCTTCAAGGTTGCCACATTTCTTTCGGGACGAATAGGCGACTCTTGTTTTTTTTTTTTTGGTTTAAATATTGCTACATGGCTCGAAAAATACTGAATTGGTAGCTTAACTGGCCCGCGCAGTATTTTGAAGAATCCGAGTGTTCTAAATGTCTACACTCTACGCGTCGTGTTTGGTCATGTTATTGTTCTATGTTTTGATTTACCCCCTTTAACGGCCGCCCTCTTCTGAGACGCCTGCATTTCCATTGTCATTTTCTTGCGGAGCACATTTCTTCTCAATTTTTTAACAACAGATAGCGCTTAAAATTTTTGTAGCATTTCAGGTACTTTACCTTATTTCACTTGCTTCAGTTATTAGGAGAATATTTTCAGGACAAACGGTCATTTTGCACATGACACGTCAAAAATGTTGATGTTTTCAACCGCTCCAAGATGATAATAAATGAGACACTTCATGTGTTTGCTTTTGTGGTTGACAGAGTATCTCTCAAATGGTATCATTATTGAGAACACATTAGTGTGGCGCGAAGGTAGAGGCGAATGGCAACCATTGTCTACTGTTCTGGGATCATCCTTTGAATCTCCGGCTAATGGGATTGAACATTCTGCTAATGGTAAAAACCTCCTCCATGTTAGCTGCATCCTTCCGCATTACACTAGAAGGAAAGAGTACCCAGACAAGAACCCAGGCATATGATATGCAGGTGCTGATGTTGGAGTGGACAAAGAGGGAGAACCAAATTTGACTAAAATAGAGCAGGAAGCTGATGAGAGGCCCACTACTCCTGAGGGGGAACAAGAGTTCACCGATGATGATGGAACTACATACAAATGGGATCGTCGTCTCAGAGCCTGGGTACCTCAGGTGTGGTTTTCTAGGTGAACTTACCTTACACTTTTTTTTTCAAGGAAAGTTAGCCATGTAGCGTGTACATGTTTTGTTTGCTTACTAAATGTGCACGGGTATCAATCCTAGATAAGGAATTAGTTTCAAAAAGTAATTTTTTACTGATTATTTTTGTTTTCTACACCTAGTTTGAACTGTATCTAAGATAAAAAAAGGAAACAACCATTGATATTTCTGATGTGATACAAATCTTTTGGAAAATATTGAGATTTTTTAATGAAATAAATTATATTGAATAATCTAAACATATAGAGATTATAAATGAAGAACAAACAAGGTATAATGTTTTAAGATAGTTTCTAGATGATATTGTGTGGAAACAAATTAAAATGGATCATTGATGCAAAGTAACATTAGATAATAAATTTGTGGTTAAAAAGAATGGCCCAATGCATGACAGTATCAATCCACGGGAGGCAAAAAGCTAATGGCGTCAGTGCGATCACATGACCACATACATAAGGCTTGTGGACTTGGACAGAAGGGAGCAAAAGACTGAACAATTTGGATGGACCAGAGGTGGTCGATGATGGACCTATCAGGCTTTCGGGTTTGGGCTCAGCTAAGCCTAAATCTGATGTGATAGAAGTAGCCATCCTGTTTTCTTGTTTTAAGCTCTAGCCTAATATTGTAAATGGACTTAAACCTGTATCAGCTCAATTTGTACCCCTGGTAGGGTTGGGTTCTTGGATTTTGAAAGGCTCATTATTAGTAGGGGTGTTAACGGTTTGGTTCTGGTCGGTTTATGACCCAAAGTTTTCAACCCAAACTGAACCTCATACATACAACAACCCAAACCAAACTGGTTTAAATCGGTTTAGTTTGGGTCGAACTATTTTAAACAAAAAAATAACTCATCAATTTTTTAAGCTCAGTTATAAATTTTTAAAAGAGCCTGCTATCACCGAAGAGTTTTATTAACCCAAACTTATAAAATGAAGTATTAAAGTTGGACTTTGTCCTAAGCAGTCAAGCCCTTATGAGGAAGTATAACACTGTGAGGTGCCTCATGGATGCCTTTAAAAAAATCTCAGTCAACTATATTCTCGAAGGATCGATGCGGGGTTACTCAGCTGCACTATGCACAGAATGCAGTGAAGGAATGCCCTTTCCTTTGTCCCACATCTATTATTAGAGAGTCCTTTTGCTAGTTTATAAATGATTTCCCTCCACATGAAGCAAAAGTGTGTTGGACCATTGGAAGGGAAAGTGGCTTTGCCCGTGGCTCCCCGTTTGGGTTTCATTGGGATAAGTGTTTTGTAACCCGATTGACCCAATAGTCCTTCTCAACCCAAACCGACCCGATATTTTCAGTTTGGTCCGGTTTGTGTTCTTGGGTTAGCCTGAACAGTGAACACCCCTAATTATTAAAGCCCAAACATAGCATGCCAAAAGAAACGGGCCTATTCTTCTTCCACCTTCTGGTAGGTAGCCCTCTCCTCCTTCTCATCCTCTGGCCTCCGAGCCATTCACCTCTCCTTCCCTTTCATTAGTTCTAGTTATGACATATCTTCATCGGCATCGTTAGTGCCGTTATCATTGTCAACGTCCCTGCCATCGTAGCACCTTGGCTCGACATCTCCCTTCCTTGCGCCAACGCCCCCAATTTGCCTCTTCTCATCCCTGAGTCTTCCGCCTCCCGTTCCTTCCGCCCCCCCGAGCTTCCATTGGTCTTCTCCACCTCCCTTGTCAAGCCTCCCTTCTTATTTGTTCCCTCAAGATCTATTGAAGACCACCCCCATCTCCGCAAACATCCCAGCCCCCCCTCCTTATTTAGCATTCTTCAGGCCCTCGTATTCAAGCTTCCCCTCGACATTTCGTGGACACTTCGAAAGCCCCATGCCAGCCCCGTGTTGTACTCTTCCCATTGACGATGAAGGGGGCAAAGGAGAAAGAAGGATATGAATGAAGAGGAGCGCAAAAGGGGATATAGACGAGAGCAAGCGCCAAGAGCTCGCACGGTACTGCGAGATCTTCCTCTTCCCGAAGCTTCCAACCATGCATTCTTCGATGTCGCCATGAGCATCCACCTCTAGTCTCTGCATCTTCACAACATGAGCAAATCGAGTGTATAATGGATGAGCAAGAACATACCAACGCTTCCTTGTTCGACCACCTTAAGAGGACACTTGGATGACTCGGACATAGTTGCAGCAGTGGGACCCATATATGTTAGAGTGCTTTTAGAGTTATTCGACGGGGTTGAGTTTCTCCCCGCCCGGGAAGATTAGTGAGGACACTTGTGCACATGTCCAATTTGACCTAGCATTTGTTTACCGACGACGACGACGACATTCGGCTACATCATTGTGGATAGATAAGTAGTGAGCATATTATTTTATTTTTTTTACTAGCTCATGATATATTTTGGGTATTTTGGGGGATTTATTTTGAGAATGGATTGGACATATATACACATTCACATAGTTGTTGATTAGATATATACATACTGATTTGGTACATAGAGACATGGATTGCGGGGTCCCAGGCCCGATCCAGTCCTGACCCCGCGACCCTAACCCGGTGGATGCTTTAAAATTTTTATTTTTTTATTAAGACCTTGACCCGACCCGGGTCTCGACCCCGGCCGACTCAGGCCTCGACCTTGGCCAACCCGGCTCGGTTTGGGCCCAACCAACCCTACCTTGCATAGAGATATAGTTAGGCTTGAGTTTATTTGATCTTTTGTCTTTGCCTTATATAAGGCCCCCTTTATGTACATATTTGGATGATGAAATGATGAATGAAAGTGGCATTTTTAATTTTCCGTCACCTCTCTTTCTCTCTCTCTCTCTCTCTCTCTCTCATTTGTATCCTTACTCTTTAAGTTACTCGGATTGGGAGTGTCCCAAATGGCAACATGACTGGGATTTGCAGACGAGGGCAGCACCACTTGGACAGATGGTGACCATAGCTGGCTTGCCACCTCCGAAGCTTTCGACACTTGATGCCCCTTCGCCCAGGGCTTCCCTCTACCTCCAACAATGAGGTTGGCATACTCTCCACCACCGGTATCGATCAGGTCTCCTCACCTCTGATGTAACCTCAAAATTCAAAAGATTTCGATATCTTTTGGTTTGGAAATTCGTTTTCCTTTTGAATTTGGATTAGATTTGGTTAGACCTTAGCATTGACTTCTTAGGAAAATAGATGGTATTCCATAAAAGTACTAGCTATGGTCGAAATTATATGTTGAGGTTGTTAGGTTCTTTGAAAATTTGTTTTGACCTCTCCCCGTCGGATGGTGCGAAGATCCGACGTTAATTACATCGAGATTACTCGAAAACTCTTGATTAAGCGTCATAGCAATCCATGAAAGTAGAAGACATACATCCACAAAAAGTAAAGAACTCAAAAGGGCAGCGGCCTTCTGGGTCCGATGAGATGCAAACCGATTTGTTCGGGTTGATTTTATTTGTTTGTTGGTTGATTTTTGGATCGACTTGAAAGTCGGTTTTGAGGGTTTGAGTTTGAATCAATTTGTTTGATTGATTTGGTTTTGTTGTTTTGGTTTAGTTTTGATTTGCTTAAAGTTTCAAGCATGTTTGGATTTTTTATTTGGTTGATTTTGATTTTACTGATTTCTGAATTTTTTGGTTTTTGAGTTGATTTTGATCTATTTTGGGTGTTTGAAGTTGTTTGATTGGTTTCTTTTGAAAAAGGTTGATTTATGTCATTTATTTGAACAAGGTTCGGTGGATTTTAAATTAATTTTCAAATTGCTAAAACCAGATTTTTTTTGAAGTCGGTGAGAATCTGTTTTGGTTGATTGTTCAAATCTGGATTTTGGTTTGCAGATTTAATTGAAATCTGATTTTTTTTTGTTGACAGATTTTTATTGAAACTTGATTTTTGATGTTCAGTACGGTTCAAAATCTGATGTTTGGAAGGTTACCTGATTTCTTTTTTTTATGTTGACAGGTTTGGTTGAAATCTGATTTTGTTTGAAATATAATTTTGGTTTGATTTGTTTCAAAATCGGTTCAATCTTGTTAAAGATCGGTTTTTGTTGAAACGGATTGAGTTTGAGTTTAGCTTTCAAATTTCTTCAAATTCTGATTTCTGTTTTGACTTTCAAGTTTAATTTTCTGTTTTAATTTCCTGTTTGAATCTTCAGATTTAGTTTCCTGTTTTGATTGATTTTTTTTTAATTTTTATTTGGCGGTTTGCATCGCCTCCGACCCATCGGGCCACTTTTGAATGCCCGGTTTTAAACATCTCAAGTCGACATCGAACTTCATTTCATTGAAAGATGGGGTGAAGTACATCGGTGTACAATGAGTGGTGATCCTTCCCCCGACTTAGGTTCTTCACCGACTTAGAAAAATTTCGGCATTACAACGGCATGCCGACAAGTTTCTAACTTGGCAAAGTTTACCCATCCAATCAAGGCTAGCCGGTGACTTAGCCAAAATTGGGGGAAGGATCACCGACTACGGGAGCATGCCCGCGCCGACGTCCGGATCAACATCCCGGGGCGTACCCGGGGGAGCCGTCCATTTCATTTTAGTTTCATTTCTGTTTTTTTTTTATTATTTCAAAAGGCCACTCGGGCCGGTTTGAGTTCCATCGGCGTTCAAAGCCGGTCTTGATCTTCTTGGGCCGGAAGGGCCTGTTTGTGGGCTTGTGCGCCCTTCCTCCGTCTTGGTGGTAGGGCAAGGACCCGCCGGACAAAACAATCGGCCCGTCGTACGGATTCCGAGAGGGTCCGGGACATCGCCCCTACCCACCATTGCTGAATTTCTGCACCTTCTGCTGAACCGCACATGTGCTGCATCTTGCGCCACTAGGGGGTCCGCTGAAAGAAGACTTAAAGCATTTTTTGTGGAGAAACAGGACCTGTTTGAGGCCTGTTCGGTTGAGCCAGGAGGGGCTGTTCGGTTTGGGTTTAAGTGGGCCAAAATGGGCCTGCACAAAGGGCTGTTTTGGAGACCAGGTTTGGGATCTGGATGTAAGCCAGAAGATGGGCTGATTATGGGCCTGTCTGGGATGTCCTTGATGGACTGAAACCGGGTCACAAGGGGACTAGTTTTAGGCCCTAGACATAGGCCTGCAAGTGGGCCGGAATATGAGCCTGTTTGGAGGTCTGCTGGATGTATTGCAGGTGACCGAAGATGGGCCAGCATGGGGGCTTGGTATGGAGGTTAAATTGAACTGGACTTGGGCCAGATCTTGGGCCTGACATATGGGCTATTTTGGAGATCAGACTTGGGACCGGTTTTGGGGTCTGGTTTGGTGACCAGCTGGGGGCCTGATATGGGCTGTATGTGGACCTGTTTGGGGTCTGGTTTGGAGACCGGCTGGGGCCTTGGTTGGGCCGGAATGGGCCTGGCGAGGGCCTGGTTTTGGGGTCCTGGTTTGGGGCTTTGGTTGGGCCGGAATGGGCCTGGCGAGGGCCTGGTTTGGAGCTGGTTTTGGGGTCCTGTTTGGGGCCTTGGAGATGGGCCGATCACAGACCTATGTGGGGTCTTTTAAGGGCCTGGTTTGGGTGGCTGCAGGTGACCGCGCATGGGCCTGAAAAGGGGGTCTTTTGGGCCTTGATCGGGGCTGAAACCAGGCTGAAAGAGGGACCTGTTTGTGGGTCTGCTCGAGGCATGTTTGGGGCTGGAAACGGGCCTGGAATGGGCAGAAAAGAAGCCCCTTGAGGGGGGGCTACATGGGCGCACCAAGCAGCCTTGTTTTTTATTTTTTTCTTCTTTTCTTCTTCTCCTTCCTTCTCCTGGCAGGTGAGCAGGAGGAGAGCAGCAGCAGCAGCAGGAGGGGGGGCAGGTACAGCAGGGTGGTAGCCTGTTGGTGCGCCAAGCTCCCTCCTCCTCTCTTCTTCTTCTTCTCTTCTTCCCTTTCCTGGTCGCAGGCAGCAGGTGGCAGCAGGTGGCAGCAGGAGACCAGCAGCCTGTCGGCCTCCAAAGACCTCTCCCTTTTTGCTGGTGCGCACCCCTCTTTTATAGAGGCTGGAGAGGAGGTGAGGAGCCAGCAGAGGGCTGAATGGGCCTGGGTTGGTGCGCAGGTGGCAGCAGGAGACAGCTTTTTCTCCCCCATGCAGGGCTGGATTGGCTGCATGGGGCGGCTGGGGGCTGGGGTGACAAGTGGCAGGTGGGGCGCAGGTGCTTTGGCCTCCCCCCCATGCAGCCAGTGTATTTAATTGGCTGCCCCCCTCTTTCTCCCCCTTTTCTTGGGCTGAACAAGGGTCTGACTGGCTGCATGGTGCGCAGGTGGCTGGGGTGACAGGTGGCAGGTGCTTTGGCCTCCCCCCCATGCAGCCAGTGCATTTAATTGGCTGCCCCCTCTTTCTCCCCCTTTCTTGGGCTGACTGCAGGCCTGTCTGGCTGCATGGTGCGCAGGTGGGCCAGCTTTGCAGCAGGTGGCAGGTGGGTGCTGAGGTCTGTTCACACTAGGCTGCAGGTGGGCCTTGGAGATGGGCTGCGCATGGGCCTGTTTAAATGGGCCAATTGGGCCAGCTGGAGGCTGCGGCCCATGCTCTGCTGTGGGCTGTGCAGGGCCTGGTTTTAGGATGGGATTGGCTCAATTTTTAGGTGAGATGATGGGCTGCTGATTGGACATCCGTGGACCCCTGATTGGGCCCAATTTGGCTGAATTGTGGGCTGTCCGGCCTGCTCTTGGGCCTGCCCATTTGTCCTCTTTTTTTTTTTTGGAAAAAATGCACGCCAACAAATGCCCCCCACGGGTGATTCTCCAGAGACGGGGAGTCGCCGGGGAATCGCCCGTGCAAAATTTTAGTTGTAGCTTCTTTTCTTCAATCACTGCTTGTACTGATTGAAAATTGTGGAATTGCCTGTGTATGATTTTCTTTCTGTCACTTGCTTCTTTCTCTGGCGAAAATTTTGAATTGTTCAATCAGTATTCCCTCGTCATCGTATACCTTATTTGGAAATTCTTGAATTGCTTGTTGCTAACATAGTTGAATTATTCCCCTTTATGCCCTCTTGTATGCTTGGTTGGAAATTATTGAATTGCTTGTTGCGAAACAGTTGAACCATTTCCTTTGTTGGTCGGATACTTTTGGGCTGAGAACGGCTTGGGCCCTCTTTCCTCTTTCTGTTGAAAGACTTCTGTACGTCAGGCTCTTTGCTTTGCCTGCCATTTCAGTGCTTCCAGTCGGATATCTCTCCCTTTTGTCTTTTGCCTACGCACCCTCGAAGAGAGGTTTTCATGTAGGCAGTGGGTTACTCAATTTTCGCACAGAGCACTTTTCGGGTTTTCACTCTAGTCGAGCTTTTTTGACATTCTTACTCTAAACCGATCAATGAGATCGGATCGCCTAAAGTCTCGTTACGGGCATCTCTATTTTTGGCCCACTTTTTTTTTTGTAGGAAATTAAGACTTCCCTCGCTAGTTATTTTCGGGGCGGTGAGGAATCGAGGCCTCCCCGGGCCCTGGGCTTTGGTGGCTTTGTGCCGTGGGTTTGTAGACTTGTGAGTATGAAGAAGTCACACTCGGTCTATAGGGTATGGAGTTTGGGTACATGAACATTGTATTAGGCTATGGGACGTGCTTTTGAGGTGGCATGCTTGCCGCTTGGCCCGTGGACTTACGAATGTGGAGAGGCCGCATCCGGTCCATAGGGTATGGTATTGGGGTGGCTTTGTCTTGTAGGAATCCCGGGATATTTGAGTATGTGTAGTGATCACACTCGGCCATAAAGTTAATGTTTGGGATGGCTTGATGCCAAGAGGATATGGTTTTATTCTGACTTAAGTGCCTAACGTGATGCGGTGGCTTGGTGCCCAAAAAGAGATGATGGCTTAATGCCAGGTTGGTTATAGTGGCTTGATGCCGGAAAATATGGTATGGAATGGCTTGATGCCAAAAGGGATAGTGGCTTGATCTGAAGGAATATGTTGGCTTGATGCCAAGAGAATATGGTTTGTGATGGCTTAATGCCGAATGTGTTGCGGTGGCTTGATCTTGAAAGTGAGATGATGGCTTGATGCCGTTTGGTTATGGTGGCTTAATGCCATAAAATAGGGTGTTGTGGCTTGATGCCCAAAGGAGTTAATGTACTGATGCCGCGGCGGGTATCAGGGCTTCATGTCAAAATAACTTGGTGGCTTGATGCCGAAAAGTGTGTTTTTGGCTCAAATGATTTGGTGGCTTGATGCGAAAAGGGTGTTATGCAGGAATGACTCCATACCGAGTGTGATGGCTTGATGCTTGAAAGATCTGAGCAAATTTTAATGTCAAAGCTGATGGCTCGTGAAGCGATCGAAAGGACATGACGGCTTGGTGCCGAATGAAGTGACTTGGTGCCAAAAAGAATATTATGGCTTGATGCCAAAGAGGAGGTGATGGCTTAATGCCGAATGTGGTGGCTTGATGCCGAAAAGTGACAAGATGGCTTAATGCCACTGAATTTAAAGACTTATGAATCTGAAGAATTAGCATTCGGTCCCCAAAGATGAAATATGGGATGGCTTGTCGCCGTTGTAGAGTTGTGGGACATGCAAGTATGAAATGATCATACTTCGGCGTGAAATATGAATTTAGGTAAAACCCAAACTTAAAGGCTCAAGGCTCAAATGTTGCCGGTGGGATTTGGGACAAGAGAATGGTTCCATGTCCACTTGGCATAGGATCAACAACATTTAGACGAAAAGGCCATGGTGGTATGGGATTTATGAAAACCGTATAGTATCACCGAGGGTCATATTGGTATAGAATTTGACAATCACGTAGACCTTGGTCACGCTGATGACATAAGAACTGGGGACCATGTAGACCCGGAAGGGCCATGATGGTATGGAGATTTGAAAACCATATAGACTCGAGAGGCCATGATGGTATGAATGTTTGAATACCCGTATAGACCGGGAGGGCTATGATGGTATGAATTTATGAAAACCATGTAGACTGGTCGGTCATAATGGTATGAAACCGTTGAAGCCATGGACATACAAGTCATGATGGCATGGAAATTTAACTTCGAATTTCCGCAGTTTCTCTTTTTTTTCAAACTAACTATCGCTTCTCGAAAGGTTTTCACCCAAGCTAGTCCCCTTTTCTTTTGCCTCGTACGCCCTTTTCGCGGGGTTTTCATACAGCAGGGTGATCCATTTTTCCCTGAGGTGCCCTCATCGGGTCATCACCTCAGCTGGATTTTTTTCTTTCTTTTTTTTGTTTGACGTATTTTGCCGGGGTCAATTAATGGTGTAACTAACCAAGTCTGTCAAGGTATTTCATTTTCTTTCTTTCTTTCTTTTTTTTTTTTCACAAGGAATTCAAGCTTTTCTCAAGCCATGAACTTCGGTCATGCTCCCTAGAGTGACACAAGGTGGACACCTCAAGCTCCCGACCTTCTTGTGCATCTTCTTTAGTTGTTGAAATTTGAGGCGTGACAAACACTAACCAACATGTTGCCTGTGTCCTCGCACATTATGTCTTTCGAGGTGGTTTAAGTGAGGGCAAGCCGCTCCCCACGCCGACCTCCTTAGAGACTTCCTTTTCTTGATCAACGAACGCAGTTGCTTGAGATTGCATGTCCTTCGAATTTAGAGATTTCTTTTCTTCTCGAGAGCCGTATAGTATCCAATTTGAGAATTCATTTCTCTCATTGCTTGAGTTGAGAGTATCTCCTCCATTCATCCCTTCTTTTTCTTCTTCTTCTTCTTTTTCTTCTTTTTTTTGAAATTCCTTTGGAGTCTACGGAGAAACCGTGTACGGCGGGTCATAGGAATATCGGGGCCTTGGATGGCTTGGATGTGGGAATAGGTATGTCAAAGCTATTATAGTGAGTTGGGATTTAGGCATGTCAGAGGCCATGGAGGGGTTTTTGTTTCGTTTGTTTTTTTTGTATATGGGCATGTCGAAGGCCATGGAGACTGTTTTTTTTTTTTTGTGATATGTGAGGGCACATAAGCAGTTGTTTTGGGCATATTTGGGGGTAGGTTGATGGCCTACTTTGGGATTGAATTGAAGGGTTGTGGAGGGCTGTCCTATGGACTCTTCATTCCCCCGAGCTCACCCGGGCGGGTGCCCGGATTTCTTCCTTGCCCAAGCTTTATGCTTTGTGGTGGACTAATGGCCAGCCCGGCATGTTGACATGTTTGCCAAAAGGCATGATCGGGTCGAGCCGATCGAAGCCGATTTCCGAAATGTTGAGTTGAGGGTTGGTCCCCCACCGAATTGCAGCCCTCGGGAGCCGTTGTCCGGCTGATATGCTACCTTGAAGGGTGGAGGGTTGCTCCTCATCCCGATAACGGGACCGACTTCGTGTAGTCTCTGTTCGAGACAATGATTCTTCTTTGTCTCCCTTTATAGTTAGCGCGGATTGGCGATTTTTACGGGGCTTTACTTGGTGAGCTGGTCCTCTTGCCCCCTGTCACCTTTTTAAGTGGAGAGTTCTCCCTCACACCCGCTTGGTATGACATGGCTTAGGGGCATGCCCCCGGCCGGATGAGTAGCTCCTAGAATCAAGAAACTACCTGATTTTTTTTGTTTGATGCATAATGGGTCGAGAATTGCTTTCTCTCCCGAGCATAACCTTATCAGGTGATGCCATATAGACATCATTCAGCGAGGGCATAAGATTTGTTCTGAGCCCAAGTGCTATCATGTGATTGCATCCATTCACCAGATAGAGGATTGATTCCTCACATGTACGGAATTAGAAGATCGGACCATCAAGGTTGGTCATCTTGGAGAGAAAGGCGAAAATGCTCTGTGCAGTATCATGGCCATTGATCGGCTCGGCCTCCTTCTAACGAAGAATGTAGGGTTGATCCTCTCGCTTCGCCGAAAGCCATGTTTTCGACCATTGATTGGCCGGAGTTTATCAAGTATGGAGGATTGCTTCCTTATTTGATGGCCGAGGACCAGGCATTTGGTTGAATGCATTCCTTTCATACGCAAAGGATTTCTTCCTTGCTCCTTACCGAGTATGATGGGCGTCGGTCGATCCTTAGCCCAAGTTGTACCTGAGTGACTTAGAGGCTTGCCCCCGGCCAAATGACATTGTGGGTCGACCAACAAACCAATCAATATCCGATGTATACCGAGTGACGGATTGATTCCGAACCCGAGCATGAAAAGATGCCACATTTGGGCCATTTTTACGTGGTCATTGGATTTGTTCCAAGACCAAAGAGTACTTTGAAGTTGCACAGATAACCGGGCAGCATTCTTGCAATCTGGCGAGCATAGGATTGATTCCTAGCCCGTCAGTTGTCTGATTGGACAGAACCGTTGATCGCCTGTTGTCCCGTCTGACCGATGAGTCGAGGGTTAATCCCTCACCCGAAAGATGGCATTCTGGGGGCGGAATCAGCTTGATCGGTTGCCCGTTCAAAGCTTACGAGTGCCAAGGGCTGGTCCCTTTCTAGAAATAACATGGCTAGCCGTTGATCGGCCGGTTGTTTGATTTTCGGACAAGAGGACCGATCCCTCTCTCCATTAATAGTTGAGACCACTGATTGGTCAGAAGTGAATTGACGGGTGAAAGATTTCTTCCTTCCCCGTGCAGCTGCAGCAATGCTGGCATCCTTATTCTTTTTCATCCAATCGGGCCAGAGTGGCAGAAACGATTGGTTAGATGTTGGTTGGTGAGCTCCAACTTCATCTGCCTCAGCATAATAGAGAGGAGCCATATCCGGGCAAGTTTTGATTTGGTCATCATATTTGTTCCAAGACCAAAGGATATTTTGGAGTTGCACCGATAATCGGGCAGCATTTTTTCAATTGGTGAGCCTAGGATTGATTCCTAGCCCATCAAGCAGTATTGGGGAATAGGACCGTTGATCGGTCATCCCTATTGAACTGGCAAGTTGAAGGTAGTATGTGGGGACGGCACCGTTGATCGGTTAGCCCCGTTTGAATTATGGGCCGAGGGTTGATCCCTCACCCGAGCCATAGCTTGGTGGGCCGTTGATCGGCGACTTGATTCTTTGGGAGAGGAGGCATGTTCTCTCTCTCAAGAGTAGTTGGGACCGCCGGTTGGTCGGGTTTAACTTGACATGTGAAAGATTTCTTCTTTCCCCGAGTGGGCCTGCGGGTGTTGGTGGAAGGTTGGGGAGTAGTCTTGTCCTTTTCTCTAACCGGGCCGCAGTGGCATGACGGTTAGTAATCGAAATGTTAGACCTTGTCCTGGCTTTCTCCTTGAGGTGGAGGATTACTTCCTCCCTCATTATTTTGATAACATATGGGATCTATTCTTGGCCTATGCTGTCGTGGTGCAGTTGGGCAATTGCCCCCAGCCAAATATAAAATTCTGAATTGTTTTTTTTTTTTTTTGAGTTTGGTGAGCCTTCCATCAAGTCGGCTGCAGCATGGGCACTTGATTTCTAATTTGCCCAAAATTTTCTTGGGCTCAGCTGAGAGTTAGTTGACCACGACGCATGAGCAGACAAAGGATTGATTCCTTGTCTGAGGGCAAGCATAAATTAACCAAGCCGTTGGTCGGCCTGACTTGTCGAGGTGTCGAGCTGAAGATTGACCCTTCGCCCGACCAATATCATCACGGACCGTTGATCGGCTCCGGCCATCCTTGGATTGAGGAGCGGAAGGGCTGCCCCTCATCTTGGTGGTAGTGGTTCAAGTTGACTTGTTAAATTAACGTGACATGTATAAACGAGCCTCTTGCCCGCCCGGATAGATGACGCGAAGATCCTAACCTTGCCGTCCAGTGAATGGTTGCGCATACCGGGTGGTGGATTGATTCCGCACCCGAGTAGAGTGTGATGATGCCTTGCATATGCAAGTTTTAATGTGAGCATCGGATTTATTCCTAGCCCGAGGATATCTTGGAGTTGTGCCACCAATCGAGCCAGTTTGGGCCGTGAGACAAGTGTGAGATTAGTTCCCAACCAAGAGGAGTATGAGAAGCACGAGCTCGCTGGTCAATCATGCTTGGTTGAGAATCGAGATTGTGGGTTGAGGGCTGGTCCCTCACCCAAGACCATGTTGGGCCATTGCTGGCCCAAATTGTCAATTTTCGGATTGGAGGGCTGATCCCTCACATAACTTTGATGTTGTTGTCACCGTGGGCAGCCACAATGCCTAGCATCTCGGGATTAAGCCCAGATTGATAGCCCTCGGCATTTCAAAGTAGAAGATTGACTCCCTTGATTAGCCGGCCGTAAAGACTTCATGTCATGGAGTGAGGATTGATTCCCCATGGAAATGGCATTCGTAGCATAAGCCGTTGACGAGCTCCCCATCGTATGTTGTGGACGAAGGCCACTAATGGCGCATCGTGACCGAGGGTTGTTCCCTTCGAAGCAATTTCGGCGTGGGCCATTGACCAAGAACTATGGTAATCCCTTGGATCCGAGGGTTAATCCCTCCGAACAACTTTGGCATATGCCGTTGGTTGAGGCGACCATGCTTTGATGATTTTGTTTCCTTGGGTGTAGAATTTGTTTCTTACCCAAAGTGGCATTTCGAGGTTGAAATGAAGCCACATTATTTTTCCCGAGTCAAGGGTTACTCCCTTACCCAGTTGAAATACCCCATGATTTGAGCCCTCAATTTAACCAGCCATAGTGAATTGCGAGATGGCACCTCAATGAAATGCGGGCCACCAACCAATCTCAACATTTTTCTCTCAGGTAACAGATTTGTTCCCTACCCAAGTAGTATTTGTTTGGAACCAAACTGATATGCGGTTGGCCAAAATGTGTTTCTAGTTCGGAAATACAGGATTGATTCCTTGTTCCTGAATATCTTTGAGCCTCCTGGTAGGTCGGCCATGGTAGGTTCGTGCATTGAGTATTGATTCCTTCTTGATTTGTCATTGGCATGGCCATTGCTTGACCGGATATGACTTTTGGGTGAAGAATTTATTCCTTGCCCCCATTTGATTGACGGAGTTCATCCGGATTTAGGGATTTATTCACTGCCGATTGCCGAATGACGACATCACCAGCTTGAGTTTGAGAGATTTCTTTGCCAGTTGGCCAGCAATGAATCTCACGAATTAAGAATATGTCTTTGGCATGGCCATTGCTTGACCGGATATGACTTTTGGGTGAAGAATTTATTCCTTGCCCCCATTTGGTTGATAGAGTTCTTTTTGGACCAAGGGATTTGTTCCCTGCTGAACGACATCTTGCCGGCAGTCCGAGAGCTTTCTTTGCGGTTGGCCGGCGATCTATATTTTTTATTTGTGGTCAACCTCCTCTTGTTGTGGTTGCCCCAAGCTGCATGCACTTGTTGGGGGTGGAGGAATTAGACTTTGTCTTGGCATTGTCCTCCCATTACCTTGGTCGGTTATGAAAGACCGACCCTGGTATATAGTTGATGGGTCTTGAGACGGTATGTTTGGTGCCTCTTTGACTTCTTTGAGGGTTGGTGGTGATAGAGTCCATGACCACCTGCCCCCGGAGTTGTTTGTTGGGGAGCTTCCGTGGTAAGCTCTTTGAACATAGGATCAAGTTATTTGACCCTTGAAACATTCTCGGTGCTGGATGAACTCCGAGAGCAGTTTCTTGAGATGCTTGCAACATCAGGACGAAGTCTTCATGGCGGGATCATTGGACCTCACCAGGTCTCATCCTTTGACATTTTTCGCCTCCTCCTCGCACAAAAAGGAAAGAAGCATGTGTTAGACATATACGGAATTTGGGATGTATGTCTTCTTGAATTACTATGACGGGAGATGAAGGGAAGGAGAGCTCCCACTGGGCGTGCCAATTGATGTAACTTCAAAATTCAAAAGATTTAGATATCTTTTGGTTTGGAAATTCGTTTTCCTTTTGAATTTGGATTAGATTTGGTTAGACCTTAGCATTGACTTCTTAGGAAAATAGATGGTATTCCATAAAAGTACTAGCTATGGTCGAAATTATATGTTGAGGTTGTTAGGTTCTTTGAAAATTTGTTTTGACCTCTCCCCGTCGGATGGTGCGAAGATCCGACGTTAATTACATCGAGATTACTCGAAAACCCTTGATTAAGCGTCATAGCAATCCATGAAAGTAGAAGACATACATCCACAAAAAGTAAAGAACTCAAAAGGGCAGCGGCCTTAAGGTCCGATGAGATGCAAACCGATTTGTTCGGGTTGATTTTATTTGTTTGTTGGTTGATTTTTGGATCGACTTGAAAGTCGGTTTTGAGGGTTTGAGTTTGAATCAATTTATTTGATTGATTTGGTTTTGTTGTTTTGGTTTAGTTTTGATTTGCTTAAAGTTTTAAGCATGTTTGGATTTTTTATTTGGTTGATTTTGATTTTACTGATTTCTGAATTTTCTGATTTTTGAGTTGATTTTGATCTATTTTGGGTGTTTGAAGTTGTTTGATTGGTTTCTTTTGAAAAAGGTTGATTTATGTCATTTATTTGAACAAGGTTCGGTGGATTTTAAATTAATTTTCAAATTGCTAAAACCAGATTTTTTGAAGTCGGTTAGAATCTGTTTTGGTTGATTGTTCAAATCTGGATTTTGGTTTGCAGATTTAATTGAAATCTGATTTTTTGTTGACAGATTTTTATTGAAACTTGATTTTTGATGTTCAGTACGGTTCAAAATCTGATTTTGGAAGGTTACCTGATTTCTTTTTTATGTTGACAGGTTTGGTTGAAATCTGATTTTGTTTGAAATATAATTTTGGTTTGATTTGTTTCAAAATCGGTTCAATCTTGTTAAAGATCGGTTTTTGTTGAAACGGATTGAGTTTGAGTTTAGCTTTCAAATTTCTTCAAATTCTGATTTCTGTTTTGACTTTCAAGTTTAATTTTCTGTTTTAATTTCCTGTTTGAATCTTCAGATTTAGTTTCCTGTTTTGATTGATTTTTTTTTAATTTTTATTTGGCGGTTTGCATCGCCTCCGACCCATCGGGCCACTTTTGAATGCCCGGTTTTAAACATCTCAAGTCGACATCGAACTTCATTTCATTGAAAGATGGGGTGAAGTACATCGGTGTACAATGAGTGGTGATCCTTCCCCCGACTTAGGTTCTTCACCGACTTAGAAAAATTTCGGCATTACAACGGCATGCCGACAAGTTTCTAACTTGGCAAAGTTTACCCATCCAATCAAGGCTAGCCGGTGACTTAGCCAAAATTGGGGGAAGGATCACCGACTACGGGAGCATGCCCGCGCCGACGTCCGGATCAACATCCCGGGCGTACCCGGGGGAGCCGTACATTTCATTTTAGTTTCATTTCTGTTTTTTTTTTATTATTTCAAAAGGCCACTCGGGCCGGTTTGAGTTCCATCGGCGTTCAAAGCCGGTCTTCGATCTTCTTGGGCCGGAAGGGCCTGTTTGTGGGCTTGTGCGCCCTTCCTCCGTCTTGGTGGTAGGGCAAGGACCCGCCCGGACAAAACAATCGGCCCGTCGTACGGATTCCGAGAGGGTCCGGGACATCGCCCCTACCCACCATTGCTGAATTTCTGCACCTTCTGCTGAACCGCACATGTGCTGCATCTTGCGCCACTAGGGGGTCCGCTGAAAGAAGACTTCAAGCATTTTTTGTGGAGAAACAGGACCTGTTTGAGGCCTGTTCGGTTGAGCCAGGAGGGGCTGTTCGGTTTGGGTTTAAGTGGGCCAAAATGGGCCTGCACAAAGGGCTGTTTTGGAGACCAGGTTTGGGATCTGGATGTAAGCCAGAAGATGGGCTGATTATGGGCCTGTCTGGGATGTCCTTGATGGACTGAAACCGGGTCACAAGGGGACTAGTTTTAGGCCCTAGACATAGGCCTGCAAGTGGGCCGGAATATGGGCCTGTTTGGAGGTCTGCTGGATGTATTGCAGGTGACCGAAGATGGGCCAGCATGGGGCTTGGTATGGAGGTTAAATTGAACTGGACTTGGGCCAGATCTTGGGCCTGACATATGGGCTATTTTGGAGATCAGACTTGGGACCGGTTTTGGGGTCTGGTTTGGTGACCAGCTGGGGGCCTGATATGGGCTGTATGTGGACCTGTTTGGGGTCTGGTTTGGAGACCGGCTGGGGCCTTGGTTGGGCCGGAATGGGCCTGGCGAGGGCCTGGTTTTGGGGTCCTGGTTTGGGGCTTTGGTTGGGCCGGAATGGGCCTGGCGAGGGCCTGGTTTGGAGCTGGTTTTGGGGTCCTGTTTGGGGCCTTGGAGATGGGCCGATCACAGACCTATGTGGGGTCTTTTAAGGGCCTGGTTTGGGTGGCTGCAGGTGACCGCGCATGGGCCTGAAAAGGGGGTCTTTTGGGCCTTGATCGGGGCTGAAACCAGGCTGAAAGAGGGACCTGTTTGTGGGTCTGCTCGAGGCATGTTTGGGGCTGGAAACGGGCCTGGAATGGGCAGAGAAGAAGCCCCCTGAGGGGGGGCTACATGGGCGCACCAAGCAGCCTTGTTTTTTTTTTTTTTCTTCTTTTCTTCTTCTCCTTCCTTCTCCTGGCAGGTGAGCAGGAGGAGAGCAGCAGCAGCAGCAGGAGGGGGGGCAGGTACAGCAGGGTAGTAGCCTGTTGGTGCGCCAAGCTCCCTCCTCCTCTCTTCTTCTTCTTCTCTTCTTCCCTTTCCTGGTCGCAGGCAGCAGGTGGCAGCAGGAGACCAGCAGCCTGTCGGCCTCCAAAGACCTCTCCCTTTTTGCTGGTGCGCACCCCTCTTTTTATAGAGGCTGGAGAGGAGGTGAGGAGCCAGCAGAGGGGCTGAATGGGCCTGGGTTGGTGCGCAGGTGGCAGCAGGAGACAGCTTTTTCTCCCCCCCATGCAGGGCTGGATTGGCTGCATGGGGCGGCTGGGGGCTGGGGTGACAAGTGGCAGGTGGGGCGCAGGTGCTTTGGCCTCCCCCCCATGCAGCCAGTGTATTTAATTGGCTGCCCCCCTCTTTCTCCCTCTTTTCTTGGGCTGAACAAGGGTCTGACTGGCTGCATGGTGCGCAGGTGGCTGGGGTGACAGGTGGCAGGTGCTTTGGCCTCCCCCCCATGCAGCCAGTGCATTTAGTTGGCTGCCCCCTCTTTCTCCCCCTTTCTTGGGCTGACTGCAGGCCTGTCTGGCTGCATGGTGCGCAGGTGGGCCAGCTTTGCAGCAGGTGGCAGGTGGGTGCTGAGGTCTGTTCACACTAGGCTGCAGGTGGGCCTTGGAGATGGGCTGCGCATGGGCCTGTTTAAATGGGCCAATTGGGCCAGCTGGAGGCTGCGGCCCATGCTCTGCTGTGGGCTGTGCAGGGCCTGGTTTTAGGATGGGATTGGCTCAATTTTTAGGTGAGATGATGGGCTGCTGATTGGACATCCGTGGACCCCTGATTGGGCCCAATTTGGCTGAATTGTGGGCTGTCCGGCTTGCTCTTGGGCCTGCCCATTTGTCCTCTTCTTTTTTTTTTGAAAAAAAAATGCACGCGAACAACCTCCTGCTAGGGTCGGCTCCACATTCCCTTCCTACTCCCATCTGGCCTTCGTGCCATTCATTCTTACCCCCCTCCTCCTTTCCTTCTATAGTAGCTAACCCCATTCTCCTGCTCCCACAATGGTTTGTACCCCTCCTCTAGCCCGTCACCGCACCACCATAGGCCCAAAGAGATGCTATTGATCCGTTCGACCTACCGCCCACTCCCTTCCCTAGCCACTTCAACCCCACCCTTGCGATGCACTCCACCTTCATCAGACCACATTGCACCCCTCCCCCTAGCCGAAGCTCTCTTGAACTCCTTTCCCCTATTCCAACCATCCGACCACCCCCCCATCCAAACCATTGGCCACCACTGCATCTCTGTAGGGCTTTTGGGAAAAGCTGTAGAGAGCTCATGGGATCCCCTCCTCCACTCTTCTCTCTAATCTTGGTCCATTCCACCCAACGGCTCTCCATCGGGGTTGCTCCCGCCCTCCCCTGTTCATGCAGGCCGTGACTATGTCATCAACTGGGGCCTCAGTCAGTGCCTCCTTCCAAAATTGTGGCCTTGGCTGGGAAACTTCACAGTAGCACCTGTTGGAGCTGCCTTTGGACCTCAACTTGGAGCTGAATGGGGACATGACAGATGAGTATGGTTACGGCAAACGTCGGCTCGACAGACCGTGGAGTTGGTTCTAGTGCATCGACTTGAGGCAGGTGGTAATTGGCACCTATGCTGAGACGTGGAGGTACAACTCTGTCTCGTCCGCCTACTTGTGTATTATACCTCAAAATGCCATGTCATTTGTGTGGATATACCTCCTGGCTTGCGTAGCCAGTGCTGTCGGTGTGCGATGAGTTACCCGATTTTGGAATATTATAATGGTTACGTTGAAGTTAAGAGCGTCCTAACTCGTTAGTGTCCCTATATTAGTTGACCCTCTCACTTTGAGGGATTGTTCTCTGGGTGCGTTTCCGTTGATACGTAGTTGTTAAATTGGATCTATTTGGCTTGTTCGGCTTATCGATGCATAGATACTACTGTTTGTTGCTAGCTAAAGTTGGTGCCCGGTTGGTCCCGCATCAGCATTTCTATCTTATTAGGGATCAGTTACACAAATGCACATGGTATTATCTTGATTTTCAATAACTATAGTAAAATTTATATAATTGTGTGCACCCTCAAAATTTTAAAACCATTGTGAAATGTCTATCATCAATGCTATCAGCTCAAGAATCACAGGATCGAAATCGGCCACTAGATCGGCCCGTGACGATTTTGATCCCAATCCGGATCGGATCAGGAAAATCACCTGATTCAACAGGAGAAATACCAATTTGGAGTATGTCTGGATTGCTTCTTCAAAACTAAAAAAATGGAAAAAAAGCTTTTAAAAAGCATACCAGACAGAGTCTTTAGTGTGATTCCGATCCAACCCAACCCTTTTGAGGTTGAATTGGCGCCGGGGTGGTGCAGCCGCTTCTGCAGTGTAAGGCTTCAATAGGTTATGTTATATTAGATTCTGATATAACCAAAGTCATCGGATCTGAGCTTTGACGTTTGTACCTGGTAAGACCTTATAGGGCGGGGAAGGAACAGTTGTGCCTCAGCAGCCTATGGCAGCAAATTCCATTACACCAGAGAGAAATCAGGGTGGATCGGTCTTCCCCCTCCCCCCAAAGTCGGGTCGGCATACGTCAATCCCATTGCCGGGATTGGTCGATTCAGCAAACCATGGTCTATCCATGGTTAAAAAGTCAAAGTTACTTTTTTGGCTTAGACAGAGAGTCATGATGTGCTCTTTTATCTTTTTCAAGCTCTTTACTCTCTCTTTTCTTTACCTGTCTCTTCTCTCACTTTTCATGTATTCAATAGATTAAATGAACACAAGAGGAAGTAAAAAATGAGAAATATTGTTTATGAATTAATAAATTTTGATGTATGAAAAGGGTAGAAATAGTAATGAGGTAAGTTTTATTATTAAAAAGATGAAAGATGCAGTTCTAGCAGTGAAAACATATGAGATAGGTTTATCATAGAAAATTACAGAGAAAATGTAGGAGACCTTTTTATTCTAGAAAATTGATTGTAGAGGAAGAGACAATTAACATTGCTAGTGCCCATGAGCCATGAGCTGAATGAGATGGGTGAGAGTTGACAAGAAGTTTGAAGGATATGGTTGATGTTAGCCATAATTGTGCACAGTACCTCCTAGGCGCCAAGGTGTGAAGGCACCTTTCTTGGGAGCCCAAAAGGTGCCCAAGCCTCAAGGTGACTGTGGTGTGCCTTGACACACAAGGTGCTTAGCTAGGCATTAAAGGATCTGGGATACATGGGTGCCTGATGCCCATTTAATGAGAGTGTAAAAGTATTAACATATTATTCTATCACTTAATCTATTACATATGTTTATAATTTTTAATGATAAACATATGTTATATACAAAGATTATAATATTGTCTTTTAACCTTCTTTCTGTACCCCTCATTTATGTTATCAAGATTAACTTTTTCTCAAAAATATATACCCACACATGCATAATGATATATATATTTACATGTATACACATAAACACACTTTCAATTGTAACATACAAATATAAATGTATTTATGTTTATATGTTTGTATATGAACATAAATATATAGTATTAACATCTAATTGTATATATATTTGTATGTATATGTATATACACATGTATATATAGTATTAATATTTAATTTTACCACTTATTCAATATATAAGCAGCCGCATTGTCTCCTAAGTCGAATTGGCACCATTGAATGCTTTGGGTGCCTTGTCGTCTTGACAACTATGATCATAGCTAAATCACAAGAAAGGTAGATAATATGTATGATTATTGCATGGATCTCAATGATTGTGTGGGAGACGATCAAGACGATAAGTACCCAATTCTTGGGGCCTCTCCTATGTTACAAATGGAAAAAAAATACAGACCAGGGGAGACAGCACCGGAAAGAGACATAAAGCCCAAGCAATCTTGTATGAAAAAAAAAACATTCTTGAAGCATGTCCAGGTATGAACTGGAAAATCTCCTTAATCTGCATAAATTCTTTTTTTAAAATTTTATGATTTTTAGCTTTTTGAAGGTTTTATTCCTTCCATTAAAGACTCAGTTTGATTTTGGAAATCAGTCCTTGCATTTTGGCACATTTGCTTCCATTTTTCAGAACAGGATAATCTTGCATAATAATTATTTCTACTTATTGTTCAGGATGGCACATTCACTAAGAACGAAGGGTATGGATTAGATGAAATGACATATGCACACGAGGAGGAGCTCTTTCCAGCAATGAGTATACCTGAGACGACGTTACCTGAGGAAATAGGTACTTCAGAGAATGTAGAGAAGAAGTTTGATCAAAGTCAAAAGCGCAAGCTACCTGACAAACCAGCTGAAAAGAAGGTAGCTGTTCTTCTTAGATCTTCTTCTTTACATGGTGAAATGGTACGATAAATTTTCAGGTTTCATTTTGTTAATTAATATTTATTTGGGGAAAAAGTCGGGCATTATAGCACACCTACTGTGATGTCTGTTGAAGGGATTATGATGTATGACAAACTTAATTATGCTTTCTAATGTTTTCTAATTAGATTATGCAGAAGAAGTCGCTATCTGCTTTTAAATGATGTTAGAATTTATAGAAAAATTGGAGTTCTGAGAGCTGTCATCTTTCTGTTTTCTTGCAGTCATCTTCTTGTTTTTTTTTCATATTTTCTTCATTTCTTGTGTCATCATTGTTAGGCTTTTTTATATCAAGGAAATACGTACAATAATGGAGGATTTTACTTTAACCTATCTGTTGACAGGAAGGAAATAAACCTCCAGATAGTTGGTTTGATTTGAAAGTCAATACCCATGTTTATGTAACGGGACTGCCAGATGATGTCACAGCAGAAGAAGTAAGCATATACTCTTTCCAGTTTACAAATTAGAACTTTATGTTACATGTCTCCAGCTTTCTTTATTCGATTTTGCATATCTAATTATCTCCTTTTCATTTTATAAAGCATATTAATTTTATGTCGGTTTGTTTCCTTGACCATAAAATGAAGGTCTAGAACTTTAAGCTACATGTCTCCAGCTTTCTTTATCAGATGTTGCATATCTTATTATCTCCTTTTCATTTTATAAAGCATATTAATTTTATGTCGTTTTGTCTCCTTGACCATAAAATGAAGGTCTATCTCCGTTAATCTGATGATTGTATGTCTTTCAGATAGTTGAAGTGTTCTCTAAATGTGGCATTTTAAAAGAGGTTAGTATGCTTCGTGCTTCCTCATCACCTGTGAACATGAAATCGTCATTTAAGATAAACATCTTCTGTTCTGGATGTTAATTTGTCTGTACTTTCTTTCAAGAGAATCAAACTTTCAAGAGAATCAAATTTGTTTGCCTTTTTCAAGAGAATCAAACTTTCAATTCTTTGAAAGGCTGAATCTTTCCTGATAAGCATAGGTTTGATAGTCGGTGATTTATGATTGCACATGTTCTTTATGTTAGTGCATCCTTCTTATGTTGGATTGTATAATCATGTTTCTCTTTTATTGTTGTCCGTGGTCCAACATTTTTCTTTTGTATGTGCTCGTTGTCTAATGATAGCATATCCTATCGTTTTCTTCTTTTTTGTGTGGTTTAAACTGTAGTAGTAACAATTCATCGATAAAAAGTAGCAAGGTACAGGTAAGCATTACACCTAAGACGCAACAAATAATATATCCAGCAGATAGCTCCTTTGGCAAATCACCAAAAAAAGCCCTACATAAAGATAGCAGAATGACTATTTCTGCATTCCTAATATAGAACAATAGAGGTCAAAACATAGTCATGTATAAATACCCAACGAATTTCTTGAAGTGTATTAAAAATGGTTGTTGCTTTTCTTCAGCTCATCTTGCAGTCACCGTTCATTCCTTCATAAATTTTCACACCTAGAAAAGGAGATAGTCTATTTGAGTGTAGTTCCCTTCAAAACGTCGTTTGTTACTGGTTACCATAAACTCTACAAAAGCAAGCAGAAACCTATCCCACACTTGTGTCTCCACCCTAGTGGGCTTTAGGTTTTTCCATCCATACAATATTTGAAGCATGGAGTCAGCATTGCCCAGTGGTTTATATAATATCTATGGAGTATGAACGCATCTGTGATCCCACAATTAAAATGGTCTGCTTCAAAGGCGGCATGAAAATTGCAAACGTTTGCTTGTCTGTTCTTTGATTCACACTGTTATCACTGTAGTAAGATTTTTTTTCTTTTCAACAGTGTTTAGAAAGACACCGCCTTGAGAGATTGAGACTTACACCTCAAGCCGTTATTGTCCAATCATGCTTTGAGGCTTAAGGCCTTTAGTATGGTTGTGAGGTTTACTTCTTTTTGCTTGAGTTGCCTTGATGTAGTGAGGCTATAAAAAATAAATGTAAGCTTTAGGCTTCAATTCACACTTGGGCTTGAATTACATAAAAATAACTATCAAGTCTAAGGAAGCAAGTAGTAATGTAAGAAATCAGATCTCTGGCCCTACATTTGCTATTTCAAGCGTCTCCCATTAACCATATAGAGAATGTTGGGAAGAATCTCTCTCTATATCAGACATGATTTTCAAATGTTTTTTCATTTTATTTTAAGAATATATCATTATAATCTATAAAGATTGTTAAATAGTGATTGGCTCAATTTTTTGATGATTTTTTTGTACTTTCATTATTAGTTTATAACCCACATGCAAACTATTAATTACTTGGACATATAAAACAATTTTCTATATTTATTTTATTTAAGACTCACACCTCGATAAGTTTTGAGGCTTCCATTCCACAAGGCTTCGAGAAAACATCTCATCACCACCTCAAGCAGTTATAAACATTGCCTTGCAGATTTTCCATAAGAAAATTTTGGTCTTTAGAGGGATCCTATTTTTCCATATTAGGTCTACCTATGGCATTTTTGCCTTGCCCCACTCTTAGATTCCTCCCAACAATGTTTGAGCACAATATTTCATTATTAGCCCAACCCAACAACAAATTCTCCTACCTTCTTAATCCACCTTTCTTCTTCTGATGGTATGACCTTTATATGTTGGATCCGCTGTAACAAGTGCACGTAAACCTCTCCCTTATTGTTAAGAAATTCTGAAAAGCAATAAGCCTGTATTGTTTATCCCAGCAGGCCAGCACTCATAAATGATGCACCCTTTGTTTGCTGCAATGTGGTAAAGTTATGGAAAGGGAATGCCTTGGGGTTTCAATACTGATCCACCTATATTTCCAAAATCTGGTAATCTTTTCATTACTTGCCATAATTTCTGAGGTGTTTGTTATGAGAGGGATGTGCTGAAACATATTACATTTGAATGTACGTTATGCAATTCATTAGTTTTATATGAACTTTGTACATAATAACAATTTCTAATTTTATAATGAAGGAATACATTAATTATACATGAAGGACATTTTAAATTTTTGGATTTTAAGAATACATGGTCGAGGAAAGCGGAGTTGGGGATTGGGTACAGACCACCGTCCATGCCCTATATGGAGGTGGCTGTCCTTTGCTCTTGTTTTCACACTGCACCCAGCTTTCTGACAAGGGACCAAGGCAATGGCAGGAAGAAGAAGTTGGCTGGGGTGATGAAGAGGAGAAGTAAAGGCTAGAGAGGGGTGTTGGCTAGGGCTGTAAAGGGAGCAAATATGGTGTGGATATTATGTGCTCCATTCTGATTGAAATGTTTGGAGGGAAGAAGATCCATTGCTGGGAGAGTTGGAGACAAGAACCACAACGGGCCCATAGAGTTGGAGACTTGGAGTCCATGACGTCCTTGACCACTGGAGAGTTGGAGACCACAGCATTGCCATCGTCGCCAGTCACCTATTGAGTGGAGCAGCTGGTACCGTCACCGACTGTGGAAGGACGACAACAAAACAAGGCCAGGGCAGTGAGTCAGGCATTGGGTGGTCACTGGTCAGAGACTGGGGGAAGGAGCTACGAGTTATGCAACCAGGAAGAAGGGAGAGCTCGAGGAGCTGGGCATCGTGCCGTCAGATAGACAAAGGCTTCGTTTTGGGCTGAGCTGGAGGAGCTGCTGCCATTGGGAGTGGGGACAACGTTGATGAGGTGACGGCTGCGTCAGGGAATTGGGAGTAGGAGTTAGGTTTTCGCTTTGGGGTGGATTGGATATCAAGTATTGTCAACCCTTAGATCAATGATCTAACGGTCTTGTCGGAGAGGATATTAAACGGAGTGGATCCTCCTTTTTCGAATCTGCTCCGTTTAGTAATCGAATATTATCCGTATTCAAAAAATATTCGATGGAGCATTATAATCATACATTATCTGATCAATCAGATACGAATCCAAACTGGTTTTGGATATTATACGGATCCATTTACAGCCCTAGTGTTGGCTCACCTAGTTGAGACTTTGCTGCTTGTACAGATGGGCTCTCACAGCCCATGACTTTGGCTTATGCAACAAGACATGAGTTTCAACTTCCAATCTCTCTGTTTCATTATTTCATTGATAATCGATGATCTTCATATATAATAGGTCCTTTATAAAGAGAAGAAATATAACTTTTAAAAAAGGACCATCATAAATTACCTTTTTGCCTACTTATCTGAAACCTCTCTAAAACTTTAGAAATATCATATTGATTCCTATTTTTATGAATAAAAAGACAAATAAATAAAATAAAATAAAAAATCTATAAAATTACGTTGACGTCATATTTCATCTCAGTCTGCCACTGTCGATGTCATTTGGTCTGGGAAGTTTCTTTTTCTCACCATGTTGACTATGTCATTTGGAAAAATATTGCTTTAGTGCTGTTAATTTTGCACTTTTGCTTTGTCTTCCTCCAGTGTCTTAATTATTTTCAGGGCTAGCATTCTAAAGTTTTTTTAACTTTGTTATTATGGTTTAGTATATATAGATCTCAATTAACTATTAGTTCTAGTTTGTTCTAATGTGCTATTATTTGGGATACATCAAAATATGTGCCCTGGTGTCTTTCCCGTTAGGATCCTGAAACTAAAAAGCCTCGTGTGAAGATCTATGTTGACAAGAAAACAGGCAGGAAGAAAGGAGATGCACTTGTAACTTACCTGAAGGTATTTATCAGATCACATGAGATTGTTACATGCAACAACTTTATGTTTTTAGGAATATAATATACTTCTTTGGATGCTTTGTGAATATTAGGAGCCATCAGTTGATTTAGCAATCCAAATTCTGGATGGGACTCCACTTCGATCTGGTGGAAAGAATCCGATGTCTGTGAGCAAGGCCAAATTTGAGCAAAAAGGTACTTTATTTGTCATAGTGCCTGCCCATGTGGATTAGTACCTAGTTGTTAATTCCTGTTTGTGTTAAATATGTATCTGCTGAAATGTCTGGTTTGATGTCAAATAAATTCTTTCTAGTGTTTTTTTTGAAAAGAAAATATTCTTCTTATAATCTAAACATTATTTTACTTTACTTTTCTTTATACAGGAGATACATTTATAGCCAAGCAAACTGACAAGAACAAGAAGAAGAAATTGAAGAGAGTTGAAAACAAAGTTCTTGGATGGGGTAATTACTCCTTAAATTCTATGTGAACATGCTAACTTGCTGTTGACTCTTGATAAGCATGAGTGCTAGCTTTTAACAACTCTGTTTTTACTGCCAAGTTTGTTATGAGTAGATTAACTTTGGCAGGCAAGGTAGTCTCGTGGCACTAGGTACTGTGAAAGTCTCTCTTACCTATTAAAATCAAGCTCTTCTTATGGAAGGTTTGCAGCCAATGGCTCCCAACAAGGTGCTATCTTATGGAAGGTTTGCAGCCAATGGCTCCCAACTTGTGCTTTCTGCAGTAGGAGAGGAGAGACTGGTGATCATCTTTTAATAAATTGATAAACTTACTTTGGAGAGTCCTGACTCCTGATTAACGATTGGAAGCTTCAGTGGTCGGAGTCTGTCAATGTTATTTTTCTCCTTTACATCTTATCCAGCTTGAATCTTTTGGCCTCTGGAATTCAGATTGGGGGATCTCATTCTTCTTGCTCTGCTATGGTCCATGTGGCATGCTAGAAACAAGCAAATTTTTTAGGAACATTATGAGCACCTGGAAAGGATCATTCACATGATGACGACTTTTGTGAGACACTGGGCTTTTGCTTATTCGGGCACTTACATGGATGACACTCTTCTCGGGGACAATTTTCTTATTTTTAATTTTTTCTTTTTGTAGCCCCATATTCCTTCCACCTCGGTAGTTGGGTATTGGTGCCCTTATTGTCTCGGTTCTTTTTTCTTCTTTTTTTAATTATATGTATTCTCATCTTCATCTTAATAGAATTTTGTCCCTTGGCCAACTTCGAAAAAAAAACTCCTGAAATTTTGCTTTTAGATTATTTTTACTTTTTGGTGCTTTCTTGAATGGGTAGCTCACACGAAAGAGCTGGATTAGTCTCTTTCGGTTATAAGACACATATAAGTAGATAAAATGATGACTAGATGTCTGGCACAGCCTTTTCCTTCAACTTCAAGGTGCCTGGTGCTGGAGATTTTTTCCCCTAGACAAGGCCTGCCAACTCAACTCAAGTCTTAATCCCAAAGTTATTTGTGGTCGGTCATATGGATTTTCTCCACTCACATCAATTTTGAGTTATTTATTTAAATATATTTAAACAATTCAAATCATATTGAATTACCCTCCAAGTTAATTAGGTGTACCACATCCTTTTTTATTTTTATATTTTCTACTTTTTTGATTGGAGTTACCTTAGACATATGTCAGATATGCCTAAATCATCTTAATCTCTCTTCTTTCAATTTATGTACAATTGGCACCACTCACATTTTCTGCAATATATTTGTTTCTTATTCTGTTCAATATAGTATGACCTCTTATCTATCGTAACATTTTCAGTCTAGTGACACTTTGGAAGCATGTTTTCCCTTTATTGTGGTAAATTTTGTAAGGCCTATGCATAAAAAGATTGATTGCTCTCCCTAGGTGAATCATGTGTTGTCTGAAGGAAAAGAGCAACATTCATTTCGTGATTATCACCATGACTAGATGTTAAAGAAGCTATCACAAACAAAATACTTGGTCCCAAATTCTCATTTCTATCCTTGTCAAGGGCTTTCAACTGCGTATGAATAAACGTTGTACACAAACTAAGATGATTAAGCACTCCCCAAGAAAACATCGCCAGCCAGGAGCATTTGTCAAAGCTGGAAAGTATCATGCTATAACTATAATAACTATTGTGATCAGTTCTCATTGCCATATAATTGATAACTTCAGTGTTGGTCAGAAATTTCCTCCCAACTCCCGCTCTGTCTCAACATGTGCATATGTTGCTGCAACCATGTTATGTTAGATTGCAACAGGGTCGCTTGACCCGATTGCTTTTCTACCTAACCGGCCGCGTTGGGACCTCGGGTTTTGACCCTGCATCCAACTCTGTCTAGGTCATGCGTCCCGGTGACCTAGTTAAGACCCCACCCATTGGGCTGGGTCAATGGCTAGCCAACGTGAGCTGTTTGGAGGAAGGGGGGGGGGCTTTGAAAGCCCCCCAAGGCCCCTCGGGGGCCTATGCTCTTACCACCACCCACCTCCCTCCCTCTCTCTCAACTCTCTTATCACTCCAAAATATTTTCTCTCAAGTGTTCAATTAGTGCAATTTCTCTTTCCAAAGCACTTCAAGATTGTTCATTTTTCGATTTGTTTCAAGATTTATTAGAGATCAATTTTTGATTAATTGTGTTACTAATTGTTTTTTAAGTGTTAACTTTATTTTTAAAATTTTTTCGACATGTCTTCTCCAAGTTGTGACATTCAAACTTCGGACACCATTTGTAATGATCCGGCTTGGATACATTACAATTTGATGTATATGGCTGAGAGGAAAGTTCAATATAAGTATTATGAAAAAAATAGTATACTAGTGGATTTTTCGGTTTAAGCATCATCTCGTCGGGATGAAGGGTAAAATTCTCTCGTGCGCATGTAAGATTTTGATTCTTCCACCCGACTACCCGAGGTAAGATTTCAATTCCGTAGACATTTACAAGCATTGGAACAGGCAAATGGAGTTTCAAAACGGCATAAAGTGATTGTTCGGGAAGAATTTTTTGAACTTGTAAGGTATTCAATTTAGTTCACAAATACGAGACCAGGCAGGAGTTTTTGACCACTTGAGATGAATGTTTCGATGATGGTACATTGCCATTAATATTTATTAAATCATACCGATGTCTATATGACATTAACATTTAACCATTATTATAAAAACAGATGACATGATATGGATGATGGAGGCAAGTCATAAATCATTTGTAGACGAAGGCATATATCAACATATCGATCAATTCATGGAACAAGGTTCTAGAAGTGGGAGTAAATGCGAAAGTGGACGATGATCGAACAATGAAGAAGAAGAAATCCATGATCTCATAATAGATGACGAGTTGATGACCCAAGAGTAGGTCTTGTGGATCCCGTTATCCTATGTTCACACCAAAGACAAATAACTATCACAATGGCAATGAAGAATTTGCAAATATACAAGAAGAAGATCGAGCATGCTACATCAAGATGATTCTTCTATAGTAACATATCGACGAATGCTGCAAAGGGATTGTATTACGAATCCATGATCAACACCATAGCCGATGTAGATAGGGGAGTGTCTAGACCAACTTCTAAAAATATATATAATATTTATCTTCCCATGGAGGTAGAAGATATTAAGTAATACGTCAATTCATTTAGACGTTTTTGGCAAGCAAGAGAATGCATCTTGTCATCTTGATGATGGATGATTGTACATGTTAGTAATCTTCATTTTTCGAACTTATTATTTTTTTTAAACTTCAAAATTTAAAACTTATGATTAATATTTTTCTTAATAGGTATAACTAAGTGGACAATGATCAACTTTCTATACTGCTAAGTCGGGATTGCCTCCTGGAAGGCTGTGGATGAGACTACAAATTATTTGTTTGAATCAATTGGCCGGGTAGTTGAAAAGATAGGAGGATCGAGTTGTCTAAGTAGTAATGGACAACACAGCTCTATCTAAAGCAGTTAAAGCAATATTGATGGTCAAGAGTTCATATCTGTATTGGGCACCATACTCCACTTGTTCCTTAGATTTGATGCAAGAGGACATATGCAATGATCTTGGAACTGATTGGCTAGTTATGGCAGTCCAATATGTATCATCTTTCATCTACAACCATAACTATATCCTGAACCTTACGAGGGAGTATACAATTGGCCGGGAACTCCTACAGTCCAGTGCCACTAGGTTCGTCTCTCATTATATTTTCTTGTGGAGTTTATTGCAACAGAGCATCCTTTTATCTAAATGATACTTTCACCGGGATGAGTAAGTTGGATTGCTAGGGTTCCTCTTTCGGATAAGAGAAAATGAATGAAGGTTGAGTAGACATTAGAGAGTGGAAACTTCTAATGAGTTATCAATAATACCTTTCGTATAGTGCAATTTTTATTCAAAGTTCTTAGAATAGTAGATAGGGATAAGAAGACAGACATAGGCTATATCTATGATATAGTTTAGCAGGTAGAGGATGAAATTGTAAAGACGGTTTTCGACTTTCACAAGTGGTGGGATATTATCTACTGTCAATGAGAACGAACGTTATATCATCCGATATATGCAATAGGTACTTTCTTTGTCATTAAGTGAAATCATGTATCTATAACTTATTATGATGCTCTCTACACATGTATGTGCTGCATGGTCATTTTTAAAATTTTAGATATTGTTATAGTTTTTGGTTCAAGCTAATTATTGATTTTATGGATAGTGTGAGATTAGTCATCTGTCAAATATTTGGGGATGACAATTGATAAATTATAACATGTAACAAAATGTATTAATATAAAATGAGGACTGTTGGCACTCAAAAATAGTTACGTATGATGAGGAATATGCCACGTAAGTGTTTTAAAAAAAAAAGAGAGAGAGAGAAAGCAGGCCAGCAACTAAAAGATGGTCGGTTGGGGGAACAAGTTAAGTAATCAAAGCCCAGAATAACCTGATCAGGCTAACAGTGCATGAAACCAGCAATTGGCAGCCCACGAAGATCACTCTCTCTACGACAGGCCCATTCAAGAGGAGTTCAAAAAAAAAGAAAATAAAAAATAATGGAGAGAAACTGTCGGGACAAGGGAAGGAAGCCAACTCCCAGCTGGACTCTAACGGCAGCGGGGGACTGCCGTGAGAAGCCGATAAAGGATGATATAGAGGGCAAGTCGATCCCGCAGGTTTTGGGGTTGTTCCGAGCCCTTCTCGGAGCCGCAACCTCTATTTCGGGAGGTTTCCCGGTGGAGGAAGGACACCACCGAGGCCTATAAAAGAGCCCGGCATCCGCTGGCTGAGGGGCCAGTACCCCCCCCTCGGAGAGAACGGACCCCCGAGAGTGAACCATCGAGAGACCGAGAGACGGGGAGGTGATAGAAGGCTTACCGGAGTCGTCCCCCTACGCCGTTGCTCGAAGCTCCTTCGATTTGTCTGCCCGGAAGCCTCCAAGCCCGCAGGTCCCTCCGGAGGCTCTTGTCGCGGAAGTTCCTGCCGTAAGAAGTCCTCGCCGGAAGCTCTCGTCGCGGAAGTTCCTGCCGTAAGAAGTCCTCGCCGGAAGCTCTCCGTCGCGGAAACTCCTGCCGTAAGAGTCCCCCTTCTTCCACCTCCGTCGAAGGGCCAAGGGACGTGCAGCCGAGCTCTCTCCCTTCTTCCGCTGCCGCCGAGGGAGACGGGAACCACCCGTCGATCGTCGGGTGCTGCCGAGGACCGTCTAGCCCGTCCGCTACCGTCGTCTGGTCGGGGGGGAGAAAGAAGGGGCGCCGGATCTATTTTTTTCACACTTACGTCCACCTGGCACATATGAGGAGAAGGGGAGGCGCAGCGGCGTCGGATCCAATTTTGACCGCAAGTCAAAATGTGGCGGGGCCCACCAGAGGAAAAGGGAAGAAAAAAAGAAGAAGGGGGACCGCGGCCGCGGCCAGGCGCCGCGTGCGCGTGCGGGAGCAGCCGTAGGAGGGTGTTGACCCGCCGGTCAACTCAGGCTGGGGCCCACCTGTTGGAAGTTATGAAAAAAAAATATAAAAGGGGGCCCGCTGGACCAGCCAGCAGGTGCAAGGAGGAGGAAGATGGGCCGGCCCATCGAGCTGGGGCCGCAGACAGGATAAAAAAAAGATAATCTCTCTTTTAAAATGCACAATCAAGCTAAAATTTAAATAAAAATTTATTAACCAATTTCACAAACCGAGGCGAACATCCGGCCGGCTAAAAACCCGCCTCATGGTCTCGTCATAACTTAAAAGAATAAAAATAAATGGGAAAGCAATAGGATAGCTTTAAGCACGCTTATTGACCCATAATTCAAAAATAAAATAAAATAAACAATAAACAAAAATTAAATAACAATCTACTTAATTAATCAACAAACCGAGACGAGCATCCGGCCGGCTAAAAACCCGCCTCATGGTCTTGACTTAATTTAAAAGAATTCAAAACAAAGAGGGAAAGCAATGGGCCGGCTTTAAGCACGCCCCTTGACCCTTTAAGGTGGACATACAAAGGTCTGGTTAAAGATCCCAATGTCTTACCACGCCCCAAGAGGGAGTTACTTACCCGTTATGCCATGGGAAGGCTGTGCATGATCAACATGCCAATATGCCAAAATTATGAGCTAATGAGGAAGACCAACCATGGGATGAGTGCCCACAATCTTTTCAAAAAGCCGGGTATGCTCAACCTTGAACCGGTTGGGAGAAGACTTCATATGCCTATCAAAGGCAGGACCATACTCAAACTGTTGAAATGACAAGACAGATTTCCAGATGCCTATCAAAGGCTGGAATGTGTTCAAGACGACATTTAAGACTGACACATACTGAGGAGATGTCATAGTTTTCTTGTAAAAGAGAAGAAGCAGGAGGACTTGTGAACTTCAAACAATGAAAAATTCAATATTCAATGCAAGGAGAAAACAGTCCCTGCCAGAATGAATGAATGAATGCAAGCATATTAAAAAACTGAACATAAATCTGAAATTTCAATAAGAAAACAAGACATTTAAGAAATCTGAAAATCATGTTAAGAATCAAATGCTGAGGACCTGCCTGGCTCAAAACAAATCAGAACCGATTAATCAGAGCAGACCCAAGTTGAATCTGAACAATTCTGAACCTGAACTAAATCTGAAATCTGTCAATCTGTAAAATCACAAAAAAAAAAAACAAAACAGACTGGAAACTGAATTTTATGAAATCCGGAATCACCTCTGAAATTCAAAGATTAAAAATCTGAAATCTGAACTTGACTCATTTAAAAATCTGAAATCTGCAGGGGATCCGAACTAAGAAAATCTGCAATTGAAACCCTGGAATTTGAAAATCTGAATACACCACAAAAGTCTGAAATTTGAATTTGTGCAGAAACCCATTTAAAAACCTGCAATCCGGAAATCGATTAAAGTGCAGAATCTGCAAGAAATATGGAGTCTGAAATTTGAAAAGATCAAAAATCTGAACTTTGTAGCTGAGGTTCGAGATTTGAAATAAATCTGGAAACTCCAAATCAAAAAAATGAGAAGTGCAGAATTTGAACTCCAAAATCTGAAATCTAAGCCAACGTGCAAATTTGAAATCTGAAATCTGAACAAACTTGAAGATAGCTAACCGAAACCTGTAAAATTGCAGAATCCGGAATCTAAAAATTTTAAAATCTGCAGAATTTGAAATCTAAGGTCTGCCAAGTCTGAAATTCAAAATCAGATCAATTAAATCTGAAACCTGCAAATCTAAATCAGAAAATGCATGCACCGGACAGAATCTGCAAGCTTTGCAGAAATTAAAAAAGAATGATGAATCAACCCATTGGAGCAAGAATCTCGACCTGTTCAAATTAAACTAAGTAAAATAAACCTGTTTTAATCAAACTGAACTCAATCCCACGGATTGTATTCAATAACAAATTCCAAACCTGAAAGTTTAAAAGAAAACTAAATTTGGAGCATAACAAGTTAGATCAAACTGAAATTCATTCCTAAGGCCCAGACAATTCATACACAATCAAATCACCTGAATTAAATTTGAATTCAGTAATTCACCAAACCAACACGTTTTAAGAAACTTGTAATCTAATCCAACTCACAAATGATCACCTGTCAAACTTAAATTAAAACCTAAAATCTGCATCAAACACACTCAAGCAAAACACAAACTCAATTAAAATAAAAACAGAACCTGTGCCAAATAAAATACAAAAATAAATCAACATCTGAAGATAATCTTAATGTGAAACAATAATTCATAAAATAAAAGTCATAACAAAACTCTCAAATTAATTCACACTAGATTCTTAATCAAAACTTGAATTAAATTCACTTAAATCCAATCAACCTGAATCAACTCCCAAATAAATCCAAGTCAAACTTAATTCAAACAAGCCAAAAATTCAAGTAAATTCCAAACAAACTCAATCCTAACCTTAAAACAAATTAACTTTAACCAAACAGATCTAAAATAAACCGAAATTAAATCAATCCATAAACAATAAACTAAACTCAAATCAAATCTTAAAACAGACTGTCTCAAACTCAAACCAAGTTTAAAATCAGCAATTCAAATAACTTCAACCAAAAAGCAATTCATAAATTAAGTTAAACCAATTAAATTCAACTCAAACTAAATTCAAACAGATTCAAATCAACTTCAACTCAAACTAAATTCAAACCAACAAATCTAATTCAACCAATTCAATTCAAATCAAATTCAAACTAAAATTGAGTGCTTGCATTCTATCAAACTCATGGGGTTGTTTTCCTATGACCATGTGTATGAATGTTTATTTTTGTGGATGCATGTTTTCTATTTTCACGGATTGCTATGACGATAATCAAGGGTATTCGAGTAATCTCGATGTAATTAACGTCGGATCTTCGCACCATCCGACGGGGAGAGGTCAAAACAAATTTTTCAAAGAACCTAACAACCTCAACATACAATTTTGACCATAGTTAGTACTTTTATGGAATACCATCTATTTTCTTAAGAAGTCAATGCTAAGGTCTAATTCAAATTCAAAAGGAAAATGAATTTCCAAAACAGAAATCTTTTGAGATTTTTGAGGTTACATCAAGGACATTTCACTAAGGACATCAAGAGTACAACGAATAGTTATGCTTAAGTTTTGGTATGTATCATTCGATATATTATTTGCCATTCAGATGATTAACTATTTTTAATTATCTTCTAACATACAAAGATATCAAGCAACTGACTAGTGGATAGATCACGACAAGGTACAAGGATATGAAGACTTAGCGGACGTTGCAATAAGAGTTTTGAGACAAAGCACGTAAGCTCCTAGATGTGAAAGGAATCAATCAATGTTCATCCTAATTCATACAAGGTAGAGGAATAGGTTAACGTTAAAAAAACTAGAACAATTGATATGTTGTCATTACAATATGAGGTTGAAGTTGAAAAATTTGTAGAAGATGAGAGACAACTAGAAGGAGGAATAGAGGTGGAGAGAAGCAGCAGTGGGGCGGGATAGGATGGTGAAGTTATATGATCTTTATACAAGATGTTGATATTGATTTGGATGAGATCTTCGACGAGAAAAATGTATCGCAAGCTTGGTTCAATGATCAAGAATGATTAGTCAAACATGAGTTAATCTAGAAGATCGAGAATGGGCAAAAAGACAAAAGGTTGAACAATCTTCTCGCAAGATAAGAAAATTAGGAGTAAATGTAAACATGTTGTAAATGATTCTTTGAACCATGTAGATCAATAAACAGTTGACGTGGTGTGAGAATACACGCTCTAGTCGAACTTCAAAATTCAATACTGGACCTCAAATGATTTGACATCGACGATAGCAATGGAGAGTTCAATGACGATGGAGCAACGACCCTAAGGACATATAGAACTGAGACAAAATCACATTCTCAACTGTTGTAGTTCACAGAAAAAAATTACACATGCCACTCATGACGAAAATCATGACATGTGGACTCAAGGAGAAGTCACACAACGAGGCAGACGTCACACTACATAGTGTTATACGTGGAGGTTGAGTCATCTCAAGAGTCTTTGTTTCTTATTTATCACTAAGGGGGTTATAAGATGGTTCACTAACTTAAAAATTTTCAACCGACACTTCTATGCATTCTACCTATGGTAGTTATGATGGATATTGGGGATTTTATTCTAAAGTGATTTTAAATGGGAGTACATAGTGGTATAACCATGTATGAACTTATAACCAAATGAACTTTTCCCAATATCTCAGGAAGGTTTTATTTATTACGTAGAAGAATAATAATATGCAAGATTTTAATAGAAATAAATAAATCTTCTAGTCATATTCTTTAATTTTTCCAATTGTTTTTATTTTTATTTTTTTTACATTTTTTAATATTAAAACATCAGGATCTGACCCAGTCGGACCGGGTTGGGTTTGGGCTGGGCCAACCTAGACCCAACCCACAATCTTGCCTTCCTTGTCTGCAACGTAACAACAGCTGTCCACCATGTTGGTCTTAGGGGAAGGCTCTCTCGCATGCCTGTCCTCCATCTGATTTTTTGTGAAAGAGAATGCCAGTTTCTTGAGGAACAGGAAGGGGATTGTGGATCTATTATGTTGGTAGTTCTGTTTGCATTTCCTTTCTTTCGTTTTACTCCGTACAATTTCAGTATTTGTATCAACTACAAAATGTTGCATTAAACTGATTTGTATTAAAAGTTTAAAAGTTGAGCCACTTGTCTAGGCAATTGATGATGCAAGATAGCGACTTGGCTTAGACAAGGTAACCCAGTTACCACCTCAACACCTAAGCAATCACTTCAGTCACCCTTTGACTGCATAGAATCTACATAAAATTAAAAGATGCACGATTTTGGAAAGTGTTTGTCTAGCGCACTTCTAAAAGCTGACCACATATGAAGGAAGTAGAAATGGGTGCCTTCCATTTTAAAAAATGACTACATATGAAAAAGTAACAGATTCTACACAAATTCTTATCCAAATGATCCTTTCTATGTTATCAAAGGCGTGGGGCTCTTGAGGTGAGGAAGGGTTCACCTCGTCTCTAGTGCCCTAGGCAATTACCTTGAGCTGTGGTGGTGAACCGAAGGGGGAGAGGGGCAACTGGGGTGCCTCTTCACCATGTTTCACAAGCCCGCAACGCAAGAAGACGTCAGGTGGAGAAGAAAGGATTACTGGGTCGCGCAAACCTGGTAAGTCTTGAATCTGGAACTCAAAGTCCCAAGGGCTGAACCGCCCATTCCGACTGGGCAGTTAGCCCTTCAGCGTATTTTTTAAAGTGGTGGATCCATAGTTAATGGGTCTGCGAGGACCCATCTTTTACCCGAAATCGGCTGGAGAACACCACTGCAGTGCCAGCAGATCTCCTGGGGTGAAGGGGCCTCATCATCTAGGCGATGAGGGCCAGAGTGAGTTGCCTCGCCTCGTCGCCTAGGCAGTTGCCTTAGCCGCCTTTGATAACATAGGATCCTTTTTTTAAAAGTTCATCAGCTCCATCATTCTTCTTACTGCCTTCCATCTGATCATGCCATATACCTTTTCGAAGTCTAGCTTTATCACGGATCATTTTTTCTTTTTCTTCCATAGTTCATGACTTCATATATCAGCTCCTGCACTGTCATGAATGGGTTTTTGATCAATCTACCCTTCATGATTGCTTCTTGGGACTTATATACCAACTTTTCAATCACTTTTTGTAGCTTGTTGGAAAGTGTTTTTTCAAAGATCTTGCAAGTGTGGTTCAAGAGACTTATTGACTTGAAATTTTCTGGTTCCACAATTCTCTAGCAACTACAATGTTAGTGACATTTGACTGTTTGGAGAAAGGTAATGCTGTATGGACTTGTTTGCCTTTTTCCAAATCATCATTTTTTTACACTGAAGGGGTAAGCTAAAAAGTCATCTTTGGTTGGAATTCTTGGAAAAACATTACAAGTGGTGCATCAGCAAAATTATTCATTAAGTATTATATTCATCATTTTAAGTGTTAAATTAATCATTTATTTCAATTAAATAAAATTAAATTTAAAATTGTAAATTAAATAGGTAGTTATTTAAATAATAAAATAAATTAAAAATATAAATAACTAGTGTTCCTTATGCATTGGTGGAAAAATGGTGGAACTTTTCAATAAATATGATGATGAAGAATCGGAAGAATTTGCATACAAGAGTAAAATCTTTAACTCAATATATATTTATATACATGTTTGTTTCCAAAGCATGAAGAGTATTTGATCAAATTCTTGGGCGTTCTTGTGAGGAAACATTCATGATACTGGAACTCATGCTTCAGTAATCCATCATGTGTTATAGGCCATTTAGAAATTGTATTGCTTCAATTTGAATTATCCAGACCATACCTTCCTTATATATATATCAATATCCAAAGCAGAATTTCAATTTCCAAATATCAGATATTATCAAATATTCTGTATTTATACTATATTACTATTATGATTATACATTATTACTTATAATATATACTATTTTATCATTTATTATCAAATTATAAAATAATATAAAAATAATAAAATATAGAATATATAAAAATAGAATTAGCTGAATAATATTATAATAAAAACATTAATGTTAAATATAAAATATGTAATGTATGTTGTTTCTCAACCGGCATGGTGAAGGTTTAGGCTGTAGACCTGCCTCCACGAAATGAGGAGTCTGGATGTGTGCTGTTTTCCTCAAGTTCAGAATTATGATTTGAGGGCCAAGTTTACCTTCTCGTACGTGTTGAAAAGAGTTTCCAGTTTATGTATCTTTATTGGCTAATTTTAATGTGGCTTTAAGCTGCACTTTTTTACCGTTTTATTGCCTTTGTTTGTCCATTAATGTAACAACCTAAAAAATTTATAGGTGGCCATGACGAAGCAAAAGTCATGATTCCGGCGACTGTCATTCTTCGCAATATGTTCACCCCTGATGAACTGAGGGTGCGTTGCGCACTTGGATTCGTTCTAGTTTTGTCTGACATGATATTTCTATAACCACGGTGATGGTTTTGTTGTCAAAGCTTTTATCAATATGAATTTCACTTCTACGTTCTGCTACCACTTCATAGGAGGATGAGAGCCTTCTACGTGAGCTAGAGACTGATGTGAAGGAGGAATGTGTTAAGGTTGGGCCAGTTGACTCTGTAAAGGTAAGCTGATATTTTGTATTTTTGCTTCGTGGTTTGATACCAAGTTTGCAACATTTGGAAAAGTATTCGTTGTATTTGTTACTAGTGGCCCCATTATGGATGGCTGTGATATGAGCCCGTTGGGGGGGCGTTCTTTTATTTGATATACTTGTATAATCTTGTCTTCTTTAGGAGGGTTAACCCCTGCTGTGCTGCATCTTGCTTTCAACAGTTCAACTACAGTTTATAGTTTCTACACCTACAAGGTGGGGTGAGGTAATGGGGAGGGATAGGATTGCTACACTATTAGACAGTAGAAGAAAGTGTACTTGAAAAGGCAATTCTCCACTTGGCCTTTGGAGAAGCAGCGCCAAGTAAAGAGGGAAAGATCTCCCCAAATATCGCTCAACCATCTGGGATACCAGGAGAGTACAATGGTTCAATTTTGACATGCACCACCACTTTGACCGTATATGGGGCATGCATAAGAGAATAAAATCTTAAAAGTGGTGACTTATGTTGTATTTAGGTTGAACTACATTGCCCCAAAGGGTAGCATCTGTTTTCTCAATCTCTGCACATACTGGATTCATTAAGCACATGCCACCCTCACAAAAAAAAAGTTGGATGGCCTTAAGGGAATCAAACAACCATCTTGGAATGCAAAGAGACAGAAAATATAACCACAGTTACATTACAACAAGAGCGCCACCCTTGAAGAAATATGTTTTTCTTTTATGCCGGCTGAAGTTATATCTCTGAAGAATGACATCAAGGTCTTTTTGCAGATTTTGCTCTAGGTCAGTGGCTAACCCAAGCAAGGAAAGCCCTGTACCATGTAGGCCACCAGGAAGAAAAAAACAAGAGCAGTGTCTGGGTTCCACATTAATGCCAGCTAGCAGGCCTTTAAAAAGTTGACAATAACTCTTTGCTTAGAGCCAGTACCTCATCAATATTTCTGTATATCATATGCATAATGAAGTGTCTAATATTGCAATTCTTTGACAAACCATCAAATTCTGCCTCAAGGCCCGTGATATCTTTTGACCAGAGCCTATTAAGTAAGCACCAATAAGAATAGGGAGGGTCTATGCCATCTACCTGCCTGAGACATCTCTCACTACAAAAATGTCTGGCTGCTCACCCTGGGTGAGAATCTAGCAAGCGTGTTGATGAGATGCAACTGTGGATCCAATTGACCCACTTGTCTCAAAAGCCCAGCTTCTTCAGTATGTGAAATAGCCTCATTTGTCCTGTCAAAGGCCCTCTACTTCTATGCATACACAATTAAATGCCCAAGCACGCAGACAAAACCTTCCAACCCCTTGATATGGAGTCTATCTAGAAATGTAATGACATTAGTTAACATGTGTCATGTTATTTTTGTCAATCATATTTATTACATTAGCACGGAGGTTCCAATGTAAAAGTTACATAATTTTTATCCACATTAAATTAACTTAGAACACATGCAAACATGTCTAGAACCCGTTGTGACATCAGCTTGACAGGCACCATCCTTTTGTCAACCTTTAGGTTGGCATGAATATTTTTAACTGAAACTAAATTTTAATTTGAAGATTATATAATGGTCTTTAATGTATATAATAAGTTAATATCATATAAGTATAATAAAATTTATGTTCCTATTATTATTGTTGTTATTATACAAAATATAATAAAATACTAATTTCATATAATAAATTGGATGTATCCATTCTCTCATGTTGGAAATTCTTTGAAACCTTGGTCATCTTATGCTGATCTATGTTCATATTCCAGCTAAATAAGGTATGAAGGGAATGATACAATCTTTAATGTCGTGGCAATTTGGACTGTTTGGCTTCTTTTAATTAACAGAGGATTCTTTTACTAAGGGGGTTGATATTTTTGTAAAAATAGTTTCAATCTCTTGAATTCTGTTCTCACAAATTTGAAAGAGGTGGTAACAGTTTTACGATGACAGATTAGGCCCTTCCTAGACCCTTTGCCTTACAACTGCCTTGTTAGGCACCTCTTCTCCTTTTCTTGTTTTTCTTCTTCTCACTGTATTATTTTCAGCTCTTTTTTCCCTAGTAACTTTGACACTCGGTTTTAGGTTCCTCCCAAAAAATGGTGGTAGAAGATCTATTCACTTCTACAATCTGGTTTTTACCCGTTAGAAGTACACTGTTTGTGGTATTCCATGGGGGAAGCACTCCATGTGACCTACACCAAGGCTGGGTCATGGGTTGCATCTAGGTCGGTCCATATAGACTTGGGTCTACCCAAATCCGATTAGACCCAGTTTGGATCCAAAATTGGAAAAAAATCAGAAATATTAAAAAAGTCAAACAAATTTTTCTAACTCACGGGCACTCTTGTCTAGAGTCGTATATATAGATTACACAGTTAGAAGGTTGAAATATCTCTTTTCGGATAGTATTTTTATGTTGTGCACTTGCTTTCTTTGCCTATTCAATAGACTGTAAGTACGAAATTGTATCTTTACCTCTGGTGGAATCTGTGTGCATGGGGCAAAATTATCTTTCATCTCAATGTGGTGATGCTTCAACCATAAAATTTCACTATACATAATCTTCTCATAATATTTACATTGTATTTTTTTGGGTTATGTCGATCAAGTTATCGAAGCCAAGTTGGATCACTTTGGCTTGTGCTGGAGATTTGTATGTCATGACTTGGAGAGGATATTTTTTTAAAAAAAATGATATCAGAACAATTGACAAAAATAAAGTTATCGCAAAAAATATTACTAACACAATCAACTAAAGAAGAATGCTTAGAGAACTTAGTCTTAGAATGCCACGAGAAATCAAGAACTTTAGACAATTTTGGAGTAAAAAGAGCACTTAGAATGCTAGAGAGAGATTTTGGAGTGAGAAAAATTGGAGTGGGGTGTGGAGGATAGGTCCCAAGGGCCTTGGGGGCGCAAGGAGCGCTGCTAGCCGCCGTTCTCCTCGGGTCTCGATCAGGTCTCCTGTCTCGGCAATCCAGCACGACCCGGGGTCCCAGCCAGAGCGGTTGGCTCATTTGGGTCAGCTGACCCCACCACGAGTTGCAACCTGGCATTCCATGAACTACACGTTTTCTTTATCTACTTTGCATCTAACATGACCTAAGGTTGTGTGTGTGTATGCTGTGAGGATCATTTGTTTTGGTATGCTATTTTTCAATCTTCAGTCTAAGGGCCAGTGTGTTAAGTAAATATTTGACAGGGTTCGTGGAGGTCTTTCTACTTATCTTAACATGTGCTTGGAGTTTTGGAATCAAATATTTCTTGTTATTTGTGTTATGTCTAAAGGCACCAAATATTGATGTCATTTGACTTACAATTCTCTGGCCATTTTTTGTTCTGAGTTGATCAGTACTTGAACCGAGTGAGTGGAATTAATTTTGACTTGTTTTATTGCTGTGTTGTATTGTATGTCGTCTCTCAAATCAAGTTGTTGGCAAACTCTTTTTTTAGGATAATTTTTGAAAAAAGGTGTCAACTTATCACTTCTACTTGTGGAAAATTAGTCGATTGATTCTCAGTTTGTTTAATTAATGTGTTTATCATATTTACCCATTCTTCTGTAACATCGATCCATCAATCGTGCCCCAATTGCAGGTATGCGAAAATCATCCCCAGGGAGTTATTCTAGTTAGATTCAAGGATCGCAAAGATGCTCTCAAATGCATTGACGTAATGAATGGAAGATGGTAGGTTTAATGTGGTTGGAATACTCACTGGTTCTGTGTTTGCTCACGCAGCAAACAAGATGCCATTTTTCATAGTTACCCCACCTTCCCATTTTCACTTGCAGAAAATTCTTATGGTTTTGTTTGGTGCTCTGTTTGATTTAGCTATTTGCCCTATTTCCACTTTCTTCATATTTTATTTTAATTTGTTTTATCCACTTGTGTGCTCCTGCACTTGAAGTAATCATTTTGCTTCTCGTATGGACCAAAAGATGCTCTGAGCCCAGGTTTACTTTTCCTGAGTTCGAACTTTTAGTCCAGATATCTCTACTCCCAGAACCAGAGTACTACATGGCCGTATTTCTTAGTGGTGCTGGTTGCCGGCGAAAATTTCGGGACATCAATCATGTTATATAGCCTGCATTTTCTCGTATGGACAAGGTGGTGGTCTATCATAGACTAGACGGGAAGATAAATACCAATTTCCCCATTCTGATTTAATACTTTCTTTGACATAGCCGCATGTCCGTTTCAGCAATTTGATTTCCTCGTAGTATACCAGTATTTCGAGTTCTACGGGGGGGCCTGAGCACCGTGTTGTCCTTGTTTTCAAGGTTTGGAGGCAAGCAAGTGCAGGCCGGCGAGGATGATGGTTCCATCAACCACGCAAAGATTCGTGATCTCGACGCGGAGAACGCCAGGTTGGAGAGGTTTGGCTCCGAACTGGAAAGTTGATCCGACGCAAGACAGATTTGGCACCTGGGCGGTCGCTGCAACTGCGTTGTCCGACCTGGATGCGCGCCAGTGTTCAGCGGCGTACATGGCTATTGTTCTATATGTAATTCCGGGCGTGTTCTCGTGAAACGGTAGCCTTGACAATTTTGTGGGTAAGTTGCAGTCTTTTTAATTGAATGCAATGACGGATCCGAGAGGGGGGGTGGTGGTGGTGCTTGAGAGCTATGGGTTGCACGCGTCCTAGGAGATGAAGGTCGAGGAGGCGGCTCACCTTGCTCTGGGGATATCTAGGCACGCATGTGCAAGGTTTCGGACGTTATACGTCGAAGCTTGAATAACCATCCTCGTTTAAAACAGGAATAGAAAGTGGAAATTTAAGATGGTTTATAATGAACTCAAGAAGGCAGTCATATGCATGGATGGCAGGTCGGGGTTGGGTTGGCTGAGCCGACACATTGTGGGTCAGATCTACCCGATTGGGACCCAAATGATCGGGCAACCCAACCTGTGGATGAGGTTGGCCATGGATTAGGACTGTTGGGAGTCTATGGAAGATTCCCAAGGGGTTTTCATTACCTCCCATATCCCTTTTTCCAATTTTTTGTTTTTTCACTCTAAAATGTTCTCTATAGTAATCTAATTGTTGGCTCTTTCAAAAGTTCACCAAATTTTTTATTTCATAATGTTCTTACATTTTTTAAAATGTTTTTAAAATTAGTTCGCTTTAATTTTATTTCGAAATATATTGTTATATCAATTTTTAATAATTTAGTAGAATTGTGACATCCAAATTATCGGTTTAATCCACAAACCAATCTTGTTTTAGTATATTGTAATTTGGTAGATATGTAATGGAGGAAGTTTTTGGTTGAAGTGTCGTATTATCGGGCGAAAGGGAAATGTGGCTCTATATAATGGGGTTTCACTCGAGTGAGAAAGAAAATGGTCAAGGTTGAATGAATCTGGTAAAGAGGAGTAAAGAGAAGAGATGAAGTCATCGGTTGGTTTTGTCAATTAGTAATTATGGCCAGCGAGATATACGCTTGGATGAAGTTTTAGATCAGTAAAATGCAGTGAAAACATATGTTGATGATCTAGAAGGACAAGGGGACCTAAATTCAACGTAGAAGATTGGGTTCAGGCAGAATGAAGGCTGTATAATGTATCATTGTCCGAAATTTTCTTATTTTTCCAAAATGTTAAAGAAAAAAATGACTGGAGAATCAAAAAAGGATCGTACTAAATATAAGATTAAGATAAATAGATCATGACTGATTTTTTAGATATTATAGATAAAGGTATAATTGATGTTTTAAGAGAAGACGTGAGAGTCCCAACAACAACATTTAATGATGATATCAAATGATTTGACATCGATTAGTAAATCATAAGATTCTCTCTTGACCTCCACCGGCATAACGTAGTACACTCGCGAACACAAAATATAGAAGATACCCAACTAGGTCATCATCGACATAGCCCATTTTATGAATATGAGTCGTCCTAAATGTCTCAATACAGTTACCCCTCTGAAAATTATATACACTCCGGCAAAACTTTAAAATAAAATCGTAAAATAGTTCAAGCAGAGAGTAAGAAATACAATCAACATATATATAATTATAATATGATATACTCAAACTAGATATCTCTAGAAGAATATATAAAAATTATAAAATATACTAAAAATATAAGATTATAAAATGATGAATTTTATCTTTTTTTATAAATTTTTTGAATCGGACCAGGGTGGGCAAGGGCCTGGTAGACTCAGCCCTGACCCCGCTTACAAGCAACAAAACAAACCTTGTCGTGCCCGATGAAGGATAATCATATCATACAACCTCCAATACGTTCTTTCTTTAGAAATAGCAAGATTTCACCGAAAATATAACGTGAAATTCCAAAAACGCACGTGCGCTGAGTAGACCCAGGTCTAAGCTATGATAAAGGCATTGGACTATCCTCCGGTAGCCAATATGAGATAATACCCTTCAACACTCCCCCTCTCGGCCAGCCACCACCGTCAGAGCCACGATAGAAATACACGGAGCAGGACCGAGCGAAAATAGGAGCAAATCCACCGGAGGACAGAGCCTACAGCCTAACCAGCTCTGATACCATGTGAAATTCCAAAAACGTACGTGCGCTAAGGAGACCCAGGTCCAGACTATGATAAAGGCATGGAATACTCCTCCAGTCGCCAATATGGGATTAAACCCTTCAACATATAGCATGGGCCATTTTGAATAGAAATATCCTGAAGCTGTTTTTGCTGGCGTCCCATTTGCAACCTCGGACTTTTCGGATTGAAGAGTGCAAATGGTTCAATGGAACGTTTTTACGTCTCTGAGACAACTCTTCGAAAAGCCCTTGCAGTCTATAAACCTGGGTTCGCGTCGTGCCCCATAAGACGCTAACCACCGAACCCTGCGAACGCACAAAAGCCTAGAGAAGCAAGTTCGGGCACGAACACTGTTATCCTGAACCTCACCTGGCCGCCTTGTCTACCGACCATCCGCTCCGAGCATAGTTAACAACTTAACAACGCGACACAGGAAACGGAAGCGAGAACAGGAAGTTCGAATGTTAAAATCTGCCAGGAGAATCACAAAACGTGATAAACGAAGCGAGAAACAGGGGGGTAGAAATTTCTTCACAACTGCGCGGGTACGACAATCCTCTCGAGCGGTGCATATTACGAAGGAAACAAGCGTTGATAACTTGCACAAACCGCCAAGGTCTAGATTGGGCTTTTTATTTAAATCGGTATACCGCGCAATTCTTGCTCCGAAATTCAATTTGGCCTTGCAACGAGGCAAGACGGTAGCGAAACTGCTGCGTATAAACTGAAAATTCATCGATACGAAGTATGAGACCTCCGAAGGCATATTCTAAGCACAATATGGAGCCCAGATTTTCCCTTGCAAGAATGGCCGATCCACCCGCCCTTAACAATCGGGGTGGATAACGAGGAGTAGTAGAACAAAAAAATCTTCCACCTGTTGACAACACATGAAGCCAATTTTATATTAAATGAAAAGGTCTCCATCCGGGGGCAAACATTAACATCACAACTGTGAACAAAATCTTTTTACTTAACTGATACGAAAGATGATTTGACATCATGAAGTCATGGAAAAAGTATACGGGAAGGTTAAACAATTCAACATTTAGGAGCAACAGCTTCCTGTCTAACTACAGTGGGAAAAAGGTAGACAATATTTGAGTTAAAACGGAGGGCATCCAGTCCATGCCGATAATGTATTCCATAAGGGTGGCATAAGGATTCCAAAAAAAAGTTGTATTTGGCTGCAGGAAGGTAGCCTACCTGTACCATTGATTTCCAACAAGAAATTTTCGGTTAGGCGCACTATGAAATGATTTAGTGATTTGTTTCCTGATGATTGAATGCCGTAACCCTCTGTGGTCCTCATTTTTTGGAGTGGTACAACAACTTCATGTTTCAAAAAACAGTTAAAACTGGTATTTTACCTTGATCACACGCCATCCAAACTTGATTTTAACTATCCACAGTTTCTGATGACAAACCAAAAAAACATATAGCTGAAATGCATGAAAAGGGTAAGACATAAGTACCTTCAAAAGTATGGCTCGAATCAAGCCAGAGGGAAAACATGGCTACGGTATACAGCTGATTCATAGATTCTGAGCTTCCTCAGCAGTAGCGTCATCGTCCTTTTTGCTGCCAAATTTTACAATATCTTCCACAAGAATTTTACCCTCTGCATTAATACAGTAATGATTTTATTTAAGTCATTTACCATTTTCTTGTATTATTAAACAAGATCAAATGTAAAAGTCAACAGCAGATTTGTAGATAAAACCTTTGTCCTTGGAAAGATTGCTGATGAGTTCCAGGATGCCATCCCTGCCTAACGTGTCCTTGAGGTACATGGCTGCGGATGCCACCTCTTCTGGAGTCACCTTACCATCATGATCCCTGCACGGTAAAACCCACCACATTTCTTGAATGAGAAATAGGCCTCATTTCGAACGGCATAAGGGGAAAAATACATCATGATCAAAAAATTATAAAAGGAAAACAGCCTGTTGCCACCACAAAAGTAGAAAATAAGCTCTACAAAAAAAATATTAATTAGCAGCACAATTATTAAAACCATTTTAAAGAAAAGTCTGTTGACCAAATATCTTTAATAGTTAGTCTGGTTTGACTTGATTCTTTTAATAAAAACCAATCCATCACCTTGTGTCAATAGACCGTCAAGTTCTTCCCCTATTTCCACATTTGCCCCCTGCCCAATCAATTTCCCCTTTTCGGCCACTGGTTTGGAGATGTGAAACCCAAGAGGACGCAACAATAGGGTGGCGCCAAGGACGGAGCGTTGGCAACAATCCAATCTTGCTTGTCATAAGCTGTGATTGAGGCGAGAAATACATCTTCCTCTTCTTCTCCAATCTTCTTTATTGCGTGGATTTGGCAGATGCAGTGCTGATGTGGATGCTCTTGACACTGCTGGACTGTCTCCGGGGAGATGAGAGAGGGGGGAATTCCGATGGTGCTCAGCATCAGCAGGTCAGGGAAGTCTACACTGAGCGATGTGCTGGCGGACAGTATCCCCAGAGGAAGCCTCCACAGGAACATGACCCTCAATGACGAGGACCTTGATAGCTGCTTCCTGAAGGTCATATAGGCATGTTATGCAGGACGACCTTCTTTGCCCCACACTCACAGTGGAGGAGATGGTCATGTAAACTATTTGAGTTCAGGTTACAGCATGCTCTATCCTGGCCAAGGAAGGATACCTGCGTGCAAACTTTAATAAGTCAGCTGGACCTGCGTGCTGCCGCCAAGAGCATCATCAGGGTGAAGGCCACCATGGGGTGTCTGGTGAAGAGCGGCAGCAAGTCTCTATCGGCAAGAACATCATCCACAATCTGATTTTGCTCTCCTTAAGGGTCTCTGTCTGACAGCTCTTGACTTACGTAAGGGGCAAAGTGGTCATTTTGATTATGTTTTAACTGAGCGTTATTGTTAATCATGAATATTGGGGCAGAAGTTTTAAGAATTTGAAGGATCGGACCTTTCATTAAAAGTTTTCTGACACCAGATCTCCTGTTAAAGTCATTTATCAGGCCTCCTGTTAATTTCTCCAAGAAAAAAACAAACAGATCCCTTCCCAAATACAGGTTACCATCTAATTTGTTGATATCAGCTATCTAGAGTCTGGACACCTGTTAGTGTAGCGACCTGACACAAGCTCCAATTAGCACTTACATGTCAACAAGTGTTGGTAAGTTGGTGAAAAACTTGGTTCCAATCTTTTCTATAGCCTATTCAAAAGTTTGCAACCAAAGTAAGGCTTCCAGGCCAAGTGTTCATTTTTTTTGTTCGATGTGACCTAAACAGGCCACGACAACATTCCATTGCAAAAGAAAAAAGACACATGTTGCGCAGAGCCCATTCTATCAGAGAATGGGAAGGCCAACCCAATCCAGTGTAGAAAATCAAATAATTACATACAAAACAAATCAAATCTTTTAACTAAAACAAATCAATTCTGAAATAAATGAACCTAGCCTAAAACAACTTAAAAGCTTTAATGAAAAACCTCTTGGAAATTAGAAAATATCAAAATTTTGATGAAGTCCATGAAGTTGGAAACTTGGAATCCTCTAGAAAAAGCCTTCACAAAAATAATTATACTTCTAAGAAGCCCTAGCTTTAAATTTTTGAACTGAGTTAATTGTTAGTTTAACTACAACGTAAGAACTTCTTTAACCCTCCCTCATAAAAAAAGTGTCAATGGAGGTGATGAGCAGTGGCGAGTGATAGATAGTAGCTGGTGGTAACAGGTGCCATAGCAAGACTGGAGGCCCGAGAGGTGGAAAAATTGGCAAAGTTTTAGCAGTTAAGGCCTGTTTGGATAGAGTATTAACCACAAACGTCATGTTAGATCATAGTTGTCAAGGCAGATGCGTAGGTGGCGCCTAGGTGCCAAGGCACCTTTTGGGGAGCCCAAAAGGGCACCCAAGGCGTCCTAGGTATTTTTACATGAACAAAAAAATAATTTTGGGAGATTTTTCCCCCTTGATACCCCCCACAAGAGACACCTATTTAATGATAGTTTGAACATCTTAATATATTTCACTATGACTTATGCCATCATACATATTTAAGATTTATGATTATAAACATATATTATATATTTAAAATTTATAAAATTCTCTCTTTTAGCTCTCTCTTCTCTCTCTCTCTCACACACTTAATTTATCAAGATTAACTCTTTATCCAAAATAAATACCCACACTTTCATAATTACATATATAAAATCACATTTATATGTATGTACATGTAATCATATACATTCAATTATAACTTATAAATATATTATATTTTTGTATATATGTTTGTATGTTTGCATAAATATATATAGTATTAATATATAATTATATATATGATTGTATATATTCATATATATGTATATATATACACACATCTAATAATACCGCCTTGATCGCCTAGGCGATGCCTAAGTGGCCGCCTTGTCACCTAAGCGGAATTGGTACCCTTCAATGCCTTGGGCGTCATGTCGCCTTGACAACTATGTGTTAGATAATATAAAATTCAATGTTGATGTATCTACTAGAAATATCAAATGCAATATCGTATTAAATTTAATACTCTAACTAAACAGGCCATAAAGAAGGCATAGTATCACAAAAATATTCTCTTTTAGATGTTGTTAATGCAGGAACTTTTAGTAATCATGCAACAAATTTAAGGGTATCTAGGAAGGGTGGAATTTCATTATCTTAAAAAGTTTCAATGATTTCAGGGTACTTACTGATCTGAAGCAGGAAATCTAATAGGCAAAATTTCAAAATGAAGTTAAAAATGCAAAAAAAAATTTAAAAACAAAATAATGCAAACCTTAAAAAAGTTGCTTCTAAAACCTGATTAAAGGTGCTTAAATGAAGGTGCAATCAGAAATTAAAAAAATCATAATTTATAAAGCATGCCAATTTCAGTTGCAAAATTAACAAAATCTCAGATAAGCCTCGTGGTCAAAAGAACTTGCTGACCATTTTTAAATGTTCTTCATTTAACACACTGCCGTTGTTAATCAAGGGTGTTTTATGCAATCAACATTGATCATGACAGGTGCAGAGGTAAAATTCAACCTCAAACAATAAGCTGAATCTAAAAAAATCCCTAGATTTTCAAATTCTTGATAAAAAAATTGGCCAAATAATGAATCAAGGTTTAGAAAAAGAGACAGGTGACCATAAAAGGTGAAGGTATCAGAGTTTCAACCTACAAAAGCCTATTAATTACCTATCAAGTAGTTGCCAGCGATTGCCGATTGTGGCATCTACATCATCTATCTCTTTCTCAAGCTTTTGGAGCATTGCATCAACCTGAAAAGGCAATAATGGTAACCGCCCTCTGTAAGGTGAACAACGACATTATAACTAGTTGTAGAGAAAAATAGAAGTCAATAAATGTGAAGGAATGGCAAGATATAAGAGAAAAACCACTATATCTACCCAGCAAAAAGGCCAGTTCTGAATGCAGTTGAGTGAAAAAAGTAAGAGAAACACCCACACCCTAAGAAACTACATTGCAATGGAAGCTCAGAAGCTTTTCAGGGCACAAGCTATTTCTTCTCATAATGAAGCCACAAAGCTCTATCTTCCTTAATCTGACAAAAAACAAGTAACCAAGAAAGAAAGGAAACACACGGGAGACAGAAACTGAGAAACCAAAACACCCTAGCAGCAAGATGAACAACAACATGACTATTTGTAGAGAAAGAATAGAAGTCGATAAATGTAAGGAAATGCAAGGTAGAAGAGAAAAACCGCTATATCTACCCAGCAAAAAGGCCAGTTCTGGATGCAGTTGAGTAAAAAAAAATTTCCCAGCCGCAAATAGTAAGGTAGAAACACCTACACCCTAAGAAAATACATTGCACTGGCAGCTTAGAAGCTTTTCAGGGCACAAGCTTTTCCTTCTCATAATGAAACCACAAAGCTCTATATTCCTTAATCCGACAAAAAAAAATAACCAAGAAAGAAAGAAAACACACTGGAGACAGAAACTGAGAGACCCAAACACCCTAGCAGCAAGAAGGATTACACAGCTAGATTTCTCAAAGGATTTATCCGATTTTTTAGATGGTGAGCAACATCAACAATTCATTAAAACAGAAAAAAAGAGTAAGAAAAGAGAGAAGATTGTCAAGGAGATAGAGACAAAATAGCAAAAGGAAAACAACAGACTGAAGAACAAAGCCCAAACCTAGCCCCAACAAATTACAAAAGAAAAGATACTTCAGCACGGGCATCATTATATTTGCACAACCCAGTAACCAATTAAGAGAAAATTGACAATGACAACTTCTTGAGATACATTGGACAAGATAAAAAAATCAAGAGCTATAGGCCAGCAGGGGCATCATTCTATAAAAATGAAATGTATGAAGTGAGGAAGCACATTGTACCTACCCTGTCTATAAGTGCCGAAGAAACCTTGTCCCCTGCAGCAACCTCAGCTGCTTGATCACTCTTCTGTCTAGCCGCTCTGTATGCTTTCTTGGCCTCTTCTTCACCATTCATACCCTCTTTCTCCAGCATGCTGTTATATAATTCTATCTGCCAGGAGCAACAGGTAATGACAAAGAAGATCCCATGATTAGCGCAAGTAAATAACAAAATATTGTCAGAAACCTGAAAATACTTATCAAAAAGTAAGTTGTTATTGGATTCAGGTAGACAAAAATACCTCTTTGTTAACAAGGCTCAAGAATTCTTCACGCTCCCTGCTCACTGACTATGATAACATTAAGGCTATGTTTAGTGGTGAACTACAGAAATATCACAGAGATGCTGATGAAAGAAGATGGTTAAAGAAAATGTGAGAATCTAATGCTTACAGAAGCTGATGCCAGAACAGCTAGTGCACGACTAATATTACAAAATTGCTCATGCTTTTCAGACACTTCTGCTAAGGTTTCAGCTTCCCTGGCAGTAGGAATAGTCATTTCACTTAGTGCCACATCCTCCGTACTGAATGCAGGCTGCTCTATCTTTGCTTTCTCCTCTTTTTCTTTCACCTTTTCTTCCTCCTATAGTTAAAAATTATTTTCAAGAAAGTAAGTAAAATATTCAAAATAAATATATCAAAAAACTCGACTAAAAAAACTTCCACTTATCTACATAAACATGTCGTAGCATGATGTTCGAATACCAACAAAGAGAACAGCATGTGGATGTATATTCACATAATATTATAAGATATTCACTGAATAATAAGTTGAATAAAAAACTTGTCTACAAGACTAAAACACTTGCATTATGTAAAATGTATATCAGGCAGATGTTTTTTGTAATTGATACGTACCATGTACATTCATAGAATACAGAATTACAACTATAAAAGTAAAAAGACACAAAAGGGGTCAGGTTATGTAGGCAAATGATTTGTTTGCAAGGAAGCTTTGGCTTCCGAAGGCAACTAAAGATTCAATACCCAAGGGATTTACAGATGACACTAAGTGGCCACTAACAGGATAGATTTGAGAAGTCAATGTCAATTAGAAACACAATTCTGGATAAAGAAAAGTGAAATTGCAAGAAACATCAAAGCTTGAATATTTCAAGCCCAAAAGCACATAAACCTTTATAAGTTCTTCTTGCATTTCAAGGAACTCCAGTTTTCTTCTTCTTTCAGAAACAGAATCTTCAGACGGCAGTCCAGTTCCTACAGTATCCACAACTTCATCTGGTAGAGATGACAAGGTAGCAACAACAGCCTCCTCAGGCCTTATCTTCCCAGAGACGGTGAAAGCTCTGAAAGATGGATAAAAATCAGCTAAAGCAACAAAAACATTCACAGAAAAGTATAATAAGAACGTATTGCACCTTGAAAGTATAAGAAGAGATGATGGCACGGAGTGATTGAGAGACAAGTCTAACCAGTCACGAAGCTGAAAAAAAATATTAATATAAAAAATTGACCAAACAATGAAATTGTTCACCAATCATAAATTAAAAAGAATAAATAAAAGAGTTCAAAGCGCAGTTAATTTAACAAACCGGAAATCACCTGTTGTCTCATTTCCTCTTTTGAAAGAAGCCCCAGGTAGCCACGTTCCCTACATGCTTGCCGAAGTTCAAGCTCTGAAAGAGATTCTATGCCTTCTGCCTGGATAAGTTTATCGTCATTCTTTATCCTGAAGCAATATGGAAAAGGCATGCATGTCAGTGACCGGTTGAAGCTGGTCATTACATAGAAAGCACCAAACACTTAGCAGAAGGTGCTAATGACAGATAAAAATAGACAGTAAGTCCAAATAACAGTTGAAAGCAAAAACTCCCGAAAGAAATCAGAAAACACAAGAAACAAGTTGTTTGCAAGTCAGAATTCAGTTCCACTGGAGTAGTAGTTTTTTTTTCTCAAAAAGTGAAACAATTAGAGAAGATGAATGATCCACACATTTGTATTGCATGGTTGGGAAGACTTGAAAAGGAAAAAAAATAAAGAATAGAATGCAAGATGTAGCTAAGCAGAGTAATATCCCCAATTCCAGCAATTACATATAACAAATTGCAAACCTGAGATTCAACTGCTGTGACATAACCATACATATGAGCCTTATATCTAATGAAGATGACAACACCTCATGAAGTGACAAAAAATACATACAAACAAATTCGTATCCTACATATTTTACCTAAAATGTTGCAAGAATTCTTTGGTTGGGATAAAAGAGAAATCCAAGCTTCTGCACCATGTATTCTGACACTAGTAAAGGCTTGTGAGAAGAAAGCTGAAGTGCTAGATTCAATTTCCCTTCGCGAAGTGAAAAAATAAAAGATAGCCAAAAAAACCATAGTGCAATGTCCAAGTGACTAAAGAAACTGGCTACTGCCAAAAAAACTGAGTAGGAAAAAAATTGACAAAAAAATTATTCCCAACGCACTAAGAACACTGGGGTAGCATTTTTCTATTTCCAGCCAACTAGAAATGGGAGAAAACTTCAATAACATGAATTAAGCAGTTTTCAAAAATACTTTCTGCAAGCATGATTGGACAAATAACGATAATATATATGCTAAAGAAAACTGCATGTGAGATGAGAGTAACAGAGTGCATTAATTAACACGTGATGTTTTCCATGAATGACTGCTAAAGAATTACTACCAACAACAGAATGACAGTAATATTACTATACCATGAAATATATACCTCAAGATATAAGTATCTAGAACTTACTCCTGTAGTTTCCTTCTTAGCATGTAGCGCAAATATTTGTCAGTTCCATAAGGCTGGATCCCCATGTATTTACACATATTAACCAACCTTGGCCTGCAAGCAATGCCTAAGTTCTAAGAACAATATCAACTGCATACTCCTTAAGAGAGAGGGAGTTTTTGCAGGGTGACACAAAGTAGTACAATCAACGGGAGGAAGACAAGAAATTTCTAGAACAACAAGTCATAAAACCTGCTTATATTATCCAAGGTTAGCTCATCATTAAATAGTTTTGCAAAGCCCAAGATTTCCTCATTGGAGACAGATGCACCTCTCCTTACCTATGCCAAAAAGACCATCCAAAAATCAATATCCATGTAGACTTACGCAAATATGCAAATAAAAGTCTAATGTGATTTCTCCGAACAAAGAACCCAAGAAAGTTTACTTTGGTCAAAAATTCATCAAGATCCTCAGCAGTCTGCTTTATTTCTCCGCTACGTGATTTCTGGACTTCCTTTGCCATTTCCTGGGCAGTATCTTGCAAGAACTTTGCATACTCTATCCGTGCATTGAGCTTCCTTTTCAACTTTTCCTGCAAGTGCTGATGGTCACTTCCAAAAAGGTCTAGCATTGAAAAATAGGCAAAAGGCAATTTCACTTGAAGAACAGTAGTATATCAGAATGTAACACATTATTAAAAAGTTATCCCATACCGTACAGAAGATGTTGAATTTACAAGATGCTCCAAAATCCAGACTGAAAGAAAATATCACACGTGATGGTACATCCTAAGCATGTTAAGTTCCACTTACTTCCTGAAGAACATCTAAGGAACATGTGCAAGCATTCTTCAAGGAGAATTGTCTGCATGCTTTTCTTGTTCTTATTCTTCTTTATTGACCTACCCTCTATCACCATGTGTAACTGCATCTACCATAAGGTGCTGAAAAAAGGCAAATGGGATTGATTCTGTTCCACACACGCAGATGTCTTCTAAGGGACAAGATTTATGTAATTCCCTAAGTACAATCAGGGTTTGCAACATCTGCATCCTCAGATGCACATGATTAACAACAGGGCTGATAAAAGTTGGATTTTATCAAACAACTCTAGCATAGGGTTCAAACAAGTTAATCAGTACTTGATCAAACATCCTTTTGTCAAAGATTTTTAATTGTACAGAGAACAGAACTGTCTTTACCAAACTACCTACCATTAGATTGGAGTCACCCTGCATCATGCATAAACTAGCGACATTAGTAACGGTCAAATAAATAAAAAGATATGCAAGAATTTGTAGCAGAATCACAATATGAAGCCATGCCATGGAGCATATTAAGACACTATTTGCATGTACTAGAACAAGGAAAAGTTTAATATATTTTAAAATAACAAAGAGAAAAGGATGAATGATTGATGATACAACATGACAAGAGTAGAGAAATATGCCTTTTAGATTTGGACATAAAACACTTTGCAGTTTCTCTAAAAAATGGTAAGAACTATAAGATGATATATAAGAACATAAAATGAAGATATCAATTTGAAATATCAGGCTTCGCCAGCCAGAATGCCCTACAAGTAAAATATAAGGCTTCCATAGGCATAAGTTAATAAAGGATGCAGATGGAAACTCTGGTTTTCTTTTAGAATGGTGCATGTTAAAGAGTATGACGATGTCAAATGTTAGAAGCTTCATTATGGCATAATGCTAAATGGGCTCAATATCAAGACCAGTGTATGTACTGCTATGAGAAGCACATTTGTTGAGTCCAAATACATCCAAAAACGTTACAATCAACAAAGGAAATGAAGCATGCAGTACCTCTTCCTTCATCTTGTCCTGAAAAGTAGACGGCAGCATGTTGGGGAAAACTTTTAAAAAGACTGGCAGCAGGAACTCCATGAATGGTACAATGATAAAAACTGCAAATGGAACTAGCCTAAAGATATCTGCTGTGGTACGTGTCAGTTGCTGCCGCTCTCTCCTGGAGAGGCTCTTTCCACCAGCAAGTTTCAGCAATAACCTCGAGGAAATTCTAACATCAGCCCATAGCAATTTAAAACCCAGCCAATAGTGCTGAAGAGTAGCTACAATTTCATGTTTCCAATGGGTGAGTTTGTTGGCCCAATCAGCCCTACAAAAAAGAAGGAAAAACAAACCCAGCGTAAAACAGTGTGCCAGAAAATATGCTTTCCATTACAAGTAATAAACAGTGTCAAGAATAAAAAAAAAAGAATAAAAACCTGCTCATTGATGCAATGGCTCTCAAAGCAGGCCCAATCCCAATAATTGTAGCCCAGAACCGCTGAAGAAGTGATTTAACAACATTTTGAGATTCGTAAACTTGTTTAGCTTTTGCTTTAGCTTTTGCAGTGCTTAGGCCTTCTACTGCCTCGTCACATTCCTTAGGCGATGCCTCCCTTGTCTGCTTTTGGTCCTTTTCCACAACAGGTTCATTACCTCTGCTTAATGCAGGTTGACCTGCTGTGGCTGAAGTTGCTGTGCGAAAGGTTTGCAACAAGTGCTTGACCCCAATAGGAAAGATACCGTCTACTTTGTTGTATCCAAAATATTTTATGGAAACACAAACGGGAGGCTGCTTCAGAAGCCTAGCTGCAGCACAACCGACTAAGTCCTCTTTGTTAGTTGAGCTTTCGTTTTGTTCATTTGCTCTATCCAGACATGGAGAATTATGCTTAACAATTGGACCAAAATATCTAGTGCTTCTCTCCGGTGATGGCCTTCCATTAACCAGTACTGAAAGACAAAAGCTAGGGTGGACTGAGGCATTTAGATGGTCTAACAGATGCCTTCTTCTTCTGATAATCAATCTTGAAGCCATCTCTTACAACTATTTTATTTCTAAGGAGACAACAGCAGTCATATCTGTCCAAAAGCTTTAAGGACTGCCAACTACTTCCCAAAGTGAGAACGTGCTCACACTGTAAAACGTCAGAAGTATAAATTAGCAACACCACGAGTGGTAGCGCAATAGATATTCTCAAAGATGCAAAGCATAATAATAAAAAGAAAAGAATACAAACTGTTCTGACACGCCTCACTCCCACATTGTTCCAGGAGATTACAATGATCGTACTAATTAAAAGGATAAATAATCAAATGAAAATTGAAATAGGAACGGAAAGATCTCCTACAACTTCTATCTATTACGGAGCATCAAGGTCTCCTGATATGAAATCACTTCACATTTTGAGCCTTTAAAGAAGACGAATAGGGATACACGCGAAAAACTTGTGTGACACTACTAATTGCGTGAACCAGGTGAACCAATTCCTAGCTCACGAAAACGAGAAGGACATGAACCGAGTGCTACGTATTAAACCAGGATGAAACTATCTCAGACAGTACCAACCTTCCCATCCAACAACATCATCCCCCGGCCCCGGCCCACCCCCTTCCCCGCAAACAAAAATTCGAATAGCACAGATGATCAACAAAATTGAACGAAAAAATAGAAAGATCGAACGGAACTTCACCAACGAGCAGTCCTCGAGCCTCCTGAGCTTTCTTCGCAGGGACAGCTCCGTTACCGATCGAGCCTCCGAGAGGCCGATCGGAACGTGAAATTTGCCTGCTCGAACACGTGCAGCAGCCAGAGTTCGCAGCTCCAGCGTCGCCGGAAACCGCCAACCTTCCCGGTGCAATCACCAATCGACCCGGCCAAGGGCGGAGAAGAGGGTTTAAGCGCTCCGAGGCCGAAGGAGAAGTGTCGCTGGAGGCGCTGGAGGCGGCACTCCGAGGGGTGACGTTCCCTTTTATACGAAGCGGCTGACTTGGAGAGGAGGCCAGACACCTTGTTGACACTAGAAACGGTGAGGTTCGTCCGTGGTATCGTGGCACTTGTTCAGTGGTTGGGTTCAATGCACCCGGCTTACTTTGTACAATACTTTTTTATCCTGAAGTGAAAATAACGTCCGTTGAGCTCGGGAGCGAATAGACGAGCTGCTCAGGGCTGTGCTTGTAATCTTCTTGTATGGTGCGCTCGGGTATAATAGGTACAAATATTATTATTTGAATATCAAAATTTAAAATAGATAATTCATGTTTGAAGTTTGTTTATAGTTTGTGGCTTTCTCGAGCCGTGAGAATGTTATTTACGGGCCGGGGGTAGGGGGTGCAAGGTAACCGATATACTTACGAGTAGTTCAAAACTTTGACCCAATAAAAATATAGTTATTCATCGTGATAAGTAAAAAATTTAAATAAAAATAAATCTTGATTTATCGAACGAGTGGAACTCTTGCTTGACCTGATAAATACGTGAGTAACTTGACTGGATACTCGTTTAAATATTTGTTTTTATAAATTTTATAAATGTTGATAGTTATATATTGTGACATAGTTACACCAAATGAGAATAAAAAATTTGGATTTAAGTTTAAATCTGTATTGAACTTCATTTCTTCCAGAGTTAAGTCACGATTTGACACCTAACTTTTGATTTATTTTGAAATTCATAAATAAATTCGTATCGAATTTAAATCTGTTGGAGTTGTTATTCTGGTTCGACTTCAAACTTCACTCAATTAAGTGACAAAACAATTTTGAATACGAATTAGATATATCGATAAAATCTAGAGTTTGAACTCAAAACCATTTAAAATAAAACGAGCACAATTACAACAACCTATGGCAATAAACTTGGCTGAGCTTGTTTGCACCCGTGAAATGGATAAAAAGACAGTTTGCAAAGAGAGCGAGGAGGTCAGGACTCAGGAGAGAGTGGAAGGAACATCTTAACTCTTTTCACAAGTAAACATGGATCTCACTGAATTTAATAATAATTTATCTTGAAGTAACTCAACTATTCGGTAGGACCCACATTTGTTTGTGAGATGTCGACAATGTTTTCACTACCTCTCTCCTAACCTCCCAACTCTCGTTTGCAAGGGGTAGGGAACAATTGGGCCAACCAGGTCGCAAGGTGACAGTGCAAGACAGTGGTTGAAAGGGGGGAGCGCCATCAGCCAACCCGTGTTTCGGTGTCTAAATGGGGTTGTCGCGCGGCAATGTGGCAATTATAAGGGTTGTTGTGTCTTCTGCCATGGGGCCTGGGGGAGAGAAAGGGCGGTGCTACACCCCCACTCATTTATTTTGCGAGAGTACAACATCTAAGAAATAGATAAGAAACTCGATCTAAGTTTAAACTTGAATTTTATTAATAATATATAATTATTAATATTTACAATTTAATTTTTAAAATAAATATCTAACTAAGTTAGCCGCTGTTTATCGAGCATGTGTTTGTTCAAAATGGACTAGTTAATTAATTGATTTTTTTGTTAGAGTTTACTCATTTAACAACGTAAAGAAGTATTTTTCTTTTGGAGTCTAAATTTTTAATAATACGTGAAGTGTACTGGTTGGTTTACACCCAGCTTCGTACTCTCCTTTTCCCGCGAACAAATTTTCGAATAGCACGTATGAAAAGCAGCTGAGTCGGATGACATAAATACAGAGACCGGTCGGAACGTAACCAACCGGTAAGACCGTTACCGATCGAGCCCCCAAAAGGACGATCGGTACCAGAACTTGCCCCGATGGGCACAAGACATCAAAGAGTTAAAAAAACAAGTACGTTGTTTCATACAGTTTACTCAATAAATATACAGACATTTCAACTTCTATATCTTGTATTGAGATTGGCGTACATTTCCAAAATTTCGTAATTTGCTGTATTTACAGATCACGCGGCAGTCACTTGGGGAGGGAAAACTCCCATAAGTAAACCATAGTTGGATATATCGCATAGAAAAAATTAAATATTACGCTATCTTTCATGAACAGCAGATGTTATGTGGATCCAACTTCCGAGCAGAAGTGTTCATGTGCATGTTTCATAGAGATGATCAGTTTCAGCTGTCCGCTGGCCAAAAGCAACAACTCATCTGCAAAGAAAAAAGGAAAGAAAATGAGAACATTAATTACGGCTTGCTTGATTCAAAAATGATGCGTCGGTTGGGAAGATCTTTAAGAATATTACTGATTTGCAAACGTTGGCTGTAAATTTTGCAACTTCGTTCAATTTTTCCTCACATGAAGTATGGAGAAATAAAAATAAATCATACAAAATACAGAGGAGAGAATCGTAACTTGGGCCTGTTGGATTGTTTTTTATTTCCACTATCTGTAACATTATTACCCACACGGTGCTGGCATGCCCTGTTTTGTTTGGTTAGAACATTAAAAATGATACTGCATCAATTCCTATATGTAGATGTTTCTAGAGGACAGAGTATCAACAACAGGATATGCATATGAACACTTGAAATAAAATTTATGCCTTGTTTTTACAACAAATTTTAAAATTCTCATCAACAAATCAAACAACGCCTTGTGATATATTTATCAATATCAATTTTAAAAATACAGTGGTAGAAGTGTTTGATAATGTTCCCAAATTGGTTGCGAAGTATCAACGTAAATATAATATTTAATAAAATTTCCAACAATTGAAAATATGAACATTAAAGTAATACCACATCAAATTTCATACTCTAACCAGACATGACATAATATCATTTAATACAAAACATCAACAATATTAGGCATCGCAAGTCAAAAATCGCATGCTGAAGGTGTAGTAATTTTCAAATAAAATGGTTGGGCAATGTTCATGCGAAACATACCCTCGATCTTCTGGGCTTTTTACCCCTAATCTCCCGAGGAGGTGAGTACGCGAGTGTGGTCGTAAAGACAGGCAAGTTGTTGGCTAACTTGTGCCTCTCTTCCTTTACTTTGTTGAATATCACCGTGAAACCTGCCTCGGCTTGGGGGCTTGCCACATCCCAAGCACCAAATTTGGGCACAGATGCAACTTTTGTGCGCTGCGATCGACCATTCAAGGACCATACAAACGATTAGAACCTTCGAAAGAAGACCGATTAGTCTATTGTTTGAATATACTTACAGCCTCCGCAGGCGGATTGATCTTATGATTGGTCTTCGTTGCAGCTTGCCGAGGTGATGGCGAACGTGGATTGTAGCCCCGTCCACCCGAATCACTACTCCTTTCGGGACTCCGATAATAGTTCGCTGGAGGGCTACCAGCATAATTACCTCCATAGCCGCCGTAGCCCGTTGCACGGTTCTTATTATCCCGACTTCTCTGCGCGCCCGGTTTCTCTCTGTTATATGCATGATCGTGGTAGGGCGATTTCGTGTGGCTGGCGAAGGCGCCATCCCCCTTGCTGCGGTGCTTCTTCTCCTGGCGGATTTGCTGGGCATCATGGATGTCGATCATATCTGAAGCATCTGCAAGGGAGGGCGCCTGAGAAATGAGGGGGCTCCGGATATTGCCGGGAGGCTCGCGGCGGCGCTCCTCTCCCAGCTCACGCATCCCTTCCGCATCCTTCGGGCTCAAAATCCTTTCGCCGGCGCCTCTTCCTTTCCGCGCATTATCGAAGCACATGGTGTATGGAACATTCTGCCCGTCCCAGCCGCCGAACTTCGGCACATGCGGACGCTGCTGGAACGGAGAAGAGCGTGGCAGACAACGTATCAGCCTCCATGCGTACACATTCCACGCAAGACTCGAGCGATCGCCGTATAAGGAAGGGCGCGCGGCCGGACACACATCGAGATCCACAAAGAATGCGCAAAACCCGAAGCGGAGAGCGGATCGAGCGTCAAACGACACGAACGCGCCGAGAGGGAAACTGAGCGAGAGATCTTCCCGGATCTCGCCGGTAACGACGATGTGCAGCACGCGGCGGGGCAAGAGATCATCGGAGAATTAGATGAACTCACCGCCATTATTAGCTCCCGGGCGTCCGGAAGAAGAGCAGCCAAGAAATCGGCGGCGGGGGGAGAAGAATGGACCAGACGCTCCCCCGATCGACCGTGGTCACTCGATTGCTTTAAAACCTCCCGGCGGACGCGTCGGGAGGGGGAGAGAGAGAGAGAGGGAGGGGCTGGCGCGGTTATTCCCGCGGGAACTTCCCGTCGCGCCCGCGTGCGGGTGGTTCGTCCGAATCACGTGCGTTGCTTATTTTTAACGGAGGTGTTTTTACACAAGTACTCATACTGTTTTACTCCTGAACTAGGGCCGTAAACTGATCCTATTTTGATAAAAGTCAAGGATTACAATTTCAATAATTTCAAAATTATTATGTTTTGATTTCGATCAGATTTCGTTATCAAAATTAAATTCTAATTTGATAATTTTCAAAAATATATATTAAATATTAATTTTTATTAAAAACTAATTTAATAATTTCTGTATGATTACTAAATTTTGACATTATATTTTTGCACTTTATTTTTATCAGTTTATCAATTTATATTGATTAGTTATAATTTATTTAATTTAATTTAATTTATATATTTTATAAAAATTAGGTTAACGAAATCAACTAATTCGGATTTTGATTTCAATAAGTTGCCGGAATATCTAATATGGATTTCGATAGTTTATGTGATACAAAAACAAATGTCAATCCCGTTAAATTTTATAAGAAACGAATCGAAATATCGAAATATCGAATTTCGTTTACACCTCTATCTTAAACTCTATCTGATTCTCGTTTTTTACTTGGTAGAAATATTTCCATATAAATTGTGATACAGATATTTTAAAAAAACTTCTTAGATAACAAAAAAAGAAGATGAGACCTGTTTATAACTGTGGTCCCTCATTTTCTCGGTTATATATGGTTCTCATCTTCTTTGTTGTCGTATCTCGTGAAAACTGATACTCCATCGAAACGATACAACATATACGACGAGGGAAAAGCATGGTTATCTTTGACTATTTCGAAACATACAAACATAAAACTTAATTAGTCATCTCCAAAAAATAAAAAAATACAGTGAACTACTTAATTTTAAGTAAAATATCAAGATATCACTTTTGTATCCAGAGTTTTGCCAATTTATCTAAAATAAACCGGGCCAAGTGCTTCTCGATTCAAAAAAGAGATGTCTTCTTTAATTTCTCTCCCTCTAATTAAAAACAACAGTGATGTTGTTTTGTTTATAAGACTAGTACTCCTGTCCACCTTCTCCTCCTCGTTCTGTTGCCAAACGCTACGTACTAATCCTTAGAAAAATATGTTATTTTTACCAAACATGTCCGTTGTGTAATATTCAAATTAAAATTTGTATATTAATATAAATCGTAGAATAGATTTCAAAATCAAATATGTTCAAGAATAAACATTATATCCAAACACCATCTTAGTCTCAGTAACGGCGGAGCAAGATAACGATAGCCGGTAACCACCGCGGTCGCTCACCGCGCTATACTTCCTTCCTGTGAGTCGTGAAGCAGAACGGTGACGGCACCGCCTCTCCTCCTCCTTGTCCACCAATACCACCCCCCCCAACTTGGTCAAGCTCGGTACACGGGGGAGAAAGAGACCTTCGTGATGGCATCAAAAATATCCGTTTATTTCTTCTGATCCGAAAATCATTCATGTCAGCAGAATTCAAGCTCTTCTCTCGGCGTCGTCCCCGTGCGCGCTCTCGGGGCGCGCGTTAACCCTCTTCCCCTGTTCGCTTCGAGATTTCCTACTCCCGGGGTCGCATCCGGACCGCCGGCGGCCGCTGCTCACTGCCACGGCTTGCGAAGCTGCTGCTTGCCAACGGAGAAGGCGCCGGCACCCCGGCGCCTACACCTGATCCTCGCTTGGGAGCTCCCAGCTCGCTGGTCACTCCTTCTCCGCTCCCACTTCTCCCCGTCAGTCTCCGCGTTCCTCTCTCTCCCTCCCTCTCTCGTCTTACCTTCGGCGCGGAGGAGGCTGGGAGAAGACTCGGCAACTAGGGGGATTGGAGCTCGCTTTCAAATACTTCGTGCAAATTTTTTAAGCGGGATCTGAGTGGGCATGGGCGGCCGGCAGTTCTAGGTGCCGCGACGTGCTCCACTCCGCGGAAGCTATTAAGAAATTTGACGTGAATTCGGGTACATGTGTGACATGTATGACGAGCGGGAGCCCTGCACGATCAATGTGGAAGGCGTTCTGGAGGGGGGTCCTCGCGTTGGATGGCACATCTCCTCGGCCGTGGGGACGCCGCCGGCCGTGATGTTGAGAAGGTATGGACTGTGGCGTCGTCTCCGCTTTCTCCGTTCTACCTTTGATCTGCATCCCATCCTTCTCTAGATTTAATTTATATCACGGCATCTCTCGTTGGTTTGATCTTTCAGTTAAACATCGGAGGAGGTAAGAGTGCCAAAACCAAAAAGGATACTCGTTTTTTTTTGTAAAGCCTTTTATCCTGTTATCTGCTTGTCTGGGTTCCAGGAATTCAGAAGACAGAGATTTTATTGCGTAAACCGCTACTTTGTTTGGATGCTGTCTAGGTCCTTCCTTTACCTGTTTGTTGGTTCTTTCTTTCTTATATGTATTCGTAGCATGTGAAGGGCTGTAAAATTGGTATAGCCGAATTGGATGCTATCTAGGCGCTTCCTTTACCTGTTTGTTGGTTCTTTCTATCTTATACGTATTCGTAGTGTGTGAAGGGCTGTAAACTTGGTATAGTCGAAGAGGAGAAACTTCAAATGGAAGAAGTTGGCTCGATGATTGCGGGTGGCTGCCTCGTTGCCTGGAAGGACCGATGAGATCTGTTAGAAGTCTCAACCTTGGTGGTGAGGTCTAGCTTTGTTGAAGAAATGGACGTACTTTTGGCTTATTGTATAGGAAATACCAAATCCTTGTTATGGCTGCATCATGGCGAAGATCAGGTGTCATACATGGGGTGTCTACCTCATAGACATTTTCTGTTTCTTGATCTTTATTTAATTCGTCACTTCATGGTTCTGAAAATACTTTGTATGATCATGGATGCAAAGTACCTGACTACAATTCTAGCTCATTGATAAATTATCTTCCAATCTTTACTTGCTTGCTTGTAGTTAGTTGGTTGCTTTTGTTCATTTCCAGACTCTTTGATCAAGGAAAAGTGGAAGTGTGAATGCTCAGAACTGTGGCAATCTTGAGAGTTACTCTTAAGGACCTTACAGCTTTCATCTTTCAGTACTGAGATACTGGAGGCCTTGTAAGGAGGGAACAAATCTATCATTTTAAATTAAAGGTGATAGTTAATATTGAGAAAGGTTATCTAGCTATTGCTATTGGTTAATTTTTTGACTACGAAGCATACGAGAAATAGGAACTGTGTTATATCATGTCTTTTGACAGGTGTATGATAAATCTTTATTTTTGTTCCACGAGTAATATTTTCACCATTGTTGATGTGGTGTTTTGATTGGTATCTACTGTATCCCTTGTATTGTCCTAGAGCTTGATACTTCTACCCCAAAATATATTGCTTGCAGTGTCCCATGAAATTATATTCTTTTAAAATTATTATTATTTTTACGCATACATTGAGTGATGTGAGAAAGAAGGCTGTGGTTAGTCTGTTGCATTGTGCAATGTCAGGGAGGTGGCGACAGGTGCCTCTTACCTAACCTTTCTCAGCAGACAGATTTCATTTCTCAGAGAATGTCATGCACACCGCCCAACATTGATGTCGATCTTCATTCCTGTTTAGAACATGGTTTACCTTATAACTTATAAGGACAAACCCTGGCAAAAAAACAAATATAGTGACTAAAGTAGCTGAAATGGCTAATGACCCTCTACTTTGGTATTACCATGAACTCACAATTGGCACGTGTAATCGCTCAGACTCATGATAACAACTAGGAATTGAACAAGAGAAAGAGATGAATATAGTTGGATGATCTGGTAAATGAAATATCCATAGGGATATATTCCCAAGCCACAATTATCTTGCCATCTTATCTTGATTGACTTGATGACATCTGCAGTACACCTAGGGCTACAAATGGGTCAGATTCGGTAGCGGTATTGCCTGTTTTCGATTTCGACACTGCTAAGGGTTAAGCCATTCCATTCCTATTCTGATTAAATTGGAATCATGATATTCTGATTTCACTATCGAAATCAAAACATTCTGAAAATTTCAAAATCTACAATATGTACATAAATATTAATTTTTATTTAAAATGAGTAAATAAATCTCATATTACTATTTTTGACCTAATACCTTTAAAATCTTACGTTTTTTATCATGAATATGACATAAATTTAATAAACTATATATTTATTACAATATTAATTTCTATATATTATTTTTAATTCAAGTTGGGAAAATAGATATGGATTTGACTGTTTGATTCCAATTTCGATTGCTTATAGGATACAAAAGAGGTTCCAAATTCATAATTTTTATTGGAGTTGAGTCGGGATATCAGAATCTCAGCTTCCATTTGAACCAAGTACACCTTGCCTGGGACTCCGGGGAAAGCAAACCCTGACCCTAGTGTTCTCCATGGAGCTTGAGCCCTTTTGGAGCCCTGGACATCATAAAATAAGCTGCATTTTTCTTAGAATACACTTTTCAGTTTTCACCTGCCTTCTTGAATGTTTAAATATATCAGCTGGTTAAATCGTTCAGCTCAGTGTTTCTAACTCTTGGCTAAATGTGAGACCCATTCTTGTTTTCTACAGCTGTACCTAGATGTAAATTCTGCTTTTCAATTAAAAACATGGAAATGTTTATTTATCTGGTCAACATCTTCAAGAAATATACTTGTTTGTATATCATGTTTTCCGTGGTGTCCAATCTTATCCTATTTTTTTCAAGCTTGTTGCTGCACGTTGCTCCTCAAAGCATTTTGTTCTCCGTTCGTGGGTGGCTGGGTGCTGATACCTTTATCTTCTTTTTCTTTTCCCGTATAGGGTAGTCCTAAATTAACTTGGTTTTACCTAGCGTGGATGCTGCTATCTGGTGGTTCATCGGTTAACATTTTTCAAGCTTGTTGCTGCATGTCATGGAATGCCATCTCGCGAGATCTCGCCGAGATCTCGCGAGATCTCGGTCTCGCCAAGGAGGCCGAGAAACGAGATCGCCGAGATCTCGTCCCATGTAGACTGGTCCATCTGCGACTACTCTGCGCCAAGGAGGCCGAGAAACGAGGTCGATCCGCGACTACTCTGCGCCCCGTTTATGATAGTGTAAACATATTTAATATATTTTACTATCACTTATACTATCACATAAAATGTGTTACAAGTTTAATACCATATTAGTATTTAAATAAGATTACATACAAGTTTAAATCTTTTAGAAGCACAAAAATTATCTTTTTGGTATTGAAAGTGCTTGTAATTGTTCATTCACATATTTGATGTACAAAATGTGTTATATATTTTCATGTAAATTCATTTATGTACTCCTATTTTTATAAGATATTATGTTATGTTTCATACATATATACATTTTGATATGAGAATCCGAGATTCGATCTCCCGAGATTTTTCCGAGATCTCTACGAGATCTCTTCTCTTTCACCCCCCCGAGACGAAGCCGAGATCCGAGATGGCAATCCTTGCTGCATGTTGCTCCTCAAAGCATTTTCTTCTCTGTTCATGGGTCTTGATACCTTTATCTTCTCTTTCTTTTCCCGTATAGGGTAGTCCTAAATTAACTTGGTTTTACCTACCATGGATGCTGCTATCTGGCGGTTCATTGCTTAACATTCGAAAGGATGGCTAATGCCTCAATTAGTAGTTTATGGCACTAAGCAGAACCTTGATATGCCGTAGAGCAATCGGGTTGAAGTGAATTTCGAAGTGATGTTTTATGTCTGTAGTACTTAGTAGGTTAAGAGGTGGTTGAACCATAGTTTCTTATGGTAATTTTCTTGTGGATAACTTGTAGACCACAGAGTTTTTTTTTATCCTCACACTTTTACTTTCAATTCCTTTATATGTTAATGTTCAAGTTGAAGCCTCACTTCATATGAACTTTTCATGATTTGGTATTACATATTGTCAAAGGCATCTTAAGGAAGCTATGTCATTGCCATTAAGGAAGCTAAGGCATTGCCATAACTTTATGCACATGCTTACGTAATTGTTCCACAGGTGTGTATTTTGTTGAATTTCTCTTTCCATGTTGAAGGCACTCATTGCTTTGAAGAAAGGTGCACAGCTACTCAAGTATGGTCGTAAGGGAAAACCAAAGTTCTGCCTATTTAGACTTTCAAATGTATGTACAGGGAGTCAGAAATCCTTTTCCTTTTCTCTTTCTTTTTATTGGCACATTAACATTTCTTGTCCGAGGAGTCCCATTTACAAGAGATATTCTTCATCTTGATATTTTCTATTTATTGTCTTTGGAGCATTATTTACTATATCGCACCAATTTATCATGCTTGACAAAGAATGCATACTTTTTTATCATTTCATTGCTTGGAACAGGCCAATTGTAGTTTCTGGTTTGTCACTTTCAATTAGGGTAGAAGGTTATGCATCCAAAGTTTTACGTAAGGCACAATAAAGGACAATGAAGCACCTTGTGCTGCATTTTTGTCTCTGATTTTTTATCATTGGCTATTTGGATACGTTAACATGTAGAATCATGGCTACATCCCATGGGACAGCTTATGCTCCTCCCACCCAGTGAAATGGTTAATTTTTTAGAGGGGTGGCCTCAATGAAGAACCACAATTCATTAAAGCAAAATGTTCAAGTACAAGCATGTAGTACGGAGAGCTGAATGCTGCCAAGGGGAGAGGGAGAATGAGGTTACTGAGAAGGTAGACCTCCAACAGAGGATGATTACAGAACCACCTTCACCAGTTATAGAACCTGGTGTTGAGAGCATTGGAACAGTCAGAATAGGTTTGCAAGACCAACAATTACTCCATAACAAAGTTACAAAGTCTATATAGAGTAGAAACCATAGTCTTCAAGGCGATGTAGTGCTGCCTTGTTGCTTAGGTGATAAGGTGAGGTGTTAGGGGACGCTTTTTTATAGTAAAAATGATAAAATTACAAATATACGAGTGACAAATAATATATAAAAAAGTAATAAAAAGCTATGATAACATGTAAATCAGTTGATAATGTGCAAGTGCGTAGTTAAATTGATTAAATAACATGAATATCTAATTTGAATTACTAAAGTTAATTTTTATACTTAATTTGTATTAATATTAGTAAATATCTATGACATTACTTAATTCCAATTATTATTCCATGCAAATATCGATTCATAATCAAATTAACTACTATAATTTGTTATTTTTACTGCAAAACTACTCAATTAAATGATAATGATACTTAATTAGCATTATTTTTTCTTAAATTATGCAAAATGGGAAGATACTGACTGTTGCCTAGGTGCCCCTTGCCTTGACAGGTGACATGGTACTTTGTCGCCTAGGCAAGCGGCAAGCCTAGGCGTTGCCTAGGCAATGCCTTGAAAACAATGGTCGCAACAGCTGAAGTGGATTGAGCATTGAAAATTCTGCTATTCATCTCTTGCCAAAGCAACTACAAGATTGCCTGGAGAAAGAAGTTCCAGCCAGTAAACCTCTCCTTCAGGCACATACAATTCACTGTCTTCAGAAGCTCTGGGCAATGTTCTCCAAATAATGCTTGTAATGCCACACTGCAGAAAAGGTGCTTAGTGGTCTAGCAAAGCGCCTGCAGAGAACTCATCTTTGGCTTTCTTTTCCTGTGTTCCATGACAATCAGTCTGCTGTAGGCATGTCTTCCCCTGACTATCTTCCATTAACTGGTCATTTAATCATTATAAGGTAACAGAGATTGAGGTTCAATGTTCCTAAGCTTAAAACTTGGTTTATGGCCTCGCTACTTACCAGCTCTAATTCTTAAGAACAAAGTGTAGACCTTGATATTTGCCTTTAAGCAGCATCCTTTAATCATTTAAAGAACCTCATTTTCTGAGACTTTTAATATTTACCTTTAGAATACAGTGAACAATTGTCCTTTCTACCAAAGTGTGCAACACAAATCATAAGCATAATAGTCATGTCTATGAATGCAATGATGGCTAATTATGAAAATTATACAAACAAACATCCTTTTTTTCTAAGTTTAAACACCTGATGGATATGGTGAGTCGGTGACCTCTCCATTTATACTGCTAATTTTTATTGATTATTATATGATTTTCCTGATAAAATGAAGGTATATGGTACAGCAGAAAAAGTTTCCACCTGCTGTTGAGTATAAAATTTGCAGGCATTGGGGGCTGTTGGTTCCAGCATTTATTTGAACTTTTTAGAATGCCTAATTGTGATTCATTTCCACACATTTTTCTGAAAGTAGATATGACATCCATTAATCTGGAAAAAAGGAATCAGAGATAACTTTGTTTGGCGTAAAATATATGTAATCAGGGTGAAAAAGGAATTTGAGATAGTTTCCTTAATGTCAGGTATATCTCTTATCTGATAGGTATAACTTAATCAAGTTCATCTTCACGTGCAGGATGAGACATCTTTAGAGTGGATATCTAGAACTGGAGAAAGGACATTGAAATTAACTTCTGTCTCAAGAATTGTTCCTGGTCAAAGAACTGTGAGTTTGCATGGCTGGCACTATTTCTCATGGTTGACATGTCTCAACTTTAACGTTTTATATGACAGTTATGTTTTGATATCTACATCTTACTTCTAGCTTCCAGTGAGCAAAAAGTTTGATTTTATTTTTTCAGTCTGTTTTCCAAAGGTATCGACAACCTGGGAAGGAATACTTGTCATTTTCACTTATTTACAGTGGTGGACAGCGGTCCCTCGACTTGGTAACTTCACTTTATTTTAGTTTTCATTTCATGAAATTGTCTTCTGATGAGGTGTGGAGAACTAATAATTATTATTGTCACAATGCTTTTTCCTTATTCTCAGGTGTGCAAAGACAAGCTTGAGGCAGAGCTATGGTTTGGTGGACTCAAAGCTCTGATTGCTTCTGGCCAACATGGACACTCAAAAGCTGATGCATGGAGTGATGTAAGTATAAACACTAGTGAACTACTTTATGCTAGTGCCTTCCGTCAGGTGCACCTTGGGAATCGTTTCCATCTCTGTGACTTCTGCTAATTGATTGTGTTCAATGGATAGTGATACTAGGGCATGTTTTGTTGCAACACTTAAGGTCAGGTTGGCCAGGGATCGTGGATGTTTCCTTAAATTGTGTAAAGTTGATGTTTTCAGTAACTTATCGATAATGGATGGTGAACTTTTCTTATTTCTACGCAATTTGACACATTTCTTGCCAAAATTCATCTTTCTGCTAATATCTACTGCATCACATATGCTCTTGATGTCTTTCACTCTTTCTTCATAAGCAGGTTTTCTAACCCATGTACTTAATTACTAAAACAGCAGGACATCAGAGATCACGCATCAAACTGTTCAAGTGACAGCTCTTTTGGGGCTTCACCAGATGTTGGCTCTCCTTTCTATAGCCTAAAATCACATAATTCACAAACCAATTATCATTTTGAAAATTTAGAAGATTTAGGAAAAACACATGTGCTAGATATGCAAGTAAAAGGGCCTCCTCCAGATGTTTTTCGAATCAGTGTGTCTAGTGCACTTAGCACTTCAAGTCGTGATTCTGCACAAGAGGACTCTGATAGTTTGGGGGATATTTACATCTGGGGAGAGGTCATATGTGATAATGCAAAGAAAAACAGTGCTGATAAAAGTCTCGACCAATCAACATCAAGAACTGATGTCCTCTTACCTAAGCTGTTGGAATCAAATGTAGTTTTGGATGTTCAACAAGTTGCTTGTGGCGTGAGACATGCTGCATTGGTTACAAAGCAGGGAGAAGTTTTTACATGGGGTGAAGAATGTGGAGGACGCCTTGGACATGGGATCAAGGCAGATGCTATTTATCCTTGTCTTGTTGATTCTCTAACTGTCACGTACCTTGACTTTGTTGCCTGTGGGGAGTTCCACACATGTGCTGTTACGACAGCTGGGGAAGTTTATACTTGGGGAGATGGCACACACAATGCTGGCCTTTTGGGTCATGGTGCTTCTGTCGGTCACTGGATTCCAAAGAGGGTTTCTGGTCCACTGGATGGCCTTCAAGTAGCTTATGTAACCTGTGGCACTTGGCATACAGCATTATTAACTACGTCTGGGCAGCTATACACATTTGGTGATGGAACATTTGGTGTCCTGGGTCATGGAAACCGAAAAAATGTTACATATCCAAGGGAAGTGGAAACTCTGATGGGTTTGAAGATCATAGCTGTTGCATGTGGAGTTTGGCATACTGCTGCTATTGTAGAAGTGATGTTAACACAGTCAAACTCTAGTGTACCATCTGGAAAGTTGTTTACCTGGGGAGATGGTGACAAGCACCGGCTGGGCCACGGTGACAAGGAGCCACGACTTAAACCTACTTGTGTCTCTTCCCTTATTGATCACAACTTTCACAAAGTATCATGTGGCCACAGTCTTACTGTTGGTTTGACAACATCAGGCAATATCTTTACCATGGGAAGTGCAGTTTACGGTCAGCTTGGCAATCCTTTATCTGATGGGAAGCTTCCATGTCTGGTTGAAGATAAACTTGCGCTAGAGACTGTTGTAGAAGTTGCTTGTGGTTCTTACCATGTTGCAGTTATGACAAACAGGAATGAAGTTTATACTTGGGGAAAAGGAGCAAATGGAAGGTTGGGTCATGGAGATATTGAAGATCGTAAGTCACCAACATTAGTTGGGTCCTTGAAGGACAGAATTGTTAAACAAATTGCTTGTGGTTCCAATTTCACAGCTGCTATATGCCATCACAAATGGGTATCTGGTACTGAGCAGACTCACTGCTCAGCTTGTCGACAGGCATTTGGGTTCACACGAAAGAGGCACAATTGTTATAATTGTGGGCTCGTACACTGCCATTCATGCAGCTCAAAAAAGGCTTTTGGAGCAGCATTATCACCACAACCAAACAAACCATACCGTGTTTGTGATAATTGTCATGCAAAATTAAACAGAATGTTAGAATCTGGTGCTTTAAATGCCAAAAGAACTGCCATGCCTCGATTATCTGGTGAAAGTGAAGATAGGTTTGAGATAACAGAGGCAAAGTTATCGAAGAGTTCATTACCTAGTAATCTGGATTTGATAAAGAATCTGGACAATAAGGCAGCCAAGCAAGGAAGGAAGTATGACTCTTTATCTTTGATGAGATCCTCTCATGTCCCTACAATGTTGCAACTGAAGGACATTGCTTTTCCAACAGCAGCTGACTTGCATCGGGCCTTTCCTAATTCAGACAATACATCAGTATCTCATTCTGTCAGTAATTCCAGGGCTGTATCACCTTTCTCCAGGAAGCCAAGTCCCATGCGATCTTCTACACCTGTTCCTACAATGGCAGGCCTTTCTTTTTCCAAAAGTGTTTCAGATAGTTTGAAGAAAACAAATGAATTATTGACCCAAGAAGTGCTAGATTTGCGAGCACAGGTACTAATTTCATTAATTTCTTGACCAGTTAAGAGTATTTTATGATATATTTCTCCTTATCTCTCTTGGCCAATTTAGGTTGATAGCCTGAGACAGCGCTGTGAAAGTCATGAACTAGAGATGCAAAAATCAGCAAAAAAGGCTCAGGAAGCTATGGCACTGGCTGCAGAGGAATCTGCCAAGTCTAGAACAGCAAAGGAAGTTATTAAATCCCTGACTGCCCAGGTAATTTGTTCTCTAATTGTCCCCATACTTTACGTGTACTTGGAAATATTGGTTTCACCTCTGGATTTGTTGCATTTAAGCAGGAATCGATGGTTGATTCTTAACCAGTTCCAGTTGGTCAACATTCAGCTGATTCTGGGATAGATTTGTCCAATCAGGTTGGGGATTGGTTGGTCCAACTGAACTGACTTATTAGGATCGGTGGATTTAATTCGAACAACAAGACAAACAGCTATAAGTTGCATCAAAATAACATGGCAATTTCAAACTAAGAATGAAGGGCAGGAAGAGACAAAACTGAAGATTTCTGGATTCCGATCTGCTTGAATGGAAAACTAATCTGGTATTGGCCCGATTTCTTTTTTCAAAATGAAATTAAAATAAAATCAGGAAAGAACATAAAAATCAGGGAAATTCCAGAGAAATAAATTTAACATTTATCATTCCATTGAAGTCATATAGACATCTATGATGGTAATTAAAATTGAAATACACAAATTTTGAATGCATTAAAGCTTAATGTATAAGTTATAAGTTAGACAATCATGATAGGCAAAGCTTAATGGGGTGTTTGGTTGCATGATAATTTTTTGTACACTTTCATGATAAAAAATTGTATTAAAATAAAAAGTGAACCAACTCATGACATAAAATTATCATGTTTGGAGGGATGTGATTACAAAAAAGAGTAACTACCACACAAGACCAAACAAAGTGGGGGACTACAAGAAAAAAGAAAGAGGTGAGACCCACTTTTTTTGTTTAAGAAGAAAATCACTTTTAAAACATAAAATTGTCATGGTTACCAAACACCTCTTTTAACAAATTTTCTTACAATTTTTAAAAATTAAAACAAAAACCTTCATTATCATGCAACCAAACACCCCATAATGTGTAAGACTGTAAGTGAATGTATCTTAAGAAAGGTATATATATATATTTCATTTCAAAAATGAGTATATAGATAATTGTGACATACAGTGTGATATGAATAGCTCATTGATGTTAAAAATAAGAAAGAACATATCCAACATGGTTGTAGGATTGGCCAGGATCAGTAATGGCGTATGCCGATCGGATCCAAGCAATGATCGCGGGATCGGAATCGGGACCTGGATTGGTAGGTGCTGATTCTTATCAGATCCAAATTAGATTGGCCAAATTGGCCGATTGTTTGGAAGGAAAACCGATCTGAAATCTATCCAAATTGGTTCTTCAAAAAACCCTAAAAATCGAAAAAAAACCCACAAAATTAGAGGCTAGATCACAGAAGACGTTGCGGCCACCATGGGGGACCGATTCGACTGATTCCAAACCTGATCCAGCCTGATTCACTGATTCTGACGGGAGTCCGGCTTGGATCGGGACTCTAATTCAAAATTGGATCCGCAGGTGCCGGTCCGATCCGAATCAGCCGATTCCGTAATCAATGGATCTAAGGGGGGAAGTCTGATTCAACCTTGGACTTACCCTAGATCAGCCGAATGGGCCTAGATCGGCCTGAACCAGCTAATCCAAGACTGATTCCGGCGATCCTGCCTGAAACGGCCTCAAGGGCAGCATTGGGCTGCCCCCTGCATCTTCCCTGTCCTAACAGTCAGGGAAGAGAGTTGTATCAGGTCCATTTGGATCCGATCCATCAGGAAGTGACCTGATCCCGGATGTCAGGTCCATTACCGCAGCAGGGGTGGCACACCGCACCCCAACAATTCAAACCCAGGTCCCCAACTCAGCCTTCCATGATGTCTAGTGAATGTAGGTGGTCAGACCTTGCAACACAGAAAGGCATCATACTTTTCTTAAAAGAAATACTCACTCTTCATCTAAGGGCTCTAATATTGCACAAGAAAGACAATGCTAGACAGTTAGGTTCTTCTTTAGCTAACATGGATGAGATACATTAATGTACTCAAAGAGTGCCTCCAGTGCATCTAAATGGGCATATTCTCTAACTGACCCAGTTACTATCTTCCTAGCTATCCTTAGCAATGGTTTTAAAACTGACTTTCGGAAGAGACTTCGAATTAGAAGGCAACCTACTCAGCTTCGTTTTTTAACAGCGTGGATGTTCTGACCCAAGTAATTAGTACCCGACTTGTTATTAGTGGAATGTTCCTACTGGTGTTAGCTTTTCACCTTATAAGTTGAAATGCTTGCTTATTTCACTTTTTCTTCTTCCTGTTCACCATGTTGCCTTGTTGTAAAACTCCTTCCACAGCTTAAAGAGATGGCAGAGAAACTTCCTCTTGGCGCCTACGATAATGATGGCATGAGGCCTTTGCTAACACCAAGCGGCACTGAACCGCATATTCAAAATGTAAGTGATGAGAGACAACCTAAAAATGATGGAAATGGTTCACATCTTCTGACAACCGTTCAAAACAACATTACAAATGGAGTCTTAAACACAATTCAGACCCCTGGAGAAATCCGGATGCTTCAAAGTAGTGGTCATTTTCAGGATGAAAGAACTACTAACCTCAACATGGATAAACAGGACATGATAACCCGCAGGAGTTATGGGACTATGGCAGGCAACAGAGCTGTGGAAATAGATAACAGGGAGCAAGTTAATTTTCGATGTACTGATGGTTCTCAGAGCATAAGCCCATCTGCTAGTACTTGTCAAGCAGAAGCGGAATGGATGGAGCAGTACGAACAAGGTGTATATCTAACACTTGTGACATTGCCTGATGGGACTAGAGATCTCAAGAGAGTGCGATTCAGGTACATGATATTCTGGGTTACACCTGCTATGTATCTTTATTCTGCCAAATGCATAATTACTGTACATAGCAAATCTGTCATGACGTGCACACACGCATCTTGCCTCACAAGGAACCAACATACATTTTTGTATGTTTTCTTTCCGTCTTAATTTCTACTTCTACCTTCATTATTTAACCTCATTACAAATATACAATGTGAATAATTTGCACCAAATATCACCAAGGGGTATGTTGATTGATTGGGGGGGTCCATGTGTCCAAAATTAAGTAATAATACTGGATAATTGACGCCATTAGCTGTTCTTAAAGTTGAGCACATACAGAATGGCTATTGCAGAATGATTCATGTGATGTTTTGGGCAGAACTCTGCTGACTTCCCTAGGAGGTTGGTTGTCATTCTTTACTGTTTCTAGCAATAAAAGAAGTACGCAGACATGTAAATACAAGTTTGTAGAGATCGTGAAAAAAATGCAGTAATTTTCAGGGGATTTTTTTTTCTTTTGTCATGGCATTGAAATACGTTGCACGACGAACATGCATGCTCTCATCTTGGATGGTGATCTTTGGTATTTGTTGCAGATAAGGATAGGCATGTTTTATTCCTCCTCAGAGATTGGTATAGGAACATGGAATTAGTATTTTCCATAAATTTTTTTTGGGATGGGATAATAGAATGTGTACTTTAGTAGAAACTCAAACTCCTGCATAGTTAGTTCCAGTTCAAGTAAGATCACTTTATTTAAAGAACCACACCCATGTCATTTGCCTTCTTGAGTTTTGTCTATCCTTATTTCTTGTTAAAAGAAATGATTTTAAGAACGTCAAGATATGAAATGAATGCAGCCGAAGAAGGTTCGGGGAGCATCATGCAGAAATTTGGTGGTCAGAGAATAGAGAGAGGGTATATGAGAAGTACAACATCCGTGACTTAGAACATCGGCAGCATTGACCACCCATTTAGTTCGCAAATTGGAGAGTGGTTTGCTTGCTTCTTCCCAACTTAAGTAGATTGCACCAATCAAACCGGAAATGCATGAAGCTGCGTATTCAAGACTTGTCCGACGATACGTTCCAAAGGATATTGTATTTACTACTGCATATATAATTGCGCATCTCTAATCCTTCAGTTCTTCGATTCTTTTTTTCCTTTTTTTTTGCCATGATACCCATCTGCCGTCCGCCCTTGCTGTTGTATTGTAGTGTACATAGAACCGTCTGCTGCAAGACGGTGAAAAGGCAGGAAGAAAAGGAGTTCCAAAGTCAGAACTCCATCCAAAAAGAGGCTTACTAAATCCTAGTATTTACTGTTTTCTCTCGTTCTTTGGATCTTCTCATGCTGACATCTGGGTAGGATTATCTTTTAACTTGCTTGGGATGACTTTGATGAAGGTTGTAGATGATTCTTTTTGGGTCATATACATAGATAGCATTAGAGTTACCTATATCTGCATATATATGTACCCTCTAAAAAACACCTACAGGGCTTGCAATGATGTGTATACATACAAATGTGAATTTCGGTTGCATAAATGCCAAAAACAGTTTGTGGAAACTGGACATGAAACAGGGTTCCTTCTCAGCAGGATCATGATTAAGAATTAAGATGCTTGTCTTTTGGCATTTACCCGGTGGCAGACTGGCAATATAAAGTATATACCAGACCAGGGATTCCAGAATCGGAATTGGTTAGTACCGATCTGATTCCGACCGATTCTCAAGAAGAGAAACCAATCCGGAATCAGGATTTTTTTAAAAAAAAATTAAAAAAATTCAATTTCGATTCGGCCTGAATCTTTTTAAAAAAAAATAAAAAAATTAAGATTCTGATTTCGATTCCGATCCGATTCAACCGATTCAGATCGATTTCGATCATATCTAGTGGAATTCATGTTAGAATCAGTCTTTCAAACAAAAATCGAATCAAAATTGGTCGATCCAATTTTGAAATCCGAATCGACCGATTCTGTGATTTATGAACCAGACAATTTCTTCGACCATATTCTTTTTGGGAGGTCAGCCTTTATCTTGCTGTGTTTCTTCTGGATGCATGATACGAAAGTAAACTTAGATTTCTTGGTCTTCTGACATAAGCCAGTGACCCATGATTGATGTCACCAAGTCAGTGTTTTGCATATTATAGAATTTGTTCCATGAGAACATTTGTGAGCACTGAAAACCTACCCAAAGTGCATCAGACGGCATATTGTGCTCTAACCTTCGAAGAAATTTATCGACTTGTAGTTCCTGATGATCTCAGGCCAGTCGGAGGGAAGAACGGAGATACTTGATCAGATACTCTAGCAAAATGTTAATCTTTGAAGAGATTGTAACCAGTGTCAAACAACTGAACCAATCAAGCTGTGCACATATATATACATATTTTTATATACCTGTTCCTCACCAACCTTGGTCTCCTCGACTCTGATGAGATTGAACCCAAGGGAGAGCATCGTCCACCTGGAGGGGATGGGTTCTTGGGAGATTCTGAATCCTGCGGACGGGAGTGAAGTTCTTGAGAAGGACTAACCTTCCAGGCAAAGATAAGACAAAAGGCATATGGATTATAGTAGTAGGGGTATTTTTGTAATAAAATTTTAAGAACTACTTGGCTAGCATTATTCAGGGCTTTGAGACTTATCTTCAGCAAAATAATATTTTAACGACTTATTGAGATTTTTAGTTTTTTGAGGAAACGTTTACAAGTATTAACAACTATGGGAACCAATATGTAAAATACCCAAAAGAAATTGCGAACATGTCGCTGCGTCTTTATCCTTGAAATGAAATATGATGCATTGTTTCTCATGAGTAACTTGTAAAAGTAATGAAGATCTGCTTTTGATTTTAATCCGTTTAAACGAATAATATTCTATTATAAGACTTCGTGCCAGATATCCGCATACCGGTGTCATCCAAATATTAATCAGAGTGGGGATGACAATATTTACTCCACTTCATTTAAGATTTGTTCCAAATCAATCTTTTATAATATATACATAACATATAATTATATATTTAAAAATAAGATTAAATACTCTTAGTTAACATCAAGATATATGATAAATTTTATATTTTAAATTCTATTTCTATAAATTTTTATATGCTATTAAATACATTAATCCATTTATAATCCGAAGATTATTTTTTTTATAATACAAATTATTCCATCAGTTAAAAAAATTAACCCAGAAACACCATATCCACTCCGATTACTATCTTAGAAGGGACAAACTAGTTGTTGTTCATACCCACTAAACAATTTTCTATTTGCAGAGACCAGGAATCTCAACAGGAGGAGACCTGGCAACTTGCAACGTCCGCAATGCATTAGCATTATTGCGTTTAGGTGTATTTGGTGGGAGTTGGAGTTGACCCTGTCCCGACCTGGTCGATTTTGGGGCTGACCGACTTGGTCCCGACCCCAAGATTCCGACCTCGTAATTAATATTTTATTATTATTTTCGGTGACTCCGGCCGACTCGGGTCAATTTGGGGCCAAACCGACCTGATCCCAACTCCCGAACCCACCTCAAGGACATTTGGTTGCACAATAAAATAATTTTTTGTTATGAAAATATTTTGTTAACAAAATTTGTCAAAGTATATGTTTAACAATCACAACGAAAATACAATTTTATGTGAAACTTCTTGAATAAAAATGAGGTGAAATTAATTTTACTTTTCTACCTTTTAGTTATACATGGTCTTCCTCTTTGTTGTCACCATATCTCATCAGACATTATAGCTTGATGACTTAGCCATCTCAGTGTTTATTTTAACATTTAATTCATCAAAATTTATACAAACATGATTTTCAACTACAAGACAAATTGAGTTTTTGCCTCAAAAAATATTTTTAGTAACAAAACTTGTTGAAAATGTTTTATAGTGATTATAAAAATATATTTTTATATAGATTTGTTTTCAACAAAAACAACGTGAGATTTTCTTTTCTTCTCTCATGATCCCTTACCTCTTTGTTTTAAGTTTTACATTCTCACTTTTTGTTGTCACCACAATATCATGTCCTACCAAACATGACAATTTTATGTCTTTATAAGATATTCAAATGCAAATCTTTATCACAGGCACCATATAAAATCTTTCATCCATCCAAATACCCTGCAAAAGACCTGAATAAAAATATACATACTTTTCTGTTGGGTCCTAAGATTATACTGACATTGGGATAACTCAATTCACACCGACCAACCAAAACTTTTATAATTATTATAAATTTTAATAATTACATTTTTTTGTATTAATCCAACTGGTTTTAGACCTTTTTATTTTTCTTTGCAGACCACGACACGATTCCAGGCTGGCCAAAATCTAGTCAGCTCATCATTCCGTGCATGGCCAGGTGACCGGTCTCCCTGCCTCGAGAAAACATACCCAATTTAGCAAAGATTCTCATTTTACGTAAGTACCATTTTGGTCTGAAAGACTTTGTTTATCTCAGGGGCATACATGCAAATCCATGTATCTTTGCGGCGGCGCCGGCGCACCGTACGGGGCGGAGGACTCCTACGTCAGCGAATGGGCTGGAACCACGCAAGCTCATGCAACCGACCTGGCCACAGCCACGTCTTGCGACCGCCACAATCCGACGTGGTAGTTGAAAGACGTGGACCAATAGGAACAGATTTTTACCAGTCGGCCAATCGGAGCCCTCCACCGTGGATACCCCCCCTGCCCACGTCATAAATCGCAACCGCTCCCTTCTTGGCGTCGCCCAACTCGCGCAGGCGGGGGGTCCTTCTCCTCCTCCCTTCCGCTCGTTCGTCTGGTTGCGAGGGGCGCCTTCCTCCTCCCCCCCCCCTCCCGCCTCCGCCTCCCTCGTGGCCCCCTCGGAGTATGGCGTCGGTCTAGGGTTTCCTCTTCGGCGCAGCTCCGATCGGCATTGTGCATCTCAACCTCCAAGCTCCACCGTTCTCGATCTCTCTCCCTCTCCCGGGAGGGGGAGATCAAGACGATCTCTATGGAAGTGAGGTTAGCAAGGCCCCTAGGGTGCCTCCGCTCTGGCCGTTCGCACTACACGGGTAGGAGCTTCTGCTCGTCGAGGGCCTTCGCCGGCGAGCGTGAGCCCTCCGGCTGTGCCTAACCCAGGCATCCCGCGCTTTGCCCACGGACGCCCTGCAGAGGCGGATGGCGGACAACGCGGACCACGGGTCCGTGGCGGCGGAGCCGCCCGACGACGACGTCGTCCAGGTGGATCCGACGGGGCGCTACATCCGTGTAAGACTCTTGTTGATTCGGTCCGTCCGACAGGTTCAACGCTCTTTTGTTTTTTTCTCTAACTTGTTCTTTTCTGTATCGTTTCGTTGTTTATTCGACAGTACGGCGAAGTGCTGGGCAAGGGTGCCTTCAAAAAAGTGTGCGTCCGCAATTCCTGTTTCTCTGCCCAGTCTAACTCAATTGTTTAGATGTTTCGATTTTAAGACGATACAATATTGTTATCCTCGGTGAACTTTTGATAGTTACAAGGCATTTGACGAACTGGAGGGGATAGAAGTAGCATGGAACCAGATTAATATAGATGACGTCCTACGGTCTCCACAAGATCTGGGAAGGTTGTATTCAGAAGTTCATCTCCTGAGATTAGTTAATCATGATAACATAATAAAGTTCTTCACTTCGTGGATCGATGAACACAACAAGACCATCAACATCATTACCGAATTGTTCACTTCTGGCAGTTTGAGACAGTAATGATTCCTGTTCATTTTGCCCCCTCCCCCCCATTTTAGTTTAAAACTATTTTGATACCAGAACTATAATCTGTCAGTGAAATTCAGGTACCGTAAAAGGCATAAAAAGGTGGACATTAGAGCCGTCAAAGGATGGGCCAGACAAATACTCGTTGGATTGAATTACCTCCATTGTCATGACCCGCCTATCATACATAGGGACCTGAAATGTGACAACATATTCATCAACGGTAACCATGGTGAAGTGAAGATTGGGGATCTTGGACTGGCTACGGTCATGCAACGAAAAAATGCTCGGAGTGTAATCGGTAATTTCTCTGTTGAGTGTATATCTAACTTTAATAAACAATTGAAGCAAAATGAAGTTTAAAGCCCATTTGTTAATTGACATTTTTTTTCTACAATGCTTGTGTATTTCGGTGATACATGGGCAAGTTATGTGTTGGAATTACGAAGTGTTTATCCTTTACAGGCACTCCCGAGTTTATGGCTCCGGAGCTGTATGACGAGGAGTACAATGAGTTGGTTGACATATATTCATTCGGAATGTGCATGTTAGAGATGGTGACTTTCGAGTATCCTTACAGTGAGTGTAAAAATTCTGCTCAGATTTATAAGAAAGTCTCTTCGGTAAGTGGAATATGACATAAGCAACTTGTTTTTGGTGAAGTTGTGGATCTTGATTGTAATTCACGGGGTGTATGTAATACAGGGTATAAAACCTTCAGCATTGTCTAAAGTGACAGATACAGAGGTGAAGGCTTTCATAGAGAAATGTATCGCCCCTGCTTCTCAAAGATTATCAGCAAAGGAACTACTGAAGGATCCTTTTCTCTGTATCAATGGTTTAAATGGATCTTTGGTGACTTCTCTATCACCTTTACCATATGTAGACAACACAGATATGTATACATTTGCAGATCATTGCATTCTTTATGAAGAGCCATGTTCTAGAGGTCAAAATTTATCTTTTTCTTTGGATGAGTTTGGTGATAACCATCCCCCTTTCATCTCTGTTATTGAAGATGCTGACCAGGATTCAGACATTATGGTGTTGGAGGCAAGAAAGGCAGCAAATGGGAAGGAGTACATTCTAAGAGGGGAAAGGAATGACAATAAGTCTGTCTCACTATTACTTCGAATTGAGCATGTCAAATGTAATCAAATTAATTTTCTTTCATTATTTCTTTTCTTTCCCTCCAGTAATGCTTATTGTGTTCCTCTTGATTTTGCAGCACGTCCGAGGAATGTGCATTTCTTGTTTTATGTTGACAGTGACACTGCAGCATCTGTTGCTGGTGAAATGGTTGAACAACTTGAACTTATTGATCAGGATGTGTCATCCATAGCTCAACTAATTGACACCTTATTGGAAAAATTGGTTTGTGGATGGAAATCATGTACCCCCAGTGATCTGCAAATCGCCTTAAAAAGAAGTCAAACTTATTATGTTGAAGAAAAACATACACACTCATCTTCATACAGCTCTGTCATATCTTTTCAAAATATTTTTGAGGATACTGAGTCTCCAAGATCTTTGGCTGGCATGGGTATTAGTCTTGCTGACTCTAGGCATCTAGCACCTGAAAATAATGATCTCGCCAATGTTGATGGTGACAATTCAACCCTTGGCTTTGAATCTCCCGGTTATACTCTGACTGATGATAGGGCATCTGCTGTATCTTTCTTTTCTACAATCTCAACTGAGAGAAATGGTAAGAGGGATTCAGTAGCTTGTGGCTCTTTGCCAATTCATAATACACCTCGCAGTGTACTTAAGGTGGAGAGCAGGGAAGCACAGCTTGAATCCTACAATCAAATTGATAAAGAGACAGATGATGCAATTGTATCTGTTGATGAGCAAACCTCTAGATCTCAAATTAATGATTCTTTAATACCATCGACTGAAGACCATGATTGTGAAGATGTTAAAGACCATGAACTAAGGCTGGAACTGGAGTCCATAGAATTGCAGTATGCTGAAGCAATCAATAACATATGCCAGAAAAAACAACAAGCAATTGAGGCCGTAAAAAACAAAGCAGCACGGAAGAATCAACCGCAAACTTGGTAGTCTAAGCCTTATCTTCTATTTACTTTTCATTTATCCCAGATAATAATAGTTTGCATTTTAGAAAGTAATGTCCACATTTTTTGGTTTATTTCATGATCACAGATTATAATTAAAATAATAAATCATATCCTTGTGATACTCTTCAACTTTTTTGTCATGATACTTCTGTTCACTCATCACCTCATCTTTTTTTATTTGATCAGTGAGAAGCATTCAAATAAATTGGTTCGAACAGCTAGAAAAGGCTGGCATGCTGTATCATCCTTTGTTTTCTGCCTTCTGACAGCATGCATGGGAGGTTCAGTTCCCAAATCCAAGGTTAATGCTCAGCCATGATGATCCATCTCTCGTGCCTTGTAAATTATTTATCTTAAATGGGAAGATGTGTTTATTCTCGTCTTGATTGCTCACTACTGTTTTCAGGGGTTCTTTTGTTTCTCTTGTATAAATAAGTGTATCATAACTAACAAGATCTTATTGCTTGTACCTATCACATTTTGAAAGAGTCATTTTCTACTTTTTATACAACAGTGGACTGTTAGAGCTCAGAGTTGATTGGCAGCTTCTCGATTTCTTTTGGTGCATTTAATGCATCTTTCACTTATATCATTTTTGTATGTCCTTGCACCCTCAAGTTAGTAAAGGCAACAAGTTGTATTTGGTTCTTCTTTTTTTTGGATTGTTCTGATGGAGCATACAAAGTCTAGAGTTCTGTTTTACCCTCTTTTATACAGCCTTTGTACTGTACGCTCTCTAATTTTCTTATATTATAAAAGAAAACTTTTCTGGTACTTTATGTATTTTTTTTGTTCATTCAATACAAAAAACATAAATGGAGCATGAGGAACTTGCAAGGAATTAGAAAATGCCTCTATAGGATAAGTTAACCTGAATCTGATTGGGTGCCCTCCAAAGTGGTTGACTTCGTCCATTCTTGCTGATCCAGTCTGCTTCCATGTCTGGAGTCTGGACCAATGGATTCTAAGCAGAGTAGTCGCTGGCCAATAACATCGCCAGCAGGATCCTGAGATCCATGTTCATCAATCATCTGACAAACTAATTACCCTTTGTGTATTCTTGTGGATGTGCAATTATGCATCGTGTTATGGGGTCAATAAAGATGATTATGCAGAGGACTACCCTGATCCGGTCAAGTATCCTTCATATGCATGCTCTTTGATAGTGGTTGGTAGCACAATTTTATGCATAAAAGCGCCAACACAGAAATTGCTGCAAAAGAGATAACGACACAGAGACGAAATCAACAAGAAAAAAGGTTAAAGGATTACAGTGCATGCAAGGCTGAGAAACCTTAGCAGTACTCCGTTCTCACTTTAGGACAAAATAAATTAGCAATAGATTATACATATATTCCTTCATTCATGCTTGAACCTCTCCCCAATTTCTTTTCATCCATGCCGCCCATAACTTGTTGCATATATGGCCATGAGGCAGCAAAATCCTCTAGTATATTTGACTGCCTTCCTTTTTCCTACCACATCCTACCTGTGTTTACAAAGCTTCCTGTTCTAACTGTGCATCAATCATGAATGCTCGTCATATTTGAATTAACTTTGGGACCTGTTTGTTTATTTTCTAAAAATTTGAAAAAGGCCTTGTTTTGTTTTTGTTTTGTTTTTTTTCACCTTTGTGCTTTCACCATTTTTATTTTGTTTGTATTACTATAAAACACTACATTAGGAAAAAGATTCCCTTCTCATGTGACATGAGTTTAAAAACCAAGATGTTTTAGCTCGATCTGAACAGATACGCTAAATTTTCCTCTTCTAAATGTAAATGGTTGAAAGTTAGTACGAAGAGAAAAGAACTACTCCCCATCTGTTAATTTTTAAGTGGTTATATAAATCATAAAGATTGATGTAGATGTACAGTAAGAGTAAGATAATTCATCAAGCAATCTAAAGTTGTGAACCCGAAGTCCTCCTCTGAAATCGGAAAAACAAATTGTGTTTCGGAACAGGTGATTTAGAATTCCAAGAATCACCAGAAAATGAACGAGATTTCCTATGTCATGAAGTTAAATAATTTAAGCCCAGTTTTGACAATAAGATGAAAGTGTCGACTGCCTGCAGGGCTGTAGAGCAATTTTCTATTTCTACTTTCTATCTCGGGATAATCTTTGATTCTGCCTATGTTACTAAAAAATAACACCCAAATAAAATGTTTGATGTAAGATACATTATCTATTAGGAGATACTGTTTGGAATGGGTATAAAGATAGTGGCTCCCTGAATTCCTGATATTTTTATCAGAATTTCGGATCTTTGACTTTCTTGTCGAAGTCAAATGGGAAACTTAGAAATCTCAAATTTACATTTTTTTTCTCAACTCTTAAAAGTTATAAAGAGATGGATTATAAGGATTATCAATTATTGCAGGATCCATACTTTGACAAGTAGAGAGATGAAATGATCATTTCATCATTTCTCTCCCCTATAATGCCAACCAAACGTACGGATTTACGCATACGGTATTCTCGACTGTTTTTCTTCTTCTTTTTTTTTTTTTAAGAAGCAGAGGCATTTAGTATTTACCGTATGATGGGCATGCACAAGTAAGCTTATCTTCAATATCGATCTAACGTCATTTTACACTAATTAGCAGATAAAACTTATTTTGGCTCGGTAACATCAAATAATTCACACTAACCCGTATCAAGCTTGATAAATGAGAAAATTACATATACAAGGACAGAAATAAGAACACGTGTCTCGGGACATCTGTCTAGGTCTATCTGTTGATTAGTTACTTTGCCGTATGTTTTTATCGGTTAAAATAAGTTATACGTATACACCGATGAAAAAAAAAATCCCTTTTTCGAAGAAGGAACATGTTTACTTCATATTAAAAAAGCATGGAGTACAATTATACAACAACAACAGAAACAAAGATTAAGACACAGAACAAGAGTCTCGAGAAGATTTGACGACAAACAAAAACAAAGCTCGAGATATCGACCAAACAACCACTCGATAGCAGTCACTAATCGGAGCGACCGGCACGGCAAGATGTGTAAATGATCTAGAAGCAAAGTCTCGAAACTCTCGAAGAGTTTGACATCTACTAGGAGATTGAATGATCACACCTTCTATTAGATTGTGTAACCCTACTTACTGCCTGTCCATTTCCAACTATCAAAGATAGTGATGGTGACGTTCCTCATAAATGTTTAAGGTATACATATACATATACAATAAGTGTTTTAGAGATAATTCAATGTATGCAAAGGTGGATATTCAGAGAGTATTTATGTAAAAAGGAATCTACACAAAACTAACAAAAAACATCCACGTCCGACTGAAAAAATAACGTGATGTTTGCTAAAACAAAAAGATTAAGGAACAGCTGTATTTCTATTTACCGTTGTCATTTAGTTGAAAGAACAATGCACCGCACTTATATCTGTTCATTGAAATGTTTCCTATCTGATAAATTATGATTATTTATTTCTGAAAATAAAAAATACTCACAAAAAATTACTATTATATTTAAATCTTTTGTCAAAAATCTCGATGTACAAAATTTGACCAATGAACAATTAAACCAAAAACAAATAGGGCCTATTATTGATTAATTTATAGAGGATAAATTTTTTTTGAAGTAATATATGCGAAAAACAAATACATCATTTTAATATAAATTTCCGTCGAATTTCATTGTTGGGTGGCTCTTTGTACCGCGGCGCAGAAAACCGCCCGTCTTGGTCCGTCCCGCCTCTTCTTCTTTCCGAAATATTATCTCTGTTTCTCGGCGGGAAGGAGGGGGGAGATCTCTCGCTCGCCGGCCATCCATCTCGTTGTCCGGCGGCGGAGATGGGGCGAGAGGAGGACGCGCAACTGAAGGCGGCGAAGCGGGGGTTCCGCGAGGCGGAGGCGGATGGGAATCACGAGGAGGAGGCCCGCTGGGCGAACGTGATCGGCGACATCCTCAAGCGGCGAGGCGAGTACGTGGAGGCCCTCCGTTGGCTTCGCCGCGACTACGAAGTCTCTACCAAGTTCCTTCCTCAGAAGCAGCTGCTACCCACCTGCCAATCCCTCGGCGAGGTTTACTTCCGCCTGGAGCGCTTCGACGAAGCCCTCGCCTACCAGGTGCGGCGGGTTTTAACCCCGGAAATACACTGCAACTCTTGAGCTCTCGTTTGTTTGATTTGGAATGAAGCGCACCATCCGACGTGTTTCTGCCTCGGATTTCATCGCAAGGTCGTTAGCTCTCTTGTGTTTGCGCAGAAGAAGCACCTGCATCTCGCCAAAGAATCAGAAGATCTTGTAGAGCAGCAAAGAGCAACTACACAGCTCGGTCGGACTTTCCACGAAATATTTCTGAAATCCGAGGATGATCATAGTGCCCTGCGTAACGCTAAAAAGTACTTCAAGTCAGCAATGAAACTGGCCAATATGCTAAGGGAGAAGCAATCACATTACAAATCTTCGCCCTTTCTCAAGGAACTCATCGACGCATACAACAACCTGGGCATGCTCGAAAAGGACCTTGATAATCTTGAAGAATCCGAGAAAATCCTTATCCAGGGTCTGAAAATATGCGACGGTGAAGAGATTGACGAAAACGACGATGCACGGACCAGACTTCATCACAATCTTGGAGGCGTCTACTTGGAGTTGCGACAATGGTCTAAGGCGAAAGAACACATTTATAGGGATATAACAATCTGTAGGAATATTGACCACCCGGAAGGGGAGGCCAAGGGCTTCATTAATCTTGGTGAGTTGCACTATCGGATGCAAAACTATGAAGATGCCATTCATTGCTATAGGAAAGCTCACAAGGTTGCAAGTTCCATGCAAGACGAGGATGCGCTACTTAATCAGATAAATCAGAATATTGAAATTGCTAAGGAAGCACAAAATGTACTGGAGCAATTGCAGAAAGATGAGCAAAAACTCAGGAAAATGATGAGAGCTACTTCTGATGCTCGTGGTACTGGAACTGAGAGGAAATGCCTGTTGGAGCTCTATGGAATTTTGGATTGCCTGATTGATAAATCTAACTCACTATCGGCATGGTCAAAGGTAACATTCTCTTTATGTTTGGTTCTTACCATTGTTGTCGCATATAGCATCTGACGAAAAGTTGATGTGACCTACATGTTGAAGGAATTGTCCACTGTGGATGGATATTAAGTTTGCACTTTCTTAATCTTACCCACTAGTTACTTTGCCACGCTTAAACACTTGTAGAGAATCATCTAATGAAGTGATGGCACATCATGTTAAAACTTCCAGCTGCACTTTATTTTTAAATAGGAGGTCTCTGACTTTTGATGTAACGGAATATGTGCTAGAACCAGAAGCAACTTCTTACAAGAGGCGTCTGATCAGTTAATCAGGTTGTCTTCCCAAGTGTGGAAAATGTCTGGTAAAAGGTGTTATGTGCTGAATAAGGCTTGTCACTGCACCAAATACCTTAAGTTACCTAACTTACAGATTCAGTGCAATCTATTCTCTCCCATTAATTATCACGTGGCATGTTATGAAGTTAGGATAGACAAATTCAGAGCAATTAATATGTAAGGCTTTTGGAAGGTGCTGTTCTGTCTAATACTGTAACACATGAAGACCAATATGTAAAAGGGTTGTAGAACAGTGGCTACTCTATAGTTGTGTGAAGATGATAGTAAAAGGAGGACATTGTACGATACAAGAAAATAAGCAAATGTTTTTACAGTGTTCATGCATCTGTTCACATGTTTTTCACTTTTTTCTACCCGAGAAAGGGGTGTGGCTAAAAGAGTATATGTAGGTGAATGGAGTCAAAAAAGAAAGGGATAAGGTGAGGCAAGCCATTCTTCTTTTTTTTTATGTCACAAAGATGGCAATTTGATTGGTAATTGTTTTTCATGTGAAAGATGGTGAGCCACAAATCTTATGCGACACACTTACATTTTTTAGAAGCCACAAAGATGGATGTTCCTATAGCAACAAGTACAAATTGCAATCCCGTGGTGCCTTCCATCTCATGAATCTTACATCGATTTCTTCCCATGATACATAAAGGGAAGACCTATATGCCCTCACCAGGTCAAGCACCCAAAGCCTTAAATTATATGATATCCCAATCCTACCATCCTTGTGACTGACAGTAGTTTCTTGGGCTTGACATCTCACAAAGCACCGGTTGACGTGATCCACTCTTCCTTGGATGTCTAATACTTGTGTTCAACTTTTTCTCGTTGGACCCAGCACTTACCTATCATGTGAACTAATCCTTGGTTTTAAATCCTGTGATTGAATGTCTGCTATTTTGGTGGTTAATCACTTATGTCCCTAGCACCACCTATCCCCCAATATCAGAGTAGTTGAGGACTTTCTCAATTCTATGACCTATGTGATAGTATTCTCCCGAAATGATGTGTACAACATAGTTTTCAAGGTGATCAAGGCGACCCATGTGACAGTACCGCCTTGGCACCTAGGTGATGAGGCAAGATGTTAGGCAACACTTTTTTATAGTAAAATTGATAAAATAACAAATATATGTGCGACAAATAGTACAAAATAGCTATGACACTATGTAAATCAATTAATAGTGTGCAAGTGCATAGTTACATTGACTAAATAGCTTGTATATAAGTTAAATTTAGTATTTAATTTGTATTAACTATTAGTAAAAGTTTATGAAATTATTTATTTGTAGTTATTATTCCATCAAAATGTTTATTTATAATCAAATTAATTATGAGAACTAGTTATTTTTACTTCAAAACCACTCAGCTAAGTGATATTGATACTTTATTAGCATTATTGATTTTTAAACTAGACAAAATAGCCATAATATGCCATGCTCGCCTAGGTGCCCCTCACCTTGACCGGTGAGGGAGTACCTTGTCGCCTAGGTGTCAACCTAGGTGACAACCTTGAAAACAGGGGTGCACAATGTTCATCAATAAATCTGGTAAATTTAAATTGTGTATTTTTTCATGTTCAAAGTGTAAGGAATCGTCCATAAAAGTTTGGTGCAGCGGAAGCGACGATTCCTATGGGTTCCTTTAGAATCTGTCTCAATCAGAACCGAACGACGAAAAACGAAAACCGATCAAATCGGGTTCGAATATACCTGATAGGTATTCATATAATCCCATGGAGAGGAAGGAGATGAGCTTCTTAAGCTCTACAAACCATGGATTGCAGAATCGGCCGATCCGGATCGGGATCGGCCGATTCTTGGATCGGATCGGACCCCTCCGATCCGATTCCCGGCGGAACTACCGATCCGGACCAAAGATCGGTCCGGATCGATGTTTGTAGGTGGAATCGACCCACAGGCTGCCGTGGCGGCCATCCCGCCGCGGCAGCCCTCTTCCCCGCCCTATCGGGCGGGGAAGACGACCTTACCAGGTCCATCAGACCCGGTAAGGCCAAGATCCGGTGACTTAAGTCACCGGATCCGGCATTTTAGCGTATCGGGTCCCATGGACCCGATACGCAAACCGGTAGGGTTATACCCTTACCGGTTGAGGATCCGGTGACTTTAGGGTTTTGGGTTTAGGGTTTAAGGTTAAGTCACCGGATCCTGGCCTTACCGGGTCCGATGGACCCAGTAAGGTCGTCTTCCCCGCCCGATAGGGCGGGGAAGATGTCACGGCGGCAGCTTGCCGCCGTGGCGCCGATTTCGGGCCACTTTTGGGCCCGAAATCACCCAAAACATGCTAGATCGGATCGGAATCCGATCTAGCATGTTATTTTGATATTTTTTTTAATATTTTAGCACCTTTGAAGAACCGATCCGGAGCGATTCCGGATCGAAAGTTCTTCCGGAAGATCGGTCGGAATCGGATCGATCCGATCCGATCCGGATCGGATCGGTACCCACCGATCCCGATTCCGATTCCGATCCCGCGATCCTTGCTACAAACCGTTCAAGCGTCCGGTCTCCAGCAGTATCCACACGAACTTCATCCACAGCAGGTTCTCCCTTCGCGCCGGCCTCGAGAACTCTTCCCGAACGGAGCTCCATCAACCATGGACACATTCTTGAGAGAGGAGAAGGTAGGGAGGAGGCTTGGGACGTGGTTTTCACCCTTGGCTTGATTGGGTTTGACTGAAACCATTAGTATATATAGAGAATTATGAAATTTTTCATAAAAACCCAAAATCTCTATAAATTACGCCCTTGCCCCTGTACTTGTGGATAAGTCCTTTTGTGTGTGACCCACTAGGCCCAATAACCTATTTGGTTGAGGCCTAAATAAAATAGAACAATTCTATTTAATTTAATTAAATCTGTTATCCGATAACAGATTAATCGGCCTACCGATCATGAAGGGTACAAGCCACATCCCATGATACCAAATGGCTATGGGGATAATCTTATCTCCATTGAGCCTTTCCATCATCAGTTACCACATGGATATAAACCCTCATCCATCCAATGTCCCGGTCGGAAAGGAGTACGGCATCGACTGTCAACTCCTTAGTATACCGACTCTATAGGATCATGTACTCGGAATTGGATCAATTGGAAAACTCCTTTACCAATTATCCTATCTACCCTGGCCAGAGATTTAGAGTATTATCCCATAGAACATTCACTCTCACTTACCGAGAGTGGACGATCCCTTGTTGTCCGCTCAATTGCCTCAATCGGATTTTCCTTGTACCCGATCCATCACTATACAGGACCATCTAAATTGTGATCTATAAGTCAATGGTCAAAGCACAAGTTCCACCCAATAAGGCATCTTTGGCGACTCAGGTCAAAGGTCCAACCATGCAACCGTGATGATAGAAAACCCTGATAGACAGTTCGGTAAGATACCATTCAGGGTTTCTAATTCGGTCAGTTCAGTGAACTCATTCAACTAATGAGCACCTGTATGTGTATCTCAGTGTCTCCACACTAATGACCAATGAGATCGGTCATCCTCATCACATGAGAAGACATCACATACATTAGTCTATCCGGATCCTTGATGTCCCGTCTCAAGTATTCTATGACTAGGAACATTTGGATCAAATACCTCTAGATGATCAATCTCATTATCATGATCTCATCATGATTTAATCATCATTGTATTTGATCAAGGACTTCATTATGATATTCGCATCTAATAAGAGTTTATAATAAAGATTTGTCTGATTAATTGAATGAGATATTTCTAGAAATGTCGAATCATATCATATATGATTGGCTTGTAGGGCATACATTTCTATCACAAAGTGTTGATAATCCTTTTGCAACCAGAAGCAAGTGGTAGTAAGCTTGTTTGTTATGTCTTTTTGCATGAACCTCCTCATGCAACCCCCTTTTCATGTTTTTGCATTGAGCCATTGACTTTTTTACTGCAATGATTTTGGAACTGCACAAAGTCCCAAAGTACTAGCATGTGCACGTCTATTATGCACTGAATTATAACAAAGTATGAGGAAAGCTGGACAATATGGAATAAATAAATACACAATCAATCTAATAACTGAAGCATTACTGGAACAAGTAACTTGAAGAATTTTAGAATCTATCTCAAAATCTAAGAATGGCACCATATGTGCCACTTGTCACATCATATATGCGTCTGGTCTTTCTTTTTCATATAGAACCTTTATTCAAACTGCTGCTCTCCATTAATCTTAATGTAGTCATAACCATATAAAGACCACTCCAGCTTCCTCGCCCTAGCGTTCTGGTCCGAAAGAACATTAGTTGTTTTGTTTACTTTGGTTTGTGCTTGGTTTGCTGTTTGTTTTAGCAACTTATGGAAATTCTTCTATTTTACGGGGTTTTAGCTTCAAGAGTTTGCTAAAAGGAAGAAAAAGGTGGCAAGTGAACTTTGTGACAAGGAAAAGCTGAGTGATTCATATCTGGCCATTGGGGAATCTTATCAAAAGCTAAGGAACTTTAGCAAAGCACGCAAATGGTTCTTAAAAAGTTGGAGTACTTCCAGATTGATTGGAAATCTTGAGGTATGTTATTCTTTGATGTCTTGCTGCTGTTAGCTGATAAGGAGATAGAAAGTTACGTTTCATAGTTTCATGTGGTAGGTTTAGACATTACAAAGCGCAGTTAACATCACAGTGATAAAAGGAGATTGAATAATGAATTGCTGTATACCCAATTAACCAGGGCTGATTTGTACTTCTTAGTCATTGTATGAACAGGTGTAAAAAGTTGTAATCATTATGACTTGACTTTTGGCTCCTTTTGTCATCCCTACATATGAGTGAATGTCTCGAGACATTTATAGATCTCATTAGCTCCAGCATTCAAGTAATTGCTTTTCACAAGGGACTCTAAAATGTCTCCAGGGACAAGCTTTGGCAAAAATAAACATAGGGAATGTTCTGGATTCTGCTGGTGACTGGGCAGGTGCACTGGAATCTTTTGAGGAAGGTTACAGGTGATTCTTATTACTCCTGATTTCTAAAGCAAATACCCCTAAAACAAGTTTGTCATTGTGTAGGGCTTTGCTTTTGTTGTATGTCATGCTCTTTTTTCTTTTACCTGCTTCAATGCAAACAATTCCTTTTTCAGGATTGGAACTGAAGGCAATATTCCTTCTGTCCAGTTGTCTGCACTTGAGAACATGCATTACAGTCACATGATTAGATTTGATAATGTTGATGAGGCAAGGTAACTTTAAGAATCTATAATTCTGTTGTCCTTTACATGATACTGGTACTCTACACTGGTTCTCGTGAAAGTTTGGTGCAGGAAGCTACAAGATGACATCCAAAAGCTGAGGCACATAATAGGTGATGGAGATGGACCGAACTTCAGAAATGAATATTGTTCAGAAACTGACACAGAAGGCGGAGAGATATCTAGTGGTTCAGTGGACACATGCCATATTTCAGACATAAATGGAAGAAATACCTGCAGGCTGTCAACCATCGATGCTAAGCAATTAGGAGATGATGCTCCCCTCATGTCACTCATACATCCAACAAAAAGATTAAGAGTTAAGGAACAGATTTTGAAGGATTGTGATAAGAAGACTGATTCTTCTATGTCTAGGTCCCCAAGAAATACACACAATTCCTGTGATAGTCAGCAACATAGCAGGAAACGTGCTCGTATTGTCATCTCTGATGATGAAGAAGAAAATAATATGGTGGATTTGGTAAAAGGAAGGATGCATCAAAATTCTGTGGAAGATGTGGCAACTTCTGGAGGAGGTAGGTGTCAAACTTGAGGATTTGGCTATTTTTTGGACACAGAACATCATATTTTCTCCTAAATAATAAATTTCTTGAAAATTGTTGGAATTTTTAATGTCAAAATGGTTTATTTTTCTTTTATCTTCTGACAGTCAGAGAGAAGGGGATTGGTCTTTCCAATGCATGCCAGGTAATATAAGCACATGCACCCAAGTCTCTGTGATATATGGCGGTTGGAACTATATGATTTGTTACATAAATTGGACCTTCAATCACCAGGAAACATCTCATCTGGGCGTCTCCAGGGACATGGGCAGTACCTGCACTCCATTGCATATTGAAGAAAGCACCTGTTCATTTAAATCCAGGAGCCCAAAGGTTAGCAATGAGAATGACATGGAGTGTGGTTCCTTGAGTGCTGCTGGAGATATGCATGCAGCCAATGCTCCAGTGAGAAGGTTAAATATGGATCATGATCAAATTTTTGATGACCTCCTTGAAATGCACAAGCACAATGGCCTTTCTGGGTTTGACAATTCTAACGCCGTAAGTTGTTAGTAATTATGAAGTCCTGTTCCATTTTGAGTGGCTGTCTTATTGTCCTTGAAGTTTCATTAACCTTGTTTGTGCATTTCCCCTCTTTTTTGTGAAACATATTTGTAAGAAGAAAAATGATGGCTCACATGTTGTGTGCTTATTTCTACAGTTCGTTCATCATTATTCTGTAAGCTAAGTTGCTATTTGGTGCCATCATCATCAATACACTTCATACATTGCAATATGAGTAGCTTGTTAATCAACCCCATGCCATTTTGCTATTCTACAAAAGGTTTACCAAGTGCTTACAATGAGATATGAGCTTGATTCGTCAGTTGACTTAGGACATGCTGTAAATTAAGTTGGATGAATTGCATCCTAATGATACTGATGAATCGGATCAATGTTGTGAATAGAAATACTTATTGTAAGTCTGCAAATTAGGAGATTCTGGAAAAGCTCATCAAATATGAATTTAGTTTATTTGAGATGATGAAATCTGCACAAAAAGTTCATTCTGTCTTTCAGTTTCGTGGTTTAGTACCATACGCATGTTGACATTGAGCGAATGTCTACTTTGACATATATAAATCATGAAACTTTTTGTTGCATCCATCACATCATAGCTTATATACTGATCATTTCTCTGGTTGTTCCTCCTTTGTATTACTATTGCAGTACATTGTCACATTTAAAATTGGTGGCTACTTTATGAATATGGATATCCGTTCTTGTATGGTTGGAGATAACCTGAGTGAGGAAAATGTTAGGGCTGCAATAGCATGCCTTTATTATTTACAGCTCCCTGAAGATAAGAGATCAAAAGGTGCAACTTTGTCCTTGATATGAAAATTTATAGATAGAGTACTGCAACGGAGGTTATCGATCATGCAATACTTGGCTAATTTAATGGTAAATCATTTCTTTAATTTACAATGCTAGGCTTGTTACCTGTTATTCAAAGTCCTATGTGTTCTGGGAAAGATCAGTGTATTCTGAAGACAGTTGATGAACTCAAAGCGCATCTTTTTGATGGCAGCCAGGAGGCATTAGTTATTGAAGGTATATTTTTGGTATCCTTGAACACCAACCTTTTCTCAATCTCATATTGTGACTTATTCTAGCACTTATAGGCAATTCTCAAAAGATGTTGGTTCATCAGTGAATGTTGATTCTTGCTATCAGAACATTCAGATATGTATGAATGAATTTCGAAAGTTGAATTATCAGGAACTGGGTTTTCAGATTACCTTGGCAAACTCCTAAACTGTTGGTTCATTAATGAATATAGTTATCCAATAGTTTTATGACTTTATCTACTTGTTATAATCAATGAAGAGGATGAATAACCGGATGCATTCTCTCTGAGATTTGTCTCATCTCTTATTACAATCGTGCCTTTGCAATTTAGGATGCGTTTGTTTCTACGTTAAAGTATGTGTAGTGAGTTTTCCGGAAAACGTGATTAAAGCTGCTGTTTGATTGCATGTAAAACCATGGTCAAAGGAAAAGGTTCGCCTTTGACCAAGGTGAAGCCCCGATTATGGCATTCAGAAATTTTGAATGGACGTTGTTTTCAGAAATACTTGGACTCTCTGAATATTTATTTATATCATTTAATTATCTAAATTTATTTTAAAAATATTTACGTGTTTGACAAATATCAAAGGCTTTTTTATTATGTGAAATACATAATTTAATAATTTTATAAAGATTTTTTCAACTAAAATTTGATCTAGGAAGTTGTTAAATTATTTGATTGATTAGATTATTTATATATATAAATTACAAGAAAACTTTATGGTGTAAGATTATGTAGTATATTGATTTCTTGTAAGTTTCCAAACCATCAATATTGAGGAAACTTAGTTTTTGTGAAAACAATTTACAGAACCAAATGAAAACTCATGTTTTCTGTTTTCTTAAAAAAGATATTACATGAAAGGTATTTTCTATGATTTTGATTTTATGTGAAACCAAATGGACCCTTAGTTCCCCACTTTGGTGAAATCCTGATCCACCCATGTGAATTGGTTCTTTACAAATTCCATGTGGTTGTTGATTCATCCATGTAGGTGGCTTGCAGTCAATACTAAGATGAAATTAAGTCTACGATTGACAGGGTGAATCAAGGCATGCTCATTATTGACCTTGGAATGGTTTTACATTTTTTTTCTTTCACACCTGTATTCGTTGAGCATACTTATCACTTGATCACAGTGGGAAAATGGTGATTTTTATTTCTCTTGTTAGCTGTTGATCTATTATGCTTTGATTGCTTTCTTTAAACCAAAAAAAGGGCCATCAAATCCCTCATCTTGTCTAAACTTTTTGTCCAGCGCATTACATTCTTATGCAAGTGATCCTAGTGTTTTTAGTTATCTTTTATGTGAAATGTCTTCTTATGACTTACTGTATTTTGTGTTCCTTCTATGTCTGAAGGATGGGTACCGAAACAACTTGTAAAGCGGTACATTGATTGTTGCAAGACATTGTCAGAAGAACCTATTCTGAAGTTGCTTATAAAATTGTACAGATTGGGAGTACGGCTTCCAATTCTTCTCCATCTGGCAAATGTTTTTTTTATAAATTGAAGAGATAATCTTTAAACTTCATGATTCTGATTCATCAGTCTTACAATATATTAAATTCCTCACCAGGTCTCGGAGGATGAAGTTGTTATTTCTGATTGTGGTCTACAAGATGTGTCGGTATCACCTTTCCTAAGTGCCTTGCATGAGCATCATACGGTTGCTGTCTTAAATGTCTCCCATAACCTTTTAGGTATGGGGACTGCTGATGTTGTACCTAAGAAAGACTGCCAAACTCATTTTATAATCTTTCTAGCAACTGATATTATCTGATCCAAGCTTTTATGACTACTCTAATACTGGCTTGTCAATCACTAGGAAATAAGACAATGGAAAAGCTTTATCACATATTCACCAATTCGAGCCAAAGATATGGGGGTTTGACGTTAGATTTGCACAGCAACCAGTTTGGTCCCACTGCGTTGTTTCAGGTTTTTAAAATTCATTTATTCGCATTCAGATATGTTTTATTTGTGAGCCAGTCTATGAAAAAGCAAACTAGAAATCTATAGCTTGTGAGAAATTGAATAATAACAAAGAGTCGTTCGTACATAACTTAGTTCCTAGAAAATCTCATGTTTTCATGTTCTTTTATGCATTAGGTATTTCCCATTCAACGGAGGGCATTAAGTACATATAACATTGACTGGAGTCATCTTTAATTAACAGATTTGTGAATGTCCGGTGCTGTTGGCTCGGTTGGAAGTGCTAAACCTTGCTGAAAATCGTCTGACTGATGCATGCTGTTCTTACCTTTCCACTATACTGGTCAACTGCAAAGGTATGCTGGTTCATTCGAACAAGAAGATTTGGTTGGGTATCAAGTTACACGTTATAGTTGGGATTGGATAATTAAGTAGGTTGTTTTTCCTTCTTTTTTTGTTTTCAACTACCGTATGCTTTTTATTTGTTGCTGACAACCATCCGTAATTTTTCTGAAGCACTCTACAGTTTGAACATAGAGCGGACTTCCATCACCTCTAGGACAATCCAGAAGATTGCGGATGCCCTTGATGATTCTTGTGTACTTTCACAACTTTTTATCGGCAAGTATTATTTTAGTGGTATCTCCTATATGGTTCCGACGTGTACCACTTGTGCTGTGTTGTCTCACCAGTTTCCTTTCTCACTTTAGGGAAGAATGGGCCTATTTCAGGAATTTCTATGGTTAATCTACTAAGAAAACTCTCTACCTTGAAGAGGTGATCTTAAACTAGTCGATTGTCACTGAGTTGGCTATGTAATCTCATGTGGGGTTGTTCCCATTTAAGGATATTCTGATCTAGTTCATGTTACATGTAGGGTGCTTCTTTTCATACCATGCGGCTTTTATTCTGACAAGCTTATATAAGTATAACCATTTTTTTTCAGATTTTCTGAACTGAGCCTGAATGGGATAAAACTAAACAAACCAATGTGGGATGGTATTTGTCAACTAGCTCGGTCCTCCAGTCTGTCAGTTCTTATGGTTGGGGGAGCTAATATTGGAGTTGTAAGCAAACTAGTTTCATTTATTTCCTTTTGAGATGCGTAAACACTCGAGACACTAATCCTCCTGAACGTCTGCCTTTTGACTGTAGGATGCAGTAACACAACTAACTGATGCATTGTCCCAGGGCTCCGGAGAGTTGGCGAAGCTTGATCTGTCATATTGTGCATTGGCACCACCAAGCATCATAAAACTGTGTTCGAGCACATTAATTTCTGGGCTCACCGAATTGAATCTGGAAGGGAATTCTGTCGGAAAAGAGGTCTGTTTCCTCGATCTTGGAAGTTGAAACTTGGACTCGACCTTTTACACCCAACTTAGGAACCTTGAAGTCTCCCAGTTTTTCATTATATATATATAATTGCAACTTGAAAGGCTTGCGGTTGATACATTTACTTCTGCGATCATAGACCGGTCCTTCTGTGCTTGATTTTTGACACAATCAGGGCTGCGACGCTTTAACATCCTTGCTTTCGGATCCCCAATGTTGTCTCCAAGTCCTCAACCTCAGCAGATGCCGCCTGGGGCTTGCCGGCATCGTTCACATAGCCAAAGCACTGTCAGGTGATCGTCTTTAGCTACTCGCCAGTTGTTCATTTCGGCAGTGAGTTGAATTCGTAGCCCTGTTTAATCCCCCCGCAGATAACGAAACCCTGGAGGAATTATACGTCGGAGAAAATGCTGACATGAACACCGAGGAAGCTCCGGCGCCCGATCCGGCTGCGCGTGAGGCGCGAACCTCTCCGGGGAAGAAGCTCGACGCGGTCGATTCCTCCGCCGCCTGCGGAGGTCTGGAGGTTGCAGACAGAGGAGACGACGGGGAGCACCCGGAGCAGCCCGCCTCCTCCGGCCTTGGTGGCGGCTGTGCTCTGCTTCGGGCCATTGGAGAGCTCTCGACGGCCATCGGCGCCGCCGGGCGGCTGCAGCTGCTGGACGTCAGCGGGAACGCCCTCGCGGAGGCGCACGTGGAGACGCTCTACGCCGCCTGGCGGTCCTCGCCGCCGGGAAGATCGTCGGCGCGGAAGCACGTCGACGGCCGGACGGTCCACTTCGCCGTGGAGGGGAGGCGGTGCTGCGGCGTGAAGCCCTGCTGTCGAACCGTGGGTTAGAAGGTGGCCCGGCGGAGAGCCCAGTAGCGGCCCAATATTTCTTGATGTGGGCCGGATTTCGTCGTGGCAAGGAGAACGACCGGACGGGTCTGCGTCTTTGTCGTCCGGATCGGAATCAAAACAATATATTTATGATTTTTCTTGTTTTATCGATGATGTTATTCTTTTCCACGTGTTACTATTATGTGCACTTATTTGAGTGAATTTAAATGGTAAAGGTGATGTATTTTTATCATCTTGTAGTTCCTATCGCCCACATTGTTCCGATACATGTTCTTTGATTGATATAACTATGGTAAGGTGTTCATGATTTGATTTAGTTTGATTTTTGAGTATTTTTTTAAACCAAACTATCTCTCGAACCAATGATTTGATTTGAATCAAATCATGTTTATTTAATAGAGTAGATATGTCAATATATAAATTTATTTTTTATTTTAAATCACATTCTATTAAAATTTAACGTATTTGTTTATACATTTTATTAATTTTATTTTAAAAACTTTTGAAATAATTTTATCTTTATAAGAAAAGGCACAGAAAAATGATATTATATATAACTTAAAATAAAATATTTAATCCAATTTAGGTTAATCGATTTAGCAGTTTGGTTTGTTTTGAAGGCTCAAGAAATTAAACAAAACTAATCGGTATTTCAAACTAAACCAAATCGAATCAAATTATTGATTTAGTTTAGTTTCTTGGGTTGATCCAAATAGCGAAGGGCACTAAACACAAACACAAGTTCAAGCGAAAATACTATATATATATATGTACGGATATATATTTTTGTTTCACTCATCAAGTTAAAATTTCTGGTTAGAAAACCCAATAGCTTCAATTTTTTCTCTCCATGACGAAGACCTTCACACGAATCACACCGACAAGCAGTCTCCACGTTGCTTTCTCACTTTGTATAAATAAATAAATAAATAAATAAATCCATGTTGCAGTAATTATATGAGGTGACTGATGGAGACCCTTCATGCCAATACGACAATAATTAAAATGGAACATCTGACGCCCATACAGAGATGTAATCTTCCAATATATTTGCCTTCCGTCAGATTATTAATATCAGGTTGTCTGAATCCAGCTCTTTGGCGTTTGTGGAAGCATAGATGTGACACCTCTCTTAAAGCTATTAATAAAAATCCCTTATGGATTCTCCAAAGAGCAGCAAAAGGCACTTCCTTTTGTTTTAATCAGGTGGATGTTCAGGATCAGATTCTGGTTACGCATTGGGTGCCCCCCCCTCACCATCCCAAGTTAAAATAAATATTGATGCTGCCACAAATTCATCAAAAGGGGCTTTAGGAATAGTAATAAGGGATCATTGTGGAAGAGTACTGACCTGAAAAATTTATCTTTCGTGCTTTGCGGATCCGCATATACCACCGGAGAAGGAAGCTGTTCTTCATGCTTGTTCTTGGGAGTTCTTCGACCACTGCTCCTCCTCCATCTATAGCGATGCATTATCAATGGTTAATACTATCAACAATACTGGGCCAGATATATGAAAAACTTCTACCTTTCTTAGTCGGTGTCACCAACACCTGGCAGGCTCATCCAAGGAAGGTGGGGTAGGGAGTCGGGACCGGGTCGGTTTGGGGCCAAACCGACCCGGGTCGGCCGGGGTCGCGACCCGGGTCGGGACGGGGTCGGCTCGGGTCGCAAAAAATAATAATAAAAAATTCAAAATGGGGTCGGGGTCTTGGGGTCGCGACCGGGTCGGTCGGCCCCAAAACCGACCCGGTCGGGTCCGGGTCGCGACCCGGGTCGCGACCCGGCGAACCATGGGCTCATCATCCTCGGTTGTCTTCAGCCCTAGAGAAGCGAATGAAACTGCTCACCGTCTGGCGAAATAGGCATTACGATCGGTGTCTCATTTTACTTGGTCATCTTCACTTTCAATGCTTCTTGTACATGTCACGAATCAGATAAGGGCCGATGCGCCTTTTGAGTGATCCGTTATGTTTTGCAAAGACGGTGTTTTGGTTTTAATGTTTTGTATTTCAAAAAAAATTATTGTCTCAAAATCGTGGGGGCGTGCAACGTGTATGTATATATATGATTAATTTATAAGTATGTATATATGATTATGATGTACGAGTCTCTTTCTCAGTTTCGTCCAAAAAAAAATTAAAAGAGTCTTTCTCAGCATTGTTCAGCTGTCATATATACGATTACGATGTAATATTGATGTATTATATACCAGCTAGCATCAAAGCATCTTCTCATCGGATGGACAAGCCCGTGGATGCATGACTTGCCCCTCTCTGGTGGACAACTAATCAGAGAAATGGGCATATCTTATAAATATGTAATTGTGTGTAAGTAAATACATACATACATACATATATGTTATAGAATGTGAAGTGTATGTTGTTAGTTACAGAATGAGGAGTCAGCCGCCAATCAGCACCTGAATTTTCTCTCTTCAGGGTTGCATAGTAAAACTAATTTTCTGCAAGAACATATTTTGTTGACAAAACACATGTAAAATAGGGGTGTTTGGGCGCAATCATGACAAAGGTATAACTTTGCAGAGATTTCTTCTTAGATAAAGCTAGGGGTAAAGCTTTATTTTATCATTTTTGTTGTCCTCCACCTTTTTTTTTGGTTGTACATGATAATTTTGTGTGTTGGTGTATCTTAGACTCTCTGTTAACATATAAGTTTATCACAAAAGTGTGAGCAAATTGTTTTGCAATCAAACTCTCCGTGAACTATATTTCAATGGGGAGTTTGGTTGCATTTGTTTTTGTTTCCAAGATATATATGCTTTTGTAACAACAATTGTTAAAAGAAGGCGTTATCAATTATCACAAAAATATATTTTTCTAAAAGGTTCTTCTTCGGCAAAAAAAGAAGAAGATACATTTCTTTCTTGGGATGTCCCACTTGTTTTAGTTATACTTGTTCCCCTAATGTTTTGGTTACCATATCTCACGGAGCATAATAATTACATTTTAATATAATTCTTTTTATCACAAAGTTGTGAAAAAAAATGATTGCAACTAATTGAACAACATCCGTGTAAGCCGACATATCTGTATACATCATTATGATCCAATATTGAAAGTAACGACGGAGAAGGATATTTTAGATATCCGATGTTCTTGTTCTGAGTCGTATTAATTTGTTTTCCACACTGCTTGCGTGAATATTGAAGCCAATTAGTTTTGATATTGATGTCAGGCGCATCAACATTCGAACGATGTTATCAAATATTAAAAATATCATAAGTGATATTAAAATCATTAATTCACTTTAGTTTTGTGGGTATCACAACAATCGGAAAGAGTACATGGATTCAAAAGAAGGGGGTGTCAGCAGGCTCTGCTCTGACCAGAAACCCGTCCAACTATATAATTAAGGTGCAATCCAAAGTATAATATGGTCCAACTTACGTTAGGTTTGATCGATCGGGCTCCCTCCGGCTAGTAAGAAAATACTAAACTGATCAGATCCATGCCTTAATTACTCGACGTAATTAAGCTTTTATCTCATAAATATATTGTTGCCAATAAACTTATGTGTAATGCAGATCGATGATAACCTAAACTCAAAAATTAATATTTCTGATGAGTAAAATTTATAATTTTAATGATGGTATGTGTTTTAAAGGTTGAGACTTGCTTGACTTATTTTTTGTCCACTTCGATCTAATTCATGTTGATTACATCGCCGTTGATGTTCGCATCCGCTGTCGCCCTCACCATTCATATATATCCATCCTGCAGATTGACCCATAATATATCCGTCGGATTTGGTCATCACACAACCCCCACTCTTACCACCAGCTAGCCGGCCCCATCATGCATGGTTGCATCATGGAGAGTTACTACTTCACAACCTATATATCCACACACCGTCGTTCCTCCCGTGTGGCCCCAATTCATCATATCCAACCTAACCTCTCCCACACCCACACAACAATCTCCTTACTCTAAAGTCCGAAGCGGGCGCATATTCCAAAGTGTTTTTCCCCGGGTCGGCACACATGAGGACTAACACTAGCACCGGCACAAGAAATCAAATAGGAGAATGTTGAAGAATAATGGTTGTCCGAGACATCTTATAACTTGTTGAAACACGTAAACAAGACTCCGACATGAATTTTTATTTCAGAGATGATCAAAAGAGATCTAAAGTACGCAAAGAAATTTGTTATCGATACCAAGGACGAGTAACGATAAAAGAGTGTAACAATATATTCAAAATGAGTTCGGATCACCTCAATCTTAATGTGGAGGGAATAACCCTCGGTCCCCAATCGAAATAGGCCATAATTCCCCGTGTGTCACGTAAGTGGCGGTTCAGTGACGGTGAACCGGTTATATTACTGAACCCTTACTGATCTGTTATGAACCAACCGTTCGGTGACGACTTTCACCGGCTTCAGTGATGTTCGGTAACGAGTTACATTGATTTTAGTAACGAGTTACACCGTCTTCGATAACCGTTCAATAACAATCAGTTCATCGTTACTGTCTTGTAACTAAGTTAATGTTACTGAACTGTCACTTAAGTGACGTAGGGTTGTGGCCTATATATCTTGATCGGAGATTAAGGGTGTCTCCTTCACCGTGAGATTAAGGTGATCCGGACTCATTTAGAATCCATGTGTAAGAACTTTGAAGTCGTACGTGTAATGGGTTGAACTGGACCCAGCCGAGCTCATTACCACCCTTGATTCAAAATTGCAGAAGCCCTACAAAATCATTGTCACAAACGTCTCGGTCTGAGCTCCGAGCCAACAGTTCATGATTTGTTTGCTGGCACCAAGATGATGGGTATATATATTTATTTATATGCTGCTGACAGCCATCGTCTACAATGGGAGGAGTATTATTAATTTTAGAAGACGGCCGGAGGGGGTGATTCTCTTGGTGACCTATTTGGTTAGACTACAAAAATTGATATTTGTAAGGGAGAAGAATTACAAGTATCAAAATTTATACCTGGCAACATTTGTATTATATTTTGTTTGTACTAGAAAATTTTATATTGATATCGATAGTCAAACATGCACATACCCCCGAACGACCGTTCGAGAGTTATCAATTTTAAAAAATTATAACGATAGAGAGATGCTAGCAATAAACAGACGGGGCCTTGATGCATGCTTCCAATAATCACTAGTACGTTGTCGTCTCTGCAAAGGTTCGTCGTCTTGGAATCGACAAAAGCCGCCGAGAGCAGCCGCCCAAGAAAGCCCGGTCGTCGCAGGCGGCCATCGCCTCGACGGAGACGCTGCCTGCTTGTTCAGTCGTCGTCGCCACCACCGCTTCTCTGTCATTTATTCATGCACGTAATCACGTCACACAGAGAGAGAGAGAGAGAGTTGTTGTGTTGGTTACCACCATCCATATATCTCCGGATGGAGATGCATCAGAGAAAATAATATGGCAGTGTGGTGTGCCACAAATTTATAAGGTGATGGAGATGGAGGTGATGTGTGTTTGTCTTCTGAGTGGGACGTGCCACAAGTAGAATGGAGACGATGATATATATATAGGCTCAAATTGCCATCAGAATATGCAATTTAGAGTTGTTTCTGGAATCTTGTAATATTATATCTTACGGTGTTTTGAAGATAAATAACTCGAACTTCGTCGAAGAAAGAAAGGGCTATATATATATATACACATTGTCGATCGGCGGAAATCACCAGTAGAGAGAGAGAGAGAGAGAGAGAGATTTGTTGATTAATGTATCATCATCTGGATGTAGAAATATATCAGAGAGAGAAATATATATATATACTAGTCAAGGAACGTGCTTCGCACGTGTACGAATATTTTCAAAAGATAAAATTAATTTTTAAATAATTAAATTTATATAAAATTTAGTAAAATATAGATATATAAAATAAGAAATTAATGATGTGACATTTTAAAATAAAAATAAAAATTACATAAAAATATAATACTAATTTATTAATAATTAAAAAATATTAATCTAATCATATGCATTGAGCAAAAAAAACATGGTACTGTATTTGACAACACTAAACCAACTTATTTTGTCTTAATCAAATTTCAGGCAAGATTATTTGATAAAGTATTAATGATCATCAAGGTGTAAGAAAAGTTATGAGTGATTGAATCATCATTGTTAACTTTTTCTTTAATTCAAAGACATACCGTACAATACCCCATCCACATTCCACGAAGATTTCATTACTTACCCTACGTGGGATCCAAAATTTCATATAACTTTTTTTTTCTGAAGAAACGTGAAAATAATCCTCTTCGGCCTCCATGGCATGACTCCCTGTCTTGTAATAGCCGCAATCTCATCCTCAGATTTTGGCAGCTGAAGCTATTGAGCAAAATTTCATATAACTCACCTGCAGCATAATTCATGTACACAATTAAAAGAAGATAGTCTATAGCTAGTTTATCCTGCGCAAAAGATATATTTTCCATCTCACAATTGGCGAGATGACCCTCGTTTTGCGGACAAGAGAATAGGCAACTTAAGAACAGGCGACCAAGTCTCGGTGCAGTAGTGCTGATATGTTTGCAAAGACCAATAGGTTTTATGGCCGACCCCACATCCATTGCCAAACCAAGAATGAGGAGAAGCTGGTGGTGAAACCCCTTTATGATAGGAAACTCCTGCAAGAAGATCAAATAGGATTAGATGGGAGGTGCACAAACCGAAAACTAAATCACACCTGAAATCTGAACTCAACTCCCCTAAAATCTGAAATTTGAAGATGGGAGGTGCAGAATCCGCAGCAGCAGAATCTGAAATCTGCAGGGAATCTGGACTAAAAAATCTGCAATTAAGAATCCTGGAGTTTGAAGATCTGAAAATCTGTTTTGGGTGCTGAAACCAGTCTGAAATATGCAGAATCCAAAAATCAGAAAATCTGAACTTTGCAGGATCCGAAATCTGAAAATCAATTGAAATGCAGAGTCTGTAGAGGATCCGAACTAAAGTCTGCAATCTGGAAATTGGTCTGGTTTTCGGGAGTTTCAAAGATTGAATGTTATATTTCTGAAATTTGAAACATACAGCAAAACTGAAATCAAAAAATAAAAATCTGAACTTTGCAAGGAATTGAAGGTTGTAAGATATGTAGAATTTGAAGTCTGAAGTTTGGAATCAGCCTGAAAGTCTGAAAAAAATGTAAAATCTCGAGCCTGGGAACTGAAGAAAACTAAAAATCCGAATGCACCATAAAGTCTGAAAACTGAATTTGTGCCGAACCCATTGAAGAATCTGCAATCTGATCTTTGAAAGTGCAGAATAAAAGAGATCTGAAAGTTTAATGTTCATAGAACCTGCAGCCGAAAAATCAGAAGTGTGCAACGTGCAGAATTTGTAGAAGACCTGAATTGGCAGGAGATCCAAGCCAGAATTTCTGAATTTCAAAATCTGAGCTTTATTCATAGATAGATATCTCAAAGGTTTTGAGGGAATCAACAAACTAAAATCAGCCCGTCCCAAATTTGAGCAAATCAGGAGCTGATTCACAATTAGGTAGTCTCGAACCATTCAAACCCATAAGAAAATCCAAGTTCAAAACCGCCCCAAATCAATTTACATAAATCTGAAATTGCATAAAAGAAAAATCCAGAAAATTGTCAAATACAAATTCTGCTGAAATTTGATTAAAACCAATGAATTGAATGAACTAAACTCAATTGAACTCAAATCAAACTTAATTCCAATTCAATTCAATCCAAATCAATCAAGTTCAATTAAACCAAAGAACTGTAAAAATCCAAAATTTGAAGACTGTGAAATCTGAACCCGTTAAAAAAAAACTGTAAACAACCCATTAAAAAAAAGACCTTCAACCTGATTTAAATCAAATCATAACGGGGCCCAAATCTGAAAATCTCTCGAGCATGCAAAAATCTAAAGTCTGAACTCTAAATTTCCGAAATCAATTGCCATCCCGAAATTCCCAACTGTTCAAGTATCAAGATAAAACAAAAATGAACTAAGCCCAGCTCATTATTTGAATAAATTCCGCTCAACAAATTTGAATGGTAAGTCAATCGCTTCAATCAAATCCTAATGAACCAAGCAAACTAAATTCAATTCCCAAACCCAATCAACTTGAATCAACTCCCAAATAAAATTCAACTCAAACTCAATAAAATCCAAATGAAGCCAACAAGCCAAATTCAAACAAATTCCAAACAAACCGAAATCAATTAATCAAATTCAAACTCAAACCCAAATCAGCTTATAAGTCTCAAATTTGCACAAAACTCCTAGAATGTCAAATTCACCCAAAACAAATTCAACTCAACTCAATTTCAACCAAAAATCAAACTCGAAACTTAAATAACTCAATTGCAACAAAATTCACCCAAACTAAAAGCAATTCAACCCATTAAATTCAACTCAAACTAAATTCAACTCAAATCAAAATCAAACCAACAAATTTAATCAATTCAATTCAACCCAAATCAAATTTCAAACACATTAAGTGCTTGCATTCCATCAAATTTCATGGGATTGTTTTCTCCTATGTCCATATGTGTGTGAATGTTTATTTTTATGGTTGCATGTTTTTTATTTCCAATGGATTGGTATGGCGTTTAATCTAGGGTATTCGAGAAATCTCGATGTAATTAACGTCGGATCTTCGCACCATCCGACGGGAGAGGTCAAAATCAATTTTCAAAGAACCTAACAACCTCAACATATAATTTTGACCCTAGCTAGTACTTTTATGGAATACCATCTATTTTCCTAAAGAAGTCAATGCTAAGGTCTAATCAAATCAAATTCAAATCCAAAAGGAAAATGAATTTCCAAAACAAAAGAAAAAATCTTTCAATAGATTTTGAGGTTACATCAGTATGCTAGCCATAGTGTAAATGGATAATAAATTACTTTGTTCTTGGAATGATAGGAGCTCAATAGTCAGTAGAAAAGCCTAAAGCCTAATAGAAAAGAGTATTGCAAAAGAAAGAAATGAAATGCTTCACTTGATAGCTGAAAAAACTGTGTAGTGTGTAACTTAAGCTATATAGATTAATCAATAGATGTGCGGGTGATTATAGATTAATCAAAATTAATTTTGATTTGAAAACAAAATGAAATGAAACATTTACCATGAAGAAGCAGAACAAATTGAATACGAAAATCAGAACAAATCCACCAAATCCCAAATCTGAAATCCCAAAATTCGAACTTCATAGTTCTCAAATATGAAAAACCGAGTTACAAAATCCCAAGTCCGGAAGAAACTTCAAAACTCGAGCTCAAGTCCAAAAGTCCGAAATCCGGAATTTATTTTTCGAAATTGCAAGTAAAAAATCAGCAATTCAAACCTATGAAATTCAAATTCAAAATGGTCCGCTCGCTCAAATGCGAGAGTTTATCGAAATTGAAACTTCAATTAAAAATTAATAAAACAGAGCATGAGAATTTAAAAACAAAATGCTAAAGGAACTTGAAATGTGGAAACCATACTATATTAGAGGTTTAAAATATCACAGCCATATGTCACAAGTACCTTACGTGGAAGATGATACTGGAGCAATGTGTAGGAGTTTAACATTGGAGATAGAAATCATGTAGGAAAGAAGATGAGACCAGGCACAATAAGTTGATTGCTTACAAGGAAGATAAAATTAATGACATCTTACAGTGAACTCTAATATAAGAAATATTAAAACCGAAATTTGGGTTCTAAGATCTTTTAAGACAACCAAGTTAAAATCCATTTACTTCTCTGTATTTCATTTTGTTCTTTTAAAGAATGTCCGTATGTTTAGATAATTCCCATTGGGCATTATTCAATTCATCTGGTATTAGCCTAGATGTAAGAAACGTATGAATTGGACAAAAATTTGTGCACCAGCTAAAATTCTGGAATTTGTTTATCCGAAATCCCAAGTCAAACATTAGCAAAATGAAATTCAAATATACAAACTTAAAACCAAAAAGTTTGAAAGTGAAACATTACAGGAAATCTACGTTTCGCTACATTGTGATAGGTAGATGATAAGGCTGCCAAACATGAGTAGCATGAACAATTGAGACATAGTGATATTAAAAAAAAAAGATAATGCCACATCTAGTCTACAACAATAGTCCACAGATAGGAGGCATTTCCGGTCAACGGCAGAAATTATTCAAGTTCATCAACTTATGAAGTGCACCAAAATATTTCACAAACCAATAAATGCAGAAAAATAGTGTATACAGAAACTATGACCTCAATAATAAGGACTTTTGGATCTATTTCACGTGCCTTTAATGCTTGATTTCTTCCAATAGTGAGTTTCCCAAGCTAGCTGCCAAGGTTTTTAAGCAAAGAGCGTTCCTCTGAACTTGATTTTATTAGATCGATAGCAAAAGAACCTAAAAAACAAAAAAAGATAGCACATAAGATGAAAAACCGAAGAACATAATGTACAATGGCCGTACACTTCGCTAAAAGCACCTTGCGTTCCTATATGTTGCTTTGAGAATCTCCTTATTCAACGATTTCTCAATTGACTTTGTCTAGGAACTTCAAGTACGGGTCATGGAAGTTTGGCTCAATAATCGCTCTCCGGTGAAGAAGCGATCATCGAAAATAGAAAAACATCCAATGGTACATGGCATGTTAAAAATTATGTAACCGGAAGGTTTTCCACCTCTTCATGACAATATACTATGCGAACCATGGATAGAACTCGCTCATTTAGGATTTCAACAAATTCTTTGCCCCCGGCATCCATATTTGTGGCCGAAATATTGTTTATCATAAATAATATCTTGTCTTGAAGCTCGGAGCGAGAGTCTGCATACATGTCAAAATCATAAATATACAAGAACCACTTGAACAATCAAGTAGGGAACCATAAGCAAAAAGTGAGAATAAACCTCTATTGGTGTATCCCTTTTTTCAAAGACATTTGCAACTAAAGTTTCAATGTTCATTGGAGCACCAAACCCAGTGCTATAAGAAAGTTGTCTATGTATGCTTGTTGATGAATTTCCAGAAAATGTAAATGCATCAATAAATTCACGATAAAAAACATGCTTCCATACACAAGTAAATGAGACAAAATGAAGCATCAACGACATTCTTCTTATTTCTATGTGTAAATTTCTAATTATATGTTCTTGTGAGAAGGTGTTCCGTGTCAATTTAATCCTAAACCAAAAAAAGTAGCATAAAACTACAATAAGATTAAAAAATTCCAAGATCAGCTTTTTCAGGTACTATATATATAAACTGAAGGGACTTCAAACCTTAGTTTGTGCCGCATCGCAATATTCCTTGTGAAACAAAAGGCGACGTACAAAACCCCAAAACTCCGGTTGGGAAGCTCATTATGGGTTTTGCCTCCCCCATCCCCTCCGGATTGGGTTTTGAAAGTCCACCAATCCCAAATCTAAAATCTCAGAATTCAAACTTCATAGTTCTCAAATATGAAAACTGGTTTACGAAATCCCAAGTCTAGAAAAAGGTTCAAAAATCTAAAGTCAAGTTTGAAATCTGGAATTTGTTAATTGGAAAAAAACCACTCTTGTTAATTGGAAAGAGTTATCACTAAAACTACTTTTGTTTATAAATCCATGCAAGCTAGGGTACAGCACAACTTCAAGATCAATGTTACGTAATGTATTTGATGCTGCATAACTGAATTTGTTTATTTTGTTTGCATTGAGGATTACATAATCGGAAGTTAAAATTTCAATATGCATACCGATGTAAGTGTAAATATAATAAAAGAAGTTGGAATTTTGGAAAGATTCAACTATTTAAATCCTTTTCCAATGCATTTACTGAATGACAATGAAAACTTTCTTTATATGAGGATCCTTTATTGTAATGTATTTCTTCTTTAAAATGATATGGAAACTGCAATCATGTATTCTGTTACCCGAAAGCTGATGCCTCATAAAATATGAATCAAGTTTGATGCCTAAACTTTAGCTGCTCTGTGAACAATTCACAATTCAATGTGTTTAGGTGTACCTTTCACCCTCTTCCGGACATAGTTGAGAAAAAAACAGATTGATGTTATCATCGTGGAGATCATCCAAAGAGTAGAAAAAACCTGGGATAGAGTAATTGAAATAAAGTAAAACATAAATGATACAACATAAAAATACATGTTCACGATATACCATGATCCAAGAAAAAAATTTAATTAAAAGTATAGCAAAAAATTTCACCAATAACTCAACAAGTCAAATTAAGCCAGTGCTCTCTATAGCCCAAAAAATCTGACTCAAAACAGATCCTAGAAATCCCCAAAGCTTACTCTCAAAAAGCCAATTTAAAGTTCACTATATGCTTTCACTCTAGAGTCTAGTCCCCACAAAGAGGATAATCCAATGTGCGAAGGGGTGCAGTAAGCAAAGGGCCATTCAGCCCAAATGAAGGCTCCATCATGCCCAAAAAAGGATTGGGACAGCAAGGCAAATGTGACCAAAAATTGAAAAATCTAGACTAAAAAACACAAACCTGAGGATGCAATCTAGACGCCAAATTCAGAACATAAAAGTTCACGTTTGATGATAACATGTTCATTAAAAAATTTAGAAAGTCATAGTAAATTAAACTTACCCCAGAGCAAAGTCAAAATTGAATCTGAAATCTGAAACCTCAAGCTCAAAAGCCTAAATCTAGAACTTGAAATTCAATAAATCAGAATACCAAGTATGGAATCTTCAATGTTGTAACTGTGAAGTTCAAGGAAAAAAAATTTAATCCATCAACTCTGGAAAAGGAAAAAAATAAAAAAAAAATAGCACGTCAAGAAATTAACATAAAATGGTTTACCTATTTCAACCGGTACCCCCAACTCAAAACGTAGGGTGAAAAAAATATCACATACCTAAGATGGAAAGAACCAAGCGATGGAAACTTCCAGGGTTGTGCTTGGAAATCCAGAGGCATTTTTGGGGCATTAGGAATAGTCCCGGAAAGACGATTTAGAATTGTTATACAGGTTCTCCCAATCCAGAACGTAGGAAACAAAAGAAACGTACAACATACCTAAGAAGGAAGAATTAGTTCAAAGTTATGACTTTTTTATTATACTTACATCTCTAATGTTCAGCAAATGTATACGGATCAAATGACTTGGGTTTTTTTTGCACAAACTGTGTGGGTAATTTAATTTAATGTAACAATCTTCTTACATGATAATGTAAGAAATCTGAAAATCGGAATGTGCAGAAATCTGAAATTGGAATTTGAAACAAACCGATTCATTTTCCAAGACAAACTTAGAACCTGTTATACAGGTTCTCCCAATCCAGAATGGAAATAGAAATTGTTTTATAAAGAAAATGATTCCAAATAACATAAAATGGTTTACCTATTTCAACTGGTACCCCCAACTCAAAACGTAGGGTGAAAAAAATATCACATACCTAAGATGGAAAGAACCAAGCGATGGAAACTTCCAGGGTTGTGCTTGGAAATCCAGAGACATTTTTGGGGCATTAGGAATAGTCCCGGAAAGACGTTTTAGAATTGTTATACAGGTTCTCACAATCCAGAACGTAGGAAACAAAAGAAACGTACAACATACCTAAGAAGGAAGAATTAGTCCAAAGTTATGACTTTTTTATTATACTTACATCTCTAATGTTCAGCAAATGTATACGGATCAAATGACTTGGGTTTTTTTTGCACAAACTGTGTGGGTAATTTAATTTAATGTAACAATCTTCTTACATGATAATGTAAGAAATCAAATCGGAATGTGCGTAAATCTGAAATTGGAATTTGAAACAAACCGATTCATTTTCCAAGACAAACTTAAAACCATGTTCCTGGACCGAAACGAAATGGACAACGAAATTTAAAATCCCGAAACATAATTAAAATCTGCTTCCTAATTCAAAATTAGAACTGCCTCTCAAACAAATCAGAACAAGCAAGAGCGTTCGCATCAAATTTCCCAGACCCAATTCGTAAACATTCAAGCTGGTTTTCCTTAACCAAGTCCAAACCAAAAATAAACACATCCGCAACCAAAAATCGAGTCGATTTTCAAATCGTTTTGGAATTCCAACTCTCAAAAAATTCAAATTTGCCAAACAAGTTAAATTCGATTAAACTAAAGTCAAATAATTAATCAAGATTAAATCAAATTTTAAACAAATCGCAAATCTGGAAATTTCAAAGAGAATTTGGAAACATCAATCATATTCAATTCAAATCCAACTCTTAAATTAAGCTCAAGTTAATTTCAAATCAAACAAAACTAAACCAAACAAACTTCATTTCAAGCCAACCGACTTGAACAAATTTAAATTAATTTCACTCAATTTTACTTCTGAATTTTACATTCTGAAAATTTAAGAATTTTACATTGTATTCATATTTCTTTTACAATCTGAATTTATCATTTTTGTCAATTTTTTAATACTTTTTTTATATACAGTTTGTTCTTAATAGGTTCAAAACCTGTTAGCCGGATGAGATTGATGACTCGTAAGGAAGAAATCGCTTTGATATCATCTCTTCCCGATGTCATATTGTCGTCTCCTTAAATGTGTATGCTAAAGCCGAGTTAGATACGAGGGGCTGGATGTATGCTTTGGCAAAACTTGAAAGAATGAAAACAAAGTCTAAGGGTGACATAAAGAGAGTTGATCTAAAAGGATAGGCCCCATTGACTTCGCCTCCTCTATAAGAGGAAAAAATGAGCTGTATGAGTAAGTTCTATCAAAACAACCATCATCATGCTTGATTCAACCCCCAAGCTATGGAGCACAAAACTCCACTTACCAAGGGTGAGATATCCCCTTGACTTAAGGGTAGGCCATGCATGTTTCTCATGCTAACATGGCGACTCTTAATCCATGAAGTCAATCATATGCAAGAGTCCCTAATACATATCAGAGGTCAATGGGACACATACCTAAACAATCAAATTGGGATTATGGCTTTCCATACCTTCCTCATGTACTTTGTACCAAAACCCTTAAGAAACGAGAAATTATATGTTCAAAGTGCATTGTTGATGTGAAAGGGGAGCTCTCAATTGACCAATGGAATCGATGGAATGCAAACACAAGAAAAAAGAAAAGAAAAGAAAGGGCATCTAGGTTCTAAAATCCAACAATTTCGCATGACCGAAAGTTCGGAGACAAAGAGAACATGAAAGTGGAATAAAATCTCAAATCCAACAAAGATTAGAAATCGAAAAATTTCGATTACTCGAATCGATAAACCTGAAATTTCTCAAGATGTCACAAATTATGAGAAATCAACACTTCTGCAGATCTCTGTAACTCAGGGGATTTGGACCTCATAACATTTTAGAGAAATCGAACATCTCGAATTATCAAAATTTTGCGACGATTCAAAAATTTAGCATACCTGTGTGATCGAAACTCACCGAGATCCAACAATCCCGTAGAAGACCGTAAATTAGAAACTCGATAATTCGTATTCGTGCAAACTGAATAGGCCAGAGACATGAAATTTCAAAGCTCAAGTCTGGGTATATATGGAAATCAGAAAATTTTTCAGATCCGTGGAAACCACAAGTTTGAAAGTGCAGCAAGTCCAAAACAAAAATCGAATACTAACAAGACACAAATCTTAAAAAAAATATCAAGAAATACCCGAATATGAGATTGGATGTAAACCGAGAAATCGAAGACAAGGAAATCTGATAATCGATAATCTTGAAAGGTTCGGGAAATATGAAAACTTCTAAAAAAACTCAAAATATCTCGAAACTTTTCGAGGAACCAAAATATGGATACTCCAGAAATTTTAAAGTCGAAAACCCATAGATCAGAACCAGAATCTGAAATTTAAACCACAGACCCAAGGAACAAAAAAATTTGAAAATCAGAGCATCAACCTCAGATCTCAAAAGTTAATCTGAACTGAATTCCAAACAAAAAAATTGAGATGCAAATATCCACATCCCGAAACACTAAGTAACAAAAAATGATAAGTTAACAAATCTAGCTTAGCATATTATTCTACCTCTCGTTTCATTAAGCATATTATAAACGACAATGTGGTAAAATTGCAAATAAGAAAATAATCAAGATATCCTAACCAGTACGCATGGATTCTCAAGCTCAAACTTGAAATTTCTAAAATAATAAATCTAAAAAATGAGACCAACACAAGACAGAAACAGGGGTGTGAAGGTAAAACAAATACACTAACCTGCAAAATACGTAGCGACTGGAATATGCATCAACCGACGGACACTGAAGGTTGGTCAAAACTGAAAATCCTCTGTTGACCGGCGAAGCCTCTGTTGCCGGATGGCGCTAAATGGCAAGGTTGACGAGAAAATCAGATTGTTCGAAGTAATAGTGAATGATAGGAACGTTGGACTGTGCAACAAAAGGAGGAAAGGTGAGGCCTTTAGGCCTGCGGTATTCAAGGTGGGTGCATGGAAAGGGAGGTTGAAGAAGGGAATGTGCACCGTAACGTCCAGATAAAGGGCCAAGACATTGAAGAAGATAGAAGATAAGAAACGGCGGGAGAGGAACGTGTTGGACATTGAAGATGAGAAACGGGTAGGAATGGAGACGGACGAGAGGGGGAACCATCGAACAGAGGAAGCAGAGGGACGGCGGAGTAACGAAGGGGAAACTGTCGGCGGAATAACAGGAGGCAGAGATGGAGGGGGTAACCGGTGGCATGAGAAGAGGAGACGAAGATCCAGCGGGGGAGCTTGCAGAGTAACGACATTCAACGGCGAGGCTTGCGGCCGGCTCGAGAGGAGACGGCGAGGCTTGCGGAGTAACGGCAGGAGCCGCCCAGATTACCCGGTGGGGGTCACCCGGCTCGAGAGTCGCCGTCAAACTCTCGGGAGCATTTTATTTCCTTTAACTCTCCGGTGCATTAACATGGGAGTAATACCTAGACAAAATGGTGGATGTCTGGCAGGAACAGAGTAGATTTAATCGGACGGTTAGAATAGGGAGGACAAAAAAATCGGACGGTTAGAATAGGGAGGACGAAAAAAGAGGTACTCCCGCTTCTATTGTATAGGTATAGATATATATATAGCATGCAGTGTGGTGTGCCACAAATATTAATAGGTACTGATGGGAGCTTCGGTGGGTCTCCAGAATGGGACGTGCAATGTAGAAGGGAGATGATCGATGATTTACCTAGTCTCAAATTTGCCATCCGAATTTGTAATTTAGACTCGTTTCTTGGAAGCATGTAGTTATATGTATTTTAAAGCAATAACTCCACAATATTGGCCAAGAAACTTTATGCCGCTTCATGCACGTACACACGCGAGAGAGAGAGAGAGAGAGAGAGAGAGAGAGAGAGAGAGTTGTTGGATTCAACTTGATTAGGTACCTTACAGTGATCACTGCCATTTATATATAGTACTCTTGCAACATCTCAGGAAAGTATATATGGCAGTATTATATTGGGTGCTACAAATTAGGTGATAATAGTTGAGTGCCTCTCCATATATATATAAGCTAGAGATCAGGCGTGCATTAATGCAGAATAATATTGGAGTGGAGATAGACTCGAATTGGCGTTAGAATATGTCATTTAGGGTTGTTTTCAGAATCTCTTAATTAATGAAATATTTTTTTTGAATAAATAGCTCAAAATTGGCCAGAGTGGGGGAAAAAATTCAGATTTCAAGTAATTAATTTCATATTAAAGTTTGAGTTGACTTCCGATTGGAGTTTTGCATTAATCTCATAGCCCGCTATATATACTTTCATTCTCGTAAATTGGTATAATTAGATTCATAGATCATGGATAGAAAGGTCATTCCTAATTTATGTATTCGGAATGACCCATTTATCAGGGAGTTAAATTAAATTTTTAAGAGTTTATTTTTGAGGAATTAAACATGGATAAGATCATACATAAAGTTATGTGTCTATCATGATGTAAGAACATAGATATAAAGAACAGATCATACATTATTCATCTTGTGTTTATACTCTTTTTCCGAAACGATATACAGAAGAATATATAGATGGGCTACTTATTGCTACAAGTCTTAATTATATGAGAAAATGGCTACAAATCTTGTGTTTGTACTCTTTTATACACAAGTCTTATATGATAAAATTACTTAAATAAAAATAACAGTTATATATTCTTATATTAACATTCACTTAAATTACTTCTCCGTTATAAACATAAGTGTCATACAATTGTATAGATATATTAAGAAATGTAAGTTAACAATTATCAATCAATTCTTGGAACCAGCTTGTAGCATATATATAGAACATGTACACAAAACAAATGTGAAAATGTTATTATATTATTGCACTTTTACAGTATGTAATTACGTAAAATCCTAGAACGTGCATTGATTAAAAAAAATTAAAATATAAATTCTCGCCGTGTCATAAACATAATCAATCACTTTATAGAACAGTACTGACGGCGGTGTTGAGCTTTTCTTGTATCTCTCTTTTCTGAGTCGGATGATTCAATATTAATATTCTTAATAGCTAAGTTCAAAACTAAATGAGAAGTTTCCTTGCTACACGTATTGTACACATTGCTCATGACATGGCCAAATATATTATAGGTACGTACGTAACTAACTAATCTATTATGTTTTGTATGTACAAATTAAATAAAACTATAATATGAATCATGTAGCTAGAGACGACTCCCGGAAGGTAATAATAAATGTATAATATTACTTAAATAGCTTAATCAAATTAAGAGTCCAGTCTAGATTAACCCAAATCAAAAAAGGACACAGCACCCAAGTATTTTAGATTCACATATTAAATATTTGGGCTATTTCACCACCATGAAATTAACCAAATTCACTTGGTTAATTATATATGCCGCTAGCTGTATATTGTAGTATTTGACTTCTAAGCAAGTGATTAAGCACTGGAACATCCTGGGCAGAATATGGAATAGTGCTTTAATAATAGGAATATTGCAGCTAATTAATTAGAGAGATTAATTATCTCGAGGCCAGTCAGGAAGACCCATTTAATAGGAATATTGCAGCTAATTAATGACCTGAGCTTGATCATCAAGGATTAGGGTTTTCAGAAGTGTGCCCTAGAAAAGCAGCAGCCAAAAGAGGGGGGTTTTTTTTTTCATGGCACTGGCGGGGAAGAGAAGAAACCTGCGGGTGACTGTTCTCACCATAAAACCCTCGTCAAGAGATTTTCCTGCTGTCGATGGCCGAGGCGATGCTGCGCCGGACATCTCTATCTTAATATCGATTATAAATCTCTGTTTGAGCTCTGGATCTTCCACGGCCGCCGCTCTTCCAAGCGCAGGCGGCGCACCTAGGCGAATCCGATCGCCGGGAATTTTAAAAGGATCCCGCCGCCCGTCACCTCTTCGCTTGCTCCGATGCGGCACGGCCGTCGGCGGAGAAGATTCCCTGCCGTGCCGGGAACAAAACGGTTGCCGTGTCGCGCACCGCCGTGCAAAATATTTAACCTGCAGCAGCGCCGCCGCCGCCGTCGGTGCGGCGCGTCCACGCGCAGGATCAAGGAAGGCGCCTCTTTCCGGAGTCTGCGGCAGCCAGTCCAGGACGCCAAGAACACACCCTGTCCGTGACCAGAGCCGGTTCTTCTCTCTCGCCGGCGGGAGATCACCCGACCGCCGCTCCACCTGCCGGCGTGGCGGTGATTCTGACTCCGGTAATCGTCTCCATCTTGATTTCCCCTCCTGTGCGTTCCAAGCTCCAAGATTAGGTATCCGCCGAGATCAATTAATTGATCCGAACTGAATCGATCTTCCACCTGCACGCGCATCGATCGCGCGGTCCGTCAGATCTAGGGTTTAGGGTCTATATATATATATATATATAATCGAAGTAAGCACTTCTATATATCCAGATTCCACCCGACGCTCGTACTAAATCGGAACAAAATTACCCTGATTGGACTCGTCGATCGGTGGAGATCGATGACAGAACCCCGCCGCCTTCATCCGTCCCTTTCGCCGGGAGCAGCCGTGCGGTGCCGCGAGGGTGACGAGAGCCCCTGATCCCTCTCTTCCCTCTTTTCTTTCTTCTCCGCCCGCGGCGAGTCCCTACACGGCGCTTTGCGCGAGCGGTCGACGCCCATGCCGACAGTATCATCCTTGTTTGGCTTGGCTTCCTATATAGATTTTGCTAAAATCCAAAATCCAAGCGGTTGGATCCAATCATTCTGATCCGTTTCCATTGATCATTTCAGGATCTGAAATTTATTCATCCAGTCACGAATCTCTCTTAAAATATAAAACTAACATGATTGCCAAATACTTTTAAATAAAGTTTTGTTACGACAACATATTTTTGTAACCAATTAAAACCCAAATTTTCATGCTCCAACTCAACTAAATACAACTATTCTAATTAATAATTTACCGATCTCACTGGTTTATATGAACAACTATTTTTTTCTCATGGCAAAAAAGAGAGAAAATTGATTAGGGGTCTGGTTAACAAAATCACTTCAATGAAAACTCCATCGACCAAATATTTTTAATTGATGCTCGGTCTGAATAAATACTTTTAATGATGTCCCATTCCGCCACTAGATCGTCAAATATTTTTGTATTCCCATGTTTACCCCGCTCCTATCGATTCCGCCTTCACCTCGATCATCTTTTAGGTGCAAGAACCCTAGGGCACAACTACGCAGCTAAGGCGATTCGGAAGCGGAGGGGATCTGCGGCGTCGAGTTTTTTTGACCACCTTTGTTAAAGGGGTTCGGATCACCTTAATTAGTCCCCAAGTGGAGGAAGTACCCTCAGTTCCCAATCAAAATCAGACACGACCTCAAGTCACTTAAGTGACTGTTTAAATAACAACTTTGGTGAACTGTTATCGAAAATGACTGAACCGTTACCGACACTTTACTAACTCATTACTCGTTGGTAGCGAGTTACATTAAGTTCGATAGTGAATTTGTAAGACATCGGCAGCGGTTCAGTAACAGTTCACTAACTCATTAATTTGCTATCGGCAGGATTGAACTACTACCGACGTCTTACTAACTCACTACCCATCACTTAAGTGATTGGGATCGTGGCCTTTTTTCATTGGGAACTGAGGGTACTCCCTCCACCCAAGAACTGGTGTGATCTGAACTCTTGTTAAAGTGCTTGGTTAGGATTGTGCCTCTTGTCAAATTCTCACAAAAATTTTTGTTAAATTCTCCAAAAAAAATCATTACCAGAGATATGTATATATATTTATAGAGATTTTTCTTTTTGTTATCACATCTCACCAAACATGACCCTTAAATATCTATTATTTTTATTGAATATGTAACCTAGTCACAGAAGTGTATAAAAACTATTTTACAATCAAGCAGCCTGCTAGAGTTGGCACTAGACTAGTCACACTAACACTTGTAGGGTGAATGGTTGTATGATAACATATATACATTTTCACTAGAAAATAATTTTTTTGTAGCAAAATGTGTTAAAAGAGGTGTTGGACCATCTTGATAAAAATATGCTATAGATTTTCTCATTGGAGGAAACCTGCACTTTTTTGTAATTATATCCTCACCAAATACGATCTTTTATGTTTTTTACTATATTGAATTTACATTAACATACAATTTTATCACGGAGCAATTTTTTTGACTAAACACCGTTACTCTTGAGGAATGTCCTCACATTTTTACGAGGTGTTTGATTACATTTTAATTCGAGTTTTTATTATAATTTTATATTTTTAAAAAAATTATTAAAAGATATGTTTGAAAATCATGAAAATTTTATGTTTCTAAAATAATTTTCATCCGAGACAAAAAAGAGTCGCATCTCTTTTTTTATGTTGTGGCCCCTCACTTTGTTTGACCATATACAGTAGTTAAATTTTTTTTGTTATCACATCTCTCTAAATATGATAATAATTTGTTTATATTTTATCTTAATATAATTTTTTATCATGAAAATATTAAAAAAATTTGTTGTGCAAGTAAACACCTCATTATGAATTTACGAAAAAAAATAGTCTCAAAATTAAAATTTTATAATTCTAACCAAAACAGTGTTTTACAAAAAAAACACATTTCTAACAGTAATATCATCTTCATCTATTTATTGGAGAGATGCCCGCCGGCGCGCCGGACATTCCAGTACGACGGCGTGTTGTGGTGTGGTGCTACCCGTCGTCTTCTCACCCAATCATCCCTTCACGTGAAGAGCAGAGAAAGCCTCTGAAGATCAGCCGCTCAAACAGTCGGCTCTCCGTCGCCGGATCGTCTCCCCTGCCGGCGCCGGCGACGGGGAACGGAGGAGGGCTCAAGAACGGACGGCGACGGCCTGCCGGTGGGGAAGATGTGATGTGAGCGGGCAGAAAAGGTAGAAGATGTATTGCTGTTATTATCCGGAACGTGCGGTGTAGCTCTGCAATTTTCCCGACGACCGACGTCGCCGGCGGAGCACCGTTATCTTCTTCTTTTACCTGTCGTCCCACGGCACGAGGCCGTACGGCGGGGATCGTCCGGACCAGATCGCTCCGCAGCCGTACATCTTCCCCGCCGGGGAGCTGCGGCGGCGGCAGCCGGAGACAAAAAGACGAGGCAGGCCCGTCGATCGAGAGAGAGGGAGAGGGGGGGGGTGAGGGAGGGAGGGAGGATGCCCCACTTTCTTCCATTTTTGACCTCCTTGCTCTTGTCGCCGCTCTCTCTCCCTCTCTGTCAAGCGGTCGCTCGCTCGCTCGCTCTGCTCTAGCCAGTTTTTCTTGGACGAGCTGCGGTGGCAAGAAGCAATGGCAATTCTGGTGGTGCTGAACCTGAGATAGGAAGCTCGTTGCCGCGGGCGGGCTACTCCTACGGCGACTCGGCAACGCATCGGCGAGGCAAGGGGCAACTAGCGGCAGCGAATCTGAGAGGAAGCAGAACACGGTTGGGCGGCCAGAGATCGCAGCTGGTGGGTGGCTGCGTCTCAGCCGGCATTAATGGCTGACCGTTGACGCGCCTCCGCCGGTGATACCGATGGCAATATGCAGTGTGAACTGGTACGATTCCTTCGTCTCCGGTGTCGATATCGTCTGACAGCTGTTGGTCCCCGTCTGGATGCGAGATGAGATGCCTCACGCTGCCGCGATCGATCTCTTTCGGTTCAGCAGTAGTTGTGCGCCCTAGAGACATAGCCCTGTGGTTTCCTGCTATTTCATCTTCTGGTTCCTGTCCCTCGCTCTCAGGCTCGCCCATCTGCGTTCTTAAAGCGCCTCCATCAATGCAAAACCACCAACCCGATCAACTCGAAAGGTGAAGCAGATCGGACGCTCTGCTCCTCCAGCTTCCAATTGCGGGAAAGGGGAAAGACGGGCTTTAAAATGCTCCAAGTCGAGTTTGGGCTGGTGCGGAGCGAAAACAGAACCGTCGCCTTCACCTTCTCTGGTCTCCAGATAGGACCCAGTTTTCCCGTCTCCTCCCTCTGGCCAGTCCACCATGGCTCCATCATCTTTGGTTCCTTCTCTTTTTTCTTCGGCTTGTTAGATAGAAGGGAATCGTCGCGCGTGCGGGCAGGGGCAGTGGCGGGAACGCCGCGTTCCCGGCTGCTCGTGCACGGGCGAGTTCCGCCGCCGCCGGCGGCGTTTGTGCGGGGCGGTTGGGGATTCCTCTGTCGCACATCCTGAGAGAACTTTTTTAAAGCTGGAATTTTTATTGCTCCGTGTTTTCTTCGTTGAAGGCTTGCGTTACTTTTCTTGTTGTCTTCTTTCTCACCGTCACCGCCGCAAACCCGGAAGCTCGCTGGGATGGAGGCCGAGGCAATTTCCTCGGCTGCTTATGCGAAGGGAACGAGGTACGGGGGGCGTGGAGGATCTTTGAGGGGATTTAAGCTCTTCCTTGTGGGGGTTTTCTTCCTCCTTTATGTCTGTGCGTGTGGGACTGTTGCATTGAAGTTTAGAGGTCTTTTAGGTGGATAATCTTTCCGTCTGTTCCAATTTTCTCTCGCTTGTTTTGCGAGATTTTAGGTGTCATTTCACTGCCTTTTCTATTTTATTTGGGATTTGAACGAGAATTCGTGATAAGGTGAGTGCTAAATCCTTGGACTTATGCTAGAAATTTTAATGGAGAGGTGGTGGCGTGAAGTAAGTGGAGCCTTTGAGTAATCACCCGGCCTTGGAATTTATGGCAAGTTTTCGGAAATGTGATTTGGAACCTGGCTTGGCCACTCCAATTTTCTTTACCCGTCTCTATTTCACGTAGATGGTAAGTGGAAGGATACGTTTTGATGTGAAGTCTATGAGGCAGGACTAAGTGTTTGACGTAAAGTTTGGTTGGCCGTCATTTAGGACCTTAATTAAATTCTTTCTTTTGGTAATAGCTTCTGTTCGATTAGATTATGGGTTAACATTCTGCCCTCTTGCTTTTCTTCTTTCACGATCAAGTGATTTTTTTTTTTATCTTGTCTTTGTCTTCTTGCTGCTCAGCTTCATTACCACATCATGTGTCTGGAAGGCAATACAATCCTCAATCTGCCAGGGTTCACAGTGGACGGAGCCTTCATGATCTCATCCTTGGTTTCGGATAGTTGAATTCATGTGGACTTTTGCTGTTGATCATAGTAAACATGCACAATCCTCTTGTGGAAGGAGAGGATTTATTCTTTGATTCATTTGATTATCTCACGGCTTCTTTTCATTGTACATCATCTGAAGATACTTTGGCCAAAGATACAGAATCAGAATTTGGGACCTTTGGCTGTGAAGTGTGGACAAGTGAATTGAGGAATATTTGTGAACGACGTCATAACTTTCTACACAAGATGGGCTTTGATGATCTTATTCCTTATGAAATGTGTTTGTCCCAAATAATTAATCATGAGGATTTAGTTGAGTCATTGGAACATGTTGAATTTGACCTGGAAACTGTTCCTTTTCCGGGCACTTCTAGCAGCCAAAAATTAGAGTTAGATCTGTTTTGGAAAAGAAGCCTGTGCAGCGAAAAGGTGTTTGGTTCTCATGAATCGGACAAAAATGGTGTAAACACTTTTTATGAAGATGTCGATACATGTGAAAGGATGAGATCAGGGATGCCTCCTGGGCCTTCCCACTATGTTCACCAACCCATGATTAACGAAGGGCATCATGTGGAGAGGAAAGATGCTCAAATTTACGGCAGGAAGAACTCATTCAGAAGCTGGTTGAAAGATTTGTTGGCAAGGAGGCAGTCTGGAGAGCATTGCGAGTCTAGATTCTCTACTCATAGTGCCCAAGGACACAAGACAGGCAGAACAAGGGTGCAATGCCATGGAAAACAATGTGTGGAGTTTGGAGTTCTTATGAATCAAGACTTTCAAGCACATAAAGGTTCCATCTCTGTAATGAAGTTCAGTCCAGATGGGAGATATCTAGCAACCGGTGGTGAAGACTGTATTGTGCGTGTTTGGCTTGTTGCGGAAGTGGAAACTTCTTTCAAACATCTCAGTGGAGATTGTATGAATAAATTTGCAGACAATTTCAAACAGCACAAATTATTCTTAAGAAAGAAAGGTCTTGATTCAGCTGCTATTTTCATTCCAAAGAAGACTTTTAAACTTAAAGAAACACCATTGCATCAATATTGTGGTCATGCAAATGATGTTTTGGACCTATCTTGGTCCAAGTCCAATGTAAGTCGGGCATTTTTTGCCCAAATTCTTTCTGTTTATACTTTTATGAACTGACTTTGTCATCAAGTTTTATATATGCATTTTCTTAACCATAATAGACACTCAAGTCTATACTTTAATTTTTGGTTACAGTGCCTACTTACGTCATCAAAAGACAACACTGTACGGATGTGGCAAGTTGGTCAGGATCACTGCCTTGATATCTTCCGGCATAACAATTATGGTATGTACTGTTGTCCTTTCTCTCAAAAGAATTTAGACAAGATATTGGGATTATTTCATATGTTTCTTTATATCAACCTGATTGGTCTATAAGATGAATTGCTATCTGCTAGTGTATTTTAACGTGTCAGTGCACATTTGTCCGGTGCAGTCATGATACTCGGAAACAGTTTTTTTTTCAGCTTTGATATTCTGGAATGTTCTTAAACTTGTATCTTTCTTATTTGGGCCTGCACTGCATGTTTTGTTCTCAGTTACGTGTGTTCAATTCAATCCTGTGGATGAAGGATACTTCCTTAGTGGCTCAATAGATGGAAAAGTTCGTATTTGGGAAATCTCAAAAGGACGTGTTTCTGACTGGGTTGACATTGGAGATATTGTAACTGCTGCATGCTTCCAGCCAGATGGACAGGTTTTAATTGAATCTTTTGGCTCATTGTTTTATTTCAACACATAAAAGTAGGATATTAGTTTTGCTTGTTTATTTCTTTCCAGGGTCTTCTTGTTGGTTCCATCATTGGAAGCTGTCGTTTCTATAACTTATCAGGTACGTCCCTTTTTGAGGTATCCTGCGGATACCATGTTTCACAGTTCCTTTTGCCTAACACGAACATTTCTGTCATTTTACACGAACATTTCTGTCATTTTACACGAACATGTCTGTCATTTTATAGTCATGCTTTTAGTACTACTTCTAGCAAATCTTGAGATTTTATATTGGGTTGGGCAGATAATGGTCTACAGCTGGATGCTGAACTATGTATTCTGGGTAAAAGGAAGAATAAGAAAGGAATTACAAGTTTTCAGGTTAGATTTATACCATTTTTACACATTTTTGGGTTATAATCTTTCTAAATCTTCTAAATCTAACTACTTTATTTTCTTTAGTTCATTCCTGAAGACCCTGAGAAGATTCTGATCACATCATTAGATTCTAAAGTGAGAATTGCTAGCAAGGCTGATGTAATTCATGAATACAGAGGTAGAACATGTCCCTTGATTTTTTTTTAGTTATTCAAAGTCCTTTAAATGCAAATAAAACCCAATTCTGGTACAATGTGCCTTCCTAAATTACGCAGTACATTGACAGCTTTTTCTTGACAATTTGTGTCAATCAAAGTACTCTGTCTTGCATAAGGAATACCTGATTCTGATGCCATGTGCCTTTCTAAAATACATAGTACATCAACTTTGTGTTGGCTTGTCTATATACATAACCTTCACTTTGCCATAACTAATATTGATAAGGCCCATTTAACAGATGATTTGATCTGTTTTTATTCTATCAATGGGAAGTACAAGTTTTGGAAAAAAAACATGGGAAAGCTTTCCAATGCTTAGTCTTTCTAGCATATCTTGGGAAAATGCAGCTCCATAAACTAACTTTTAGGATAGTCAACCAGTGTTAGAAGTGTGCTGAAAAGCAAATCATCAAATGCATACCATATACTGATTAATTTGTTGGTGGATATTGAATCCACAAATCGTAAATTAGAAGTGTCCTAGGAAAATGATTTTGAAGTGTAAATTAGTTGAATCAATTATTTCCTGTCACTTTTTAAAGACATTGTGTGTCGCTTTGCCAGTAAATAGGAAAAGAGTCTGGATCACCTCAATCCTATGGTGGAGGGAATACCCTCAGTCCCCAATAAGAATAGGCCACAATCCCCCATGCCACTTAAGTGACGGTTCAATAACGGTGAATCGGTTGTTACTGAACCCTTAGTAAATCGTTACTGAACCAACCAGTTCAATAATAACTTACACTGGCTTCATTAACGTTCAGTAACGAGTTACACTGGCTTTAGTAATGAGTTACATTGACTTCAGTAATCGTTTAGTAACAACCGATTCACCGTTACTGAGTTGTTACTGAACCGCCACTTAAGTGGCATGGGGGTTGTGGCCTATTCTTATTGGGGACTGAGGGTGTCCCCTCCACCGTGGGACTGACGTGTTCCGGACTCATAGGAAAATGATCGTAAATACATGCCTTGTATTAGTAGTTTATAGAAATTGATGTATGTTTTATATTGACATGTTATGCAGCAAATGCTTACAAAACCAGCAAACATCTGAACTTCAACTAAATTAGATGCATCATTTTACACCAAAACTCATTTGTGAGTAAACAACTGCAAAAAATGTACTATGACCTGACAACACATTCTATGGTTGTTATCATACAAGCAATGTTTGTCTATTTCTTCTTTATTTCTGCTTTGAAGTATCTCGATTCTAGATATTTTATTTTCCGTGCACATGTGATTATTGAAAATAGCTTCTTATTTGTCTATGTTGCACATTCAGGTCTGCGGAAATCAAGAAAACAATTATCTGCATCATTTACATCCAACGGGAGATACATTGTATCTATTGGAGAAGATTCCCGTGTCTATATTTGGAATTACTTTCCTGGCTCTCCATCCTCGAAAGCCAGAAGGCTTGTAAATTCCTGCGACTATTTCTTCTCAAAGGATGCTTCCATTGCAGTGCCGTGGCCTGGTGTAAACGACAGGGAATCTGGTCCATGGAACAAGAATTCACATTTTCAATCCAAGAAAATCTTGCAACCCCCGTGTGGCACGAATGATTCAGAGAGTTCCTGCCTTGGTGCTTGGTTCTTTTCCGACTTGCCGTCAAGATCTTCTGCAACATGGCCAGAGGAGATGCTTGGGCGATGGGCAGAAGATGCAGGGGCCCTTGTCATCTGTCCTTGCGCCAGCCATGGCTGCCTTGACCATCTGAGCCTGAAACTTCTATCCCCTGCCTACTGGGGTCAGGTAATCGTGACCGCAGGTCATGATGGAGCCATTCGGTCCTTCCATTGCTATGAATTGTCAGTTGGGCTGGGAGTTCTTGAGGAGGTTATCCCTCCAATCCAGGTTACTTCCGTGCATCCCTTCTGAGTTTTGCAGTGCAGAGAACAGCCAGTCTTCATGGACTTGGGTTAGCCCATCTCCTTCAAGAAGTATGGCCAGCAACACCATCTCTCTCTTTCTCTGTAGTACAGCTGAGTGAGAGAGAGAGAGAGAGAGTACAAGTTTTGAGTGGTTGAGAGATGATTTTGACACGTGTATTGTAAATCATTGTTTGCCTATAGAAGATTATGTATAGTGTTGTATCAATGCATTGAGTTTTTGTTTGGAAATTTCGATCCACTTTATTTTCTCAATACTTGGTTCTAGTGATTCATTTTCGTAAAGCTGGACAATAATGTTTCTGATTATCAACTTTGTGGGAAGGGTTTTCCCATTCCAGGTGTCACGGGAGGTATCCGGCGGATTGGAGGGAAAAAAGATCATCAATTCCAAATAAATAGTGAAATAAGTTTTCTGACCGATTATCCTTCATTTTTTCATGTAAACTATTAAGATTGAACTCCAATGGTTGGCAATCTAGAAGGTCTCAAACTAACCAACAAAAGGTTGCTCCGTGACAAGAATGGGAATTAAGATCACAACTCGAAAGGTAATCTGCCACTTTCATTTTCAAGTTTCTTTCGTCGTTTTTAGGTAATATAAAAACATTTACTTAATTTAATAAAACCTGGATATTTAAAAGATCGGGCACCAAAACAACGGGGCATTTGGTCTAGTGGTATGATTCTCGCTTAGGGTGCGAGAGGTCCCGAGTTCAATTCTCGGAATGCCCCCAGAAGTTTATAAAATTTTGAGATTTGAGATATATATATATATATATGTTTTTTTTTATTAGGGCCAGTTCCCCCTCGTACGGGAGATTATCTGCCTCCCAAAACCCTCCGGGCTTTGCCTCCGCCACCGGACGAGTGGCAGTCTCTTCTTCGTGCAGCGGGGAATGGCAGTCTCTTCTTCGTGCGTAGCTCCTCTCTCTCTCCACACCCGCTCCTCCTCCGTTTCCGCGTCAAGGTTCTTTGGACGACCGAGCCAAGTTCTGTTGCCCGACCAGGACGCCTTTCCTGCAACTCGTTCCGTCGTCGTGCAATCCTCTTCGTCGCCTCCTTCCGACGCCTCCAGTCTGAGGTTTGTTCTAATCCCTCGGACGCGCTTCTTCTATCCGCCTGTCTTCTTCGATGCTTTACGGCGTCTTCATCAGATCTCCCCGCTTTCTTGCGGCGTCTTCATCAACTATCGTCATTCGCCGGACATGTTCATAGATGAACATGTCCTCTCTCTATCTTACTTATATATCAGAATGTGCTTTACTCAGCTTTACGCTAGCATATCTGATGGGTGAATGTTTTATAAACGAGGAAATGGATAGAATTAAAGGTCTGATGATTGAATGCTTTATAAACGAGAAAATGGATTGATTATAGTCATGAAAAGTATGTCTTTGGGTACAAAAGAAATGCTTTGTTCTCCCTCTGGACACGTAGAAGAGGACTCTGGCTGGTTCCGTCATCTTATCCTATTTGGTAGAACGCAATTGATACACCTATGTGCTATCACCGCCGTGTTATATCTTATCTTATGGAATTGAAGGTGAATGACATGTCTGCCTGCTTGATTCTTATTCTTAGCGTGCATCATCATATGATATGCACGTTTGTATCGCTTAATCATCCTTTATTACTATGGAGAGATTTTAGAGAAAAAGAGTAATTCACACCAATGTTTTTGGTATTTTCAGACGTGCTTGATTCCTTCTCTTAGTTCTACCTTCTTGGCTTTTAGTGATTGCCAAATGGCAAATAGTGTACAAGGCTTTTCTAGCCTTTTTGAAATCAGAAGCTGACCATTAAGTAACATCATAACAACTCATGACAACGATTATGCTGGAGGTGCTTCCATGCTATTACTGCTGCTGCTGAACTCGTTGCTTATTTGGCAACGAAGTTACACAGATTTGTATAGTTTTCTTTTCTTGTTTTTATTATTCAATGAAGTGCCGCCTCTTATTAACTTATTAAATTTTCATACAAGCATGAATTTGGTTCTTTTTATTTATTTCTTCTCTATTTGTTCACTGCCTCTAGGATTCCTTAGACTCCTGAATCTCCTGATTTATCTTTTAAATCAAATATTGTCTCTTAACAAAAAGAAAATATGGCTGAAGTCTCTGGCTTATGTTTGTTAATGTCATGCCCGAGTTCTTCAGAGCAATTACATCACGTTTCAAGGCTTGTATGGAGGGGAATTCCATGAAGGGGGCATCATACAAATGGCGAAGAGTTTTGTTGAAAGTGAGTGGTGAAGCACTTGCCGGTGACCATACAGAAAATATAGATCCAAAGGTATGAGGCAGAAATGCCTTTAGGTTAGCTATGATGCTATAATATATTACTTGTTGAGCAAGAATCAAGTCTTGTAAAAATAAATCAACTTATAAAGAAGAAGCCTTATATTGTGTACTTTTTTATTGGAAACAATTGATATTTGAGTTTGAGAATACATAGGGCATGGAAAGTAGGGTTGGGACCATGGTCGCAGCCTGGCCCAGTTGGTTTTCAGGTTGACCGGTCTGGTCCTGACCCCAGGTCCCTGACCTGATTGGATCTGGACCTGGGGTTGTGAGACATGGTGCCGGGGCACAACTCAGCCCAACCCGATTTGGGCCAGGTTGCCACCCGGCTAGCTGTGGGCTAGCTGTTGGGGGCCTTGGTTCCCACTCCCCCACACCCTCCTCCTCGTTATATCTCACTCCCCCCACTTCCCCTTCACGCCAAGGGCTCTATCTCATTCCCCTCACTTCACCAAACATTCCTTGTTATTATCCAAATTTATATATAAATTTCCATTTATTCCTATAGCTTGGTCAATATAGTACACTAATTAAAATAAAAATGAGCTATATTTGTATTTTAATTGATATATTATATTGATTAGAAGATAGGATTCTTTGGAGAAAATAACATGAAACATAAATTTACATATAAAATTTGGATAAGTTATCCTGGAAGATGCAAGGTCAAAGAGATGAAAATTGTCTTAAAAATGTAAGTTTTGAATAGGAATAAATTATTTTTATTATTTTTTATAGTTTTAAAAAAGTAAATTATTTTTTAAATTGGATCCAATCCCGGATTCCTGACCGACCCGATCCGATCCAACCTGGGTCTTGACTATCAACCTGGCTTACCTTGAAGTAGGTAGGGTACTGCTAGGTCCATGATGCTATTTTTGACACTGATTCTTCTCAGAGATGCTGTTTAAGTTTAACTGTCTGACTTGGTGTTGAACCTTTTTCCATTGAGGTTTATCTTTTGTTTGCCACTAAGGTTCGGAACAGATTTTAACTTTACACTTGTCGTTAGCAAGAGAGATTTCCGTGCATGTCCTGTGGTTTAAAGTTATAGGCAACTTCTTGCAATGTTTAAGAATTTCTAAATACATGAAAGAAATTGGGTTTTAATCAACTGTTACCATAGAGAGAAAAATAGCTCTTATTTTACCATGGAAAATGAAAGTAGCTATTTGATTAAGTAGTATTTTCACTACAAGGAGGAATATTGCATTCAGACTCTCTGTTCGATTTCTAGTTAAGAGTTACTAGATATGTTTTATTATATTTATGCAGAATGCTTTTATGAGGATTTGATAAACATAAGACTATTTTCTGCTTTGCAGATCACTATGGCCATTGCGAGGGAGGTTGCTTCTGTAACTCGGCTTGGTGTAGAGGTCTCTGCTTGGCACTGCATACATCTAGAAGAATTATTTTGAATGAAGCACTTTTATGCCATATATGATATGTCCTGTAATCAGATTATTACCATGGAAAATGAAAGTAGCTATATTAATTTTGTCTATCAGATTATCCCGCTACGTGCTGCATCTGCTATTTCTTTAATTCTCACAATTGCTTACAGGTAGCCATAGTTGTTGGTGGGGGTAACATCTTCCGTGGAGCCTCTTGGGCAGGTTGCAGTGGGCTTGACCGATCATCTGCAGATTATATTGGGTACAGATTATGGATCAGAATATTCTGCTACACTTATTATTTCTAGAATCAGACATTTTGGTTTATATTTCTTTATTCTTGCCACTTGATAATAAATAGGTCGCTTTAGTTGTGTCATCTTTTTAAGAACTGTCTGAACGTGTCGATATATTTATGTATTGTTGAAACTTATAAACTGATCTACTATTCTTGAGCTTCCTATATGCTCAGCATCAGTGGAGGCTCTAGTGGTCTATGGTTACTGTGCGTAAACTGAATTTGTTTCTCAAGTTTGAGTAACTTTTTGTGGAAGATGAGGTATAACGGGGAAAAAATTATTTCAAGCATGAAATGCAGGGTTGGGATCGGGTCAGCACTCAGCCGACCTAGCCTGACCTGGTCGGATTTGGGCCATATTGACCCGATTAGGACCCAAATCAGCTGATCCAGCCAAGGTCGGACAGGGTTGGCCAGGTTGGGCAACCCGGGTTGGTTGGTATCCAACCGACCTGCACCCCACCCCCAACCCGACTTACCTTGATTTCAGGGAATATGGAACAACATCTTTGATTTCTGGGGCATATTTTATAATGATTATATTCTGTTACATTGATTAGAAACTTCCTCACGTAAATATTGGATTATGAACATATGAAACGCTTTTTTTTCTTGGTTGTTCCTTGAGGAGGTTGAACTCGTTTATGAATTCATGCTTTACTGAATCTTGAAATCAGACTAAATATGAATGTCCATCTACCAAAATAAATGTTTTTTTATCATGATTGAGATTTTCTCCGTAGTACAGGAGCCATGATTAGTTTTATCTGCTTTGACTAGGTAGCAACATTAAGTTGAAGGAAAAAAACTAAATTTTCATGTTATGACATGTGAAATTAGTGCAAGAAAGAAGCAATTTTCAAGTCCTGATATTGTAGTTTAATACTCTAGTTTTCTTGATCATAGATGATATCTGTCTTAACTTGTCCTTTATGAAGAAAAGTAACCTAGCTGAAGGAATTAATTTGCCGTATTTTGATCAAAGATCATTATTTTTCATAAGTTCTCTTTTGTGAAGAAAAGTAGCATACGTGAGGAATTAACTTCAGCTATGTGCCATGGGGAGTTTCCTCGCTACCTAGTAAGATGGTTTAACTTTGAACTTGTGCAGCATGCTGGCAACTGTCATGAATGCGATCTTCCTGCAAGCGACAATGGAAAGCATTGGTATTCCTACGCGTGTACAGACTGCATTTCGTATGTCAGAAGTTGCTGAGCCATATATAAGAAGAAGAGCTGTTAGACATTTAGAAAAAGGAAGAGTGGTGATTTTTGCTGCCGGAACTGGTAACCCATTCTTCACAACAGACACCGCTGCTGCTTTGCGATGTGCGGAAAGTAAGTTGTCGTTTACAACCATCTTTGCGTCAGGATCACTTTTCCCTTGATCACCCTCCCAGTCTGAAGATTGTCCCATCATCCACCGTCTTCTTGAATAAAAATAATGCGGATCCATTGTTCCATGATCCACTTTGTCTGTTTAAATGAAGCGGATTCGTATGACATTCTTGATTCTAGGTTCCATCGGATAGAGGGTGGCATTTCACCTGCTGCAAGCACTGATCTTTCCTTGAATTTGAGGGCTCTTGTCTTTGCTGAAATTATATGACAGGAAAAAGTTTTTTTTTTTTTTTTGCATTTCAGTCAATGCAGAGGTTGTGCTAAAAGCGACCAACGTGGACGGGGTTTATGATGACGACCCCAGGGGAAATCCCGGTGCTCGGCTTCTCGACACCGTGAGCTACCAGGAGGTGACCTCGAAGGATCTGTCTGTCATGGACATGACGGCCGTCACCTTGTGCCAGGAGAACAACATTCCCGGTACAAACCGATGGTGAACCACCGGTCTGTTTTCTCCAAGAAATATATGGAACCCTTCAGCAACCTTAATCTGGGTTGTTTATGCTCTGTAGTCGTTGTCTTCAACCTGACAAAGCCCGGCAACATCGAGAAAGCGATACTCGGGGAGAGAGTCGGCACTCTGATCGGCGGACGTCGAGATCCTGCGCCTGTTATGTGAGCCAGCGCAATCCGTAGACCGGAGATGCAAGAGAAGGCTGCTGCCATTGCACTGGGTTGACCTTGTGGCTCTTCACCGTGGTCTTCGTTTCAATGGACGTTGATCCGCAATCCTGCAAAACCATTGCGGCGGCGGCGGCCGCTGCTGTTGATGGGGGTGGGACATAAAAATCGCACCTTTACGAGGGAGAGGGTATAAAAATCGTACCTTTACGGCACTGCTCGCCCCACGCACACCGATGCTTGCAAGTTTCATGGGAGTCGGAGGAAATCATTGCAGAGTTGCCCTGTTCCGGTGGCGTCCAAAATTCTTATCTTACCATTGATGCGAGGGGAAGTGTCCAAGATTCTCACACTTTTTTTTTATTCTCTATTTTCGAGGAAAGTCAAATGTACGATTATATGAACCTTCGTAGGTGCATGTATGAACTATGATGATGCCCCTTCCGGACCGATCTTTGGTGCGCCGCCGACTTTGGGCGGGAATCAACATGATGGGTGCCGGCGTCTAGTCAACGCAAGTTATATAGTATCCGACCGACGAGGGGGCGAGATTCTCCACGAGTCAACCTGGCCTTGTACCTCCGGCAGCGTTTCTGGATAATCCGGTCGCAGCTTATGAATGTTGAAGGGTTTTTCTGCAAAAGGTACTCGTGGACGAACGATGGGGTCGTGCATAATCTTGGGGTTTGGAAAGGAGCAGTTTTATTCGATTTTTTATGTTTTTTTGAAAAATTAAAGAATAAAAAATGTGACAGATTTCTAAGTTGACCTAGAAGGAGGTAAACCGATATGATTAGGAGGAAGTTAAATATCCGTGAAGAAATGTTTAATCACAGTGTTGGATGGTATTATTAAAATTTAAGATTGATATTGATATAAATCATCCCAAGACGAAGTAAAAGGAGCGCAAACGCTTATAGCTATATATATTCCAGAGAAGGATCCCAGGTGAAGTATTTTCTTCAGTCACGAAAGATCTATTGTATGCCCCCCTTTCATTTCCAGCCAAAAGATTACCCATAGAAGAATTATCCTCTCGACCTTGATTCTACAGAGATCACATGCGCCCAAGATCAGTTTCGCATTACATAACAGTTGATAGATGATTGTGATCTACAGTCTATATAGGCATACTTTAGCAGTCTGACGCAGTGGCGGACATCACCTCTCCAAGAGGAGGAGAAGGTCGTGGACTCGAGCCCTTCCATCGTCGTCGTCGTCGTCGAATCACACAAACTCTCACATTCGAGGGAGGTTGCGTGTTTCGAACCGCGTGTTTCGTTATCGGGCCATCGTCTACTACCCCCGTGGCACCGTCCTAAAAAGGCAAAAAAAAGAGATTGAAGCTTGAAAAACTTCCGGCGTCCTTATCTGTGAACACCCACACCCACCGGCATTGAGCAGATGGGGGGGGACCTTGCCCTGCCCACTGCCCTCCCCTGGATGGTGGTCTCTCTCTCCGGGTGCTGTTTAATGCGTACAGAGATTTTGGTGCAACCGTTTTTGCACCAGTTAATGCCAACCTGATCGATCAGGAAGTCAAAAAAAAAAAGGCATCTAAGCAAAGTGAGAAGTGCACGTTGATATATAACTTTTTAAAATGCCATTTCACTAAAATAAAAAGGTCGCAGGCGGATACGCATATAATTTAGGAATGATGATAATCCTACTTTACCTTTTGCACGGATATAATTTGGGATTATGTATATTGTCCCAGTATCAACCAAAATTATCCTTAATTTATTATACTCCTATCAGACGGGTCCAGCAATCATGTGAATGAACCTACCAACCAGCCATGAGCAAGGCAGAACATATCATTACCATCATCAGGAAGAAGAGTTTATTTATCCAGCAACTGTTTTTTACACGAAGAATTTTTTTTTAAAAAAAAAGAAAACCCAAATAACAATCATGAACCTGCCATCGACCAGGTACGTCTAGTCTAGCAGTCAGGCCAGAGAGGAAGCTACAAAGCCTAAAGATAAAAGGTTGAAAACCGATCATACCAAGGTTAGAATGCAAAAAGAGAAAAAAAAGGGGTCGGTGCCATAAAAATATCGCCCACCGGCGGCTGGTATTGTAGACAGCGCGGCCGCGGGTCTCTCGCTCGTTACCCCCCTCTTTCGGGTGAAATTTCAAAAATGCCACCCTCCTCCGCCCATTCCTCCGCTGCTGCCTCTGCCTCCCTCTCCGTCGCCGGCGGCGGGAGGGGAAGCAAATCACAGCCGCGGCGGCCGTCACAACTGGGCGAGGATGTCCCAGAGGGCACCCGGGGACGGCAACGTCGGGGTGAAGAGGAGGTTCCCGGGGCTCGGCAGGAAGGGGCCCTCCCCCACGTTGCTCCGGAAGACGGGGCTCATCTCGTTCAGGAAGGCCATGGAGCCCAGCTCGGGCGGGGGAGAGAAGAAGCCAGGGGAGATGGGGGGAAGGGCAGTCGGAAGGGGGGAGAGTATCCCCGGGATCAGGTTGGCCATGTCCAGCGTCGCCGCGATGTCCATGCCCAGCTGTTCCGCGAGGTCGTCGTAGCCGGGATCCCTTCTTGCCGCGGTTACGGCGGCGGCGGCGGGGACCTTGTAGGGGAAAGACTGGGGGCAGCTCCCCTCGATGGCGGCGAGGCGGGCGGCGGGGGAGACGGGCCCAGGGCTGAGGGACACCGCGGCGGCGGGGTGTGGGAGCGGCGTGGGGGAGGTGCCGGTGAGGCGCTGAACGAGGGACATGAAGTCGCCCGGAGTGGTGTGGATGACCTTGGGTGAGACGGCGTAGATTATCACGGGAGCGCGGGGAAGCGGCGGCGGCGGCGGCTCCGGCGGCGGCGCCTGGTGGGAGGGGCCGGCCGGAGGCTTGCGTATCTTGTGGGAGTCCTTGGAGACCCTCAGCGGCGTCGGGCGGGGGCCCTGCAGCTGGACCTCTCTCCTCGGCGAGGGCTTCTGATCCGAGGAGAACATGGCGGCGGCGGGGATGGCGCCGGAGGAGCCGGAGCGGCAGGAAGGAAGAGGCTCCGATCGTCCGCCGTCCACGGCGGCGATATGAAGGGCGCTCGGGTCGGGAAGGGCGGCCGACGGCAGCCTCTCGAGTGTATAAGGAGCCAAGGGCGGGGAGGGTCAAATCGACGGAGCTTCTACAAGTCAACGGAAGAAGCGGGAAGGCCGCTGTCTGAATGACCGGATGATGAGGTCATGCACGTGGTATAGATTTATATTTTTTCAATATATATATATATAAATTTATATTTATATATTCAGAATTTCACCTAAAAAAATTGTGAGTAAGGTGATAATTGTTTTGATTTAATTTTAAATTTTAATTTTATCTGATCTCTTATTTTGTGAAACATGATAATCTTAACTGTCTTTCTAACGTATTGAAGTGATAGTTCAATTATTTTATTAAACAATTTAAGTGTTTAATCTCTGATCAAATTTTCGACCGGATCAGAGGTTAAATATTTTATCAAATAATTCGAATGTCTGATCGATTCAGAGGGTAAATGTCAAATAAGTCCAAATAAATAGAACTTAAGGGTTACAAGGTGTCTGGTTACATGATAAAATGAATTTCCACTTTTGTTATAAGATTTCTTTAAAAAAAAAATGATCGCCACTTTTTGTTATACGTAGTTTTCACGGAACATGCGTGCTACTACTCTTCTTATATTTCTAACTACCTTGGTCAAATGTATTTTTTAAACTACATCAATTTAATTTTATATTTTTTACCATAGAAGTGTGAGTAAATTGATTTCAATGAAGCATGCCTCTCTTATGTCAGAGAGGGCGATGTTGAAGATGGCGTTAAGAACCACACCGAGACTTTAAAAAAAAAAAATAATTCAATATCAAGTTAGACCACCCCCCAAGAAAAGAAAATGACAAAATCACCACTTTTTCGTTCCATAGTTGCACGTAAAAACAATTTGTTTATGATATAATTGTTTTTATGATATAAACTTTTTATATCAAGATTGTTTGACAATCATTTCGAATATATATTTTTCTAAAGAGTTTTTATTTTTTTTAAGAAAGAGACCAGATCTTGTTTCTTTCCCTTGTACCCCCCATCATCCGTTTGTTGTATGTGTTCTCCACCCCCCCTTTTTTTGTTATGATATCCCACCGGATTCGACAGGTTTATGCTTTTGACTATCTTAAAATCCTAAAATTTAAAAAAAAAACATCACAAAAAGGAATAAAGCATTGTGACAACCAAATACCCTATAAATATGTGCACATAAATGATCCAATTGTAATGGTCTTGACCTTACTTGGCCCATCTAAGTGTAGTGGCCCGGCCCATCTAAGTTTGGTTGGCGTCAAGGAAAAGATTTTAATGCATCTAAAAATCCATGGTCCCTTCCAAATGCACATTATTCATTTTAACGCATAAATCATGGAGATTAAGCTTAATCTTTAAGGAAATGGGAAAAAGTTGACTTTAAAAGTTGAAAGATAAAGTATATTTGAAGAGTGGAGAAAGACAGAGTTGTACATAATTTCCCCCCACTAATAATCCAAACCAAAGTGGGATGGGAATGAGTGGAGCAAAATGCAAGCAGATTTAAGGCCAATATTATTACTGAAATCAGAAGGTAGGAAATAAGCCATAGTAATGTTTCCATCAAATATATCTGCTTCAGGGTTTCAGATCTAGTTATAGCATGGTCACCTTATCTTTGCTCCAAAAGGAGATAAAAAGAAAATGACACCCACATTATCATCATTTGTTGAGATATATCTCCTCACAGAGTGTTTAATCGGTTGTACGATGAAATTTATTTTCTCTAAATGCGCGATTTTGCAATAAAAACATGATAGAAATGGTTGGCAATCATCTTTAAAATACAATTTTTAGATAATTTCTTCTTAGAAAAAAGAGGCGAAACTCTCTTTTATCTACCATGAGATCCCTCACCTTTTTGTTTTTAGTTATGCATGGTCCCTATCATTTTTATTATAAAACATGATGATTAATGTGGTCTTGAGCTATCTTATATTTTATTTTAATACAATAAATATTACAAAATACGTAAAATATACATTGCAGGAAAAAAGCCTAAACTATATATATCATTTTATATTCTATATGAAACGTATTTTCTTGCATTTAATTCATCCGGACCCTTTGAAAAAGGATAATAAGGCGTTTGATTGCAAGACAAGACAATTATTTAGTGTGAGGGCGTCCATGTATAATAAAAAATATATATGGAAAGCCATAATAAGAAGATGGTCTTACTTCTTTTTTGTTTGAGATAAAACGCTTTAACAGTTCCTTTTATCATTATTGTCAGACGTTCTTTTGACAAATTCTGCAATAAAGATATATCATGCAACTAGCAAACATCTAAATAATTAAACTCTTTGCCAACCTTGCCGCCAACTTAATTACTAGTTCACACAGCCATCGATTTCCTTGACCATACAATCGCACCCTTGGATAATCTAAGTACGTACTCAACGGGAAAAATAAGATGCAAACAAATAATAAAGACCTTTAATATTTTATTTTCTTGCAAACATTTAGGTAGACAGTACAGTAGTGGACGGAAGAGAGAGAGTTTTCTGCCCAACCTTATAAAATTATAAAAGTATTAATTTTATCAATAATATGATATATTTTAATTTACAATATTTAATCTATTTGGTTTGGTACAGCTTGTTTCAGTTTGGGAGACTTCCAAATGGACGTAGAATATTGGCGGTTCAAATCTATTTTAGTTCGACTCGACAATTTGAACCATTTTGTGCATTCTACCTATCTATCTATCACACTTTTCACCATCATGTTAGTAAAATTTTTAAATCAATTAATCACATCCTGAAATCACACACACACAGAGATGTGTACTACATTAATTCCTCCATACATGCCCTGAGGATAAATTAAAGTAGAAGCAGAGACAGGCTTGAGCAAGATCTGATCTGGGTTAACAAGTCAACTGGTTGCAACTTGCAAGATCTCAGGCTTTGTACTTGCATCAGCCAGCCCACCACACCACCACTATGCTACTACCATATGCCCAAATATTATAACAAATCTAGTCAGTGATCTCTGAACTCTGACCAGTGACCTCTTGATAAGAAATACATTTTAACAATAAAAAACTAAGGGGGGAGCATGCTTCTAATTCTTTTTTCAGTCTCAAAGTCATATTTAATTAGGCACACTTCTATCATTGGTTCACAGGGGTGCAAGGGAGCAAATGCTCCATACAACTAGTTCAGAATCGAAACCTAAACTCAATAAAAATCCGACTCGACTTGTTTGTTAAGTTAAATGAATAATCTTGAATAAAAAATAAAGTTTGATCCGCCGAATGAGTCGGACCTGGACATGCTCTTGCTCTACTCGATCAACTCACGACTGACTCGATTAAATACTCGATTGGCTATTTATTCGAGAGAGTTAAATTATTACCATGAGTTATATGTTGTCAGTTAAACATATGTACTATACCGAAATAAAAGTTGATTTGGCTTAAAATTTATTTCAAAGTTCATAAGAGTTAAAAATCAACATTTCACGGATAAACGATTTTGGTTGATTTTGAATTTTATAAACGATTTTACGTGAAACTCGAGTTTGAAACTCGAGCTGAACTTAGGTTGAGACTTTGAGGTGTTGTTTGGTACGGAGATATTTTGAGGATAAATTCGAGTTATTCTTAAGATTTTCGAGATAACCCAATTTTACCGCTAAAATTTCATGAAACCAAACCGGCCCCGAAAATTTGAGTTTTACGGGAACTAACATGAAATACACGAGTAAATAATTTGGACATTCTCCTAGCCGGGGTTAGGGTCATGTTGGTTCACGAAGAATTATGGAAACCCCCCTGGGAACATGAACAATGGCGGGAAGGGGCGAATTATTTTATCCGTTCCTTTCCTTGGTCATTAAAGTCAAGCATTTAATTTGTACTTATCTGCAAAGTGGGGCCCACGCGTATCATTGACGCCTCCTCCTCGCCGGACAGAGAGGTTGCTTCCTTCCTTCCTTCGTGTATAATAAATAAATAAATAAATATATATATATATATATTATAGAGTCCTTCACCGACTGATGTGGATGTGTAAAATACAGTAAGATCTCCGTTTGGACCGCAGAGGTCATCATCTTCTAGATGCTTCCAACCACACTCCTTTTTTTTTTCTTGAGCAACCTTCGTGCTTTTTCTTTTCTTTCCTTTTCCTCCGGAGAGGTCATCTTTTTTCCAATCATTTGATATCGATGAATTTTTCCACGTGAATACGGATGTTCGAGAACGTGTATATGCTATGTATGTATATATGTACGTATAATATGACCAACGAGATCTACTTGTATAGCTATACCACTTTTGGTTAGGGGTGCAGATTAGGGGTGTCAATAGGCCGGGCCCGGCCCGGCCCGTAGTCGGCCCAATACAGGCCCAGTTCAAAATAGAACGGGCCGGCCCGACCCGGCCCGCATTGTATTTCTGGCCCAGCCCGGCCCGGCCCGCATAAAATTTAAATTTGGCCCGGCCCGGCCCGGCCCGGCCCGATCTTTTCTAATATAAAAATGTATAAAATTCAGAATAAAAAATATAAATATGATATAAAAATAGTGCATACAATAATCTAAACAATGGTGGTTTATAGATCCCTTTTCCAAGGGCAAATTGGTGCTGTAACTTTTCCCATCCCGACTATTTTTCATCAAGCCAAAGCAAGAAAGTCTAGGGTTACAGAAATCCTCGGCCGGTTTGCTCCGCTTCTCGGCGGCGGCGGGAAGGGCGGATCTCGGCGTCCGCCTTGTGCTTTTCCAAATGCGGCGGCGGCGGAGGGGAGGAGAGAAGCAAAGCCTCCCCACTCGACGATCTCCGGGTCTCCCGCCGCGAGGCAAGCCGGAAAAGGGCGAACGGGCGGCGGGGATCCTCCGCCCGCAGAGAAACCTCGGAGAATTTAATTTAGCACGCGCAGATGATGGCGATGTTGGGGGAGAAGAATCATAAAATGATCTCCACGGTCGACCAAGGAACGACCTTTTCGCCCTCGCGGCGGAGGCGAGCGCCGCCCGACGGCTCAAGCCCGCGACGCACTCGCCGTTAACCCCGCCGGCCGGAGACGACTCCACTTCCGAGCCGGTGGCGTCGGAGAGGCAAACCCGGTCGTAAGGGAACTCCGAAGGGAAGCGAAGCACACTTCCCTCTCACCCCCAACATCGCTCTCCCCGCCGTCTTCTTCCCCCGGAACATCATCTCCTCCGCCGGCGGGCCGACCTCCTCGCAGCCCGGCTCCGCCATGGCCCTCAAATCTCTCCGTCGACGCCCCCTTTTGAAGGGGCCTGGCACACCGGCACCGGATGGTGGGAGACGCTGGTCCGGGAAGCAAAGAGAGAGCCCGCCGGCCGGAGAGCGAACGGGGCGGCTGCAGCCCCTTGCCGCCGGTCCGGAAGCAAGCCGGACTTTCGTAACCCCGTGAAAGTCCGGCTTGGTCCGCTTGCCTCCGGCGAGGCGGCGGCAAGATCGCGAGGCCGAGGGAGGAGGAAGTGTGGGTAGGCCTTGAAGCGGTGGCGAAGGAAGCCTCGTCGACGTCACCTCGACGGGGTCCTCGCTCCGTCGCTCGCCGTCGCCGTAGCGCCCTCGGGTGCTCTCGCTCGGCTCGCCGTCGGGTGCTCTCGCTCGCCGTCGGGTGCTCTCGGGTGCTCTCGCTCGCCGTCGAAACCCTTGCCGATTGGAGAGGGCCCGCTTCGACCCGAAGGGTGATCCATCTTTGGCCCGCGGGCCAAATTCACTGACCCGAAAGATTGTCCACGGCCGGCCCGGCCCGAGAGCCCGCGGGTGAGCTCAATCCATTGACAGCCCTAGTGCAGATCAGTCGAGTTGAGCCGGATAGTATAATGTTTAAGTTCGACTCGTTCATTTTACACGGGTTCGAGTTTCGAAAAGTTTGTTGAATCTCTGTTTGAATTCGATTTGTTTATTGATCGAGTCGAGTCGAGCTCGAACTCGAACGGTAGTTGGATTAAAATTTAATTAACATTCAAATTTAAGTTACGTACAAACTCGTTTATAAAACATAGGATCAATAAAAAATTATTTTTAAAATTCTAGATTCAGCTCATCTATAAGATTTAACATGATTTTAAACTCAATTTTTAAATTATTTAATATATTTAAACGGCATCGTATAGTTATTAATACTTATAATTTAATTTTAAATATATAAATATTTAATATAATATTTAATCGAGTTATTCACGAACCTATCGAGTTGAGTAAGAAATTGTTTAAACTCGACTCGTTCGATAAGTTGAACTTTATTTTTATTCAAATTTATTTATATATATAATAAACGAATCGAGTTGAATATTAATCGAGCCGAGTTTTGAGTTACTTACCCAGTGAGTGTACCAGTTCTTTCGTTTGGTTACTTCTTGATTAATGGCTATACGAATCTCCTACGTACGGCGACCGATAAAATTTAAGATATGTCCCCTCTGCATTCAAAATATACGTCTGTATCGTAAATGATTAAAGACGTGTATATATATAAATGCACATCTCTTGCGGCAGCTGGCACACCATTGTATTTTTTTCGCTCGAAATACTCCATGAATATTAGCATATGAACCCGCAGCTTATATCACGGCTTGGGCTTAGACTACAAATTCGATAAATTTCTACTCGTACGTATACTTACAATTTACGAGAGCATAAATTCGATTAATTATAAATGTTTTCGCATGATACTTACATGACCAGCTGGAATTCCAACTTCCACGTCATCTTTTATTTTTTTTAAAAAAAAACATAGCGACCATTTTCAGTTTTTTTTAGAAATCGAGGGGACCTGAATTCTATTCTAATAATAAAATTAATTTTATTCTTCGCGATGATCGAAATATCCACGAAGCAGCACCATTTAGAGGAGCGCCGCCGCCCCCGCCCTCCGCTCGGCTTCCGAAGAATCGTTCCCTTGGGAATCTCACCTTCCGCTGTCGGCCGGGATCCTGACCAGAGAGAGTGTTAAGGGCAAGGTGCAGTTGAAGCTTGGAAGCTGTGGCCTCACTCTGTCTCTCTCTCTCTCTCTGTGTGGGGGCGAGGGGTTTAGGGTTGAATTTTCCCACGACGTCGAGTATTTCGGCAATGTGGATCCCCGAAATCAGCGTCCGGGGTAAGTTCCTCTTGGATCTGTTTAGCTTCGTCCGTCTTGAAATATATGGACGAGAAATTCCATCGTCTGCTGTTGTCGACTCGATCCTCCTGCAGCGGAGGAGCATGCAACCATGGTCGTTGGATACCCGGCGGAAGCTTATCGATTGTTTCCTTGTAGACTTCTCTTGTCGTGATCTGTCGGCGCCGTTTCTGCGAGTTGATCTCGGTGCGCTCTCGGCACAGGGTGATGGGATGAAGCTTTATGTAATGTCTGGTTGAAGGGTTGATCTTTGCTTCTTTGACGCAGATTGGATACTGTCCTATTTCTCTCTCTCGCGGGGGATATCGTGAGTTGATTCCGTCCAATTCGGGCAATTTCGGGAATGCCTCGATGTCCACTCCATCGCCATGGTATGTTCCTCTTGGATCTGTTCTCTCTTGAGCATATACAAGAGAGATTCCATGATTTTTTGACGCTATCTATCCTTCTGCAGCAGAGGAAGGCACGACCATGGCCATTAGATACCTAGCAGGAGCTTTTCTGTTGGATCCTTGTAAACTTCCTCTTTCATAACCTGTTGGTGGCGTTTCTGCAGGATGATCTTGGCACGCTTTCATCATCGGATGATGAGACAATGCCCCAGGTCCGGTTAGAGGATGGACATTTGCCGTTGATTGTGGACTATGCTTGAATCTGTTGTTGATTTCCTCTACATTGCTGTTTGAATTATTGTATAAAGCTGCAAATTCTTGCTTTGTTCTATGGTTGTCTACATCATTATCTGCAAATGCCAAGGTCTGCCATTATGAGGATACATCTCCATCTCCTCCTACCTATTATTCTCTGCATGGTGCCACTATCCTTCAGTGAGACAAAACCCGAGGATTATGCCGTTCTTAATGCATTTCGTGATGGGCTAGACAATCCAGAGCTCCTGAATTGGCCTAGCAAGGGGGAAGACCCTTGTGGTGAATCATGGCCCCATGTGTTTTGTGAGGGCAACAGGGTTACCCAGATCCAAGTCGCCAAGCTAGGGCTGAAGGGTCCCCTGCCACAAAACCTTAACCAGCTCTCAATGCTCTCAAATGTTGGCTTGCAGAGAAACAACTTCACGGGAAAGCTGCCGTCTTTCCAAGGTCTAAAGAATTTACAGTTTGCTTATTTGGGTTACAACCTATTCGACACTATACCTTCAGACTTCTTCAAGGGGCTCGACAATTTACAAGCTGTGTCCTTGGATGGGAACCCGCTAAATCAGAGCTCTGGGTGGATGCTTCCGGATGATCTCGTGAATTCAGCACAGTTGTCTAATCTCTCCCTGATGCAGTGTAATCTAATCGGACCTTTGCCAGATTTCTTGGGACAGATGGCTTCACTGACGAATTTGAAGCTGTCATACAACAACCTGGTTGGCAGGATTCCAGCTAGTTTTGCGACTCTGGGACTGCAGAGCCTTTGGTTGAACAACCAAGAAGGCCAAGGCCTCACTGGTCCAATAGATGTGATAGCCTCTATGGCATCGTTGCTAGAGGCATGGCTACATGGTAATTCTTTCATCGGCACGATCCCTGTGGGAATTACTTCCAACACATTGCTGAGAGAGCTTTGTCTCAATGATAACCAGCTTGTGGGTCCTGTTCCCGCAAATTTCACACCGACGACACAGCTGCATACCCTGAAACTGGATAACAACAAGCTGATTGGAATGATTCCCAAGCTTCATATTGTGAATTACACGTTCTCTGGCAACTCCTTTTGTCAGCTAACCCAGGGGGTGCAATGTTCACCAGAAGTCACTGCTCTCCTGGATTTCCTTGGAGGTGTAAACTACCCATTAGATCTTTCTGGATCTTGGTCTGGGAATGATCCTTGTTCTGGTTGGACTGGAGTATCTTGCTTGCAAGGTAAGGTATCTGTCATCAACTTGCAGCAACATCGGCTCAATGGTTCTATCAGTCCTTCTCTTGGTAAGTTGGATGCTTTAAGGTCTATATTACTTGGAGGTAATAATTTGTCTGGGACCATTCCTTCAAATTTGACTGGCTTGGGATCATTGCGGTTACTAAATCTCACATCAAACAATATCGCACAACCAGTCCCAAAATTTAGTACTAGTGTGAATCTTATGATCAGTGATAATCCCCTGCTGAATGGTTCACCTGATAATGGTACTCATTCTAGTACTTCACCTTCTGGCAGCCAAGGAAGCTCATCTGGTTCATCTGTTGATGTCACTCCTGCTATTTCACCGTCTTTTGGGAGCCCGAAAAGCCCATCTGGTGGATCAGGCTCACCAGCTTCTATTTCAGGATCTGGCTCATCAAAAAACTCCAATTTATTTAAGGTGTTGATAATAGCTATTCCCATAGTTGTTGGGGTGTTACTTGTATCCATGGTCACTTTTTTTGTACTCTGGTGGCAGAGGGAGAAGAAAAGAGAGCTTGTTGCTCCAGCCTCCCTTGTGGTCCATCCTACTGATCCTTCTGGTCACGATAATATGCTGAAAATTGTTTTTGCAGAAAACCCATACAAGAGACCATCTACTTGTAATGTCCACAGTATAAACAGTAGCGGGGGGAGTCAGACCCATGTGATAGAGACCGGCAATCTTGTGATTTCAGTTCAAACCCTTCGCAACGTGACCCGTTGTTTTGCTCCTGAAAATGAGCTTGGACGGGGTGGTTTTGGGGTTGTCTACAAAGGAGTTTTTGATGATGGCTCAACAATTGCAGTAAAAAGAATGGAAGCCGCTGTCGTTAGCAGCAAAGCATTAGATGAATTCCACTCTGAGATTGAGGTTCTTTCCAAGGTAAGACACCGTAATCTGGTGTCTTTGTTGGGATATTCTGTTGAAGGCGGTGAAAGGCTTCTGGTTTATGAGTATATGCCTAAAGGTGCCTTGAGCAGACACCTTTTCCACTGGAAAAAACTTAATCTGGAGCCTTTATCTTGGAAGTGGAGGCTCAATATTGCACTTGATGTCGCAAGAGGGATGGAATATCTGCATAACTTGGCCCACAAATCATTCATACACAGAGATCTCAAGTCTTCAAACATCTTACTTGATGATGATTACCGGGCAAAAATCTCAGATTTTGGATTGGTCAAACTAGCTCCAGATGGGAAGGCGTCAGTGGTGACCAGACTTGCTGGAACATTTGGCTATCTGGCTCCTGAATATGCAGGTAAAATTTTCTTCCGTTAATTTTTGTTTGGATTCAGAAGCCCTACTTGGATTGTAATTGCCATCCAAGCCTTCAGATTGGCAGACAAATTGTCACATTTTGAATATATGCACAAACCCACATTCACACACACACAAACGGCTGCCGTTCTTATACTATCCACAACAGAAGGGTACATTTCCTTTTCATGAATATTTAACTTGTGTCGGCCATCACTCAGACCACGTCTCATTCTTTCTTTCTTTTTTGTCTACTTATCCAGTCACTGGGAAGGTCACGACGAAAGCTGATGTGTTCAGTTTTGGGGTTGTACTCATGGAGTTGGTGACTGGTCTGATGGCCCTTGATGAAGATCGTCCCGAGGAAAGCCGTTATCTAGCCTCATGGTTCTTCAGCGTCAAAACTACTAAAGAGAGGCTTAGGGCTGCAGTTGATTCTGCAATAGGTATTACAGACGAAATGCTTGATAGCATCTTCACCGTCGCTGAATTGGCCGGGCATTGTGCAGCAAGAGAACCTCAACAACGCCCTGACATGGGTCATGCTGTAAATGTCTTGGCTTCATTAATTGAGAAATGGATGCCAGTCAAGGATGAACAGGAGGAGTACATGGGGATTGATCTGGACCAGCCTCTCCTTCAGATGGTCAAGGCCTGGCAGGCTACTGATGGCTCGAGCATCAGTTCCACCAGCCTATATGACAGCAAAGGAAGCATCCCAGCTAGGCCTGCTGGATTTGCCGAGTCCTTCACCTCCGCAGATGGCCGGTGAATTGCTTTTTCACGGTCTTCGGTCACCTGCTTGTCCACTTTACGGTTGGCAATGTTCTTTAGCAGATTAATAAGCGTAGATGTCTAGAGTCTATCGTGTTGATTTGCACAAGTTTCCACGGCATGGCCTCACCTGTTTCTGTTTTACTTTTTCTTTACATCAGACATCTGCGCCTCTGTCGCATAAAGTCTTGTCTAAAGCAGCCGGCAGGCGCTAGATTTGAATCATTTGATTTCAGCACTTGTGAAAGAACCACGTTCTTGATTCTCTTTTATGTATGCTTGTCGTGTCACTGCTAGTTGGAGTCTTGCATCCCCCTGCCAGGATGGCATTTTGCATAAAAGTTTAGGTCTTTGTTACGAGCATAGAATTTGCCTACAAACTGTCGCAATAATCCATCCATATCATCTGACGTGACAAAATTTTGGGTCGGTTGTCATTTACCCTCTACTTCTCTCTCTATATATATATCTGGGTATGTGGCCGTTGAGATGAAAATAGAGTTACCTCTCATGTTAACAAACAAATTGTGCACTTGTTCCCATTTAAATTGTTCGAAAGTGGGAAGCTAGGGATCCGCCCACAGGGGTCAATGCAAATTTGATCATAAACCTCATGGAATATATCACTCTAGTATACAAGTACCAATATTATATGGGAACGAAATCGAAAAGTTAGGGGGGGGGGAACCACTGTTACATGTGTGTTTAAGCGAAGATGGTTGCTATTTTTTTTACTCATTTCATGCATAGAATTTAATTTTATGCAGGCCAAATTAGATGGGAACGAATTGATCAGATTTCCAGATCATCTTTGGGCCAGCTCCTGGCATTGAGGTATATTTTCATCTTTCGATTTCGGAGGGAGGTTTCTCAGTCACTGATAAACATGTTTTTTTTTTTATTTTGCAGTCCATATTCAACTAAACGTCTTATTTAGAACTACTGATGACTACCTTTACAACACTAAAGACATCTTTCTTATTTCTTCTTTTTTTTGACTGGAAACATCTTTCTTATTTCAGTATTCCTCGTTCATATCTTACTGACAAAATTTTATATTTTACTGACTCTCCGTGAATATGTTATTTTAAGTAAATACGGGTTAAAGTTGCGAGCGAACGTTTCTCTCTTGGGCGTAAGACTCGGAGCGCTGCACCGATGAACGCCATGGATTCCGGAGCCACCGCTAGCGACCGGCAGCCATCCCCGCCGCCCGGGCCAAGCCGACACAGGCCGTCGCCGCGGTCCCTGCTGTTCGCCGCCATCCTCGTCCTCCTCGTCGCCATTTCCGCCGGCGTCATCGCCAAAACCAGGTTCCCTCCCCACCATCCCCTCCGACGTCTGAGCTCATGGCTCTCCTCCCACCGCCTTCTCCGGACACTCCCGCGGCTCCTGTCGCCGGCGGCACGGCGAGGGGCGGGACCGGCGGATGGCGCCGGGAAGTCCCCACCCGCACGCCCACCATGTGTTCTGTGGATGGCCCCTTTCGTCTCCGGCGGTGGCTACAGTTCCGAGGCGTGGTCCTACGTCGCGGCGCTCGACCGAAGGATGCGAGAGGGGGTCGAGGGCCCTCCGCTGCTCCGGCTCGCCATCGAGCAGCACGGCGACTCGGAGAACCTGGAGTTCTGGTCGGGCCTGCCGGAGGAGGACAGAGCGCTGGCGCTACGGCTCCACGGCACGGAGTGCAGGCTGAGCGAGGCGGTGGTGGTGTGCCACAGCGAGCCGGGGGCCTGGCACCCGCCGCTGTTTCAGACGCCGCCGTGCCCGCCCGCCGGGTACGCGGGGCCCCTGGCCGTCGTCGGTCGGACGATGTTCGAGACCGACCGGCTCGACCCCGAGCACGCCCGGCGCTGCAATCGCATGGACGCCGTGTGGGTGCCCACCGATTTCCACCGCTCCATCTTCGTCGCCGGCGGCGTCGAGGCGTCGAAGGTGGCGAAGGTGGTTCAGGCCGTGGACGCCGGCCTCTTCGACCCGGCGAAGCACGAGCCTCTGGCTCTCCCGACCGTCGGACCCGCGCTGGGCTCGGCGCCAGGCGGATCGAGCGCGCGCCCCCGCGGGAAGAACTTCGCCTTTCTCAGCGTCTTCAAATGGGAGCACAGGAAGGGGTGGGACGTGCTGCTGGCGTCCTATCTGAGGGAATTCGCCGCCTCCGACGGGGTATCCCTCCACCTGCTGACCAACCCCTATCATTCCGACGCCGATTTTGGGAACAGGGTCGCCGGATTCGCGGAAGATGCAGGTCTGGAGGAGCCCGCGGAGGGGTGGGCGCCGGTGTACGTGATGGACCGCCACGTTCCTCAGGCCGATCTGCCGAAGCTGTACAGGGCGGCCGACGCGTTCGTCCTCCCGTCGAGGGGGGAAGGGTGGGGGAGGCCCGTGGTGGAGGCCATGGCCATGGGGCTCCCGGTGATCGTCACGAACTGGTCCGGCCCGACGGAGTACCTGACGGAGGAGAACGGCTACCCGCTGGCCGTGGAGGGGATGAGCGAAGTCTCCCAAGGGCCCTTCAGGGGCCATCTGCGGGCCGAGCCTTCCGTCGAGCACCTGAGGGCTCTGATGAGGAGAGTGGTCAGCAGGCCCGAAGAGGCCCGGCGTAGAGGCCGACGCGCCCGAGAAGACATGATCCGGAGGTTCTCGCCCGACGTCGTCGCCCGAGTCGTCGTCGATCGGATACTGGAAGTCCTCGAGCACGACGATGACTGAAGCGGGATCGGGTGCTTGCCATTGCCGCCATGCGGGGAGAAGACGACTGCTCGAGTCGCAGATCACCTCATTTCTCCCTCCGGTAAGAGGAAGGAAACTCTCGTAATCCTCCAATGAGACGACGGCACGTGACAAGAGGGTGTGCTTTGACGAAAACGTAAAGGAAGTACGACGACAGTGAGTCGCCAGAGAGTCGGTAGCGAATCTTCGTAGTCTCGGTAACGAGTCTGTAACTTCGATAGCGAGTCAATAGAGAGTTGGTAGTGGGTCATTGAAGTCTCGACAGTAGATCAATAGAGACTCGGTAACGATCTTCGAAGTCTCAATAACGGATCTCTGTAGTAAATCTTCAAAAGTTTGGTAACAAGTTATCACATATTCGCAGAGTCTTGAGAAGTCAAAACGGCATCTCGTCATCTTTTAAAGTGTAATTTCGTTTCGTCTTCCGTGATATCACATGTCATCATCTCATTGAGAATTACGGGAGTTCTCTCTGCCGGAGGATTGAGGTGATTCGAACTCATATAAGATCGGGAAGGATACCACGGGTTCTGGCCTCTTTTCCGGTCATACCATCGGAGGAGAGCTTTGTGAGGTGTTTGGTTGAATGAATTCAAGATGAGTAAAAGATACCAAGGTTGGCTCGAAACATTACCAAGTTTGACGTATTTTGTGGAGAGTAATTTCAAGATAGACGACTCTGTTTGATTAACATGATCGGATCGGTCGGCTAATTTAGTTGAGTTGAGATCGTCTTAGGTGGACTCCCGAGAGAGTCCCCTCGAACCGCTCACAAAAATACATTTAAGACACATCATGCCAATGCATTTAATAGCTATCACGTCATGCATTCGACGTATTTTTGTGAGTGATCCGAGGAAGTTTTCTCAGGAGTCTACCTGAGACGATCTCAACTCAATTTATAGTTATACTCGGGCATGTGCTGTGTGTAACATTGAAGAATACACCTTTTTTTTTTGAAAAACAAAAACATCGAAGAATACACTATAAGCATCGAATATGGTGGGGGAACAACTTCAAAGTTCAAACGTGTTTGACTTTTTGGTGTTCCTGAGTTGAAGACTTTCAAGAACTGGTTAATGATCGGGCACCTTTGCCTAGTCGGTCGGGGTTACGGGTCTCTCGGATCCGTTGACGGGACTCTTCCAAAGTCAAGCCCTTCACGTGGCCGGGCCAGGCAAGTCACGTGCAGTCCACCCGCGGCCCGTGAGAATCCAGCGGCCCGGCACGTGACCGAGCACCTCATCGGGGACACAGAGTACTCAGACTTGGGTTGACGGATCGGATGGCTCCACGTCACGTCCACCCACCGGTGTCGGACAGGTCGGCATCGACGTGGCGTTGCCGTCACGCTCTGCTCTGCCGCCATGAAACGCGATGCCACGCACGCGCGAGCCGGACGCCAGTGTCGAGGGAGGAGGCGGCAGGAGAGGGGCACGTGAAACATGCGCCGAAACGTGGACCTGACGTAATCTCAAAAAAAAAAAAAACATGCGTGAAAACCTTCTCGTAATATAAATGATGAATAATCGTCAAGGTATTTTGGTCTCGCACCAATTTAGCGCTGAACCTCAAAATACGATACATTAAAATAAATAATTCTGCATATTAGCTATTTGTTGAGTCTTGATGCCCCCCCCTCTCTCTCTCTCTCCATATATATATATATATGATGTTTTGGAATTACGTAGGAAATTAAAAAAAAAACTACTAGAAACAGGCGGGGACAGCGTCAAATGACGGAAAGACCCTCGGCGGCGACTCTGGAAAATTACCCGCCCGTGCCCTCCATCTCCTCCGGTACTATAAAATCCGCCCCTGGACGGATCAGCCAGCCCCGGGCTCGTCGGCTAGCTCCGGAGGATGGCGGCCGCCTCAGCCACCGTCCTCAGCGTTCTCCTCTCAGATGGGGGCCGGGAGATCGTCGCCGGCGAGGTGGTCATCGACGCCGGCGTCACCTTTCAGAAGCTCCAATTCCGGATCGGCGACATGATCGGAGTCTCCGCCCATCAGATTAATCTCTACCTCCTCCGTCGGAGGAGCGCCCGATCCGGCCGACAGCCCCCGGCGGCGCAGATCCGCACGAAGACGCCGATCGGCGAGGGCACGGACTTCGCCGCCTTGGCCCGCGAGGAAGGCTGCGCCGTCGTGGCCCAGATCAGGGGGAAGGTGAAGGACAAGCAAGGGAGGGGCCGTCGGGACCGCGGCGGTGGGGGCAAGGCGGATCCCCCGTCCGGGAAGAAACGAGGGCACCCCCAGCCGGAGAAGTCTGCGCTGCGAAGGGCGGTGGGCTTCCCGGTCCCCCACGGCGCCTCGGCGGCGTCGATTTTGCCGGTGGCGGAGGAAAGAGGGGCGGTGGTTGCGGGGCTCTTCCGGTACCAGGTCCTGAGAGAGCTGCAGCGGCAGAGGGAGAGGTACCTGCCCGCGGCGGGTTACTATTCCGGCTTGCACGGGCACGAGGCGGCGGCGGCGGCAGTTTGCGAGGTGTGCTCAAGGGCGGCGGGGCAGAGGGGGGCGGCGGCGTTCCACTGGTGCGTGCACGACAGGGTGGTGGCGGAGGCGTTCCGCTCCGCCGCCGGCCCCATCGAGAGGCCCCTCAAGGGCCGAGTCCCTGCGTCAGCTTAAGCCCCCCACTTCTCCCCCCAAGAGCCAATCGCAGGATGCCACGTTTCTCCGAGTGCAAGCTTGTGAGGTCTGCGGTCGCCGGTCGCCGGCGGAGGTTGCGTAGGAAAGTGGCGTACGCCGTTGCCGACGGCGGCGGCGGCGGCGGCTGAGTCCGATATTTCTACATAATATATTTTTTATTATAAATTATGGGGTTAATATCTGATTTTGCGTTAATTTTGTGGAGCCTAATGTGGTTAATCATCCTCCTTGGGTCGTCTTGTCGTCGGTTCCTCGGTCAGCCGACGCCGTTCCGTGGCCGACCGGCGAAGCTTGACCGGATCAAGAGCTGCAGATCGTCCACCGTCAGCGGTCAAATTGCTTACATTCTGTCGAGAGTTTGGATCATTTTAATCTTCGAGTGAATTTTTTTTTACAATTTATAATGATACAAGAACACGTGATGTCAGAAAAAAATGAGGAGATAGTACATCTTAAAGATGACGAGACGTCTTTTCACGATGTTACTGTCAAATCTAATTTGACTTACTTTTGTGTGTTTGAAGATTTGTTACCGAAATTTATCATTGAAGTTTTATTAAATTGTTATCGAGAATTTGAGGATTCATTATCGACTTTTTATTAACTTGTTATCAAGTTATCGAGGCTCTAAAGATTTGCTACTAATCTTTGATTAATCCACTATCGAATAACGTCTCATCTGTTTTACGTCTTTATTAAAATGTACTCTCAATTTATCTCTCGTAACATTACGTGTCTTCGCATTATTGTTGAGAACCGTAAAAACTCTGTGCACCCGAGATCTGAGATGATTCGAACTTTTTGACAAACTTCGACCGTCTAACGATGGAACTGCCTGACTGTCATCTCGAAGGTCAACGGTGACATCCGACGGAAAGGATTTCGACTCGTATATAAGCCTACAAAAGGGCCCATTGAAATATTGCGTAATCGGATAATTAATAAATAAAATGAGAGAACAGGAACGGGGCCGTTACAGAGCCCTAATCCGGCTCTCCCTGTCTTCTTTTCCAGCGGGACGCATCTGATCTGACTTCTTCGGAAGAGGTCAACGGTCGCGTTCCGAATTCAAGCAACGCAGGAGTTGACTTTTAGAATCCACCCCCGGGGGGGGGAGAGGAGATGGGCATGGTCGTGCATCGGGAAAATAGATCGGAGATGAGTATATGCATTTTCGGATGCAAACATATTGCAGTTGGTTCATGTACGGCCGGCCACAGTGCAAGGGAGAAAATATCGTGTGAAGGAAAAAGAAAAGGATTTGCGTCGATCGGCCTAACCACCAAAACCAGCGTTTCTCCGCATTATCCCGACGAAAATGTGTGTTGGAAAGCAAGCAGACAAATACCATTACGCAACCCATGGAATGTCAATTTGGACCCAACCGACCCACTCTCAACCATGCCTACCTTGACGCAACCTGTATCCGGCCCACCGACACCCGCTACAAGAAAGAGATGCTATGCATCCTTTTGATTTTGGGGTATTACTCGGTTACTGATGAAATCAAATCTACTTACTCGTGCTTTGACATGGCAGACAAATTTGTGTGTTTTGAGTGACCCCCCCCCCTCTCTCTCTCTCTCTCTCTCTCTCCCTCTCTCGATCCGAGGAAGTAGCAACTGGACGAAAAATACTACCAAAATAAAAGAGAAACAAAATGGAACAGCTCGATTCTCGAAGGGACAATCAGCCACGCATCGACCATTACACGAGCTTCCCAACATTGATCGGTAATAAGACCATGTCAACATTATGAGTTGTTTCAAATAACTGAATTATTACAGCTATCATTTCTGTTCGTATTTCACTTTAAAATTTTGTAGAGAGAACTTACCTACCCTTGCGGTGTTGGCTTCCTTTCAGGCATAGATAATACGCAGAACTACAAAAAAAAAAAATGGAAACCCAACAGCTGTTTTTTTTTTCAAAACAAAGAGCTCCCCTGAGACCATGATGCAGATACACCAGTATCCTGATCGACTCTGCCTTGCGATCGTACGACTAACTCGCTTCTTCACGATCCACGCAGAAAGATGATACAATACGGGCTATATGCGCAATCAACGATGACAAATTAAAAGGCTGTGTTCTTCCTTGTAGTTACAGAACAATTCTTTTCTAAGGGTTGGCTCCTTACAAATAGAGCCTGTGTTATTTACACAATAACTTGGGAATAAAACTTTAAAATGGCAGGCAAAAAAAAAAAAAAGAAGAAGCTAAGACCTTTGTATAGACTAGTCCAAAGCCTCGTATATTGCGCTTCTAATCTTATTCCGTACATATACATGCTTGGCGCGTCAAACTTATTCACCTTCCCCTCTCTCCCTTCCACAAGGGGGGCAATGCAATGGCAACCGATCGGGTGCTGAGAGCCACAAGGACTCGGACAGGTCAAGACAGAATTCACCTTTCCTACCATACCTCTCGGAATGAATGTAATCCGATTTGCAGAACGGGTCCAGACTGCAGCCACTTCCCAATGGCGAGCGGTGTATGGTTGTATACTTGTATTATGGTGCACGTCATCCTCTATTAAATACATAGAGCCAACACCCGAGATGGTGTGCTTAATCCTAGTGCTGTAGTTCCTTGTAGGACGGCCAACGGAATTCCCAGCAATACAATCATGAACATATTCACAGTTGATTGATTGAGCTCAGCTCCCATCTACCTTCGCCATCAATCAGCCTCAGCTCCATGGAATGGAATGGTACTAGTGCAGGTCTCTTAGATAGAGAATAAAAGAAAAAAAATCAAGGTTAGAAAATAGCAATGAACCAGTTGAGTGAAGCGCAAAATCCTGGGTTGCGGTAGTATGCAAATTACCTGGGAAGATGTGACCACAGTAATACCTGACTTATCCGCAAGTCTGTATAGGTGTTCTTCCACATCAACACTAGTGGCGCTGCAGCAAAAGCAATTTTCAAATTTCTCCAGTAAAGTTCTCACCCAGAGAAGAACTAAAATTGGCTTGACTAAAAGATATCAAAAAAGAAAATATGGATAAAGAATTGAACCAAGTCTTCGCATCAACTTACTTTGTGCACTCATCAAGAATGCCAAATTTAGGGTGCTGAAAGAACAAACGAGCCTGGGAAACAAAGTGATCAGTCTCTCGACGTACACAAACATCAAAAGTGGACATTTCAACTTGAAGCAACTCACCATGCCAAGCCTCTGTTGCTCTCCCAATGACAGAATGTCTTCCCAGTTTGGTTTCGCATCCCAACCATTCTCATACCTTTCAAGAAGATAAACTAGCCTGACATTTTCAAGAATTATTCGGAGGTGTGCGTCTAACTTATGAGAAACATCAGATCCATCACCTGAACACAATAAAAGGGTAAGCACGAAAGAAATATCATGTTGGTTCTTAAGGGTGAAACGGTATTTGTAGGGTTTGTTCACTCTTCAGTTGAACCAGTTGGACTGAACCGAACCAAACCAGGCCGTTTTGTTCGGTTCGGTTCAGGTTGAATGGGCTACTAGTTTGGTTCGGGTTCATAAACCAGTGAAACAAACCAAACCGCCAACCCGAATTAACCAGAAATATATTAAAAATAAATTTTTATATAAATAAATATTATTACATATTTTTATCATCTAAAAATATATATATTTAGATATTTTAACTGATATTTTATCATTATCCGTTTGAACCGAACAAAACTAGAATGGTTCGGCTCTGTTCACCCTTTTGGTTCAGTTCAGGTTGGGGACAAACCACCCCCACCTGAACCACACCAAACCATGAACACCCCTAGGTATTTGTGTTATTCTCTGTTGGCACCCACGACAGACCTTTTGACTTGGGAATCCAGTATCATCATACAGAAAATGTCGAAAATATTCAGGATACAGACGAGAATCGGCATATAATGAACTTGACAATGATGCAGCTTTATCTAGAGGGTATTTACGGTGAAATTTTGGTCATGTCAGGATCAGGAAATAAAAAAATCCAGTAGAGAAGTTTTGACATTAGAAGGAACAGAGAGAGAAAGAGCTTACTTATTCCTGACCGATGTTGGACCCTCATCTCCGCTTCCTCCCGCGAGAGAGGATAAATTATTTGATCCCTCAAAGTTCCCAGACTTGTGTATGGCCGTTGAGGCACATAAAAGATACCACATTCGTAACCGATGCTTTCACTAATATTCTGGCAGGGTCTAGTGACACTTCCACTAGCAACTGGCCATAGACCTCGAAGGATTCTGAAAATGGAGCTTTTACCACTTCCATTTGGCCCTTCAGAATATCAGCAATATCAATGGAGTATGGTGTGAAACACAATATAAAGACAACCAATCCATGGAAAGAATGTAATATGTTTCCTTACCTGTAACAAGTAGACTCTTCCCTTGCGTAATCTCGCAGCTCAATTCTCTAGCCAATAACTTCTGGGAGGGTGTTATAATGTCAACATTGGAGAATGAAATAGTGTCATTAGCAGCACCCACATTTACACAGGAAGATGGCTCTGCTTCATTAAGGACAGAAATTTCTGCATATAACATTACTGTAAGCATCAGCCATGACTAACGTGAACTGTTTCTTCGTGGAGTAGAACAAGAATCATGCATCCCCACCACCCAGATAACAACAAAACAGAAAATATTAATTCACTGCAGAACAAGTCATATTTGCCAAGGCAACAAGGTGACTAGGGGATCCTTTGGAGCTTAGGCTGTAAAGAATCTGCTTGAGTAGTAGGCTCACATGAATAAGGGGAAGCATGATGCAGCAGAAGAGGATTGGAGGGGGGAAAGAGAGAGCTGGAGGGAGGCCAGTATTGGAGGATGGTGGCACGAAGGGACCACAACCTTGAGACTTATCCAGCTGCATATTTGGCCATGCCCCCCTCATACGGTCTCCAGCAGACTATCCCCACTCTAGGATGCCACCACCATTTGTCCTTCCCTCCTGCGCAAGCATCTGGGTGAGTGTCTTGAGCACTTGGGCAGAACAAGCAGTCACCTTTTGAGGTCTCATAAAACTCTGCCCCTGAATGAGCCAGAGAAAAAGTGCTGCTTGGGAAAAAGCACACACCTGACAACTATGGGACCAGACCAGAGAGAGTGGTTACATACAAATCAACTCAGCCACATTTATTTTCGCATTTACACTCCTCTGAATACCCTTAATTGCCTGTAAATCCTTCCTGAGAGTTGAAAACACAGCAGTCCAGCACATGCAGCCACCTTCCTCCCATCCCATAGACGAAAGGTATATTCTGGGTCAGGGTCGGGATCAGATTGGCCAGCTTGTCAATTTGCTGGATATAAAGTGATCCTACATTGGCCTACATCGATCTTCCAAAATCTGAGAGAACAGAACAAAAAAGAAAAGAAATGAACTCCCTAATATTTTCTAAGGTGGAGGGATGGCTGATCTGGGTAGGATTGGACAATCCGGGCCAACCCTAACAAAAGCATCCATTAGGATGCTTGTAGGAACAGGCTTCCACAAGGATCGGGTCAGCAGATTCCAATCCCGATCCTGAAATGAATCACCTGATCCTACAAAACATGCACAGATCAGGAGTTCCCCATGCTGATGGACCCCTCTCTCCACCCCTCCTTTTCACTTGTTATGTTCGTCCCTCCATCCACCCACTCACCATGCCACCCAGGATCCTACAGCCTAGCTGCCCCAATCTCTCTTTGAAACTTTGCAGCCTACCTTCTGAAATTCTTTTCAAACACCTATTGCCTCCCTTTGATCACCTGCCTGATGCACAACAGAGCCTCTCAGCCCAGAAGAACTCTGAACACATCCTGTGCAGCTATAGCATCCATCTTATGCAGGGCGAACACCAAGTGCTGCTAGTTGCCTTGCTACAGAAGGCATCTGAATGGAAAGTAGTCCACTCCAGAAGGATGCACCAATTCCATCATTGCCCGCCTTCCATGCAAGAAAACCCCGATCAACGTAACATCCCCCCTGAACTGTTGATCATAGCGAGTAGTGGGTATCTTGCCATCTTGGCCTTGATTATAGTTACTCATATTAACTATGGTTGAGTTAAGGTAACTCACAACTGCAACATTTTTAAAAAAGTCAAGTATACAACATTATAGGTGCTTTGTGGGGTTATACTGGCAATTAGAGTACTCATGCATCAAATACTACACTTATAGCACCACAGAGCCATAAAAAAAGTTTTTTTACAAATAGGATACAGGCAATTAGAGTATCCATGCATCAAATACTACAATTATGGCACCACAGGCACAAACATAAAAAGAAAGTTTTTTTTACAAATAGGTCCCTATAATCATTGCTAATTCCACATATATCCCTTTAATCTTAATAAACATTTTACTCTCTCTCTCTCACTCTCTAAACTCTTTGGCATGTTGGACCAGTTGTGGCATCAACAACACAATGGGCTTCGTCGTCACTGATGCCAACATGCTAAAGACCCCAGTCTAAACACCCCCGGTACCTCCCTCAACCACATTAATCAACTATACTCCCGGTGACCATAACTCCCTCCCCCCCCCAACCCCAGTTTACGTTCACGTGAGCTTCATCATCACTGGCAATGTTGTCCATCGCCAATGTCATCAAGCAAGGTAATGTCTTTGCCCTTCCCCGCAGGCTTGTCCACTTCCAGAAGAACAATGGCTGCAGCATTGCCTCAGTGATTGATGCATTCTCTCTCTCTCTCTCTAAACTCTTTGGCATGTTGGACCAGTTGTGGCATCAACAACACAATGGGCTTCGTCGTCACTGATGCCAACATGCTAAAGACCCCAGTCTAAACACCCCCGGTACCTCCCTCAACCACATTAATCAACTATACTCCCAGTGACCATAACTCCCTCCCCCCCCAACCCCAGTTTACATTCACGTGAGCTTCATCATCACTGGCAATGTTGTCCATCGCCAATGTCATCAAGCAAGGTAATTGTTGGCATAGATTTTTTTCAAAAAAAAAAAGAAGTAAAGCAGGCGGCCTGGCCCAGGAGCTGGCCTAATTGCCCATGAGATTAGCCACATTTGGGCCCAATAAAACACCCTAGCAGGGGCCGGATCCATCCAGCCCACAATTGGCACAAATCAGGCCATGTTCAGGCCATGTGCGCAGCCCACAGGAGGGCCTGGGCTTCTCCTCAGTCCGCTGGCCCAGAAAACAGGCCCAATTGGGCCAGGCCCACTTCAGCAGCCAGGCCAATCAAAGCCCAGCCGCACCCACTTGCCACCTCAGCTCCTTGGTGCGCACCCAGCTGCCAGCACAGCCCCCCAACAGTCACTTGAAGGAGAGGGAAAGCCAAGAGACAGCCACTCAATCAATGTGATTAAGTGGAGTAACTCCCATGGGGAAGGCCAAAAGCCATCCACATACAGCACAGCCTGGCCCTTCACCTCCCCCTCCAGCCTCTATAAAAAGAGGGGGGCGCACCAGCCAGAGGAGGGGCTGCTTCAGACGCCGGGAGGCTGCCAAATTGCACCTGCGCCTGCACCTGCTGCTAGGAGAAAGAGGGGAGACTGCTGCCTTGCGCCCTGCCCCCTGCTACTGCTGCCACCTGCTGCACCTGTCCACGTGCATACCTGCCAGCAGCCAAAGAAGAAGGAAAGAAGAAGAAGAGAAGAAGGAAAGGTAAAGGCCAGTTGGTGCGCCCATGTAGCCCTTCAAAGGGCCTTCTTTTCTACCTGTTCTAGGGTCCATCTCCACCCTCTGGTTGGTCTGTAAAAATCATCTTCTACAGCCCATGTTCGGACCTAAACCAGGCCCCCTAAAAGCCCCTTTGCGCAGGCCTATTTCAGTCCAACCGAACACCCCAATCCTGGCCCAAATCCGGCCCCAACATGGTCTGCCAATCAACCCTCCTGCGGCCCATTTAGCAGGCCCATCTGCAGGTCCACTTGGCCCAGCCGTACACTCCCTCCCACAGTAGGGAAAACTCCCCATAACCGGCCCATAATCTGACCTCTGTTCAGACCTATAATCGGCCCATAACCTGACCTTTGTTCAGGCCCATAACCGGCCCATTTCCTGGTCTCTACCCAGGCCCATAGCCGACCCACAACCAGCATATAATCAGGCCCATTGCTAGCCCAGGAGCAGTCCCAATCCAGGCCCAAAACAGGTCCCCAATCGGCCTCCTCTCTGCCTGCTGTCCTGGCCCTCCTTGTGGCCCATTAAACAGACCTCAACCAGGTCCTGTTCGGTCACCAAACCAGACCCCAAAGCCGGTCCCAAATCTGATCTCCAAAATAGCCCTTTGTGCAGGCCCATTCCGGCCCACCTAAACCCAAACCAAAACAGCCCCATTGTGGCCGACTGAGAGGACAGCAGTCCCGGAAGCTCCAGACAGGAGGACAGCAGCCGGAAGTGGGCCGGCTTGAAGGTGACGGCCCGGCACCCCTTGGAAACCGTCCGATGGGCCAAGGGCATAGCCGGGTGGCCTTCCAAGCCGGTCCAGCCAAGCAGGGCCAGCAGAGCAGCAGCTTCCCAACAGGTCCTTCCGGCCCAAAAAGCAGCACAAGACAGGCCCAGTGGGCCCATGAAGATTGAAGACCGGCTTTGAATGCCGAGGGAACTCAAAACCGGCCCAAGTGCCCTTTTAAAAAATAACAAAAAAAGAAATAAAACTAAAAAGAAATGGACGACTCCCCCCGGGTCCGCCCCGGGATGTCGATCCGGACGGTGGCGCGGGCATGCTCCCGTAGCCAGCGGTTCCTTCCCCCAATATGGCTAAGCTAAGGCTGGCTATTTTGGATGGATAAATTTTCACTAAGTTGGAAAAATAGCCGGCATGCCGTCGTAATGCCAAAATTTTTCCAAAGTAGTGGAGATAAACCTATATTGGGGGAAGGACCAATCACATTGTACACCGATGTACTTCACCCCACCTTTCAATGAAATGAAGTTCGATGTCAATTTGGATTGCATGAAACCGGGCACTCAAAGTGGCCCGATGGGTCGGAGGCGATGCAAACCGCCAAACCAAAAATAAAATCATTTCAAACCCAATCTGGGAATTCAAACAGAAAATCAAATCTGAAAGTCAAAAAAATCAGAAATGAACAGAATCTGAAATTCAACTTGTCCCGGTTCAACAAGCAACCGATCTTCAACAAGATTGAACCGGTTTTGAAACAAACCAAACCGAAATCAGATTTCAAATAAAAAATCTGCCAAAACAGAAAATTCAGATTCAAATTAAATCTGTCAACAAAAAAACCAGATTTCAATCTGCAATAAAAAAATCAGATTTGAACAATCAACTAAAACAGATTCTAACTGGCTCTAAAAATCTGATTTTTAGCAATCTGAAAATCCACTTAAAATCCATTAACTTCTTCCCAAAAGAAATCAAATAAACAACATTTCAAACATCTCAAACGTGGATAAAAATCAACTCAAAACCAGAAAATTCAGAAAAAATCAGAAATCTGAAAATTCATAAAACCAACCAAACAACAAATACCAAATTGCTTAAAACTTTAAGCACATCAAACTGAAATCAAAACAAAAACTTGAACCAATCAAGTCCAAAATCAAAACCAAAACAGATTCAAAACAAAACAACTTGAATCAACCAAATTCAATCCAAAACAAATCAAAAACCAAATCAATCAAAACAAATTGAGTCAAACCTCAAACCCTCAAAACCGACTTTCAAGTCGACCCAAAATCAACCAACAAACAAATAAAAACAAACAAACCCGAACAAAACGGTTTGCATCTGATCGGACCCAAAAGGCCGCTGCCCTTTTGAGTTCTTTATTTTATGTTGTGGATGTGCATGTCTCCGAGAATAGGTTGCCGCGACGGTTAATCAAAGGCGTTCGAGCCGTTGCTCGGTGTAAGTTAACGCCGGATACTCGCACCATCCGGCGGAGAAGGGTCAAAAATGAAATTTTCAAAGAACCCGAACCTCGGTTCTAATATTTTTAAAACTATCACCGGACTACCTAATATTCTTAGGATACCACATATTTTCCTAGAAAAGTCCGGAGATGTCTTTCTTTCTAAAGAACAGACGCAGAAAAAAGAGGTTCACACAGTAATGTCTTTGCCCTTCCCCGCAGGCTTGTCCACTTCCAGAAGAACAACGGCTGCAGCATTGCCTCAGTGATTGATGCATTCAACAGCCAATTCTAAGGAATGCATACTATCGTCACCACCCCACTAGTGCCCGACCATGTGATCACGAAGGTTTTCTGGATCCGCATCAAAGAGGTGCGGAAGATCAAATCCAGGGTGGGTTGCGGGGAGAGTTTTAGTAAATTGATGACTTTAACATTGTAAATAAGTACTGAACTTAGCATAATTAAATGCATATAAGAATATATGTGGAATTAGCAATGAATTTTGGGGCCTGTTTGTAAAAAAGACCTAAAACGAATAAATGAAAAAGCACTAGAATTATAATTATAAGCATATTTTTTACCTTTTTGAGCTGAATCAAGAAGCTCCTCAAGCTCAAAAATACGGTTGATGCCACCAGTAAGTTCAAGATACTTTCTTTGCAACTCAAGAATGTCACCAAATGCCAGAAAACTCTGTGATACTACAGAAGCCAAGAAGCGCAATGCGTGTGCCAGATTCCCTGTAAATGAATCACAGATGTAGTTAAGACATGCTTCTGGTCCATACTGACTCTTTACCTTTCCATTCTGTACCTTGTGTGGCAACCAATGCGCGGTCTCCTGGGTGTTCAATAGCATAAAGCAAACTGAGACCCCAAGTTACGTTGTGAGGAAGTTGCTTAGTGACAAAATCATCCACTATACCATAGAGCCACTTCTTCCTTAAAAGCATCTGAGTGTGGTCAAGCAATTCTCTAAATCTTGAATCGACCATCTGCTTAAAGAAAGAGATTGTCAAGAGGATAAATTGCAGTATGAGCAAAACTTTAAGGAGCAATTGCTTTTGATAGAAGGTTTATCAAAACATAATCATGAGAAGAAAAAAATGTTCAACAAATGCAAGCAAGAAATTGGACAAACATTCATGAGATGAAAACCAGGATGATAGAAAATTTGCTACTCCTAGTTTAGTTACATGTTCTAACTGAACCTAAGAGAAATATATGTGAACTGAAAATGGTAAACCCAAGTATCTTACAGCTCTTTCACGACTGCCACCACCAAAGAAAGCAACTGATTCAGCATGAGTACGGAGCCTATTATGCATAAATCTGAAATAAAATAAAAGAAAATGAGTCAATTATCAGAGATTTGAAAGACAAAGTTAAAAGCCTGATTAGTTATAGTATTAACTACTAAACACCTCTATCACAATCAATTTTGAAATTGCTATTGACGTGAACCATCATGAGGAGTTTGGCTACTATCATCAAGTTTGAAATTTGTGGTACAGAAGAGCATGATATGCAGTTCACTTTTATAAAATTTGATATTGATACTCTATCCACTAGAAATATCAGCAACAAAATTGATATAGTGCCAGAAAGCCCTCAAGCTGTTTGATACTAACCAAACAGGGCATAAACTAGTCAACAGATACTGCAACAAGTTGTAGAAAACAGAACATTGGGATTATCTTACCTAAAGGTTCCCTCAAGCTGCTGTTCTTTACTTGCTAAATCACCAAAATCTGGAGTAACACTTTTCAGAAAGCCCAAGCCTAATAACATGTAAGCATATAAAATGGCAACTCCCCTCTGGCCAGTTAACAATTTCATTCTCCATGTAAACCTGAAAATTTTAATAACCACTGAGAATTGAGCTGAAAAAAGGTGTTAACCAATAAACATTAGACAGTTTATCTTATAGGTTGGCCGTCCAGGCTCATAAAAATGGGGATATAGCATTTCAAAATATGCTCTCTATTAGATTAATAGATAACTCATACCCACCTCAGATAAGAACCATAAATGGTGCAAATATTAATTGCACATAATCATTAAATCTAGAAGATTACAGATAATGTCAGAGCAAAAAATTCATCAAATAAAGCAGATGTTTCATATAAAATATCACAAAATATATTAAATTCTGATAAGAATAAAAAATAAGTTTCGTAATATATTAACAGATGTAAATAAAAATTTTGAGCAATATATATATAAATATATAAATAGGGCCACTTTTTTGTGAACCCCCATAAATAAATCGAATTAGATATAGTTAACTATATTGGGGCATTTGTATTTTGATCCCTGAAAACATGTACAAAGTCATGTTAGTCCCTAGAGAGTATGGCTGATCAAAAAAACTGGTGAACTGGTAAACTGAAACAACTGTTAAGCGATATAGATAATCAGTTTTTCGAACCAAACCGATAAAAATTTATCGGCTTGGTTTGGTTTGGCCCATCTCCAAACTGAACCGAACAGGTAAACTGGTCTGGTTGTGTTGGCGGCTGGGCCTGACATGCTGTAGTGTGATTTGACTGGACAGCTGGGTGCACTAGGCGGCCAGTCCACTAGCTGAAGTGGACTGTCCAGATTGGACTGGACACACTGGCAGCTGACTCCTTGACAGCATTGGCCTTGGATCAACAGGTCCTTACACACTGTCTGGAACCCGCCACAGTGACCAGGGGTCTACACGAGTGGCTGTCACTGTCAGCTCTCATAGCCCTGTTCATACTGCCACTCTGAGTGTGAGGTACGATGCTTAATCCCACATCATTCCACATAAGAGTAAGAGGTAAGAATCAAGTTTGCCTATAAAAGAATGTTAAGAGGTAAGCCACTTTCATACTTAAATCAAGTTGATATTTGAGCTGTTTTTAATGAATTATTAATAATAAGTTTAATTTGTTTAATTACATATTAATTATTATTTAAAATTTATGTTAATAGCCGACCTCACTCATTTGGGACTAAGACTTTGAGTTTGAGTTTGAGTTATCTTAATAAAACACCGATGGTTTGAATTGAACTGATTCAAATTTTTCAGTTTGGTTTATTTTTGGTTTGGGGTTTAGTTGAACCAGTTCGGTTCGGTTTAGTCTAAATTTCAATTTGGTTTCGGTTTCTGAAAAATTGGTCCAAAACCGGACCAAACCAGACAGTGAACACCTCTACCAAAATGAGTTATTTCTAGTTTTATGCTTATAGAGGTTTACAAGAACCAAAATATATATGCTCAAAATACAGGAAGTTATCTCTAGTTCCATGTATTATCAGGAATTCAAAAAAAAATCCTAAATAAACAAAAAGTAATGAATATGCAAAAGATGAATGCCTTTCTTATAACATTTCTACTTCCTGTCATCCAGTAAATCAATGACAACCGTAAACAGGAACTGCTCCACTAAATAGAAAGTATCTTTAGTTGGTCGGATAGCATCCAAGCACATAACATATTTAAATAAGATCCATATGCTTATAGACCTGGCCACATGAACCTTGCCCCCTGATAAAGCCATACTTGTTAGAAAGTACTATGCTAGATGGAACCATCCTTTTGTGAGCACACAGATCACGTATCTTCCACCTTCTCACACTGGTTATCACTGCCAAGTGCCAATAGAGTAAAGTGACACCAGTGCATGACCACTACTCTCTTCTAAGCAGACAAACTTTTTTATATCAAGGACCGAAGGACATATAGGATGGAATCAGTCACTGGCTTTCGAAGGATCTGATCCAACAGTGATCTGCAATCCTCGACGAGAAGACCATGATTGGTAGGATATGTCTGACACTGGCCATGATCAGACCTGGTATGTCTACACCACCACCCGGCCTCATTGTCCACGCCACCCCACAATGCCATAGCCTCCATCCATGTTATCTCTGCTGTGACTGTCACCACCAAATCTGCCATCGCCATCATCTCCATGCTTCTGAAATTGCCTGTCAGTGCTACCACCCTTGTCTTATGTGGCACCATGCATGCCATTGCCAGGTCCGAAGCTGCTACCTCTGCGGTTTCATTGGCACCGTAGAAGGGTGATGCCAAAACACCAATGGGGAGGCAAATTGCAACCTGTACGGGAGCCCAATCAACACAAACAAAGATGCCAGATATCCTGCATCTTGATCAGGCTAAATGAAAAAAAAAAGGCTGATACATGCCTGACTTCCGGGAGATCCAAGTTGGTAGGGCCACTTACTCTTAGGCACATCTTCTTGCATGGAATAGCAATATTGGCAAGATCACGGGAGATTATTGGACTCGGCATCCTGCCAAGATCCAAGGTCCTGAAAAGGGTTTCACCAGAACAGCACTTGAGCTGCTGCAGAGGGCAATAGCACAGAATGGTGCTGTACTCCCTGCCCTATCGGGTGGGAACATGGTTTCGTGCGTTTCAGGTTTTCAGACCTGGGAGAGACATTAAAAGAGAGGTCCAAAACTTATTCTGAGCCACCCTTCAGGTTCCAAGAATCCATACCAGGCGTGCATCTCCACCCATGCGCGGACTAAGGCCACTCTGTGCCACCACCCTCTAGTGGCTGTCTCCACCCCTCCATGAACTTGCCCCAGCTCTAACTCCTGAGAATATTGCAATATCTTACCCAGCAGGTAATCCTGACACGAGATCGAGATCTCAGTTGGCATCCTTGCCTTCAAGTCTGCAACTTAGGCAACTAAATTTTCAATTGGAAGCAAATATAGAATGACTGTATAATCAAATGTGTGCCTAAATGGCCGGCATTGTTCATAGATAAAGTACTGAAGAAATGAAAGAACAAGGTTGAAAGACTTAAAAACGATAGCAACACAAGACTTCTAAAGCATGCTTATAAAGTCTATTAAACTTGGGAAGGTTAACTATAAATATTTGGCATTTTCCCTGGGGGGGAGTACTGGGCCAATAATTTGAGCAATGCGTCCTAGGTTTTTTAAGTGTGGAAACCGCAAAACCAATAGTACAAGGACTAATTTTCATAACCATGATAAAGTGAAATATGTCAAAAAAAATTACTTTTGAGAATATTTCCAAATAAAAAATCGTTCTATGGCAAGTTGGCCGTTTAATTCAATAACAACATATTGCTTATGTAACCTACCCTTTACACCTTTTTGAAGAAAGTTCTGTTACTAACAAGTTCACTTCTGTTGTGAGATTCCTCCCTCTTAGTCCAAAACTTTCTAGGGCCCACCTTATGGTATCCAAGTTGAGAGAGACAAATTGAACAAGTATGGTCATCCCCAATTGGGATGTACGACTAAACAAACAGCAGAAGAGACTGGACCTTCTAGGTGGTAAAAAAAATCACCTAGTGGACAATTTTTAGGGCTGTAACCCGCTTAGTCCTTTGTCACCATGGATTGCAGGATCAGCTGATTATGGATTAGGAACAGCATAGACCAATCTAATCCAAGAGGGAAGCCCACGCCCAAACCACAGATTTCAAGCCTATTCAATCTGATCCAGGGGCGATCCCACCAGGAGTGGCTGCTTGGGGCAGTGCACCCACCCCCTGAATCTTCCCTGCCAGGATTCTACTGCCACCACACTGGTGTTGATCCAACCCTGAGACCAGAATCAGCCTATCTTCCATGTTGCTGCCTTTTTAGCATGTTTTATATTCTCTGTTTTTGGAAGAGCTGATCCGGGCCTATTCCGGATTGATTTTTCTTCCCTTGGATCAGCCAATCCAATCCAGATCAGGATCAGCTTCTTCCCCTGCCTTGTTCCTTGCTGTCAACATAATGCACTCATTCCTTCTCAAGGCCTGAAAATGGACATAAATAGAATAACCCATAATATTGTTTAATCGTACTGCACTTCTATGATCGTCAGATTAGCAACAAATTCAGACATTCCCCAGCTAAACTTAGTGAATATAGCATTTGCTCACAAACCCAGGTAAATGTTTTGCTCAGCATCATATGGTTATTTCTTATGACAACGGGAGTAGAAATCACAAAAACATTCTTCTGGAGACAAGTTAGTCAATTATGTTCTCTAAATTGACAATGGTGACAAGTCCTGAAAGTCATGGCAAATTAGCTAGAATAGAGATAATAAAAATATAATGTTTATAAGATTTGCTTTTGAAATTCCAAGGTCAAAGTCAACCTCAACTGCCCACCAGAAAACGTCTCAAGACTCTCAACAATGCTGCAAATGCACACATGGCCAAACCCACATCAAGAATCCTAACACCGGAAAAGCCAAGACACACAAGATCCAAGTTCACCCAAATGAACGAACACAGGTTACTGGATGCCTTGAACCCATCCTAGCAACAAGGCTATTTATAAAAAAATAAGAACAGGAAATATAGAGAGAAACATAAAGTAAAACTCTATACTGAAGAAATAACTCACCAGAGAATGTCAACAGAAGGTTTCACCATTCCAGTCACCAAGCTTGACAAATCAGTTGTTAGTTTTTCCACATCACGTGACAACCTCTGCTCTGCATCAATATCTCGACCTGACATGTGAAATACCTACAAAAATGTATCCTGAATTATTTACATAACAGCAAGCAGTATTAACAAAAGAACTTCAAAAAACTTTATTCCATGTCCTAGGATGGTTTCATGTATTACAAATCTCCAGAATGTGCATTCAACAAATGTTGCTAGTTAATACAAGACATCCAGATAACCAAGATGAGCTGCAAAAAAGGTGCAAAATCAGCCAAAAGGGTTGGCAAATAAGCCAGGTTTTTTTTGCATATACACCACTTTATATACGTGTATTTGCAATCAATATACCTCGGAAAAGAACCTATACGCATCCCTGCAGCATTCCAGTTATTTAAGCAACTTTAAACACATGTGCATCCTTTGTAGTCATTATAGTGACATAACCGAAACAATTCAACCATGTTAAAAATATAGACTCTAGCAGGTCTGCAGGTGTTTCACAGCGTCTATACGCAAATATGAGTATTTCATGGGTATATAAAAAATTGAATAAGAAAGCCGTGTCAATTTTGATCTAAATTAAAGACCCATATACCTTATAAAATGCATTTTGCTTTAAGTAAGTCCTAAGAAGGTGCTGGGTCAAACGAATTCGCCATCCAAGTGCCAATCTGGCTGTAAGATACCTGTATTCAGAAAATAACGTGATATAAAGAGGTGATATAAATGCTGTCACATTTTTTAAGCCAAAAAGAGTTGACATATGAAAGTATGACAATCAAAGAGCAACGAAGAAAAGGAGAAAAAAAAGTAAGCTTACATAAATATTTTATCAGGAATTCAGATATTTCATTTAGTGAGATTTCAGGATCCACTGATTTAAGTGGATGAGGGAATGAGATGGAAAGAATGTGAAGGACCATACAGGTATGTCTGCCCAACAAGATGCCAATGTTTCTGCAGATTCATTAGTGAATCTTGCAAACCAAACTAACTTAAGACTCATAAAACATGTTCAAATCTTTAGTAACTAGTGAGTTCTTTTTTTACTCGAATCCATGTCTCCAGGTGTGCAGAAGACATAAAACGTACCATGAAGGGTTAGTTATTTCTTTTCAGCAAAGAACTCTCTGAATGTAGGCTAACCTCCATCTGATACACCCTTCTTGTTTTTTTCAGTTTCAAACCGAGGCAACGTTTTCCTAGCAGACTTCCTACCTGATGCTCAAGGATATTTGCAAGAACCAAAGAAAGTTGATAAAGCGAAGCTAGTTCAGTTAGTCAATATATACAAACACAACGTTATCTTTGACGATGACGAGCATCCTGAAGGGTGGAAACTTCTTGATTTGATTCAAGCCGATCCTGGATACTACCTTCCTTGGCGAACAAATTCTAGGAAGAGTGACATATCCGAGATTAGGCTCTCCATCTTCAATAGAATCTCATACTGATCTAGGGTGTTACTATGAACATCCATGTAGTCGTGGTAAGCTATGAAGAGTATGAATCTCTTTAGATCATCTCTATATCTATAGAGGCCATCCAATGCAAAAACAAAAAGTGTAGTAAATCTGGTCAGATCCGATTGAACTAGATCACGATCATCGGTGTGCTTCCTCGTGATATGTAATAATCTAAGATAGTCATAAATAAATGATGTGATCGGTTATCATTGATTGACCAATAATTTTACGGATGAATCCATCCCAATGTCTTGTAACATAATATCAAATTATCAATATAGTAAGTAGCATAGGGCACCCAAAACAAGTGAGGTCTAGTCTCCATCAATTTCTTCCCTACAATCTTGTACAATGCTTCTGATGTAACCTCAAAAATCTCCATTTTAAAAGATTTTGGTTTTGGAAATTCATTTTCCTTTTGAATTTGGATTAGACCTTAGCATTGACTTCTTAGGAAAATAGATGGTATTCCATAAAAGTACTAACTAGGGTCAAAATTATAATTTGAGGTTGTTAGGTTCTTTGAAAATTTATTTTGACCTCTCCCCGTCGGATGGTGCGAAGATCCGACGTTAATTACATCGAGATTACTCGAAAACCCTTGATTATCGTCATAGCAATCCATTGAAGTAGAAGACAATACAACCACAAAATAAGCATTCACACATAGGAGAAAACGACCCCATGAACTTGATGGAATGCAAGCATTTAATTTATTTTGAATTTAATTGATTTGAATTGATTGATTTTAGGTTTGTTTAGGATGAATCTGTTTGGAATTGATTTATTTGAATTCAATTTGATTTGAGATATTTATTTGAATTTGAATTTGGTTAATTTGGATTGATTTGATTTAAGTTGAATTTAATTGAACTGATTTAATTCTCTTGTTTATTTGATTAACCCGACATCTTGCTGATTGAAGTTCATTTGGAAGAAAAAAACTGAATTGAGCTGGATTGATTTGAATTTTGATCTGTTTGATTAATTTGGATCTGTTTTATTAAGTTCGCCTTGAATTTGATTGGTTGAATTTAATTGCTTTTGGTTTGGGTTGAAGTTAGATCTGTTCAACTTAATTGAATCAATTTGTTTGAGTTGCTTATTGATTTAAGCTTGGTTCAATTTGATTAGAATTTGATTGGAATTAATTTGTTAATTTAAACTTGGTTTGAGTTTGAGACAGTTTGTTTATTGCTTGATTTTTTTTAATGGGATTTGGGCTTAGCTCATGGCATATGATTTGTTTGGCATGAATTAAATTTGTGTTTGAAGTTGGTTTGTTTTAAATCAAATTTGTTTGCTGGAATGGATTTAACTTGAGAAATTTGGGTTTGATTTGAATTTGTTTGAATTTAGTTTGTTTAAATTGGTTGAAATTTGGATTTGGTGTGTGAGTTTTAATTTGATTTGAATTGCATTAATTTAGTTTGTTTTGATTTAATTTGAGTTAATTAATTGATTTAAGTTTGTTAAATCTGATTTTAGTTAAATTTGTTTGGTAAATTTGCATTTTTTTTGTTTGGGAGCTGAAATGCAAACTTGATTTGAGAATCGATTTGAGTGCAGATTTGCTTAAATTGTGGCTTGTGATTTGATTTCATGGAATTTGCTTAATTAATGAGTCTGGTTTGGAAAGTTTTAATTTATCTTGGTGTTTAACAGGTTTGGGGGTTAGCACTTGCCATTTTCTGATTTGTTTTAATTACGTTTGAGATTCTTTTACAGCTTACAAATTTGAGGTTTGTATTTAGGACAAGTTGGGAACTGTGAAGAGTGGGGTTTACGGTTCTCCAATTTCAGTTTAGGTTCACAATTCAGAATTTTCTGTTTATTTCCTTAACCTTTTCAGATTTTATCTCCGGGTGTGAAGTTCAGACCCGGAATTCAGATTTTGAACCTCCAGAAGAAATTCAGATTCCAAACCCTCAAATCCCAGAGTTTTATGGAGTTCAAATCTCATATGTTTCAAAAGATTTTCAGATTCTGCATATTCCCATTTTCAGATTTGAGGTTTTACAGAATAAGTTGGTTTTCAGATTTAGGAGCTCTTTAGGTCTTGATTTCAGATTTTCAGATTTTAAAATCTTTCAGTTTTCATATTTTATGGTGATGACAGATTTAGATTTCAGATTTTGTTCGTTCCAATTTTCAGAGCACCCTTTACAGACTTTACAATTTTCAGATTTTTCAGTTTTGGATTCTCAGTTTGCAGGTTTTGATTTCAAATGATGTTCTAACTCTCAATTTTCATATTTCAGACTTCAAACCCTTGGAGTTCAAATTTTAACTCTTCAGATTTCAGATTTCTGAGTTCATGTTTTCACGTTTTAGATTTTTATTTTTAGGTTCAGATTTTTACAATTTCAGATTTTTTTAGACTTTGTTTTATGTCAGTTCTTTGTTGTCTTGCCTTCCATAAAATCTCATGTGGTTGTCTTCTCCTTGTAACATAAGTCCGTGCACCGAATATGAACTTTCATTTATTTGATCTCTCAACATGAGACATGATTTACGGTCATGGCCAGAAATCTGGCCCCTTGAGTCTTTGATGAACTTGTCATTCATGGGCGGCATGTACCCGGTCTTGATAGACTTATGGGCATCCCCCACTGTTTTGAGATTGAATACACCCGGCTTTTGATAAGCTTGTGGGTACTCATCTCATTGTCTGAACCTCATTAGCTCATAGTTTGGCATATCGGCATGTTGATCATGCACAACCTCACCATGACATAATGGGTGAATAACTCCCTCTTGGGGCATGGTAAGACATTGGGGTCTTTTTTAATAGACCTTTGTATGTCTACCTTAAAGGGTCAAGGGACGTGCTTAAAGCCGGCCCATTGCTTTCCCTATTTGTTTTGAATTCTTTTAAATTAAGCCAAGATCATGAGGCGGGTTTTTAGCCAGCCGGATGCTCGTCTTGGTTTGTTGAATTAATTAATGGATTTTTTTATTTAATTTCTGTTTATTGTTTGTTTTATTTTATTTTTGAATTATGGGTCAAGAGGCGTGCTTAAAGCCGGCCTATTACTTTCCCATTTGTTTTGATTCTTTTAAGTTATGCCGAGATCATGAGGCGGGTTTTTAGCCGGCCGGATGCTCGCCTCGGTTTGTTTACTTAATTAAGTGCATTTTTATTTAATTTCTGTTGATTGTGTATTTTACTTTTTTTTTTGAATTGAATTACCCCTCTTCAAGATATTGTTCATCGGATGGTTATGGGCCTTCATGCAGCCCATCTTCCGCTGGGCCTCCCCTAGCGGGTCCTTATTCTCCTTCTTTCTTTCTTTTTTAAAACATCTTCAGAAGGTGGGCCCCACCACAGTGTTGACCCGCGGGTCAACACCCCAGCAGCAGGCGCGCGGCTCAGGCGAACGGCGCTTCCCCGCGGCTTCTCCCGCCAACCTTTTTTCTTCCTTTTTTCTAAAATCCTATTCCCAGCGGGCCCCACGACATGTCCACGGTGGACTATAGTGGGGGAAAAATAATCTCCCCCCCCTTGCGCTGTTCACCCGACTGCGGGGGAAGCTCGCACGGCGGGGCTTCGGCGATGGCAACTCCGGAGGGGGCCTGCGGCGACGGCAGCTTCCGGAGGGGGGGGTTTCGGCGACGGCAAACTTCGGGAGAGGGTTGCGACGGCGGCGACGATCTCAGGAAGAGGTCCGGAGGGCTGCTTCCGCGAGGGCTTCCGGCGTCCACGGCTTACAGAGAAGCCTGAGGCGACGGTGGGTTTCGGACGGGATTCTTCCAACGGGCTTGGAAGCTGACTCCTGCGGGTTCGGAAGCTCCGGACAGGCAAATTTGAAGGGTTTCGAGCAACTGCGTGGGAAGACGACTCCGGTAAGCCCTCTTTCTCTTCTCCTTCTCTCGGTCTCTCGATGGCTCTCCCGGGGGGTCCTGTCTTACACCTCTCTGTCTCTCCGCCCCTCCTTCCTGCGAGCAGAGCGTTTGGCCAAGTTTATATAGGCCTCGACGACCCTTCCGCCGTTGGGACTCCTTCCGCAATGGGGATTCCGACTTCGAGAGGGACTCGGCGCAACCCCGAGGCATACGGGATCGACTTGCCTTCTTCCTTATCCTCCATCGGCTTCTTACGGCAACTACTACCGCCGTTTAGAGTTGGTTCTGGAGTGGAGTCCGACAGGGAGTCGGCTTCTTTCCCTACTCTGACAGTTTCTCTTCATCATTTTTTTTTGCGTGGACTCCTCTTGAATGGGCTTGTCGTAGAGGAAGTGGGCTAGGATTTGGTATTCTGATGGGTCCATTTGGCACCTGAATTAAACCCCTTCAATGGTATGTTTACCCGACCAATAAATTAGCCTTGAAGTGGGCCTACTTTAAAGCAAAGCTCACTACATACATGGAAATGGGCTTAATAATAATTTAAAAAAAATCGGTGCCAACAGCTTCATTGCCAATAACAAACTACACAATGTTCTCCTTTTCAATCTCCTCCGCCACAGTGTTCATCAAGCCAAACAGGTAAGTTACATTTTTCACCTTGCCTAATGCATCAATGAATTTAATAAATGTAGTTCCCTAAGAACAATACACAAGGAAGTTTGTTAGAGACCTCCTTGTGATTCCTATCCACCTATCACCCATTATAGTGCTGCCTATTTTCTTCTAGATGAATTTGAATCTATCTATCCAAGAGGTCAACTCATCAACCTCTTCATCCAACCCACCCTCGTATATGTATTTAGAGGTGGGGGCTTTCAATCATGGCCCAACCTCATCAATGGCATCTACCATTGTCTGAAAATATAGATTGGTGACTGCATATGTTGGGACACTTGCACGAACCAAAATAAATACATCGTTGTTAATAATTATTTTAAAAATATTTTAAACATACACTTGATAAAACTTAACATTTTCATATACTTGCATGTAAAAAGAATTTCACCATGTGCTTGATTACTTTATTCGTACCTTTATTGTAGCCTTAACTCCCTTTAAAGTATGGTTTATCAACCGTTGGCCTCTACTTTGCACATACATGGCAATGTCTGCTATTTGCCGAACTGAATGCGACCAATAGAAATCAATACCCTGGACAGGCCGTGTACCTTCCCCCACATCAAAACATCTAGCGGTGGCACCCTAACCTCCTGCCTCCTTCTTCTTTCCTCATCCTCACGGGCCTAAACTCTACTAGCATGCATGGCTCTCCTGACTTAAGCCTCCTCCTCATCATCATCTGAAGATGATGAATCAACATGGACATGAGCTTGTCATTTTCCTTTTACCTTTTCCAGACATGAGATCGATGTTTGTCCATTCTAACAACTTATCATGAAGATCTTTTCTCTACATAATTCTAACATCTTTTTGTGATAATCTCTTGATGCGGGACAAACCGACTAGACTGGATTAAACAGACCAAAACTAAAATGGACCGGCGCTAATCGCCCCTAAACAGAACAAAATAGAACACAACATGAAACGAACTGGACTCTAACCGGTTAAAACAGGCCCGAACCGGCACCAAACCTGTCCGAAATGACCTGGACCAGCCAGACCACCTTGAACTGGGATGAACCGGCCAGTTCAGGCGCTAAACCGGGTTGAACCAGTGTGAACTGGGTCTGCGGCCGGTCTGTACCGCGAACCGGCCCAGGCAACCCGCCACGGCGAACCGTGGTAGCGTGTCTGCGCGTAGCCGCTCGCATGCGTAACCGGGGGGAAGAGTAGTGGCGTTGTGCGGCTTCCCCCCAGATTGTTCGCGTAGCCCCATCCTCGCCGTTGCGCCTCGTCGCCATGGCGAAATCGCAGACACCCGCGCAGGCGCGAAGCCGCGACAAAGGGCCGAGGGTGCCCTCGTCTTCGTCCGAATGCTGCCGCGCAGATGGAGGGAGATGGAACAGGGAGGGCGACCACGGCGTCGGCCGGCCAGCGCAGCCGTGCACAGGCGGATGGGGTGAGGAGCAGACGGGTCGACGGCGACGGCGGGTGGAACAAGCACAGTGGCGGGAGTCGAACTCGAGCTGTCGTCCGCCGTGGGAGGAAGCCGCAAGGGAGGACAGATCCGAGGATCGTCAGATCTGCCCCTCCTGCAACCTCCTCTGCTTCTACTTCTTCTTCCTTAGCTGTCTTTGTGCGAACGGGCTGACGGAAGTTGGATCCGGCCCCGCCCGGGGTTGTCATTGCCCGGGGTGCAGCTTCGTCCTCGCGAAGCCCTTTCATCGCCGTTGTCCAGGCGGGCACTGCACGAAGGAGGATGTGTGCAAAGGAGGCGAAGGTTGGGCGGAGGCTTCTGGATCCTACGCATGAACGAACAACCGCAGTTGGAGATGGCCTTGTCCGGGGATCGTCGGACTGGCAACAAGAGGCGGACAAGTCCAAAGATCGCCGGATTGCCGTCACTGTAGCGATGCCATTAGGGATGAAGAACTTCGAAGGAGAAAACCACCGCCGAGTTGCTGTCGAAGGGGAACCGAGAAAGGGAAGATCGGAGGTACGGCGCGGAGGCCGGAAGGTGAGGAGGAGGAAGAGGAACGGCGACCTCGTTGGATCTAGAAGGTGGAAGAGAATGCTCGCAGCCGATCAGAGGAAAAGGAAGAGGGAGACACTGGCCACCTGCCAGAGGTGAAGGAGAAGAAGCGGCGCTCCAACGCCAAGGTTGGAGGGAGAACGGAGGCCGCAGCCTCCTGCACGGGAGACACACCCGAAGGGCCTTCCAAAAATTCCAAATCAATTCCACTTTTTCAACTATGTACATCGGTCCTTCTTATATAAAAGGGGAGAAGAAAATTAAAGAAAAGACCCTTTGAGAAACCTATTTACAAACTTGTCCTTTAAGGACTCAATTTTAAAACCGACTCCTAAAATTGTTCCCATCATCTCCCAGTTAAATATTTTTTTCATTTCTTCCTTGAACTCAGTTGGGACATTATAACATTTCATCACATTACCACTCCATGATAGCTATATATTGCTTCAGACAGTATACACCTCCATTCATGTCTTTCTGACATCATTTACATTTCGCTTTCTTCTTCTCAACATCCAGTAAGTAGCAATGTTTTCGTCCAATGTTGTGATATGCAATGACAGTTTGCTTCTCGTCCTCCCTTTTATCTGCATCCACACACAACAATTTAAAAAAATTGTAAGCAACATGATACCCTCATTTGAACCTTAGGGTGTGAGAAAATTAGAAAACCACCCCCGTTCGGGGATGAGAAAATGGCAAATCACCCCCGAAGGGGTAGCCAATGACAACCACCCCTCCGGGGTTGATTGATCATCACCTCCGAAGGCCATCCCTTCGGGGGTTACCTATGAATACTAGCCGGGGGGTGGACCGGGGAAGCCCCCTTCAGCGCTGGGGATCCTAGGGGAAGGGGGAAAGGGGGTCCCGAGAAGGGGTAGAAACCCATTTTAGGGGGGATCGCCCAGGAAAATCAGGGATCACTGGAGGGGGATCCCTAGGGGGGAGCTAGAATCAGGGGGTGGGGAGAGATTCATTCCGATCTCTGGACATTTTCAGATGCTAGAGGATCGACCAATTGCCAAATCGATCCAATAGGATCAGTCAATCCATTTGAGACTAATCCGATCGGAAGTTCATGTCAGATCGATAGTTCAGACTGAAATCGGACCGTCCAACACCAATCCGATCCAAGAATCAGTCAATCACAATCCAGATCGACTGCTTCTACAATCCATGGCCACGACGGCATCTTCATTTGGATGCCCTCACTACAACCCATCCACTACTCAGTCGTGCGGGCAAAACCCATCTTCGCACGCGCATGAGGATGCACGTTAGACAGCAATGCTCCCATTCACCTAGATTGCTTGGAGCACACACAACACCCCACTAGAATCATTATCGCACGCCATCAGCTCACCCCCAGTGCGGGGTTCCTAACTCCATTAAATAAATCAGATTTTTACATTTTAAACTTCGTTTTCTGAAGTTTAAGTTTAGTTTTAGCTTTTGGTTATGTGTCAGATGTCAGTTAAACATGACAACCAATGACAGAAATGAGAAAGTAAGAAGTGGAATTGTCAACACGAAGAGCTGGGAAGCAGGAGAGGAGGATCGGACAGGCTTCAGAGGTGAAGAACAGGAATTGGAAGCTGTAGTTAAGCAAATCTCCATGGAGGAATCAAAGGTGACCTATAAGAGATGACAAAGTGGTTGGGTGGTCCGACAAAAGTGATCGTCAGGAGACTTTCCGTTGCACTGGGAAGACAGGTGCGTGTGAGAGAGAGAAAGAGCGCAATGCGCGGGAAGGAGCTATCTCACCAAGATCTCAATTCAATTTTGTTTCCATCATATATTTGATTTTGCTACAGTGTTGGGCTTTATATAGAAACCCATATTTACACTTCAACCCCTCTTAAAATCTTATTACAAAATGACAATATGCATACTAAAATAAAATGTAGAAATAACTACTAAATTTTACTAATTATTAAAATATAAAGATGTCATCTTCTCCAAACTTGAACAATGTCGACTCCAAATTCTTCGTATATCGGATCCAATCTTGTCTTTATCAGAACCATTCACAATTAAGCCATATGTTCCACCCATAGATCCGAACACGAAGATAAAGCTAGGAGAAATGACTCAAATTACTTTTTGGATATGTACGGGTTAGTTATGACTTCACATTCAAAGTGGACATCGCAAAGAAAATAAAATGAAGAGCCACACGATAGTTATCACCTAGTTTGGCGATCACACCATTTTACTTATATATCATTTGTACCTTATAATTTAAGAATATATATATTTGATCTTTCTTATTCTTAAATTTGTGTAAGTCATACTCATACCATTCGAATTGATGTGTGTGCACTTAGATGTTCCCTATTTTTTCTGTTTTTCTTTATTTTTCATGATTTTTTCCTGAATGAAAAAAAAATAAACCCATCAAGACCCATTCCGGATCAGTTTTCGGTCCAGTGGATTGGTTGATTTAGCCGATCCGATCTGGATCACAATCAGACCTGGCTAATCCAGGACCCATTTCCAATTCCAATTCCGCTTTCCTTGCATGCTACATGACATTCTTTTATACAATATAACAAATATTATACTTTTTTGAGAAAAGCTTCTAGAACCATGATAAATAGCATATTTGATTATTTCAACAAAAAATTAAGAAAACTCAGTTGAAAATAAAAATAAATAAAAATGACATAAGCTGTCATAATGAAACCAGAATAAGATTTTATACTTCACAATCTAAAGAAAACAAAATAAGAAAACTATAAAAATCTGTAGCCTCTATGGGGAGAAATATGTTGCTCAATCCTTCAGCAAAATTCATTTAACCTGGCAGACTAAAAAAATTTTGGGAAATCAGGTGTTAAGATCTAAATTTGTCAAATATAAAAAAAACTGCAAACGATATCCTTAAGAAAAATCTCCTGGAGCGATAGCATCCAGCCAAGCTTTTGATTGTTCACCTTCCTGCCAAGCTCTTTATTCATAAAAAAGTGGATTACGCCAACTTTATTAAGAAAAGAAGGGAGTGAAACGAACCCACAGGAAAGAGGGAAATTTTCTGACGGGGCACTGTAACTGGTAAAAATGAAAATTTCTGCATGATTAAGAAATAACTAGCAAATTGGCATTTATCATCAAAAATGGTGCACTCCACCTAGACCTGATTTGTGTATAAATTCATAAGTAGCATACTTTCCAAACCAACAATAAAGAGGTATTTATTACCTCAAAGAAGGCGCAACAACAGAAGATGCAGCACTTTGGAGGACACTGATGCCAGTTAACCGAATAAAGGCTGATCTATCCTGTTCCAGGACATACTTTACACTGGTTCCTGTAAATACAGCAAGTTACGCCAAGACAGATAAATGTGGTTTCAAGTTCGTTAATAAGAATAGATTTACCATTTAGTGAAGCAATGCGATCTGAAATCCATGTTCTAGACACGACAAGTGATGCAACTGCAAGCAACTGCATACCTTGTTTATCAAATAGTGTAGGTATCTGTTACAAATTAATCATAAAATTCAATTATGTGATAGACAATAGAAAACAATACAACCTAGAAAGCAAAAAATTTATCAGCACAGATTTAAAGATCAGTAAAAAAAACTTATAATATCATAGTGCTAAAGATGGCTAGAAATGAAAACAACTTTACATAACCATTTTCGAAACAAGGATAGAATGTGCTAAAGTTGTGCTGAAAGGTCGATCTCAAAAATTATTGAGAAGGTCCTTATTTCAATATATATATATAAAAATCTTAGCAGCCTGAACCTACAGGCCCCCTTTTTCTCCTTGATAAAATATTACTACTGAACCACAAGTATTAAAGTAACCTAGCTAGAAAAGGTTTACAATCAGGAATGTTGTCTATTCCACAGATATGATTACTCCAGTAACCAGAATGTTGAGTTTTCCTGAACATAAAAAAAGGAAGGCAATCAACAGGATGGAGAAAACACAGATTAGGAACCTTAAATGGATTCCCCTGACCCGGGACAGTCAGATAATGGATCAACCAAGTCAGTGGATTTTGGATTTACAAGAGTAAGAAATAAACATAACTGGGAACAGACTACCTTTTTTTTGCACATTAAAATAGTATCAAGCAATCACGAGAGGTGTCACAAAAGAAACAACTGCTGCAGCCCAAGCATCTAATCCTCTATGAGGACCCGTTAAGTCAAAATTAATGTAAGAAATTAAAGCAAACACAATTCACCCTGTCAATTTATAGAACTGAATATAAGATATTAACATCTGAACTGGTATCTATGCCAGATTATCATCAAAGTCTTCATAGTATCTCACCTTAATAATTGATTGGTTTTAAGGCACGGGGCCGAGTATATACTAAGTTATCCAAAAACAAAGCACATACCAGTACTTTGAACATTGCTGCCACTCTTAGCGGTAAAGGCCTTGGAGTGCTTTTTAACTGAGGAACAATCGGCAATTTAGCTAGTGCATCCATTTTCTGCGATGAAGCTACAACCTCCATCTTGTAAGAATTCATGTTGGAATTAGACAGTGAATTTTGCTGAATACAGAAAACAAGATAATCAATTATCAAAGAATTTGCAATTGGCTGAAGTCAACTGGAAAGAAACATGACAAGAACGGCAACTTCAACCTTTCCGGCAGTTTCAAAGGCTTTCTGTACGATAGCTGCATCACTTTTACGGTCTGTTTCGAATGCTAAGAGATTTCCCACCTCTCGTGAAATTGCATTATCCCTGTGTTGGAGTGATGAAAGAGTTTCAAATTCTTAATGCTCAAAATGAAATGAGTGCCTGAAAGAAGAATAGGCATTTACCTCTTGTACTGAACTTTCCACCCTCCTTCCCCATCCAAAGATAAAACAACATCATGAAATGCAACCAATGCAGGACGATGTGATATTGTAATGCATGATGTTCCCATTGCCCGAACCTTAGCACAAAAGCGTTCCTCCATATCTGTCGTAACAGCACTTGTACATTCATCAAGAATAGCAAATTTAGGCTTATGGTAAAACAATCGAGCCATCCCTAATCTCTGCTGCTCGCCAAGAGAGAGTTCATCACCCCAGTTTATTTCCTTTACCAGTGGGTATCGTTCCAACAGGTATTCAAGATCAACCTGTCAAAGACCAATGATAGTGTTGGCACATCACTGAAATTTTAAGCAAGTAAACATGAAACAAAATGCCCAGATAAATCGAAGTTTTGATTAATTTACATTCTTCAACAGCTCAACCATTGCATCATGTGTAAGTGGTTCAGTTTCCTCATCTGCTGTGAGAGGATAAATTAGCTGGTCACGTAATGTTCCAATAGCCGTATATGGTCTTTGTGGTACATAAAATATTTCTTTGTTGAGATTGGAACCAATTCCAGGCTTCACAATATGGCCTGAAACTAGTGGCCAAAGACCTCCAAGCACCCGAAAAAGAGAACTTTTGCCACTCCCGTTTGGACCTTAAATACAGAACAGGTGTGAAAAGCATAGTGCTCAAAAAGATAAACAAGGAGTACAAAAAGAAACCAGATACAAGAACACTGCAATAAGCGCCAAGAAAAAAATTATGACTCTGATCAAATTCCACAAGCTCATGTTTCTTAAGCTCCATTCTATTTTTTAGAATGCAAAAGTACCAGTTGTTTTTGCTTAGACTTGTCAAAATGAAAGAAACGGTATTAAATGTCTTGCTAACTGTGCTCAAAATATGCAACAAAAATATAACACTTTGGCATATAAAGCATTGGTTCCATAAACATCTCATTTTGCCATGATGTCAATTCCCTGAAGGGACAGAAACACTTGTGCAACTATATATGCATAATCAGCCTGGCAGAAACAAGTTTCAATCACTCATTAACCTGAATTTTCATTTACCTTGATCCTCCATGAAGGATGGACTGACACATGTCAAGGACCACTCTTGGCCCATTTGTAAATACATGTAACACCCAATTCCCAATTCCCAGACATGTTTTCATGTCTTTAAACAATTCAAAGTGGGCCCACTTTCAACCCACCTGAAAGCATTATGAGAGGTCTACTCAAGGCCTCATCAAAGCAATCTCAGGTCCATTTCCGGCCAACTTCTAAGTTTATTTTTATTTTATAGCCTATTCTATTAAAGGCTCATTTCAAGCCAAATCTCAGCCCAATTGTGGACCATTTGAGGGCTGTCTTGTGGCCCATCTAAAATCATCGCCTGCAGACCATTAAAGCCCCTCTCAAGTCTCAAGGCCTATTCTCAGCCCATGCTATGGGCAACTTTAAGGTCAATTTCAGGGTCCAGTTGGCAGTCTCCAAAAGACTCAAACCCAGCCCATCTAAGGCCCACTTCTAGGGTTATCTTGTAGCCTATCGTAAGACCAATTTCTGGCCAACTACCAGCTTAATTGGACCAGAACTCAAATTGTTTAAGAGAGATCTCAAAGTTCATATTTTCAGCCTATTCCAGACCCACTTTGAAGTCAATGTCCATATTACATTATAATAGTTTAGCTTATTAATGGACTAAATTGGGCCTAATTTCAGCCCTCTAAACTGTCCATTTGTTGGCCCGTTAAATGGCTGCAAATTTAGCCAAAAAAACTTCTGAAATGCCTCCATGCAACTGTCTCCACTACAGCCTCCTGATTTTTAGACCCTTTTTGGGTCAACAAAAGTCACCCCAATTGGCTACGTAATAGCCGTGCCAGCGCACCTTAATTTCCCTCAAAAATAGGCCATGGTTGGCTTAAAAAAACCTTGGGTTTTCTCCTTCATAAAGCTCAAGTGCATCAGCCATACCCCTGCGAATTCAAGAGAAGAAAAAAGAGATGAGCCTAGAAAAGATGGGAGAAGCTTATACCAAACTTCAACTCCAAAATTCTAGAATAAATGGAAAAAAATTAGGGCTTAAAACATGGTTTCTGGTACAGTTGGCTGCAGCCAATAAAATTCCACAAAAAATACTATTTTTTCTGAAAATTAAAAATTTTCATTAATTGGGAATTCCACCTATAAAAATCCATACTCTAAAATTTTTTTAAAATTAGGAATCCAAAGTTTAGAGAACAAAAATAAAAAATTAAATATCCAGTCATTAAAAAATATTTTCATTACAAAATTAAAAAAATTTATATAGGACTCTTATAAAATTCGAAGTTCAATAAAAATCACATAAATTCCTAAAAATTAGCATTTTCAGTAAAAATTTCTCAGAATTCATTATAAAAGTTCTAAAATTCCCTGAACTTTAATTTTTTTGAATTTGTGTGGGCCACACCCCCACAAAATTCAGTCCAAATGTATGAAAATTTATCAAATCATTTTTTTCAACTAAATTTCTTGTAGTTTCCTGATGTATATCAAAAATAAATATTTCTATTTCGGTTAGGATTCTTCATATTTTAAAATTCAGTGATAAATACCTCAAATTATGACTGAAAATTGTAATTTAAATTGAATGGGACCCAATATGTCTCAAATGTAGAGAATAGTCAGCCCTGCCGAGAAAAAGATCTAAGTGTACCAGTCGGAGCATTGTTCTGGTATCTAGGGTCAGCATGTTGTCACTTGTGGACCAATTCTAGAGCAAGGCACTTTTGAACCCTTGAGTACGAAAGCAACTCAAGGGCCAAATTCTGAATATGTAGAGACAAACACTCTATGATGATAAGAAATTTAATGAGTTTAAATGTGAAAACCAAATTGATCAATGACCCTATCCACTTTTAACCATTTGTGATGGATATGTTTCATGTATGTTATCTTTAATTTCATTAACACTCATATGCTATTATCAAATAAAGTTTTATGTATTCTATCATGACATTATATAGTTTTGTTTAATTGCCTCCTATACAATATTGTCAAAGTGGTTGCTTAAGTGACAAAGCGGTCTGGGCACCGTTGAGTGCACAGTCACTTTTCTTTGCATAAACAAAGCACCCACTCAGGGCGCTTAAGCGCCAAAGTGCCCCAAAGTGTGCACTTGGTCGCTTAAGCGCCCTGACATGTATCGGCCTCATATTTATACTTTTATTGTTGTTCTATTTGGACTTAGTAGATCTTAGTCTTGTTTTGTTCTAGCCACACTTTTTTACATTTCTATCTATTATTGAGGTTACCTTTTATCATTGTTACCTGCTTGATATACTTTATATTAAAAAATTTGTATTGCATAGTATATGTTTAGAATAAATATTTTGCAAATTTCTTTGAAAGATGCCAAAAATATTTGATGTCATTTTTAAATATATATATCAACATATCACATTAAATTAAGTTTCTTACATTTATTCTTTGAGTTAAATATCAAATTTTGAGTTTATATATTCCCCTTATTAAGATTTATTTTTGTTATATGACCACACTAGACTTGCCCCTTAAGCAGCACTTAAGCAAATGCTTTGTCGCTTAAGCGGTCAAAGACCTCTTGGTCATCTTAGTTGCTTTGTCGCCTTAACAACCATGAACATATATAAGTTTATTGTCCACTGTCAGTTTTTTGTGTGTTTTCTTTTGTCTTGTTTTGCATGAGTGGCAGGGGCACTAATAATAGGAGTGTTCTTGTGCTATCAGCGGAAGAAAATTCGAAGAACCAAGTGAAGCAACAACAAATTAAGTGGATCAAGCTGATGCTTTCAATCCTTGAGAATTGTTGAGTGTATGTGTAATAGTACAGGTGGTTATACTTTTGTAAACAAGTTGATTATGTAAATATTAGCTTTTGCTCTTATGTACATTCTTCTACTACATGACATCGTAGTCTTTGGATTTAAATAAGTGTTATTGTGATTGAGTGATTTAATGCTTCCTCAAAATAAAAGATCAAGGTAGGACCACTGTGGGCAGCTAAGGACATACAAACCGGGGTCATCACAGCTCGTCTTTGCGAATATAACCTATTTGAGAAGGTTTTGGGGTAGAAAAACTAGGCTACATAATAATCAAGGGTTCAGCTGAGCTACAATTCAAAGCCTATTGAATTGATTGTAATATAAGCACTTCCAAGTTCTGCTTAGATGGCCCGTTTTTTGCAAAATGGGCTTTCTTGACTCAATATTGTGCTTATGCTATCAAACAAATGGTTAAACATAAAATAGTACAACAGATGGCACAATAAACTTAGTTCAAATGCTGTACCTAGCAATCATCATAACATGAGTGATTCTAAATTACCTGTGATCAAAAGATTCGACCCGGATTCCACCTTAAGTGTCAGGTCATCCACCAAAATATTGTTTGTTGGCGTTACTACCTGAAACCACCTTCTATTAGAATAAAAATATTATTTTTTCATGTAAGCATGAGCCTTCAGTGTTTACCTTAACATGTGCAAATTCAACATAATTTGCTTCTGTAAAGTAGTTACTGTTTGGACCATTCTGTGCAAGTGACCTATCATTTGTAGCAGATAGTTCTTTTGATATAACCATCAATTCATGAATTCTATCAGCATAACCACTGTGGGTAAAAAGACACAAAATAAGAAACATGCAGTTAATATACAGGAGAAATGAAATGAAGCAAAAACTGCGAGCTATGCTGGTGCACTAATAACAGTAGGTTACTAAAGTTGGGAGAAATTTACAAGCTCCATAATTGGATGTTGTTGAAAAAATATTTAGATGCCTAAACAAATAAGAATTCAATTCATTGCAAGTCGAGACCCATTTTCATATACCAAAAATTTCATCTAGCTTTCAGCTTTACCCGTCGATAAAAATTGATTGAAAGACTTCATATCAGGGAAACTAATTGCGATCCATAGTTGATGAACAGATATGTCTGGGTCTAACAATAGGAACAATGAAGTGATAAAAAATATGAAGCAGGACAGACCATATTAACTAGCATAATGATAATGCTAAAGGACGCACAAGATCCAAATACGTTACCAAGTCCATTATACCTCTATCTTCCCTACATGTTTAAAAGAAGTTACCAATCCCTCCATGGAAATAAATTGTGCAAGCATAATCTAATCATAGATTTTTCCAAGCATCATAACATAAAAAATCTCCACCAGATAAAAACCATATAATGTAAAAAATAACCATCTAATTATTTAAGAGTTGGGTCAAGAATTTAAGAGATTTAGATTGATTGAGAGACCTTTCACCCTAGTGGAGCACTGGAGCTAATGTTGTTGTGTCGGAAAAAAGATGAATCAGTGCTCGACTATAACAAGAGGTGAAAGAACTTTTGTATTAAGTGTCCCACCCACCTGTAAATGAAGAAGCTATAGGCCTGTGAAAAAGAGGGTTGCGGCGGAGATCCTGGAAAAGTTGCTGGCAGTCAGTATCCAGTCATTTGATGAGTTAAACCGGGTGGTCTCTAATATAGAGACCTACTTTGCAGACAACTTGATTACGCTAGTGTTGGCGTGCATTTTTTTCAAAAAAAAAAGAGGACAAATGGGCAGGCCCAAGAGCAGGCCGGACATCCCACAATTCAGCCAAATTGGGCCCAATCAGGGGTCCACGGATGTCCAATCAGCAGCCCATCATCTCACCTAAAAATTGAGCCAATCCCATCCTAAAACCAGGTCCTGCACAGCCCACAGCAGAGCATGGGCCGCAGCCTCCAGCTGGCCCAATTAGCCCATTTAAACAGGCCCATGCGCAGCCCATCTCCAAGGCCCACCTGCAGCCTAGTGTGAACAGGCCAAAGCACCTGCCACCTGTCACCCCAGCCACCTGCGCACCATGCAGCCAGTCAGACTCTTGTTCAGCCCAAGAAAGGGGGAGAAAGAGGGGGCAGCCAATTAAATACACTGGCTGCATGGGGGGAGGCCAAAGCACCTGCGCCCCACCTGCCACTTGTCACCCCAGCCCCCAGCCGCCCCATGCAGCCAATCCAGCCCTGCATGGGGGGGAGAAAAAGCTGTCTCCTGCTGCCACCTGCACATCAACCCAGGCCCTGCAGTCAGCCCAAGAAAGGGAGAGAAAAAAGGCTGCGCCCCACCTGCCACTTGTCACCCCAGCCCCCAGCCGCCCCATGCAGCCAATCCAGCCCTGCATGGGGGGGAGAAAAAGCTGTCTCCTGCTGCCACCTGCGCACCAACCCAGGCCCATTCAGCCCCTCTGCTGGCTCCTCACCTCCTCTCCAGCCTCTATAAAAAGAGGGGTGCGCACCAGCAAAAGGAGAGAGGTCTTTGGAGGCCGACAGGCTGCTGGTCTCCTGCTGCCACCTGCTGCCTGCGACCAGGAAAGGGAAGAAGAGAAGAAGAAGAAGAGAGGAGGAGGGAGCTTGGCGCACCAACAGGCTACCACCCTGCTGTACCTGCCCCCCCCTCCTACTGCTGCTGCTGCTCTCCTCCTGCCCACCTGCAACCTGCTGCCGCCAGGAGAAGGAAGGAGAAGAAGAAAAAAAAAAAAAAAACAAGGCTGCTTGGTGCGCCCATGTAGCCCCCTCAAGGGGCTTCTTTTCTGCCCATTCCAGGCCCGTTTCCAGGCCCCCAAACAGCCCGAACAGCCCCTGCTGCAGGTCTCCAAACCAGACCCCCGTCCGGCCCAAACCAGGACCCCAAAACCAGCTCCAAACCAGGCCCTCGCCAGGCCCATTCCGGCCCAACCAAAGCCCATATCAGGCCCCCAGCCGGTCACCAAACCAGACCCCAAAATCGATCCCAAGTCTGATCTCCAAAATAGCCCATATGTCAGGCCCAAGATCTGGCCCAAATCCAGTTCAATTTAACCTCCATACCCAGCCCCATGCTGGCCCATCTTCGGTCACCTGCAATACATCCAGCAGACCTCCAAACAGGCCCATATTCCGGCCCACTTGCAGGCCTATGTCTAGGGCCTAAAACCAGTCCCCTTGTGACCCGGTTTCAGTCCATCAAGGACATCCCAGATAGGCCCATAATCAGCCCATCTTCTGGCTTACATCCAGATCCCAAACCTGGTCTCCAAACCAGACCATCAAACAGGCCCATTCCGGCCCACCTAAACCCAAACCAAAACAGCCCCATTGTGGCCTATTGAGAGGACAGCAGTCTAGGGAGCTCCAAACAGGAGGACAGCAGCCAGAAAGTGGGCCGACTTGAAGGTGACAGCCCGGCCCCCCTTGGAAACCGTACGACGGGCCATGGGCTTAGCCGGGTGGCCTTCCGAGTCGGTCCGGCCCAGCAGCTCCAGCAGTGCAACAGCTTCTCAACAGGCCCATCCGGCCCAAAGACAGTCCAAGATAGGCCCGGCGGGCCTATGAAGATTGAAGGCCGGCTCGGAACGCCGATGAAATTGAACCGGCCTCCATGGCCTTTGTTCCAAAAATGAACAAATAAAAAAAAAATCAGAAATGCGAAAGCTACATTAAATTAAGGACTTCACCCCTAGTTGGGGAACTCCACCTTGGGCGGAAGCGCGGGTGCATCCCGTAGCCGACGACCCGGACGAGGGCGCGGGCATAAGTCCCGTAGCCGTCGATCCTTCCCCCAATATGGCTAAGCTAAGGCTGGCCATTTTGGATGGGTAAATTTTCACTAAGTTGAAAAATAGCCGACATCTTTGTCGTAATGCCAAAATTTTTCCAAAATAGTGGAGATAAACCTAAGTTGGGGGAAGGATCAATCATATCATACATCGATATACTTCCCTCCATCTTTCAATAAAATGAAGTTCAACGTCGACTTGAGATGTTTGAAACCGGGTACCCAATGGCAGCCCGATAGGTCGGAGGCGATGCAAACCGCCAAATAAAAAATTAAAACATTAAATTAAATCTGAAAATCAAAACAATAAAAAATCAGAACTAAACCAAATCTGAAATTTAACTCAATTCGGTTCAATGAACAATCGATCTTCAACAAGATTGAACCGGTTTTAAAACAAACCAAACCGAAATCAGATTTCAAACAAAAATCCGCTAAAACAGAAAATTCAGATTCAAATTAAATCTGCCAAAAAAAATAACCAGATTTCAATCTGCAATAAAAAAACCAGATTTAAGCAATCTCCCAGAACAGGTTCTAACCAACTTCAAAAATCTAATTTTTGGTAATCTGAAAATCCACTTAAAATTCACTAACTTCTTCCCAAAAGGAATCAAATAAACAACATTCTAAACACTCAAACGTGGATCAAAATCAACTCAAAAATCAAAAAATTCAGAAATCAGAAAAATCAAAAAATCAAGCAAACAAAAAATCCATGCTTAAAACTTTAAGCAAATCAAAACTAAACCAAAACAACAAAACCAAATCAATCAAACAAATTGATTCAACTCAAACCTTCCAACCGACTTTCAAGTCGATCCAAAAATCAACTAACAAACAAATAAAATCAACCCGAACAAATCGGTTTGCATCTCATCGGACCCAGAAGGCCGCTGCCCTTTTGAGTTCTTTACTTTTTGTGGATGTATGTCTTCTACTTTCATGGATTGCTATGACGCTTAATCAAGGGTTTTTCGAGTAATCTCGATGTAATTAACGTCGGATCTTCGCACCATCCGACGGGGAGAGGTCAAAATAAATTTTCAAAGAACCTAACAACCTCTACATATAATTTTGACCTTAGTTAGTACTTTTATGGAATACCATCTATTTTCCTAAAGAAGTCAATGCTAAGGTCTAATTCAAATTCAAAAGAAAAAATGAATTTCCAAAACGAAAAGATATCAAATCTTTTTGAAATCTGAGGTTACATCAGCTAGCACCTAGGCAAAGGATAGTCAAAGATAAATAGCCGGCTGCCAAAGATGTCCATACGGTAGAGTTCACCCCGCCAAGAAATAACAACAATGAAGGAAGGAGAAATGCATCTACATCAACCATTGCACAAGGAATCCTAACCAATCCGATCATGTTAATTCATTGGCAAAACATTTGAATAAGCGTTATTCTTTCAATATGGACTTTACAAAGAGGTTGTTTGATATTTGTATCAAAAGAAATTTAATCAATTTCCCGTAGCCTAGGCAGCTAAAAGATGTGAACAAATATGGTGATCCCAACTTTTGCTAATATCACCGGATGTTAGGACATTCACTAGAAGATTGTTATTTATTCAAGGACTTGGTGGAAACCCTTATTCGTAAGCATGGATTGCATAATCGGCCGATCCGGATCGGGATCAGCCGATTCTTGGATCGGATCGGACATGGCCAATCCGATTCTGGACGAAAGCACCGATGCGGAGAAAACATCCATCGGAATCAGTGTTTTTGGACAGAATCAAAGCCAAAATCGTTTGAATCAGTCAATTCTGGAACGATTCCGGTGATTCTGAGCCAGAATCAGCCGGAAATGGTGCCACAGCGGCCTACGGCCGCCACGGCCATCTTCCCTGCCCAATAGGGCGGTGAAGAAGGCCGACGTGGTGCCGTTTTGGAGGGTTTCAAGCTGATTTCACCCCCAAATTGTCCTAAATCGGATCGGAATCCGATCTAGAGCTTTATTTTCACATTTTTTTAGGTTTTGGCACTTTTTGAAGGACCAATCCGAAGCGATTCCGAATTGTTATTTCTTCCATTGGATCGTTAGGAATCGGACCGATCCGGATCAAATCAGTACCCACCGATCCGGTGGCCGATTCCAATCCTGCAAACCTTGTTCGTGAGGGGGCAATTAAGATGGGCAAGTACTTGGTAAACCCACCCCCAGTCGCATAAGCCTAAGCAAGCAATAAATTTTACAGTGAATGGCATGAATTTGAGGAGGTCAACCCCAATTAGAAGACCATTCTCACAATTACAGATAATTCGGAGTGCCCCAGAGAGGTATAACACGACAACGAAGCTTACTTATGGCCCACGGGCCATTATAGTCTTCACAGATGAAACATTTATTGCGTTATCCTACACACAATCCTTGAGAAGTTCAGGGTGAGGTGTATGCACCTCGAGCACAACTTGATGTTGACCATGGTCAGCCTGACTAAATTAATGATGGGGGAGGTAACTAAGGAAGAAGTATATGTGCCCTAGTCGGAGGCACAAGAGATGTCAGGTGTTGGGTCACACCCATCTTCCAAAGAACAAACTGTGGATCAGCTAGAGGACCCACATGATTATTTAGCAAAACAAACAAAGGAATCAGAGGTGTCTGATGTAGATTCCCTTGCAATGTCTGATGGACGGAGTATCGGCACCTAGTTCAATCCCCCACGCCCACATGCTACTTTATACATGCTACCCCAGAAACCACGGTGTAGCGGGGGCAGCAAGTCGGGGGTGGTTCCTGAGGGCCCGTATCCCAAAGTTTATTTAGCTTATTGGACATTCTTTCCAGAGGTCACTCAGGAGAACATAAAAGATGTGGCATGGAAACCATTGCCAAATGACAATTCCATTAATAGATTGAACAGGGATGAGGCTGAGACCATGGCCAACCCTTTTCGAAGAAGAGATCAAATAGGCAATTGACTCTATGAAAACCTACAAAGAACCCAGACCAAACAACTTTTCAAGAGTTTTCTTTCATAATTTTTAAAGAGTTATTTAATATGATTTTATGAATATGGTAAAAGAAATTTAGTAGAATCAAGTATCTGACCTCTACTCAGGTTGATTCCAAAGAAAGAAAGAGTCAATGATATCAAATATCTTAGGCTGATGAGTCTGTTGAATTGCCCCAACAAGATAATTACTAACATGTTAGCTTCTAGACTTAAAGAGTTGGTTGGATCGTTTGATTACCCCAACTCATTCTGCTTTTATCAGTAGAAGACATACTCTGAACAATTTCAAGCCAACATCTGAATGTATTCATGACCAACATACAAAAAGAAAAAAAATATGATTGTAAAACTCGTCCTTGAAATGCCATATGAAAGAGTTAGCCGGAAATGTCTATTCAAAGTGTTGCTATTGATGGGTTTTAATAATGCGTTCATAGATGTTTCCTGAGCAAAATTTTCTGTCAATAACAATAGGCAACTCTTCGGCCATTTTAAAAGTTCCAAGAGTTTGAGACAGTGACCCTCTATTGCTCCTTTTTGTGGTTATCCACCAGGTATTCAGCTCAATGTGAGAGAAAGCCAAACATGAACAAATGACTGATGGCATCGAGGTAGTGGTTGGAGAGCAGGTCCACATTGCTACATTCAGTTTGTTGATGACACAATTCTCTTTTCAGTTCTGGATGTAAGGAAATGCTTTTATCTCTTGACCATACTTCATATGTTTAAAGCAATATCAGGACTGAAAATCAACAAAACAAATGTGATCAGGTATCAGCGTACCAGCAGACCAAATATAAACTTTCCAAGATATCTTTGGCATGAAATGAAAAGATTTCCCCATTAGGTATCTTGATCTTCCACTGTTGATATTAAAAGAGAATATTGGCAGGCTTTGATTAGGCATAGAAGGGAAAGATGCTATCAGGTGGAAGAAGATAGATTTTATATGAACGTGTCCTGCAGAGCATTCCACTTTGTTACCACTATCCTGATAATTCCCAAGAGAATCGGCAACAGGCAAGATAAGAAAGGGATACACCGAATGGCATGGAATCAAGTTTGTAGAACCAGAAAATTGAGGGTAGGAGTCTTACCACTTGATACAACAACAGGGCATTACCGAAAATAGCTTTGGAAATTTAACCAGGGAGGCTGTTCCTTGTGGTACAAGATTGTTCATGCAAATTATTCCTCTCAGTTGGAGTTTGGATAGTTCGGTTATTTCAAGTTCCAAGGGAAAATTTCGAAGTGTTAAAGAGCATTTTGGGGAACTGATCATTCTTCAAGTCCTCTTCTGGTATTGCCCTTGGTAATGGGAATAGAACATCTTTCCGTAAGAATCCATGGTTAAGATTCGCACCATTACAGATATATTCCCAAGGGTTTTGAAATCATCAACAATAAATATGAAAATAAGGCTGCATCAAGGGGTAGTAAAGATTAAAGCTGTACTTTTTTTTCTTTTAAAGGAACCTGAAAGTCTGATTGAAGCTTCCAGTGAGTCATAGCCAATGCCACTAGCTTATGTTGGCAAAGGCAAGGGGCGACAGAAGAAAGAAAGGATTGCCATGTTAGAGAACTTTTCGTTTTCTATTATTTATTTCATTTTTTATCCATATACTGCCACGGAGTACCATAACCTTCAATGGTTTTGGTGGTCCCACCAGTCTACAGTGAGACCCCAAGACCTCTCAAGACTGCCAGTATCCTCCCAAACCAAGTCATAGAGACACCCAATGTGCCTTCAGCATCCACCCTAGGTAAGGATTGTGGGATCGGAATCGGGATCGGGATCGGTGGGTACCGATCCGATCTGATCTGGTCCGATTCTGGACCGATCCTGACCGATTTGGGCCAATCCCGGTCTATCCAACTGGAATAGCTAAAAAAACACGATCTGATTCCGATTCCGATCCGATTCTGACTGATCCGGACCTATTCTGCCGGAACTTTTTCCGGATCAGTCCTTCGGCCGAGAATTAGATCAGCAATGGCCAATCCAATCCAAGAATCGGCCGATTCCGCGATCCATGACCCTAGGCAACAGCCATGATATCCCAGACAATTTGGCCTGAGTCAAGGGAAGAGGGCTCAGCTCGCATCATCACTTAGGCAGTTGTCTCAACTATCTTTGATACATAGTTGTAACCTTTAAGGAAATAAAAGAAACAGTACATTAAAAAGTAACCTAAACATTTATACAAAAAACAGAAAACAACAAAGAAGTAACATAATCCGGTTAACTCAAGAAACAAAAAGAAATCACCTTAGGCGACTGAGCCGTCGTGAACTAATAGAAATAGTACTAAGAGACTGAAAAAGAGATATGATAACACTTGTATGATATCGAAGATTGCTAAGCATTTCTGCCTTTCCTAAAGTTGAGGTATCAGGCCTCAGGTTGCCAGCGAAGAAGGGTTCAATTATCAATACCACTGCAACAGTTGCTCCCAGATATTTCAGCAAGAAATCCTGAATCATTCCAAACCACCACTGCTCATGAAGAACAAGTTTCATGTGCTCCACAAGTATCTTGAACTGTCTCTTGACATGAGATAACTCCCTGTTTTCTCCTCCATAAAATGCCACGCTCTCAGCATGAGTCCTTAACCTTGAGTGAAGTTGGCGGTATTCCCCTTCCAGCTGCTGCTCTTTTGACATTAGTTTCCCAAATGCAGGAGAGAAGTTTCTAATCATAGTACCTGCTCCAAAGACATATGCCTGTACAAGAGGAAAGGCCATAGCATCAGTTGACATGCCGACAATAAATCACACTAAAGAATAGGGCTTTATTACTAATTGATACCTACAAATATACCTAACTCCGAACAGTCATACCCAGTTCTGTCGTAACTTCTCTTACCTTTAAAATGTAATCCGTAAAATCCTCCGACCCCAATGTCATAATAATTACATACTATTACAACTTAAATGGCATCATCATTCAAAATTTGAAGTCAGTCTAATAAAAACCTATAATTCTTTTGCATTTTAAAAATTTGTTTTTTTTGCTTGCCAGAGGATAGTTATGAAAGTATAAGATAGCTCTTGCTACCAATTAGCTTCTTCATGTAATATTGGAAAATGGATGCCTCTTTCATGCCACCTTTCTTCCTATGTTGTTCTTCCTCCTACCATCTGGTTGAATGTTTTCTGTTTCTGAAAAATTCCAGAAATATGTCCTGCCAGACACCTAAATGCAACCCTAACAACCACTCCCTCTACAGACCTCTCCCGTCTGGATGTGAATGCTCCGTAATCTCCATCAGTTGCCATGCCACCTACAAACTGCATCAAAATTGCCTGACACATTGGAAACATCACACCTGCACCCTTGAATGCAGACCACAGACTCCCATTACGCTGATTCTCCTGCCAGGAGCCCTACCACAGATTCTGAGCAAGCCACTAAAAACATCACATTATGCACCCTGGACACCTGTACTGCACTCTGATACCCACTCTGCATTGCAGACCCTGCTGAACCCCGCTTCATGTTCCCCCTGGGGTCCCCCTTCACTTCACCATGATCCCCATTTAGAACTCGCAGTCACATGCGTGAAACCTTGCTAGACACATGAAGTCATTTTTTCAATCCCATAAAGATTAGTGGAAGGCATTGACATTATAGAATAATGTTTAACCTCAAAAAGATGTAAGATCAGAATTTTCCAAAGGTGGATAATGTGAAAATCTCATAAGTAAGCTTCTGGTGATTATCAATGATGGCTCCATGATGGCTTTCTCATTATTCAAAGGGGAGAAAGCTTTTAGTTTTATTTGATGGAATTCTTTGAATAATTTTTTTTTCAAAATCAAGCTGGATCAAGAAACAATTCAAATCTATTCAACTAAATAAAAGCTAAACATATTTCTTAAATCATCATACAAACAAATGTAGCATTATGTTACCAGTATCCAGAGCACATATTTTGGGCTTGCATAAGAACATAACCGCCACGTGTAGAGAAGCCCATCAGTAACTGCAATGAGATCATCCTGCACAAGCTCACTCAATTCTGAACAAAATCTGGGAATATCACTTGCAATTTGCTGCTCTGGATTGGAAATTCGTCCATCAACATATGACATCTTATAGTACACCATATTCTGCATTTGGCAGGGAGAGGTGTCATAGAATTTCTCATCACGTAGCACAAAGCTTTCAAATATAACAACAAAATAAAAATTCTGACAACAAGGGGACAAGAATTCTGAAGATTGACATGAAAACCACCAAATTACCTGGTATCTATTGCATAGCAACTTGTATGAAATTTCTTTATGGTTCTTGCTTTGCTTACCACTTTCCTCCATGTTCCAACCCTAAACTAAAATCCAGATGACACAGAATGTGTATCATAGAGTGTGGACCCCCCCTCTCTCATGATACAGAATGTGTATCGTAGATCTCCCTCTCTCTCTCTGTGTTTCTAATCGACTCTCTCTCTGTTTCTAATCGACCACAAAGATGAAGCCCGTAAGGCACACCAAAGTCCTCAGTTTAAATTCTCTTTGCATGGTAGCAACATACATGCAAGGAGTAGATGCATCTCTTTGATATCAGGTAACGGTTAATATTCTTCTCAGAATATCCTGCAATGCCAACCAATTGCCACATAAAGTTGGCAAGATGCTAGTACACACAGGTCCAAATGTCCCTATCGGTTGGGCTCAGAAATCCTGATATCCATTGTAAGATTTAGAATGGAATTCCTTCCATGCCAAGAACACATGTTCTAAAAGAAAAAGAATCCATATACTCTACAAAATTCCAAAGTAGAAATTTGAGTAAGAGACTTTTATAAAAGAAAACAAAAAGGCTGCTTAAGTCCTTATCGGTGTACCAAAGGGTTATATGAACACTTTTTCTGCTTGCTGTTTCTTGAAATTCAAATTTTTTGTTACCAGTGGCACTGGAAGGTTTTAAACAAAACAACAAATTATTCTTCTGCATTATGCCAATTTTTTAAGATGTTGATTTCGCAATGTGTTTTATAAAAACCTACCCATTGGGAGCATGGAATGCCATCTCCTGAGAATCTCTATCTCTTCACACCTTCAAGAAATGAGATAACTGGAATTGCAATATCCAAACAAATATATCTAATCCTTAATTTATCAACACTTGTTGCTACTTCGACATCCCTAGCCTATATTAGTGCAAATTCTCTCTGCTGTTCTCATTCCCTCTCATTCTATTTTAAATTGTTATTTTAGTTAGATAACCTGCTCCATGTATTGCATCCATCCATTTTATTTTAAATTGTTATTTTAGTTACAACTCTATTATTGTTGGCACCTAATTTTCACCCAAAAAAAAGAGAAAGATGACCAGGCAGAAAGCATAGTGAGGACTAGAGTCAAATTCATAAGAAATTCCAAGTCTTAGTGGGTACAGGGAAAACTAAACCTAGGACCATGAAAAATGGCACAAATGAAAACTCGGTAGCCTTCCAAATGCTGAGCCCTGCCTGATACTCAAATCAGATGATAGTAAGAAAGGAAGCCCCTCACATGCCCAGTTCGGTCAACACCAAACATATAAATTTATAAGCATGCATATACACATGCTTAGATTGTGATGAACCACACAATTCAAGAGAGATGGTCAGAACAGTCCACTTAAAACACTCAATTCTCACACTAATCAAGGGGACTTACCACCAATGGGTCCTAGGTGAATGACTGACATCATGACAGGCCCAGAAATGACACAGAGAAAATCAGCAAGCAAAAAAGATGTATATGCATACAAGAAGTTGAGAATGACATCATAAAAACACTTGATTAGTAATGGAGTATCAAAAACCACTTAAAAATGGCTAATTATAGGCCTAGTGGGCAGGCCGTTGGAGGCCAAAATCATGAAAATATGAACCTATTGTGACCAAAGGACAGAGTATGAGCATCAGGATGCTCAGGGGAATGATATGAGAGTCATCTCCTTATGTCCAGAACAAAAATATTTGAAAAAGAGGTGCCCTTTACCCAACAGCAATCTGATAGAATATAATTCAGGAGCTATCAGATCGGTTCGATATAAAAAATGCAGTTGAGAAACACCTACTGACAACCGGAGATGAAAGAGTGTTGGTCTAGCCTAAGGGGGTCAGAAGATCAGTAATTCAGGACTTGTAGATACGATGACAAGAAAAGCAGGACCTAACAGATCTTTTAAATCAAGAAAATACAGTTAAAATGATACCTGTCAGTCACCGGCAATGGAAAGAGATGAAGAGGGACTCAAGCCCCTTTATCCTGCCCAGAAGAGAAACCCTGAGGACCTGCAATCAGAGAATTCAGGTCTAACTATTCCCACGGTACCAGAAACAAAATGCTTACCAGCAGCTGTCCATGAAAAGAGAAGAGAACCTTTCCTTGTGGAGCTGAGAGCAACAGGTGCCAGAAACAGGGAGTTCAGACCCCCACAGGCCCGAGGATCCCCTTTTAAGTTCAGACCCCCACCTTCTCCTTGCTCCCCCAATGTACATCCTGTAGCCCCGATGAAGGAGCCCTACTAGTGCCGCCACAGCCAACCAAAGAGCAGAAAGAACAGGTAGGGAGCAGAGTTTTGGGCCAAAAACGTAAAAGAATAAGTTACTTATGATAAATAAGGGTTTGGATGAGAATATGGGCCAAGGCCAAGCCCAGATCCCACTTAATCCAAGAACCCATTGTGGCGCCCCTCCTAATCCCACTATGATTAGGAGTTTAGGACTAATTGATCCAAACTGGGTGTGGGCCGGATGTGATGAGATTTAAAAAAATAGCCCATTATCAGGGCCTAAAAAAGGGCCTGGTTCTGATGGACATTCATTTTGGTTCATTAAGACCACTTGCGGCCCAGGCACATATGAGAGGCCCATTTTAGTCCAAATCCAAAGGAAGATTAGCCAATGAAGAGTCAAATTACCTCAATGGTAATTTCGGCCCACTTAGTGGCCCGTCTGCGTAGCCCACAGTTCACATACCCACCAGATCAGATATCTTCAACATAATGGGCCCATTCAAAAATCAGTCTTGGCCCGTAAACACCTGTACACACCCACCTCTAATCCTACAAAGATCCACGCACTCCAGTGGCAAAAAGATTCCGGAACTGACTTCAAATGAGTATCAACTAATCAATGGAATGTTGCTGTGGGAGACTCATTGAAAAATAGTAAGGGTCATGTTGACACCCGATTTTCACACCCTCAATTTGGCCAACATCAATAAAGTGCATATAAACATGTGTGTACATACTACATACGCCCAGGTCATCATCATGCACAAATCATAAAGTGCCCTTAATTCACACGGTGAAGATAACTCCTTATACTCCCAGTCGGATTAGCATCTAAGTGCATATAGGCACGCTCAGACCCAGATTTACTGTGATGCGGAGGATATGGTCAGAACAGTCCAGTTAAACCCTCAATTCTCACCATGATTAAGGGGACTTATTATCAATGGGCCCTGGACGATAGGAGGACCTCATAACAGTCTCGAGGGTGGTACAAAGAAAGTAATCAGAAAATAAAAAGAATGTGCATGCATACCCAAATCGGAGAATAACATCACAGCAATTGCTCGAACTGATTGTGCATTGTCCCAAACCACATAAGGGTACTTAAGTAGGGGCCCAGTGGACAGACAATTGGAGGCCGAAATCATGAAGATAGAGGCCCATCATAGTTAAAAAAAAAAGTATGAGCATCCGGATGCTCAAAGCATGGTTCGTCGGGTCGGCGACCCGGTCGGCCGGGTCGCCCGACCCGGTCGCTTTTTGGGCAGACCGACCCCGACCCGGCCCCGACCCCCCGACCCAGCTATTATTTTAAATTGAATTTTTTATTATATTTTTTCCCGACCCCGACCCAACCCGGGTCGCGACCCCAACCGACCCGGGTCGGTTTTGGGGCCGACCGACCCGGGGCCGACCCCCGACTATTCCTTACTTGGCTCAAAGGAAGGGTGAAGGGGTCATCTCTCTATGGCCAAGACAAGGGAGTATAAAGGAAGGGTGTCATCCCCCCGACAACAGGCATGATAACAGGCAATAAGGGGGCTGTCGGGCATGTTAAAAAAAAAAAAGAAAAAAAGACAGTCAGAATTGTACCTGTCAGCCACCAGGAGTAAAGGGAGATGGAGGGGGATCCAATCCCCTTAACTTGGCTCAGCAAAAAGACCCCGGAGCCTAGTGGTTAGAATATTCAAGCCAAATCATGCCCAGGCATAAAAAATAAGAAAAATAGAAAGAAGGAAAGAACTTACTGGCAAGGAGGGGAGAAGAGGAGAAGAGCTTCTCCTTGCATAGCCGAAGACAGCAGACACCGAGCGTAGAGAATTCAGACCCCCATGGTCTAGGGAATCCCAGACAATAAAAAAAACATCCTTTCCTTGCTGCCTTCAGCAGCCTCCTGCAACCCTGGTGAAGGAGTCATCTTAGTGATGCCATGACTACCTAAGGAGCAGAAAGAACAGGTCAGACAGGGTTCTCGGTGCCAAAAACTTAACATGGGTTGTTTATTTATGATAAATAATAGTTTGGATGAGTTCGGGGCAAGGCCAAGCCCAAACCCCACTAAGTTCATAGTCTCCTTGTGGCGCCACTCCCAACCCAACTAGGATTTAGGACTGTTCAGCCCAAAAGGGGAGTGGGCCCAGAGGAATAATCTTCAAATAAGACAACCCATTGCCAAGGCTAAAGAAAAAGGGATTTGAGCTTATTGGTGGATTAGCAAAATCATAGACCAATAAATTCATTTGCGGTTTATCTTCGTAATGGGCTGTTCATTTTGACAGATGGGCTTTATTGGATGACCAACATGGCCCACTCATTAATATGATAATACCCCGAGAGGGTAATTAGATTATTGTCAAGTTTGGCCCACTTTGAGGCCCATTTTTTATCCTAACCCAGAAGAAAAATTAGCTCTCAGAAATTAACTCACTCCAATGACAATTTCAGACCATTGGTTAGCATGTTTGCACAATAAGCCATCCATATGTCCAGTGGGACTGATGCTCTCTGTGTAATGGGCCCTGTTGAGAGAAGTTATGGCCCACTAAATACCTGTGTGCAGACAGCCAACTCAGCAGGCCTTCACAAGAAGTTACTTTCCAGAATCTGTCCCTACTTGGGCAGCCAAAGTCTGCAAAGATGATAGGCCGGAGATTAATGGAAGGATATGGGATCTGCCAATAGAGGTAGGTGAGGCCACCTTGGCTCGGACCAAAGGTAATCCTTGCCTTGAAATAGAGGGCTGCGGCCACAGCTTACACAATTTGCCAAGGGGGGCAGATGTCATACATTAAAAGAAAATCTTCCCGCCTAGAATAAGATTTGAAAACTTAATAAAATTGCACCTCCCAGGGAAGCAAGAGAGGCTGTGGGGAGACCATCCAAAAATGGTGATGCTGTCAGATTCTTCCCAACTTAATGGGACAACCCTGCCATCCTTATGGGCCGCAATGACAGCAGGAACATGACCCCATTAAATGCAAGATTTTCCCATGGAGAGAGAATTTAAATTGTTTCCAAAGTTGTCACCAGCTGAGATAGCTTGTATATCTTCATTAATTGAAAGATTCTCTTGTCCATTGTGGGGGGTGTCCTAAGACTGCTGCCTACCGTAGCAGCAGGAATCCACCAATAAATGGCCATCGAGGGGAAGAGAATCTGGCAGATTCTTCACTAATCAGCACTACCTATTTAGAAAGGGCCTGCCTTGTTGGTGAAGGCCGAGAAGGCTCATACAGGGATCTACATAAAGGCCTTCTTCAACCACTGCAAAAGGGGTTGGAAGCTGCTGAAGCCGAAGGAGACAAAGGGGATCAAAGGAGCAGGTTCCAGGGTCAAGTCCAACAGCCTATCCAGGCTGACTTTGAAATTGGAATTCATCCTCCACCTCCAAGCAAAAGGAGAGAAAAGTGAAAATGTAGTGAAGGCAAAGAGGAGCAGTCTTAGCATCATTCTCACTTCTCCCCCTTTTCCCTCCTTCGATCTTAGTATTTTCTGTCCCAGAGGCTTGTTGAAATGAGTCTTAACCCATTAGTCAAACATCCCCTTTAGAAATCTTATACTTACGATAAAAATTTTCTTTGAACCTTAGTGGAATCTTACAATCACATAAAACCCATATAGCTAATCTCCACTTCATCAAACATGTTTTAATCTTATGATTAACATCTTCATCACATTCTCCATCTTTTTAAATAATTGATCCAAGATACTTGAATTAATATTTTGAGATATTATTATCCCATCCAAATTAACACCATCACATACTTCTCTTTGGTTTTCATTAAACTAACAATGCATATTCTATTTTAGTTCTTATATTGAAATCCTTAGTTTCTAAAGTATTTTTCCACAGTTCTAATTACATATTCATTCCTTGTGTCTCATCTATCAATACAATATCGTTTGTAAATATCATACATCAAGGTATATCATCTTACATAGTCTTCGCTAATTCATACATAACTAATACAAAAAGATAAGGACTTCTTGTAGGCCCTTCATGTAAGTCAATTGAAATATGAAAGACACTTATTTCTCCTCCAATTGTACATATGTTAGTAGTTCATCACACAATCTTTTATCATTTGTATGTGCCTCACAGGTACCATCTTTCTTTCCAACACCCACCACAAAATCTCTCTTGAAAGTCTATCATAGACCGTTTCCAAGTCAATAAACACACCATATGTAAATCTTTCTTCATATCTCAAATTTCTAATAAGAAAAATAGCTTCAATTATACATCGACCGAGCATAAATTCAAATTGGTTAGCTAAAATATTTGTACAAATCCGTAATCGCCGCTTAATAACTCTTTCCCATAATTTCATAATATGACTCATGAGTTTGATCCCATTATAATTTGTAAATTATGTATATCCTCTTTTTTCTTAAAAATATGTATAATGATACTTTTTCTCTATTTATTTGGCATTCTTTCCAATATTAGACTTTTATTAAAAAGTCAAGTTAACCATTTCACCCTGAAATCTTCCAAATATTTTCATAATTCAATAAGAATATTATATGGCCCACATGTCTTACTTGATTTTCTCATCCTCGATGCTTTTTTTAACATCTAAAAATTGAATTCTTCTAATATAATTAAAATTAAACGTTGTCACAATATCAATGTCGTCTATGCTTTTAATAAAGTTGTCGTTAAAAAGAGCATAAAAGTAATTTTTTCCATCTTTCTTTGATATCATTATCTTTGATCAAAACTTTTCCTTCTTTATCCTTCATCTAAATTGGTAAAGATTTTGAGACATTCTCTCTCATCCTTACTAATCTATAAATATCTCTCGCCTTTTTAGTTACAAATTTCTCATACATATGTTTAAAAACATCATCTCTTGCTCGTTCAATAGTTTTTTTTTTACTTCCTTGTACACTATCTTGTATTGTTCGTAAACTTCGTTATTATCACTCTTAAGTAATTTTTAAACAAACTTCTCTTAATCTTTATCGCTCTTTGCACTTCTTCATTCTACCACCAAATCTCCTTTTCAGGTGGATCATATTATTTAGACTCTCCAAGTATTTCTTTAACAATCTCTCTAATATTTATGACTATGTTCATCAACACAGTATTAACATCTGTCTAACTTCTAATCATTTACTTAAAAATTTTATTTTTAAATATGTGTCATTTCATCTCTTTTAACTCTCACTATTTTATTATAAGAGAAACTTTTGTTTTAAATGTATATTTTTGTGTTTTAATCTTAACAACTAAACCACTAACATATGTTGGCGTGTTACAGTTTCACTCATAATAACTTTACAATCCTTACAAATAGCATGATTATACTTTCTTGTAAGAATAAAGTCAATTTGACTTTTATTTTATCCACTTTTAAATGTTATTAAATAAAATTCTCTTTTAATAAAATAAGTATTTGTTAGAATAAGATCATAAGTCATGGAAATTTTAAGAATATTTTTCCCATCATTTAAATCTCAATATCCACAATCTCCATGATTTTTTTCATATTCATGACACTTGTTTCCAACATGTACATTGAGATCTCCTTCAATAAATATAATTTCTTCAATTGGTATACTCTGCATAAGGTCATCCATATCCTCCCAATTTCTTTTCTTAAATCTCACTACCTAATCCAATTTGTAGAGCATATGGACTAATTATATTAATTATCATTGTTGCTATAATCAAGTTTAGCCAAGGATCGCGGGATCGGGATCGATCGGATCGGTCCGGATCGGCCGATCCTCCGGAAGAAAGGGCGTCTTGTATCGGTCCGGATCGGGCAAAAAATTTTAATTTTTTTAAATCATAAAACTCCTCAAAAAATCAGAAAAAATCATAGAAATAAATAAAAAAATTTAAAAAAAATAAAAAATAACGTGGATGACATTCTATCAAACAATGCCATACAATGTAAGTTCCTTTCAAGAAACTGACGTATAAGTATAAATCATTATATAAAAGAGAGAGAGAGAAGAGAGTTAAATAGATCTTTATGTAAATTTAAGTATATATATTTATGATCATGAATCTTCTATATATATGATAGTATAAGTGATAGTGAAATATATTAATATGTTTACACTATTATCAGCGGTGCGCAGAGTAGTCGTAGATCGACCTACACTAAATTTAGGGATCGGCCAATGTTCGAGGTGGATTGTTGGGGGGAGGGGTCTAGGGGGAGCCCTAGACAATGAAGGGGAGGGGGGAAGTGAGAATGAGGGGTGGGAAGGGGGAATCGGTCCGATCTCCCCCTTATTCGGGGGCATCGGACCAGAAAATGGTTTGGAATCGGGTCCTGAATCGATCCGATTCTGGACCCTTCCGGGTTCTAAGAAATCGGTCCGGATCGACCGATTCCCGGATCGATCCACCTGGATCGGTCCAGGATCGACCGATCCGGTCGATTCAGACCGATCCAGCCGGGAATCCCAGCTGGATCGGTAGTTCCAGCTGGAATCGGATCGGTGGGTACCGATCCGATCCAAGAATCGGCCGATCCCGATCCGGATCGGCCGATTCTGCAATCCATGAGTTTAGCATAATAATCCTATCCCCTACTCTTTTTATTGAAGCTATTACTCCTTTAATGTTTTATCAACAATGGTACATACCCCCATTTTTATTTCTCTTTTCTTGTATACCATAGTTTATAACCCATATGTCCTACTTCTTTACATTGCTCTCATATCCACTTGGTTTCTTGGATGCACAATATTAACCTTTCTCCTCTCCATACTATCAACAAGTTCCATAAATTTTCTTGAAAATGATTCAATATTTCAAATTTTCAAGTACATGTTCTTATCATTCTTTCGATCTTTTCTTTCTTAGATTTCTTTATATAATGATGTCTATTTGCTTTTGAGTTTGTTCGAGAACTTATATATTGCTCTTCATCATGCACTAACATCTTAACCCACTCGCCCTTGATATGGAAGCTCTTGCTTGTTTAATACCACATTACGGTGCCTATGTGGCACATTGCATGCGGTGAACGACCTCACTCTTGTTATATTTTTCGCCACACCCGGGGTGTAATGTGTCGTTAAGTGAGTACACCACAATATTTATATCATTTGAATCCATATCATGAGATGTGACTTTGTTTTACGTTGGTTATCACCCACCGCAACCCTCCTCCTTTATCATCCTGGCTTGAGACCGGCCATGGGGAGTTGAGGCAAAGCAGCGAAAAGAATGTCCAAAATGCCTAACAAAGGGAATGGGAGAATTCTATTCTAATTCAATCAAGGAACACTGGCATTCATGCCTCCTTCAATGTACATGTATTTCCAATCAAAACAATCAAATGAAGAAGATTCTGGTGTTCCTTGTCATTGACAAGGTGGAGGGAGTATAACTAGCTCAATGATCTTAGAGGAATGCAAATAAAAAAGAGAATGTCAAAATCAAACAATTCTGCAACATTAAGCAACAAGAAAGAACAAGAGGTGTCAAAGTTCAAATCACCCCAACTGTCCCCTGTTCTGCCATTCTGAGAAGCCCCCTCGGTTAGCCCTGCACAGTACTGATCAACCCCACACCATCCTCCAGCTGCCGTCTCCTTCACCTGCCATCTCTTTCCACTGTCGTCGCCATTGTCGCCCACCATCCTATCGACATCTGTGTCATCTTCCTCCAATCCGCCTATTCTCAGTACTAGTGTCCCATCCCCAGGTCAACCTCCCCTTCTAGAAATTCCCCTTCCCAACAACCCCTTTCGGATCCTCCAAAATACCACTCGGACCACATCGCCTCTACCATCTCCTCCATCTTGCGAAGACGCCAGCGCCTCCAGGAATCTCGCACAGCAACTCAACCTCACAAGGCCACCATCTTCCCTTTGTTCCAGGCCACCGGACCCCAATGACAGCAAAGAGAAAAAGAGGATGGGAGAAGGAGAAGTTGACAACAATCGTCCCACTCACGATGCCTCTACGTTTGCTCGTCCTTCCCCTCTACCGCATTTGCTCATCCAGACAACAACGTCGACGACGACGCGAGACGAAAGGGCCCCTATTGGGACTCCCTTCTGCCACCCGTGCAACTCACTCAGTTGTGGCTTCTTCATGCACTGATGGGTGCCTTCCGGTGGCGCCACGGACCCCTCCCCCCAAGCACTGCCAGTTAAGTGGCCACAAGCCCCGCCGTCCACTGCCTCTCACGCAGCCATGCACTGCCCAAATCCACATCCACATCACCCTCTCCTCACCTACGTCGGGTGCTCCCAAAACCGACCACAACTCCCATTGGTCAAACGTGCCGGCCATGACCAGCTCCAGCCAGTTCAGTCTGGGGCTCAAACAGGGCCAAACATCGGTCCAACAGGGTTTTTGGCCGATTCACACCAGTTCAATTCTTAAAAGTTCAGCACATGACCCGGTTCAGTGGGTTATGGGCCCTGAACAGTACATCCCAACCCGGTTTAGTCAGTTTTCAGCCCGGTTTTCAGCTCGGTTCAATGAAATTCAGTTTGGTTCAAGATCAATTAGTCTGTTTTGGGCCCAATTAGGTACATTTCAGTTCATTTGGGCCCACTGGCTTACCCGGATGATGGCGTCCCTATTCTCGTCCCGCATCAATAGGTCAAGGCGATGATGGTTCATCTCACTTTGCCTCATCACCTAGGTAGTTATCACTACCGCCTTTGATAACATATAGCAGTAACAATTGATGACAAATTGAGAAAAGAGAGAATGAAATGAAATGGATATGTTAGACAAACAAGTGTTCCATGCATGTAGTATTTAGCTTTTTCGGTCTTTTCCCATGTCTACTACCATCTTGGTAAAGAGTGGGGCAGTTTGTGGCTGCTTATGTGTGTGTGAGCGCATGTTTCTCCACTTGTGTAATCTTTTTATCTTAGTATTAATGAATTGGGACTTTGTCACCTTCAAAAAAAAGTGTTCCAGGTATGAAGGTGATACATATTACAATGGTGAGAGGGAAGAGAAGGTGTAGTAAACCTAAATTATCTAGAAGAGGGTATTATAATATGTAGACCTGTAAATGGATTTCGTAAGCCGATTACCAGACCCAGATCCAGATTTCTTATCGGGTTGAGAGAACTGAAAGAAATGTCCTAATTTATGTATGACCAAGTTCGGATTCAAGCTGAATCCGAAATTTTTTCCAGGTTTCCTTCAGATCATGTTTACAGGTCTAATAATATGAATTGAAGGACTTGGACATTTTTAAAGAGCTAGTCCAAATGTAGAGTGCAAACAAAGAACCAATACAGCTCACTCAAAATAATGTGAATTATGGCTACACTGGATAAAGATAAGCGTTGTACTCATAGATCGCGGAATCAGCCGATTCGGATCGGAATCGGCCGATTCCTAAATTGGATCGGCCATTGCCGATCCGATTCTTGGCCAAAGGACCGATCCGGAAAAAAGTTCCGGTAGAATCGGTCGGGATCGGCCGGATCGGTCGGAATCGGATCGGCCAAATCAGTCGGGATTGGAATCGGAATCGAAATTGAATCATTTTTTTATTTTTTGCTATTCCAGTCGGATCGACCAAGATCAGCCAGAATCGGTCCGAATCGGCTAGAATCGATCCGGAATCGGATCGGAATCGGAATCAGATCGATTTTTTTTGTTTTTTTTTGCTTACCAATTTTGGATCGATTTTCTTACATTGGATTGGTCCATACCCACCTATCCCAATTCCGATTCCGATCCCGCAATCCTTGGTTGTACTTGATTTTTGCCTTACAACCATGTTACAAACTTCTTACTACCTTGTTTTGATTGCCTCATAAAAGCTCTTGTCATTCTCCATCCAACTACAGATATCACATTGTTAATCGTGGATGAACACAAGAAATGTGCCCAACAACTCATTTTTCATGGAGTTTACCATCCTCCTTGTATTAGCTAAACACAAAAGCAGTGGCTTGAATGCATCATAGAGGTCTGCAGTTGCATCAAAATTTTAAAAGATGTCGTACAAGAATAAAGGATATGCACAATGAATTGTGGCAACTACAAGAAACAAGCACGCTTTAATGAACCATAAATGTCTCGATGCTCCAATTTGGATAAACCCCAGCTGTTTTTAACAATAATCAATACCATGATTCACTAGAATCTCCCTTTTAAGTGGAGAACTTTGTCAAGAGAGTGAAGGCATTTACACTCCTGGTTCTGGCATTTGGAATCTTAATATAAAGAGCTCCACGTCAAAGTGCACAAGACAGATTCGTCTACATTAAACACCACGAAGCCAAACAGCATAGCTTGGAGGTATACATATAGCCACTTATGGGAAGAGTCTAAATCAGAGCGCACAAGGTCAAGACCAACTAGTTCATTCCACCCAATGTAGCATATAGACAAATGAGATCAAGCAAAATCCAACTTAAAAGACAAATAGCTCATGTCTGAACCACAAAAGACCTCCACTTCTCACATAAAAGGAAATCATTAAGAAATGCCCTTGATGCAAACCAACTGCAAGCAGATTTTCAAATAAACAGCCCTCACATTTGTCCTTTGCATTCAAAGCTTACATTCTGGAGATGTGTTTTTAAAAGTTTGCACTTACCATTTCTGATCAAGTTGACATATAAATGTGAAAGAATCAAGTGTGCATAATAACAAAGACATTAAAAAAAACAATGTAGAGAAAACTTGCGACGGGAAAAAGAAACTGTGTTTGCAAAAGTTTATTGAAGGTCCACGCTGAGAAAAAAACTGCATACCTCAAAATAGTCTGCATGAATGAGCTCAGTCAATATTTTCCTGAAACGCAGTCCTAATGACCCTGTTAAGTACTTGGATGTTGAAAATAATGTCGACTGAATAAAACACAATAGTAGATTTTCTGCAATGAGACGGAAGAAGGATGGAACCCGTCGCAAAAATGCTGCTCGAAAAAGGAAACCTTGAACCTTGGCCAATCTGTTGCTGACAGCAGTTCGCAACACCTAAAAAGGACAACTTGAGAACTTCTGAAAGCAAATCATGAACGCTTGGATACCAATAACAGAAATGAATGCAAAGCAGGTGGACTTGCCCCGACCAACTCAACATAAACACATGTTTTTAAATTTTGCAGTGAAGAAACAAAATATGCAGCACACACCCAGAACATCTAGGTTTCTAGTCAAAGAGTATTTTTTCGGAAAAAATGATTAGTATCTATTGAAACCTCAGGAAATTAATTCAAAATGTTAAAATATTTAAATATGTTAGGGCCTTTTTGTTTTTCTCTCTTTTCTCGGTGAGTTGATACGTGCATGATATGATATAAATACTGAGGCTACGAGTGTGGGTTCTTTAAATTATGGTTGGACCTCTCTCCATCAATCCTCTGACAGATCTGATGTTAATTATGATGGGCAATGGCTCAGTTACTCTTTGATTAACTACCACAACAATACAATTGCAAGCCAAAACTTAGATACATAAAAGCGCATGTGGTTGATCGCTTTGTTAAACAAAATATGCATGTGAGACATCCTTCTAGCTTGCTTTTTGTACATATATATTTTTAGGATGAGAATTTTCTTTGTTAACTTCACATCTCCGGACTGATTGATGGCCTTTGTTTAGATCCAGTGTTGTCATGATTCCATTCGTGTGATGATCAATAGATTTTCCAAAATGGCTCTTTATCCTTTGTGTAGAATTTTGTGCTCCATTCATCAACCCAGGTGTCTGAACCAACCGGTCTTGTTCTCATTAGGCGTGTCACACAGGTAGGGCTTGACTGTTAATGAGTCTAAATCTGTATACCCTTAAGCAGTATTATCCCTAGTTGAGACTTAGCCGGCTTAATAGGCCATCATTTACTCTTGGTGGGCTTTGACCCTTTAAATGACACTACTCGCCACTAGGACTAGCCTCCTTAGCAGGATTTTGTTTGACCTTTTGGACTTTATTAAAAGGCATTATCCTCATTTAGAGACTTAACCATTTTAATGGGCTTTCAGTTGAGTTCCAGGGCTTTCTACCCATCATAGACATTGTCCCCAATTAGAGCTTAGTCATCTTGATGGGCCTTCATTTGATCTTGTGGGACTTCATACCCTTTTAAGAGGTACTATCCCAGAAAGGCACCCTAGCTAGGCAGCCCTACAAAGGCACCTTGAGACAACCATGGAAACAACTTGTCCATGTGTCACCCTACAAGACCCGATTGCCTCTTCCGCGCAACTTATTATCTCCCTCTTTCTCCACAACAGACCAGCATTGCACTGTCAGCCTCATTGCCTCCTGCCGTACTAGATGCCATATGACCCATGCGCGACACGCAAGCATCTTCAGTCTTCTTCTACCCTGCCCTCTGTGACCCAGCCTACTGAACCCACATGCACATAGGATCATCCCTTCTTCCCATGAACCCTGGATCTCGCTTGATTTCCCTATGGTAGTCTTCCCATCCGCTCCAAACTTCTGTTTCCTCTGCCCTTTCTTCCCAAGCACCCTGGGCCTTGCTCGCTCTCTCATAGAAGTCTTCCGGCCAGTGCATGTCAAAGCACTAACATTCCAGCTTCCCACCATCTGCTATGCCACCAAGCACTACCATGCAACCTCCCAAGCATCATGTTTGGTCGCTGCTCCTCCCCTCCTCTGTGTGAGCCAGCTCCATCACAAGATTGGACCAATGCTGTCAACAGGAATCCCATCCCCTCATTAGACGAAAACAGGATGGTGGCCTGTCTGAACCAAGCCAGTCAAACAGCATGGTTCAGTTGAGCAGGCCTCTCCTAAACCAGCTTAGGTGGTTCGAACCAGTCAAGAACTGTCCAGGAGCGGTTACGGTCAATCCAGATCTTGCCAATACAGACAACGGGTCCCACAATGTGACATGTCCAACTCCAACCTCATGTGGCTGTCTCCTCATCGTCATCCTGCATCAAACATCCCTGGCTTTCCCCCACGTGTACGAGTTTAATTTTATCAGGAATGAAATATATTTTCCCAACTCATGTAGGAACCAGATTTGCCAACTCCATTCCTGAGATCTGCCTTCAGATAGTCTAGAATGACCAAGATGTGCCTAAAAAAGATACTACACAAATTATCTTTTTTAACCACAACAAGAAAAGGGTATCTCGGTTCCATGCCATCTACAATAAAGATGAAAGAATGCAACTGTTTCATGAAGAAATCAAAGTAACAAAGTAGAACAGAGAAAAATATGTATTCAGCTTCTCGGTTACTAAGAGTGACAAATCATCAATAGAGTAGTATAAAATTGCATGTTACATAAACATGAAAAACGATGCATTTCAGCCTTCACCTCTGATATTTTATGTCTATACAGCTCTTGAAACCAGAAACCATTAAGTTTAAGCAACTTACGTTTCATTTCAGTACTAGTATTTTCAAGGTAAAGGTGACAGAATATTGATTTGATACATCTGACCAAACCTACAAAGAAATACAAATGAAACTCACCACAGTAGTTACTAATGCCATGAGGCTACGCATGCCCATTGGGCCCATCTTGGAAAGTAAAATTGCAGTTAGAACTTGAAGAGACTTCAATGCTCCCCTTTCATGTTTTCTTCTCTTTACTGAGCTGGCATCTAGCCCATTTAGATTGCCAGGAATCTCTGGTCTCAGAGACCTGCTGTGTCTTCGCGATTGCACATAGGCAGCAGTTCCACCAGCAACAAGGACTCCCGTTACAACTGCAAGAGTTTTCCTGTTGCAATTGCAAACCATTAAAGGTCCATATTGCCTAACAAGACATGAGACTCCGAACTGTTCGAGGACTTGGCTGTTTTGAGTGCATGGTATGGATGCATGCAAGGGTAATAGTGTGTGAGAGAAAATAATATCTAAATATTTATACTAGCATAGCAGGCTACGAATATATCATAATAATATTCTATGAAAATGATATTAGCGGTACCATAATTAATCCAAGTAATTCAACCGAAACTTATAAATTACCCCTGCAAATCTAATGTTTGGCATTATTGTTGAAGATCATATAAATGAGAACATGGAATAAAAAAATCTATGGAATTATGAGGATTGGGAGAAAGACAGTAACAAAAGGCCCTTAGAACAAGAGCAAAAAAAGGTCTGCATCATTCAGATATGGACTTCCCCTAATTAATCTGGTACCAAACAGCCCCTAAAAGTACAGATCATGAGTAAACAGGTTATAATCAGTCAAATTAAACATTGTGGAACCTGAAGTGATTACACAAAACCCAACTGACCCAACCCAAAGTAAAGGGACTGTTCCAAATCCAAGTTCAATCCACATTATGCATTACGACTAATAGAATAATGGAAATAGGAGGGGGCTACCATAGAAAGAAGCTCCATCTGGGACAACAATAACGATAAGTAAAATCGTAGTGAAAGCTATAGTGTAAAGTTGCTACCGTGCCAGAAAGCTGGGATGAGAATAAACCAGATAAACCTCACATCAAAAAATTGTGAAAATAATTTGATATAAAAGATTATCCCACAGAACATGGACAGAGAATTTCAATTGCCGCCATCTCTGATGCTTGAATGCTGGACAATCCCAGCCATCCCCATCAAAAAATTCATATACACAAAGATTGCACTGATTAGATGAATTTAGGACCAGAAAATCAATAAAGTTCATTAACAAATGGTTTACCTTAACCTGGACCAACCTTGAGTTCAATCCAACCACTGACCTGTTTCAAGATGAATCAGCGTAGGCTGGGACAGGTCACACAGATAATAATTGAAAGAATATAGGTCACACCAGACTGGTAAGAATTCAGGTCGATTTTTCTGATGCTGACATGACACGGTAAGTTTGGTTCGGATTGTCCTGATTTGAACACGGATAGAAATATAATCCATAATTGCACCTTCTCAAGTGTCAGATTTTACAGGTTGGGTTAGCTTTTGCCAGGCCTATCACGAGCCATAAGTCCACCAGTATGCATGGGGGCCAATTACTTAAAACTCTTCATTCCATTTGGTGCTTAGCATCAAAAGATTCAAAGCCCATCACAATCCGTGGAGCAGCTTCAGGTCTTAGCCCCACATACACACCACTCATCATTAAAAGAGTGCCAACACGATGACAACCTTAGAAATAGTAAAAAAATGGAATTTTAGATTATGTTTGTAGCCTTGACAACTGACTTTTGGTGGTTATCCTTTCCCTAGAGCCAACCTGCATCCTGCATCATACCTCAATATGACAGCCTAATTCAACCGCTGAGGGAGTGTTCTATACAAATTTTTTATGAATTCAAATATAGAATATTGCTTTAAGCCAAAAGGCAAGGCAGTACAAGAAACAGCACAAGAAAGACAAAAACGTCAGTCAAGATCATAGTTGTCAAGATGCATGTCTAGACCTTCCATGGGAATCTAGCTAGGATACCTTTCTGGCAGCCCAAAAGGCACCCAAGGCACCAGGCTGGGCAGCCCAACCCCCATGCTCTTCTACAAGTCCAAAAAAATTTTCTTCTGGACACGTTGCCCCCTGAGGGTGCGTTCGGTAAATTAGTCGGAGTCCTTCACAGAGAAGCACTTTCTTCTAGAAGGTATTTCAATAGAAAGGACTTCTTTTTAATCGGAGTGAAAATTGTTTGGATGTGTTTTTGTTTGTAAAAAAGAAGTCCTTCCCGAGAGGGTGCGCTGGGGAGGGGGGGTGCTCGCGCCGAGGGGAGGGATGCTCACCAGTGGGACTCGCCGCCGGGGGGAGGGATGCCGCCGGGGAGAGGGATGCTCGCCGGGGGAGGGATGCCGCCAGGGGGAGGACGTTGCTCGCCGGGGGAGGGATGCCGCCGGGGGGAGGGATGCTCGCCGGGGGGAGGACGTTGCTCGCCGGGGGGAGGGATGCTCGGGGGGAGGATGTTGCTCGCCGGGGGGAGGGATGCCGCCGGGGGGAGGGATGCTCGCCGAGGGGACTCGCCGCCGGGGGCATGGGCTCGTTGAGGGGACTCGCCGCCGGGGGCAGGGTGGAGGACGTTGCTCGCCGGGGGGAGGGATGCCGCCGGGGGGAGGACGTTGCTCGCCGGGGGAAGGGATGCCGCCGGGGGCAGGGTGGAGGACGTTGCGCACATGGTCGCGGAAGGTGGTCATCGGCAGGGGGCTCCGTAGGGGGGGCATCGCGAGGTGCAGAGGGCTCCGTAAGGTCGCGGGAGTTGTTGGCCAGTGGGAGGTGGATGTCGGGAGGAGAATTTCTGGAGTCGGAAGGAGAAAAAAACTCCTTCTTCCTTCTGCCTTCCATAAGAAGAAGTGAATATTAACGGACATCCAAACACCATATCTAAAATAAGGACTTCTTATGGGAGGAGAAGTAGAAAAAAAGTACTTCTAGCGAGTTCCCAAACGCACTGAATATCCCCCACAAGGAACACTTCCCCCTTGAGTTCTTGACCAACCTGACCGCATAGGTCAACCCGCAATTCGTGAGTGCCCACTTAGTCTAAACATTTTAACATATTTCATCATCACTTATACCATCACATATATTTAATATTTTAATTATAACTATGTTATATACTTAAAACAGACAATGTTCTCTCTTAACCTTCTTTTCTCTCCCTCTTCACTTAGTTTATCAAGATTAACTCTTCCCTAAGAAATTATATATCCACACATACATAATCACATAAAAAAACACACATTTGCATAGTATGCTCAAGTAAACACACATTCAATTATAACATAATATAATTGTATTTATCTTTATATGTTTGTATAAATAAATATATATATAGTATTAACATCTAATTTTCACATGTTTTCTCAAGATCTCTTCTCTCCGGTCCAAAGTTGAAGTCAGGATGTGAGATGGCAATCCTAGCCATCTCCTTAAAAACCATAGCAAACTGAATAAACAAGAGCCATGCTGAAGGATGGTCTACCGGCCTCTCACACTAACTCAACAGCCACCTTGTTCATCATGCCTATGACTAGATAAGTGCAATTTGTCTACAAGACAAGGATTTTAAACTAGGAAAAATACACGTGCATCATGGTATAAAGCTGTATATTGTTTCCTTCATATTTGCAACCAGATGGAATGCAGTCCCCATACAGATTTGTTTAAAATGTAACAATTCCTTTATTTCAGCTAATTTTATCTGTCTTTTTGTAATAAGAAGGGAATTCCAGTCAGGAGAGTTAGGCATTGACAATCTGGAAAAGACATTGGGCCTTTTTTTAATTAAGGCCGGAGCCTTAGATTCTATTAATAGCAAGAAAAACTGGAAGAGAGAATACATATCAAAAGCAAAGGAAGGCAAGGGATGGGGAGGAGCTCCTCTACCGAGAAGGTAGACAAGAAGCAAAATTACAAAAAGAATATGCTGAATTGCAAGAAATTTCCTCACAAAAGCCTCTTGCAGGTGTGGCCTGAAGTGGCCAGCAGCTAATCTTTGACATAGGTGGATATGACATTAACGTTCACCCTTGGATGCTCAAAATGATATTAAAAAATTCTTCTATTCCTCATGCACCAAATAGCCCAAAGCATAGCCGGTAGTCTAAGTTTCCAAACCCTGAGATCTGAAGGCCAGGGCTTTAACTGGGGCCAAGCAAGCAGAAAGAAAAAAATGTTGGCGGACATCATTCATTGGATCTTCCAATGTTAGAGTAAATGATTAAATTCGATATATCACAATGCATGGTTACATTCTGCTAAAATTAAAAATAAATATCCTGAAAATTCTGACAGGCTTTTCCACTTTATAGAGTGTTGTAAGTCAAAAATGATATAGAATTTAAATAATAAAAAAATAAATATTGAGGATACCGTCTGGAAGATAAAAGATTCCGCCCACGGTCTGTTAACTGCAACAACTGAAGAGAAGGCATGACTTGGAAAAAGATCTTGTAAAATTTCTATCAAGAGGACAACTGATGCTAATTCTAAATCCTTTCTCCAGGAGATGAAGACCACAGAATGGTAACAGATGTCTTTTTCTGCAAAAAGAGAAAAAAAAGCAAGAAAATAAATAATCAAAAAGATTTATGAGCTTTTCTTCATCGTGAAAAGAATCTTCATAATCATACAAGACAAGCACTATAGTAAGGGAAGCGAAACAGCATATATAAGCATGTAGATCCAGAAATCAAGATGTAATTTACCAGCATTAACGTGTTCAATATCATACATTTGCTTTGACTGGTTTAGCATTTTATTTCTCAGTGCTTTTAATTCTTGCCACTAGTGATGTTTGTGGCATTTGATTTGGTTTCATGTAAATATTATCTCTTAATTTGACGTCTGATATCCAACCTTGTATAAAAGAAGTATTAAATTCTATTAAGACAGAGAACTAAAATTAGCTTATGTCTACCGCATCCTCTTTTTTAATCTACTATCTTAAATTCTAGATATTCTCCTTTTTCTAACTAGAGCTTCCTTAGTTCCACGTTTTATATATGTGGACCATCTTAATCTCTACTCTTTCAATTTGTCTATAATTGTCATTATTTTCACCTTTTGTTCAAAATGAAATCATAAATAATTACTAATTTAAATGAAATTTAAACAAAGATGCCACAAATAAAAAAGACGGTCAAGGACTTCGGTGATGAGTGGCTTTGGAGATTCTGAAGCAAAGGGTGGGGTTCTGGCAGCGGGTGTTAGTGAGAGTGAGGGAGGCCCTCCTCAGGCTGGCAGTCTGGTTACAGGTACCTTGGGAGCCCTTGGTAGTGTTGGTATGATAGTTGGCATGGTTGGGCCTGCTGGAGGATCGAGCTTCACCAGTTTTGGGTTCTTCAATGGAGGTTGAGGTAACCTAGAGGCGGTCGGGATGGGTCCCCAGAACCCCTATGTGATGATGGGCATCCTTGCCGCTAGGTACCATGTGATAGGAGATCATATAAAGTGGTGGTGTCGGAGGAAAAACATTCTGTTGTGGATGGTCATGCAGGAGAGGGCAAAGGCAGAGTCTGGTCACGCAGGAGGTGCTATGGCCTTGATCATCCATGACCGCCTGCACGAATGGGCTGAAATGTCAACATTGTTGGGGCGTTGGCCATTGGGAGCGCTTTTACCCGGTTTGGAATGAGAAGGTCATTAGCAGGATTTCGCCGTACTCTGTAGCAAAGAGAGCCAATTCAGGAAGTTTTGACGGTATTGTTGGGGCTATTCACATCCTGGTGTCCCCTACCATAAGTGAGAAGCGCTTTTGGCTTTTGCAGTGCCAGATAGCCAGTGTTTCAGGGGACGAGTGGCGAGTGCCTTTTAAGAAGAAAGCAATTCTGGAGTCCTTAAAGAGTAACTGGTCGGAGACAAGGTTTTGATAGATTGGCATTACTCCCAATGGCTCATTCACCATCAACAACAACTCATTTAAGCATTGGCTCAATTCCAGAAGTGGCAAGGTATTTCGGGTACAGGGCATTAACACATTCGACACTCCGAATGGCTCATCTCTTTCAGACTTTGGAGGAGTCGGCTTCTGCAAGCATGATCAGAAGGGAGCATCATGTGGCTTGGATCAAGATTCAAGACTTGCTGGTCTTTGCCTGGTCAGTGACCGCTTTATCCAGCATTCTGCGTTCTTATGGGAAGGTGATCTACAAGGACAGGTCAAAATTGTGGTGGTCATCATTCAACAACATCAAGAAGCTGGTTGAGAGCAGGTTGGATTTCACTTCGGCCATCTCCATTCTGGTTTTCATTGGTGGGGATTTCATTCCCATTTGCTTGTCCTACTGCACTGTTCCTCCAGCGGTGGATGTTGGTGTCTCCACACCAGTGAGGTTGCCGGAGAAGGTGTTGGACTCCTCTTCATTGAAAATTTAAACTGTGGCTTTCTAAAAGATGCCCAGAATCCTCACAGAGATTATGGCGTTGATTGTAAGAAATCTAGGGGCTTATTTCAGCAATGGCTATCAAAGTCCTGGCCGATTGATTATTGAGGCATATCGGGTGACAACAACAGCGAGTCTGGACCCGGTATGGCAGATCCAGCACCGATAGCAGACCACTATCTAAGGAATCCAATTGACTTACTGCAGGTTCAGCCTGCTACAACTCTTGTGGCTCCAGTTCAGCCGATGGGAACTCTGCCTCATGCTCCTAGCAGCCCGGTGCAAGCGGTGAGTGGTCAGGTTCCCACACCTCATGAATCCGGTTCAGAGAAGGTCAACACTCTGGGGGAAGTATTGCCAGACCAGGTCCGTGGTTTGCTTCCTGGCTTGGTCATGATGCAGTTGGGCCATCAGTCTCCTCCTTCCTCTCCACAGCATCGGGGCCAGAAGGTATCTGAGTGGCCCGAAGTGGAGTCAGTCACTGATAGGGATGTAAACGGAATACGATATTCCGAAAATTCGATTCTATTCCAATAAAAATTAATGGGTTTGGATACTATTTTTGTATCCTATAAACTATCAAAATCGGATATTCCGATAGTTTATCAAAATCAGAATCAGGTGATTCTGTTTCCGTTATCCGATTTCGATAACAAATAAATAAATAAAAGTATAAATATTTAAAAAAAGTCAAATAAATCATAAATATGATATATAATTTTATAAAATGATAAAAATAAATTTATAAAAATATTATATCAAATTTTAGTAATTATATATAGATTGTTAACTTATTTATGAATAAAAATTAATATTTAATGTCAGAATCGAAAATTATCGGATTCGATTCTGATTCCGATAAGAATCGAAATTGGATCAAAAACGGAACATAGTGATCCCGAAATTATCAGAATCGGAATCGGATTTTGAACACATTAACCCTTATCAGAATCAGAATCGGATCCTGATGATTCCGCTACTGAATCTGAACCGTTTACACCCCTAGCCATGGATGACGTGCTCAGTGTGGAGAAAGAAGGACAACAGAATTGCCAGCCTCACTAGCTGTAAGAGGGCAGTGATAATACGGCAGGTTTACACTATTCCTAAGCTTATGGTCTCTAACAGCCCCAACAATATAAGCTGTAGACAATAAAAATGCCTTCATTTCTAAATCTACTCTCGTAGATAAAGGAAGTGGCTGAGAAGGCCCGTGAAGAAGCAAGAATACTGGAAGGGAACTTCTGATAGATCATGTCATTACATCCGAGGGAATCCCTCCAGATCTGTTGCTAGTTTTAACAAGCAGGTCTGAGAATATAGCACTTTGTCCACAACTGATCATTCACAAAAAATATATATAAGCTACAAACAATTGACATTTAGATTGTCAGAATAAATGTAAACTAGAAAAGGGTATGTTCTGGCAAGCATCGATATTTGAGGTCTGATCGGGTTTCCTCGAACCATCTATTGGATCGGATTCAGTTTTCAAGAACAAGGTCCAGTCCATAACGTTAGCGAGGCATCGGCTGTTACTCCCGATCGAAGACAACAAAATGTCAAAATAATTCATAATCGGAATGTTGGATTAAAAGTATATAAGCCTCCAGATAATTTCTTCTGGTAATTGTTTTGAGGCGAAAGGATCGCAATCGATCGATTCAAAAGGGAGATACAAAAGATGCAAGAAAGCTATCTCCTCACCTTCCTCGAGGGTCAATACTCCTCTAACAATGAACACGTGGTCTTCCACGAAAGCTAGCTCCTCACCTTCCTCGAGGGTCAACGGTCCTCCGGGGTCTCTTTCTTACCAGGGGTCAGCGTAAGATTGGTGGAGAAGAAAGACCAACCCGAGAAGGCTCCGATGATGCTCATTGGCATCTGGTGGTGGTCGGGATACTTGTACAATTGACAGAGTTCCAGATTTCAGGTTCACAGCAAACTCGCAGGCTAGCCCCGCAAGAAGTAAGCCCGCCGACAGCCCGTGGGACGGGTCATCCGCACATGAGTTCGGGGAGGAAGAGAACCACCTCGATCATAAAGAAGCCTCTCCCCGGCGTTCCCGCCCCGGCGCTCCCACACTTGCCTCTTCTTCTCCTCTCCTTCGCAACTAGGGTTTCAGTTTCGACGATGAACTTGAGAGAGAGAGAGGGGTGTCTTACCGGGGATGACTGCTCTTCTTCGTCCGCCTCTCTTCCCGGCCGGCGAAAAAATCCCCACCGAGCGCAGAGCCTGAGAACGAAAATTACATTTCTCTTCTTATGAGCGCTTTCTGTCAGAGTCGGACTGCAGTCGCGTTGAATGATTCCTCGAGAAGACGATTCAAAGCCAACAACAAAAATATACTTCTGTTGACAGCAAGCTCATAAGGCGTGATGACCTTTCTAATTCCATTCCTAAACAAATAATAATTTTTCACAGGGTGTTTTGTTATATGATAATAGATATTTTTATTTAAATTTTTAAAAAACATAATAAAATATATTAAAAAAATATTCGACAATTATTACAATTTTATATTTTAAAAATGATTTTTCCTTAAACAAAAATAAAATCTCACCTTCTTCTTGTGATCCTCCGTGTTGTTTGATCACGAATGATAACTATTCTTTTTCATTATCACAACTCTTCGAACATGATAATTTTATGTTATGTGTTGATTTACTTTTTATTTTAATATGATTTTATAACATAAAAATATATAAAAATTATCATGCGACCAAACACCTCGTAATTTTGTTAAATAAATCATTTGCGATTAATTAAAATCATGTATCGGAAGAAACGATCGTATGGAACTATTTCGACCAGTATCTTCCACTTCCTTTTTCGTGTGTCCGCCAGCCCGTCGATTTGATTTCGCCGTGGAAATAAGGAATCCACCGTTTTTGAATCACCGATTACATGTGAATTTTTATTTAAAAATCTAGCAGGTATAAGAAACCTGCTAAATTTTGATATGTTACAACTAAAATGGTTTCCGGTTAATCTTGGCTATTGTTTATGTTTTACTCGTTGTAGTGTATACTTTGAAGAGATGTGTTTTATTCTATGCATATATTCCGTTGTGTCTCTCGTACGCACCACCATCGGAGGCCGATGACTGCTCTATTTTTTTTCCAAATAATACCGCCGTGTGTTTTTTTTTTTGTATTATGGAATCATTGTTTACTCAAGAAGTGACAACCAGAAAATAAACAAATAGACAATACGTCAGATATTAGTGAACACCAAAATAAACCTGACTCTGTCATTACACGAAGTGTCAGGTGACGTTTAATTTTACTTGATAAAATATCTAAAAGCTTATATTCTTTTTCGTGTGAAACATAAAATCTTAATGGGGTGTTTAGTTGCATGATAATGGAAATTTTTATTTTAATTTCTAAAAATTGTAAGAAAATTTGTCAAAAAAGATGTTCGACAACGTTGACAAATTTATATTTTGAAAGTGATTTTCTTCTTAAACAAAAAAAAGAGGGTCTCACCTCTTTCTTTTTTCTTGTGGTCCCCCACTTTGTTTGATCATGAATGATAATTACTCTTCTTTGTTATCACATCCCCTTCAAACATGATAATTTTATGTAACGAGTCTGTTCACTTTTTATTTTAATATAATTTTTATTATGAAAGTGTACAGAAAATTATCATGTAACCAAGCATCGCATAAGTTATTCATGTTCAAAAATAAAAAATACACTGAAATACTTAAAATTAAACAACAAATTTATTATCATATTCGAACATTTTTACCAGAGATCTTGACACCTGATTTTGTAGGATTTCAAATATTTCAAACATTTTCCAAAGATCTTGATATGTAATGTTTGACGAATTCGAATGTTAGACATCAACGAGTCAAAACAAAGGGGGTCTCCTTCTTCCAAAGAAGTCGAGCATATTCATTTAACCGAAAACCGCCGATCTTCAAACTCTCTTGGCGCAGAGTTCAAACTTACGAGTTACGAGGTGTTTGGTTGTATATTTTTTGTATGATTTTATTATAAAAAATATACGACAAGTACACACGTGATGAAATTTAAATGTAAAATCTCGGAGTATCGTAAAAGCGTCGTAATTTTTGAAAATGATAATAAACTGTTCGGTGATATTTTTAAAATAGAGATCCAATCAGGTTGACTGAAAGAAGGAAGACGCTAGTTCACTACTCTGCTCTCACACCAAATCATCATCTCCCCCATCCCTTTCCTGCAGATTTCCGGCGCGACTGCACAGAAGTTCAGATTTCCTTGATTCGACGGCAGGCTCGGAATTGGCCGAGATGCCTACTTCATGTTTACTCCGGAAATTCCGCGATCCAGCGTTTCTTTCCGAAGACCTATTTACGAGGGAAACTAAAGAAAGTGGGGGGAAATCGGGGGGAAAGAATAGTAGGATCCTATCCGAGTCACTCTGTTACGAGTTCACCTGTTGTTGCATCCGCTCGTGCTAGGGTTTGCCACTCGCAGCGGTGGAATCTATTGCCGCAGATTTCTTCTCCTCCGATCTACGGCCACGAAACTGTTCCTCGCCGTCGTCAACCGGCAACAACAACGGTGGTCTCTCTGGCAGCGATAGCCTCGGATACCGATGCCAAATTCGGATGATTAGATTAAGTGTTGTACCTCCCTTGCGATGAACTTCTTGCCGGGGGTGCCTGCCGGCGGATGCAGTTGACAATGGGGGCGGCAACTTCCGCGTGGCCGGCCATCCCCTGAGATCAGCGCCGGGCAGCCCACGCCGGACGACGGCGGTCCCAGCGGGCGACGGGGCCGCAGCTGACGGTGTCCGGGGCGGACATGGGGCCGGCACTGTAATACCCCGGTTATTTTTAAATAAAAAAAATATTTGTTAATAAATATTTAATTTTATTTTAATCTCTCCCTTTTTCCTATTTATACCCTCTTTCTCCCCCCCCGTACCTCCCCCGTGCGAGACCCGACCGCCGCTTTTTACCCTCCCAAAACCCTATTTTCTTCCTCCTTTTTCCCTCCTCGGTCGCCCACCTGCGCGCAGCCCTCGGCCGCCCGCCGCCCACGTCGACCACCGCGCTCGCGCGACGCTGCCGCCGTCGCAACGTGCGCCCGCCTCCCCGCCCTCGAGAAGCCGCCCGCCGCGCGGCCGTCCCGCGTGGCCGCGGCCGCGCTCGCAGCCCGCCGTCGCCACGTGCCCGACCGCCGCCCTCGTGCGCGCGCGCCCGCCCGCCGCGCGTCGCCGTCATCGCCTCGGCTGCCGTGCAACCGCGTCGCCACCTCGGCCACCGCGTCGTCGCCACCTCGGCCACCGCGTCGTCGCCGCCGCCTCGGGTGACCGCGCAGCCGGCAGCCGCCCCGCGCGCCGTCTCCCCGTTGACCCGCCTCGCCGACGCCGCCCAACCGCGTGGACCGCCGCCTTGACCATCCCGCCGCACGGCCGCCCTCGACGCCACCTGGCAGCGCACGCCCGTGCGCCGCCTGCGCCACCCGCGCCTCGCGGCCGTGCCGCCGTGCGCAGGTCCTCCCCTCAGCGCGGCATACATCATCTCTCCTATTATTCTCTCTCCTATTATCCTCTATCAACCTCCCTAGTTTATTATTCTTCTTCTACCAGCAGATTTTAAGAACACCTACCCCGCTCGATTTTTCGTCGCCGACGCAATCGCGGCAGTTTCGTCGCCTGATTCAATTTCCTTGAAATTCCGTGCGCCGTTCGCCATCGTCGTCAATGTAGGCGTCTCAGTTATTCTTAGCACTCTAATATATTTGATTAAACCGTAAGAATCATGTTTAGATCACCAGGATTAGAAGATTGTAATTAAGGGGCTGTTTTGGATTTATTAACATGATTAGATAGAGTTTAGATTAACTTGTTTAATCATACATGTTTAGATTGTTCTATATTCATGATTATTCATCATGCTAGATAATTATTCAATTATGCATGTTAGCATGTTAGGTATGTCTTTATAGTTGAACCCAGTTAGTTTAGCATTGTTTGCATCGCGGTGAACCTTAAACATATATATTCCGATTTGATAAAAAGCCGATGTAAGGTTTAGGCATAATATTGTTAGAATTTAGTTTATTTTCTTTTATGTGATAGGTAGTTCTGTTTAAGCATGTAATTGTCATGTTTAGGTTGTAAATTGCATGATTCCATTTATATGCATTAGTTTGTGATAGACTGTGGTATGATATGTAAATATGTGGTGCATAGAACCATGAGTGTTCATCTATGTATTTCATGTTTGATTGCCAATTAAATGTTCATGTGTTTACTGTCTGAGTTAATTATATGCTTGCATGGTGTGGGATGTGGTTAGTGCAGTGAGCTGCATTGTGGTTGTTTTTATACTTCACCCAGGTAAATTAGTGGCCGTGGGCGGTGGAGATAGTTGAATCTGGAGCGTCTTCGATCCCAGATACCGCGATTTATCCTAAGTACTCCACCTGCTAGGGGTACTATGGGATTTAGTTACTATATGTTACTTCCTACTATATGGTAAATTTGGTGCTAGTTTTGTGATGTGACTACATTTATCAGATGGAGCATGGTATTTACTCAGACATGTGTCTAGTTGTGTATTTTGGCATAGATGTTAGTGTGCTAGATGTGTCATTGGTTTTATGTCAGGTTTGTGTGTTATGAGCATACCCAGAGTAGTCTAATGTGTAGGTTATGTCGGTTTTAATGTATTTAGAGTCATGTTATCATATGGGGTAGTAGATTGATCTTGTAACCACTTAATTGAAGATATATAATTAGCTTACTTTTATGTATGATAATCTGATTTCTAGGCTTAATATGTATTGTATACCGCTAGAATCATTATTATAGTGGGGTAGTTCGGGTGTGTAAGTCCTACTGAGTCTGTGGTGACTCACCCCTTCCGTTGTTAATATTTTCAGGAGTGCAGGTTTAGCGCAGCAGAAGCATAGTGGTGTTTTGGAGTCCGAAGAGCTAGTGGAGTACTCATTCAATGTTAGTATTTAATTTGTTTAGATAGGTGTTTGTTTATGGTGTTAGTATGTTGTAAAGTTTGGAATTATGAATTTGGATTGTGATTTTAGTTTTATTTGGTTCCAGACCGATATCCTACCCCGTTACGTCGCCGGATTATCTTCCGCTGTGCATGTTAAAAATCCGGGTCGTGACAGGCACGGCAGGGGCTGCCACGGACTCCGACGATCGGGACAAAAGGGCGGCGGCGACTGCGGCGAGAGAAAAAGAAAACAGAGACGATTCTTCTGCCGGGTGTAAACGGATTCTGGTAGTTGGACATGTCGATTCCATTCTGACAATAAATTAAATTTTTTTTTGTAAGATATGACGAATGAAATTATAGAAATAAAGTTTTGAATATGTTATGTCTAATCCAATAGTACTTTTACGTTGAAATCAAATCATGGAGTGTTTGATTGCCAATGATAGATCGAGATTCTAACCACAACAAAATTAGACATAATGTTAGAACGGTTTCGAGGCTTCGATTTCAACTTGATCGAACATCGTCGTGAGAAGTGTTGGATCTGTGCACCGACGTGCTTTGATGGTCCAAATAAAAGGTCTCTCACCCAAGAGTTTGATCTGAGCAAAGAGACTAGAATATCACATTTTGAAAACGTGGACAATGTCCGGACAAACAACCCGGTCAATAACAACATGACAATAAAATCGAGTAGAAAGAGACCCCGAAAAGAACGATAGATAGACACAAATATGATAATACACTAACCTAAAAAGATAAGACTAACTCGTCTCCAAACATAAAATGAACCTCAAAGAGATGACAAAAGAGGTGGATTAGACAAACCAGATGCCTAGAAAACACGGAAATAGAAGAACAAACTAAAGATTTCAAGGTAAAAAATCTCACGGAGTTCCGAAAACTCTAAAAAGATGGATTTCGAAGAAACAAGAAATAATATTTACCATGTTCACCGGAAAAATAGGTTGACCGGAAGAGAGGATGTATTCATCCCAAAAGGAAGCACCTTCTCCTCAACCTACCAAGCCCTCTTTTCCAAACGAACAGCACAAAACTCAGTTGGAGCAAGGTCAGCGCACATACAAGGTACACCCCCTAAGGGGGGGAGGTCTCCTCCCTCCTTCCACGGCAGACACAATGGACAGCGAGACCGCACGAGTGAAACCCTCGTTTGCAAGACCGCACGAGCGAGGCCTCAATGGCGAATGAGAGTAGATCGAGCCTTTCTTAATAGTTCATTTGATTAGAGTATCAAAAATAATATTATACTAATATTAATATTTTTTAAAATTAGGGTGTCGATATAAAAGTTGATAGAAATTAACATTTATACAACATAACTTGATTTGTTTTTATTATAAAATTCAAAATTGATATTACTGGTCGACAGTTTAGACGATTACTTTCAATATCGAGTTCAAAAACGATGGAGATGTAGATGTTCGGTAAGGTTACCAAATATGACCTAATATGTCTACATATGTTCTTCCACGAGTTTGTAATATATCCTTTTCGTGCATGGACAGAGACGCTTCTCTGGATAACGTTGAAGAGGGGGGATTAAATTAATGGTCCTTTGAGTAATGCTGGCCTCTTTATGTATTATTATTATTTTTATCAACGCATCCATGAGAAACATAAATTTAACAATTAAAATACAAATCATCATGCGTTCGGTGGAGTACGAGAAAAAAGTGGACGCCGGAGGATGTGAAATGATGTGATTTTTAAACAATAGAATTTACATATAAAATTCGCACAGGCGATAAAACTTATATACAGAATTCATTACAATATTTAGATATTTCACGATGAAAACGTATTATACCAACGTCCTACAGTGGGGTGTTTGGTTGCATGATAACTGAAGATTTTTGTTTTAATTTTTAAAAATTGTAAGAAAAATTGTTAAAAGAAGTGTTTGGTAATCATGACAGTTTTATGTTTTAAAAGTGATTTTATTCTTAAATAAAAAAAGAAAGTCTTACTTTTTTTTCTTTCTTCTTCTGATCCCTCACTTTGTTTGATCATGCATGATAGTTATTCTTTTTTGTAATCACATCCCTCCAAACATGATAATTTGATGTCATGAGTTGATTCACTTTTTATTTTAATACAATTTTTGATCATGAAAATATATAAAAAATTATCATGCAACCAAACACCTCATAAAACCTTCAGTTGTCGGCGTCTTTTCTTACAACATATATATTTAGCAACAACATTAAATCTCTCTATCGTTACTAACTTTAAAATTGATATTAACATAAATTATTACAAATTATCAATATTAAGTTTGAATTTTTTAATATGAATAATATTTAAAATATATATAATGGGGTGTTTGGTTGCATGATAATGAAGATTTTTGTTTTAATTTTTAAAAATTGTAAGAAAACTTGTTAAAAGAGGTGTTTGGTAATCATGACAATTTTACGTTTTATAAGTGATTTTCTTCTTAAACAAAAAAAGAGGGTCTCACCTTTTTTTTTTCTTGTGGTCCCCCACTTTGTTTGGTCATGTGTGGTAGTTACTCTTTTTTGTAATCACATCCCTTCAAACATGATAATTTTATATCATGAGTTGGTTCGCTTTTTATTTTAATACAATTTTTTATCATGAAAGTGTACAAAAAATTATCATGCAATCAAACACCCCATAAGTTTTCGCTATTTTTAAATTTGCCGATATTATACATTTTAAAATTATTATTATTGAAATCAATATAAATATATTTTCAGGACCCTACTACCCTAACGGGACACCGACGGGGCATCACGTAGGCGTGGGTGAGCTTTAAGAAACGGTGACCGCACCGCTTCTTAATGGTGGGACGACCGTTTCTACGGCCGACCCGCAGCAGGAACGCGTGACGGTACCCCTCCGAAAGCTGGAAAGTGAGCCGTCTCCTGCGACGACGATCCCGCGCCAGCGCACGTCCTCCCCGCTCTTCGTCAAGGAAGCCAGGAAGAGAGAGAGAGAGAGGAGGAGGAAGTGTGGAGATGAAACAATGCCGTCGTCCTTCGGCGCAGATCCACTCGAGCGGGCGGCAGAAGTTCTTGTGCTGATCAGATGAGGGCTCGACATGGTTGGCTGCTTCTTCGTACGTGCATAAGTCGGGTTTCAGAGCGAAGGTAACGTCGTTTGAGACGGGAGCAAAGGAGGTGGGAATGGGGGTGCCTCAAGCGATCGAAACCCTCACGCGAGAAGCGAGCATTCTGAGGGAGTCTCTGCAGAAGAGTCAGACCAACACCGACGAGATGGTATCCATCCTCGGCTCCTTCGATCACCGCCTCTCCGCCCTCGAGACCGCTATGCGCCCAACCCAGGTATCACTTTACCAACCATTCTTAAATCCACTACCGTTTTGTTCGTCTTATATCATGTTCGTCACTTTCCAATTTTTGATGGCTGCTGATCTGTTGTTCAAGGCAATGCCGTTCAGGTCAACGGTCCATAAATATTTTATCTTGCTGGCAGATTTTCCAGTACAAGTATTAAAATCATTAGACCACATAATGCATGTGCCAATACGTCTTTGTCTTCCATGTGAATGATAAATCTTGTCTAGAGAAACGATCCTCATGTACCAGAGGTGTGGAATAGCTTTAGGACTAAGTAATCTCACCAGGAATTTATGACGGCATCTGTCAATTTTTCGTTGTAACAAATGTGATGTTAGGAGTGCAACTGTATAGAGGATAGCGGAGGTGGAACTGGCTTTGAAATCATTAAAGTTGCTATTCGCTGGTGTAGGAAACATTACCAATAAGTTTGGCTGTGTTGTACCACACCTTGCGGTACGGTACGGTGAGGGAGGAGGTCTCTTCTTGCACTAAAGAAGAAAACATAGATGTGCTCTCACTCTGCGTTGGCTGTCATTGCATTGCGGGGTAAACACTTAATTTGTTTCTCCCCCAGCTGTCACTCTACAACCAAAGAATGCATTCTGATATTTTTTTGTGTGTGCAAGGGCAACTTTTTCGATGGATATCCTTATTTTTTAAAAAATAAAATTATGGTTGTGTTTACATTCTCAGTTTGGTCACGTTTTGTTGAAGGAACATGTGATATTCATTAGAGATCATTATCTCTGTAATTAACGAGAATACACTTTTTTTAGGGTGGCAACTCTTAATGCCACGTTTCATTAAGAAGTACAAGATACTAAAAGATAAGGCAAAAACAGGAGTCATAACAAGACATCTTAATTTAAAAATGGAGAACCATAAAATTGAATGTTTTCATCTGGCATTTTACATTCTTTTAATAATGCCAGATGTAGATAAAAAAGGAATGACTTCAGATTTGTTTTAACCATTTTGTTCTCCACCCACTTCATTCTTCTATTAAATATTTTCATATATGTAATTTGATAGTTTTTTTTGTCTAGATTTTCTGTCACTCATATTGAGCCTTCATGCAGGTGAGGACGCATGCAATCAGGAGGGCACACGAGAATATTGACAAAACACTCAAATCAGCAGCTGTTATTCTTGCTCAGTTCGACCTTTCACGTGAGGTTATCCTTCTTCCTGATTTGCACTCCATATTTCTTTTTATCCCTACAATTGATTCCCTTGTTTTTTTGTTTGACTGGATCAGCCATTCAACGACAAGACCATATTCAGACTTCTGAACAGAGCAACACATATGATTTGTTAAATTCAATTACATCTAGCTAGAATTCTCAAGTAGGGATGATAGTTTGTCATGCAATACCTGTTTGCAGATGAATAGGATTCTGAAATGAAATCTTCATGTATCATGATTTGCCTTTTGTTCTAACAAGTCACAACTATGAACACCACATAGATCTACTTGAGTACCGGAACTGGTAAACAACACCATAAAGTCACCGCCTCTTCAAAAAAAAAAAACCTACCATAAAGTCACCAGCAAGGATTTCCAGCTTGGGATTGGCTCTCGGATCGGCCAGGGCTGACCCCAATCCAAATTGGGATCAGCTCGGCTGGCTCTGCCAATCCACTATAAAAATCCAATAAAAAGTAAAAAATAAGAAAAATAGTTCCTAGGTTATCTACGGAAGATAGATGGTTAAAATTGCTGCCATTTGGTGCATCTCAGTGGTGAGGAGCAGTGGCCGCTGCCTCTTGGTCTTCCCCACACTTTCATACTTGGTCATCAGACCCCATCTAGGATCGGTCTAGTTAAGTTGGAAGATCCACTTTTTAATGGGTTCGGAGACCCAATTTGATTGTATGTTTGTTTCAACTTAGTCTGCTTAGAATTTATACCTAAATTTGCATATTTTCCTTTGGCATAATTCAATAGGCCATGAAAGAGAGTTTGTTGCTTGTGGCGAGGCACATCCAATTGCAGACATTGTTCTTTTCTATATTTGTTTTCGCGTTGTCCATTACTTTTTGTGATCTCTTTTTCTTCTTAAACTTTTTTTAAAATAAAAATGAAAATTTGTATTTTGTACATGCAGGCTGAAGCGAAGATCCTGAGAGGGCCTCATGAGGACCTAGAGAGTTACCTAGAAGCTGTTGACCAGCTAAGAAGCAATGTTCGTTTCTTCAGTTCAAACAAGAGCTTTAAAAGTAGTGTAGGGGTGCTTAATCATGCAAATAATTTACTGGCAAAAGCTATTTTAAAGCTAGAGGAAGAATTTAAGCAGTTACTGTCCACTTACAGGTTTTTGCTTCTTAAAGCTATAGTTTTAGTTTTATTACTAGTGTTGCATATTTTGATCTCATTGTTATGGCATGGTTTATCTTGCATCACCCTCCCATGCATATTTTGTATCCAACCTTTTGTCCTATCTTAAATCCATCACTACCTTTTTGTTATGCACTGCACAAAGCTTGTAAAAAGTTGAAGAACGTGGACCTTTGCTTACCATAATCACATATCTCTGGATCTAATTTGTACAATCGTGCTATTTTTTTACTCCTTTTGTACAGTCGTGCATTAATTTTACAACTTATCTTCTCTATGGTTGCTACAGTTCTTACATTTCCAAAAGCCCCTATTTTCTTTGTTTTACAGTAGTTAATAACTTTAATTTATTTAAGTCTAGAAGTACAGCCATTGTAATTGCTTCAATTTACTTGCATTTCCAGTATTTCTATTCCCTTCTATGTTTTCTGTTAATATCAATGTATTAAGGCACTTTATTTTATTACAGAAGTATGGATATTCAGTTATCTTTATATTTGTTTGTGCAGTGACATACACTTTTCCTGATGTAGATGAAAATCATCTATTTTTTTCTCTTTGAAAAAAATAATTGAAATTTGATCAACTTGTTGGATATTGACTTGCTTCTTTTCATAATTCATTTCAGCAAACCTTTGGAACCTGATCGTCTGTTTGAATGCATCCCTAGCTCATTGAAACCGTCATCAGAACCTCAAGGGAGCCATACTGGTGATGCAAATGTGAAAATGCTACCATCTGCCAATCATTCTGATAATCAAAATAAGGCTCTAGATGCAGCAATATACAAGTCGCCTACCCTTATCCCACCTAGGATTTTGCCTTTGCTTCATGATCTAGCACAGCAAATGGTTCAAGCTGGACATCAACAACAGTGTTTAATGACTTACAGGTTAAGCTCCAGCCTCCACTTACCATTTTCTTTTTCTTGTTATTCATTTGTATTGAGCAACCTATGGGTCATATGTTATGAAGAATATCTTTCAACGTTTCAATCCGTTCATGTTGAAACTGATGTACATGTAACTAATTATGTATGCATGGGATTAATATGTTAGTTATTTCCCGTTATCTCGTGTATTTAGTTTTCCAAGGAAATAGAAATTGAATTTGTTAATCAAGTTTACTTTTTAACATACGGGGAAATGTCACTTGAATGATCTTCTCTTATAAAGTGATTTCTTTATTTTTCTAGATTTGATTCAACTCGACCACTATTTTTCTCAAGTTTTCTTTTTTATTCTTTCTTTTCTATTGGCAGATGTTGAAACCAGCTATCATTCTTGCAGCCAAACTAACGGTGCATTCTGAAGGAAACCATAATATCCATGCACGAATGGCCTATTACTGTCAGTCCATGAGGCCCAGCTATTCGCCGCCCATTTAGGCCATTGTACCGAGTATTTGCTTTCCCACTATGTTTTCATAGGTAGTGACTGCATTGCACTAGATGTGGTTCCAAATTTCCAATCCTAACCAATATTAATCCTTCAGGGGAGGTTAAGTACTCTTTTGAAGGTTCTTCTATGGTAAGCTACTCCCTCGGATAGGTTGAATGCCTTATGCCACACTTCCAGCATGGTTTGCAGAATTGGCTGCTTTTGGGATTGGATCAGCACCCAGCATTCCGACTTTGGTAGGAACACCTGATCTCAGTCGGACTCTTGTTGGAATTGGCTGATTCCGGAACGGCGACCTTGCAGCTATGCCATATTGGGTCCACCAATTCCAGAACTGCAAATGTGGCGGCGCAAGGTTTATAACCTTGTAGATAAGCCATGGTGGATTCAGTGCAGTCGTACCAGGTCTAGGGGCCCAATAGGGTGGGGAAGAAGCCGTGGCGGCTCAATGCCACTGTGGCCTCCATTTCAAAATAGCTAGTTGGACCGGAATCTGATCTAGCCTCTTATTTTGTATTTTTATGATTTTTTTAAGAACCGATTCACACCCATTTCAATTCGGTTTCCCCCCAAAAATTGACCGATTTTGCTCAACCGGATTGGATAAAATTGGATTCGGCACTAGCCGATCTAGTGACCTTTATCTGATGCTCATCGGAGAATATGGGTCACCATTTTGTTTGATTTGGATTTTATAAGATATTTTGAAGTTTATTTGAGCAGGCTTGAACTTGTGTGAACCGGATCCAATGATCGGATTGGAATCGGAATCAAGATCGGTGGGTACTGATCTGATCCGGATTGGGTCGGATCGGACCGATCCCAACCAATCCAACAGAACAAAATTGATTCAGAATCGGTAAGTAAAAAAAATCAGATTTCGATTCCAATCCGATTCGGACGATCTTGGCTGATCCCGGCCGATCTGACTAGAATATCAAAAAAATAAACGATCCGATTTCGATCCAATCCTGACCGATCTGGCCGATTCTACCGGAACTTTTTTTTGGATCGGTCCTTTGGCCGAGAATTATGAATCAACCGATCATGATCCGAATCTGCCGATTCCATAATCTATGACCTAACCGAAGTGGTCCAAGAACCGAAAAACCTTGTACTTCATCAAGAAGTTTGATTTTTAAAGAAAAAGAAGAAAGGATCTGATTAATTGGTAATATATCTTGTTAATAAGGAGCTAACTTTGCACTTCACCAAGAAGTTTGATTTTTAAAGAAAAGGAAAAAGGATCCGATTAATTGGTAATATTTTTTTATACAGAGTGACAAAGGATGTTTACCTTATGGTACAAGTGGAAAATGTTACATTATCAAATAACAATGAAGAATTTCTCAGAGATGGCCCCCAATAGGAGGTCATAATACATTGAGACTGCAGCAAATATTGAGTATAAAGAAGAGATAAACCATGGTTCTAGCAAGATACCAATGAGAGAAAAGAAAACGATAAGAGGTTACAAGAAGAATTATCAACTCTCTTCATCCATGATATTTCTTTTTCTTTTTCATTTGTGTTCAAAAATCATTTTGTCTAATTACAGCACAAATGACCTCATTTCAAACTTGTTGCACCACTATTATGTAGAGAATTTCGGGCATCTGTTATGGAACAGACTCTACGTAAACTTGGTGTAGAGAAACTCACTAAGGATGACGTGCAGAAAATGCAATGGGAAGTCTTGGAGGCCAAGATTGGAAATTGGATTCATTACATGCGAATTGCGGTTCGTACTATGATTAATTAATTTTGTCTTTCTTTTTCCTATATAACTGTCTTCATTATTCTGGAATCAGGTCAAATTGCTGTTTGCAGGAGAGAAAAAAGTTTGCGATCAAATTTTTTATGGCACAGATTTGCTTAGGGATCAGTGCTTTGCTGAAGTAACAGCCAACAGTGTTGCGATTATGCTGAGCTTTGGAGATGCCATTGCCAAGAGCAAACGATCTCCTGAAAAATTATTTGTTCTTCTGGACATGTACGAAGTAATGCATGAACTTCAACCAGAGGTTTGTAGACTTTTCTAGGTACCATTTTGATGTACTTAGAGCAACTGGCATTGTTGTGGTTCAATGTGTAAATTTCTAATTTACTTGTAAGCAAATGAATTGCTTGACCTTCAATTGTTACTGTCTTTGTGTTGTTCACATTGTTTTATTAAGGAAATCAAAATGGGAATAGATTAAAGACAGTAATGATAGAGGTGCAGATCATATGCCCTATTCTGCTCTTCTTAATTGGAAAATATCAATTTATCACTCATTATGATGGCTTTGATGTTAGTTTTGATATTTTCAGGTATCTGTCCCTTTAACGTGTTTCTAATTTTTGTGAATTGGATTAGATGTGGGCCTAACATTTACCATGGAGTTTGACTTCGACATGGTTTTCCAGATTGAAACAATTTTTGAGGGCAAAATATGTTTTGAGATAAGAGATGCTGCATTGAGTTTGACAAGACGTTTAGCTCAGACTGCTCAAGAGACATTTAGTGATTTTGAAGAAGCAGTTGAAAAGGATGCTACAAAGACTACAGTTTCTGATGGGACTGTGCACCCTTTGACAAGCTACGTTATAAACTATGTGAAGTTTTTATTTGAGTAAGGCTTCAACTTCCATTTCTTCCTTTTCAGTCAGCATTTATTTTGAAAAATGGATCTTATGGACAGGGCCATATAATTTGTTTCTGTTTTACTTGTTCTTTTATTATATTCTTTCTTTTGAATTTTAATGTCTCCTGTCTGTTAGTTTTGGTACTAGCGGTGTAAATATTTTTTCCTCCTTTTTTTTTCTAAGGCACCACCGCCGATAATGATGGTTTGACTATACAGTATTTATTATCTAACATGTAGGCACTCGTTCATCTTTTCCAAATACAGACCTACAATAATTAAAAACTCTGTGGAGGGGGGAATGTGATCATATTATTTTATAATGGTTTGAGATGTCTTCTTTCCCATAGATCAAATCAATAGATCAAATGATGCATTTTATTTTGGAAAAGTGTCTTGTGCCACTTAGGGCTTTAGTTAAATGATATATTTGTTTATCCATCTATTGTGTTTGAGTTCTCCAACTGTCTCTTAGGTTCGCATCAATTAGTCAATTCTAACTTCTTGTAAAAAGGGATGGGTTAAGGAGAAACTCATGGTGATCAATTAGGTAACAAAAGCAATCTTACAAAGGCTAAGCTCATGTAACATGTAATGTACTTGTTTAATGTCAATTCCAAAGTAACCACAATTCCTTGCTCTTTTGTCTCGTGTTTATTTTGTGCTAAAATTTGTTTTATTTTACATGTTACATGTTCATTTTATTCAATTCCACATCCTATTTGCACCTCCAAATTGTGCCATTGACCAGTTCATGATACGATGTGTGATTTCTTACTTGCCATCCTTACTTTTTGTTTTCATTAATCTACTGCATGAGAATGAAATGAAATGCCTTGGTTTAAGATGCACTTCTATTGTGCATGTTATTACCTTATAAATTAATTCATTACATTTTGCAGCTACCAGTCAACACTACGACAACTTTTTCAAGAGTTCGATAATGGAAGTGAACCAGGTTCTCAACTGGCCAATGTGACAATGCGGATAATGAATGCTCTTCAGATAAATTTGGATGGGAAATCTAAGCAATATAGAGATCCTTCTTTGGCTTACATATTTATCATGAATAATGTTCATTACATGGTCAGATCTGTGCGCAGGTAAAGCTGTGACTTGTGTGGCTTGATAAGCATTGATTATTCAAATATTAGGTGTGTAACAAAAATCTCTTCTTTCAAGCAGGTCTGAAGCCAAGGATTTGTTAGGTGATGACTGGGTACAGCGGCATAGGAGGATTGTTCAACAGAATGCAAACCACTATAGAAGGGTTGCTTGGGCAAAGGTTGACAGCTGTCAATATCTCTCTCCCATCTAAAAGATGAATATATTCTATGCAATGTATACTATTTGACAGCTTTTGTTTTGTTCACTCTATGCACTTGGCACGGGTGGGTGTTATATATTATTCTCATTTTTTACCGACGCATATCTTACCGATGAGTAAGCCTTCATATTAATGATGCACTTAGAGAAGAAAGGCCTGCTTTACTTGCCATTGCTCATTATTCTGATAATTCATGACTTGTAAATTATTGTTTTTTTATCATGTAATCTTGAGAATCAGTTAACTATTCCACTTACCATTCTTTGTTCATGTCACAAAATGGCATGCTATTGAAGGATAATCCATGCCATGTAAGTTAAGTTCAAGAGTAGCAGGCTAGCCAAATTGACTTTGTGGCTTTTAGTCTTTGTAGTGCAGATGAAGAAAGTTATCACTATTGAATTAATGTGTGGAAGGGAATTCATGTTGCAACTCATACTTGTTAAGGCATTCTTGACATGTAATTCTGATATAAGATTCTACTCATAACAAAGGTGTAATTGTTAATTGATTGGAAATTGATGCAGCAGCATTGACCTAAACATCAGGAGTTCTAGTCGGACATAATTACGATTTAAGGATGATCTATGTCAGCTTGCATTTAGGAGCATAGGACCATATTTTTGTATTTTTTTTTATTGTAGTTGGTATCCAAGAAAAATAGACACGTTGGTAATTTAGGAAGTTTTCAATTAAGATTAAGACTATTTTGAAAAGGTTGTGGGTATTTATGTAAAATGATAAAAATGCTGAGCTTTTGTGTAAAATCTTCCTTTGTATAAAAGTGACCCCATGTATCTACACACTATCGAATGAATTTGAGTTTTTTGTAAAGTTAGCAATCTTTTGTCACCATGAGGAAGAGTGTCCTGAGAAGGGCAGGGCGAGAGGCCCTGAGGTGCGAGACCTCCCCCTGCTTCCTCCTATCATCCTCTTCCTCCCATCTTGGGCACCATATCAACAATCTTGATATTTTGATAAAAATGATTTTAAGTTGTTTTGTGTTTTTTTTTTTCAATTTTCTAGTTTACAACCTTTTGAGCCTTGATGGTTAAAGGAACAATTTAGTTCTTCAATATCTTTAACAGTGCTCAGTCGACACAACCAATGGGATGGTTCTCTTTTAACTAAACCAACAAGATCTGCTTTTCTTATTTCCCCATAACCATCTCCCCTCGGTAGCTGGTTGCAGGTTGCCAAAGCTCATTTCTCTGCGTACCTAAACAATTGTAGGCAGTTTAGGAAGCCATGTTTTTGCTGCATATGCCAATATTTGCTTTCTTGTCTCTCAGATTCTCCAGTGCCTTACTATTCAAGTAAACAGTAGTAGTGGAGGTAGTGGGATGGGAAGTGATGGTGGTGGTGCTGCTGGAGTTAGCAGTGGCGTTTCAAGAGCAACTGTGAAGGAGAGGTAACTTGTGATTTATCGTTCATTTCATTTCCATTTTGTGTTGTTTTGCCATCTTAGAGGAGGATGGGTAACAACTTTTATTTCTTTAGGTTCAAATCATTTAATATGCAGTTCGAAGAACTGCATCAAAGACAATCACAGTGGACGGTGCCTGATCCTGAGTTGCGGGAATCTTTAAGACTTGCAATAGCTGAAGTTCTTTTGCCCGCTTATAGAAGTTTCATGAAACGGTTTGGGTATGTTTTTCAGCTCATTCTAGATTTTTCGCATGCATCATTGACGAATTTTGCATTGTTCATGAGCTACATGCATTGACTTGTGTCCAAAGCATTTCCAGTATCCTTATTGGCATCTTTCTTTATTCTTATTCTCATGGTCAGTGTTTGTTCTCTATTTAGTCTTGTAGCGTCTTTATTTTTCATGTGAAGAAGTCTTGGAAAAAGTGTTCTTCTGTCAATAACATCATCCCTTTTCAGAAGCTCTCATTTCTTTCTTAATTAACGGCGACAACGAACAGTATACAGTCCGAACAGTGATGGTTCTGTTCAGATTCTTCACGGATATACTTGGAGTTGTCCGGGTGTCTAAGCTATGCAGCTTGTCCTGAGACTTATCAGTCCTGTTTTTTTCTTATTTTTTGAATCTATAATGATCCCATTTTCTTTTGGAGTATGTAGGACACCTAGTTTCTGTCTTCTCCAATGGGTCAAACCTTTGTGAGAGGTAGACTTCTTTCTTCTAGATTCTTGCATAATAACTCTTGGGTGAACCTTTCAGACCTCTGATCGACAGCGGCAAGAATCCTCAAAAGTACTTCAAATACTCACCCGAGGATATCGAACGGCTGCTCAACGAGTTCTTTGAAGGAAAGGTCTGGATTGAACAAAAACGTTAATCGCGCTTGGAGCTGTCATATTACCTTTAAGAACAGCCGAGTCTTGCCTTACCCCTCTACTAGCATCGTCACTCTCTGATGTTCATCAATTTTCAGATGAAAAAAAAACTAAGTTCTCGAATGCCACGGAAGCATTCTTATGTGCACCATGTACTTTTCTTCTCTCCAATGCAGTATGAACCATTTCGTTGGCAGGAAAGATAAGATGACATGTCCTTGTTGAGATGGTTCATCTTCCTTCCTTATCAAAGTCAGGCACACCTGTCCGAGGCCTCGTGCCTTTGGAAGTCAGTATCACACCTGCTGCGATATTGAAATCGGTAGAGGTGAGCCACCTACTCGGAAGATAGTCGCATCATGCGTGCTAACTGCTGCCCTATTTTCTGTTGAAGATATGGAGTGGTTAACTTGACTCGGCCATCTTTACTTGAGTTGCGTTCGAGTCCAAGTGTGTACGAGCAAACTCAAGCCATTGCTCAGACTTATTCTTTAATAGAGTTGAGCTCTAATTATATAAATATTATTTTTATAAAAAATATATTAGTAGTTTTAATACAATTTGATTTAAACGGTTTAATTGGCGTGGCTTGCTTGGCAGAAATTCCAGATTGGTTGAACTGAATATCAGTAGTTCAAAGATCATTTGGTTCATTTCGACAATTAGAACAGTCAAAATCACAGTATTCAAATTAAGTTACAAAATCAAAACCAAATTTGATAATTTCTTATTATAAATTACATATTATTTTTTGTAAATAAATTAGTGAATCACATATAATTACTAAAATTTAATATATATATATATAGTCTTTTTAAAATTTTATTTTTTAACTATTTTGTACTTTATTAAAATAACGTTATTTAGTGATGATATGTGTTAACATTTTATCAAATTCCTGGAGATATAATCTCTGTCAAGATTAAATAAAAAATTTAGAAATGTCAGATTCTGTCTACACCGCCGGTGTTAACAGAACTAGTCACTTTCTCTGCATATTCTCTGTTCTGTCAGCTCCAACGATTGCGCGTACTATGCCCAATATCATTGTTCATGATGTCGGTCACTTAGCTTATATAGATATATTTATATACCATTAATTGTCCCCACCATATGATATTAATTTACTGCAATTAATGGGCAGCCCACCGAGTAGCACCGAACTAGATGCATATCTTTGCTCCACTTTCAATACTAGCATTTTTATTTTATTTGATTGGTCCTACCTTCTTAGATTCTACTTGGATACCTCATGTTTCTGAGGACATATATAGAACATGAGTAGGAAACATACTCAAAACCTAATTAAATACATGTTGTTATAAAAATTATATATGTATATATTTGTAACAAAATTAAATACTCAATTTGTCATTAAACCAAACATCCCATTCTAAAGTCTCATGACTCCAGCACACATAAATTGAAGATGAGGAGGAGAAGGATGACAGACAATGGTGGCTGTAAGTAATTGTTATAGTTGTTGTGGTCTTTTATTAGGGTGGGGCCCCTGACCATTGATGCAAAATAAAATTGGGGGTGGGGGTGGGGGGTTATATGTTGCTTTCTCACATCACATGCTGTTGCAACCCCCCCCCCCCCTCAAATAATGAGATTCTTTCAAACCTTTTTTTCTACTTCACTCAATGGTGCTATCTTCAATTCCAAGATTCTCTTCTTTTACAAGGGGTAGAGCAGTATGGCAGGCACATCCATATATATATTCTCTCAAAACAGTGCTCTCAAAGTTAGTATTGGATAGGCAACACCGTTGATTTTTTTTATTTTTTATTTTTTTTTACTTGAAGTCAGGTCAAGTGCAGTGACGGAGATAATAAACTATAATGAACTTTGCTAAGGGAGAATTTTTTGTGATATAAAGTTGTATGAAAATAAAGTGTGAGTAACCTTATTTTTTGGTCGATAGCACAGTGGTTTGTCGCACAATGAGGAGGAGGTGCCCTTGATGGGTTAGTCGTGTCCACTCCATCAGGAAGAGGGGCAAGTGTAAGCAACCTAATAACATAAATTTGTCATGTTTGGATAGGTGTGTGATAACAAAAGAGAAAAAAAAAAGAGTAAAAGAGTCATATGTGACCAAAGGAGATGGAGAATCTCAGAATAAAAAAAATCTAACTATATTTTAATAATAACTTTTTTAAAGAAACATAAATTTATAACACTTGCCAAACACATTGTTAAAAAAACATGGAATTGTAACAAAAATTAAATTCACCGTACAACAGAAAAAAACACCACCGGGTGAGAAGAGGATCTTATCGTTCCCTCCCCAAATCTCAGACCTGAATAATCTCCAAGACAGGAAAGCTATTTTCACCGGTAAAAAAAGGGGCCGTTGATAAGTAATTAATCAATGGTACTGTCAAAGGATTCTAATATCACCCCTGAGAGCCACGACGCCATATATAAGAGGCTGAGCATGCACGAGAGAGGAGTTAGATGAAGGGTAGGTAACTTAGTTTTTTACTGAGGTTAATCAGAGTCAAGCTAAAATAATCAATCATAGAATCTTGAAGTAGTTTTTGGGATGTATATATGTACACATCTGTGGGCATTTCTGATTTTTCCCACTACACACTATCTGCACATACCATCCTCGAACAAGGTAAAGAGCAGATAACATGAATTCTATTTTACCCGAGTTTTAAACGCCCACCAAGTGTACCCACGCTGCCTGATCAGACGGTCATGATTGCATGATGGGGGGGGGGGGGGGGCCTGCTGCTGGCCGACAACCATCGCTTTCATGCCGTTCGATCTTCTTGACTTTATAGAGCCCATCAGAGCAGGCAAGAGAGGGGGTTCTACTTAAAATTTTAAAATTATTTAAAATTTCAAATATGTCTTTTATAATTTTGTAGTTCCCTAAAATTAATATTTTTTTACTATGATAGATGTGATTGCAGACTTTGTCAATTTCACCGTAAATTTTAACACACAACTAGATAGATTGATCTAAGAGAAATCTAAAGTTTATATATATAGAGAGAGAGAGATGGAGAGAGTAAAATATATCAAGTTAGGTTCAGAAAACGCCATATTAAATATGTTAAATTTTAAAAGAATTTAGTTTCAAACATAGTACGTAGTAGGAACCATTTATTTTAACTTAAATTGATGTCCCAGGCATCGGGGCCATTTGATAAAACGTCTCAATACAATGGTAATGTCTGGATGACCACTTAATTCTGAACCGTCCACTACAGTTATTTTATTTTCGAAGATAGATAGCTGAACATTTGTGTTCTCTACAAGATAAATTATGGATGAAAGTTAAGATTTCAAACATTTTATTGAGTCAAACAAAAAACAATCTAATGTTTTAGGGATTTGTTTAAAAATTAAAAAAGTATTTTGAAATATCAAATGATCATAGTGATGAATACATAATACCCCCCCTCCTCCGATCAGACGGCCGACATTTTAAGATCTCACAGGACCAGCCGAAGCAGCCAGGGCACAACTTAATCTTATCCAACTCCCGCGAGACAGCACACCCCTTCGTCCCGTCTCAGTCCTTCGCGTCGGCGACCCCCCCTTCCCATTTTAACGCCCCCCGCCGCCGGAAAACCTTCCCCTCTCCCCCTCCTCCTCCTCCTCCTCTTCCGTTCTTCAGTACCTCCGGCGGCGATGTCGAAGGACTGCGGCAACCACGGCCACCGCCGCCACAAGACCTTCCGCCGGATACTCGGCTGCCTCCTCACCCTCGCCGTCCTCGTCCTCTTCGTCGTCTTCGTGGTGTGGCTCGTCCTCCGCCCCACCAAACCCAAGTTCTACCTCCAGGACGCCACCGTCCTCTCCTTCAACCGCTCCGGCGACCCCTCCAACCTCCTCACCACCACCCTCCAGGTGACCATCTCCAGCCGCAACCCCAACGACCGCATCGGCATCTACTACGACAGGCTCGACGTCTACGCCGCCTACAAGTACCAGCAGATCACCCTGGCGACGGCGATCCCGCCGTCGTACCAGGGCCACAACGACGCCGTCATCTGGTCGCCGTTCCTGTACGGGGCCAACGTGCCCATCGCGCCGTACCTGGCGGCGGCGCTGGCCCAGGACCAGAGCGCCGGGGTGACGCTCCTCCACGTCAAGCTGGACGGGCGGCTGCGGTGGAAGGTGGGCAGCTGGACGTCGGGGCACTACCATCTGTTCATCACCTGCCCCGCCGTGCTCACCTTCAACGGCGCCAGGGGCGGCGGCGGCACCTTCTACTCTCCGGTCATCCGTTTCCAACAGGTGGCCACCTGCACCGTCGACGTCTGACGGGCGCCCGCCTGATGACCGCCGCCGGTTTCGCGGCGGCGCTCGCGTCCCGCCGGAGGAGAAGAAGACGCCGTGGCCTTTCTCCCTCCACGGTTAGTTAACCCCCAGGGCCAGGACCGATAGCTAGAAGAATATGTATACTTATTTATATTATTGTGACTTACCTGGAATTAATACGCGAATATTTAGTACAAACAGGGTAAAAGAAATATAAAAATCACGTTTGATGTAGTCGGTCGTAATTTTCCTTTGCATATTGTTCGAATTTAATTTATTTACCTTAAACAGATTCGATTATTCGAACTCCCTCCGTGACTAATGGATTTAGAGAGCGAAAAAGATCTCCTCGAGAGATTCTCTCGATCTCCTCGTAGTATAAATAAGAGTATAACAACATTAAATCACAGTTGAACGAAGAGATGCGAGGATATTAAATTATTTTTACATCCTCATTTATGTGAGAAGACTGAAATCATTCTCTCAAAAGATCTCACGAGTAAATTCGCTCTCATAGATTTAACTCTTGCTCAAATTTAATTCGTTAATCCAATTCGAGTTTGAGCTCCAATAATGATTGAAATCGAGCTCAATCCACATTTTCAAACACAACGTAAGCTGGTTCATTTAACTTAAAATTCTATTTGAAAATTTGCAAGAAACTTTAAACTCAACTCATTTATACGAAGTTCAGCCTAAGTTTAAACTCAAATTATTATTATTTATTTATTTCGCATATTTGGGTGATACCATGTAGCTATTGTTGCTCACAATATATATTTTTAATGAATATTTGATCAAGCAGCTAAACTGTTCAGACTCGAGTGGATTGATAAATAGATTTTTTATTTTTTATTTAAATTTATTCATTTAACATAATAAATGAGTCTAAGTTAGTTTGCAGCTGCACCCTTTTATATCCGCGATCATAAAATCTATGGTGGGCCCGCAGTCTCTACGGGCCACTCTTTCGTTTATGTGTGGGCCGGTCGGAGTTGGGCCTTGAGCCGTCGGGTCCGAACTCCGGCATCCGGCATCCGAATCCGAACCACGTGGATAAGGAACTTCGAGCGGGGGAAAAAGTGGTAAAGGAGAAACCGAAAGGCGGACACCAGATTCGGGCCCACTTTTATTTTGGATCCGAATCCGCCCCGTTGCGGATCTAACAAAAGCAGGGAGGGCTGCTCATTTCTTTTTCACGGAATAGCAAAGCCCTTTTTTTACCGGGAGAAAAAGAGAGAGAGGTGAAAATGGTTTCCGCTTGACTTCACTTTTACATGTTACTAGATAAAAAGATAAAGATAATTTTTAGAAAATTTTGGTGGAAGAAATTTCTCTCGCGGACAAACAAACAGACCAAGAGGTACGAGTCCCCGAAACATTTAGGCCCTGTTTGGTACGGGGATAAACTAGGATAGACCTGGTTTATCCCCAATCCCCTGTTTGGCACACACTTAAAAATGGGTTTAGCCTGGATTAAGTTAATCCAGGTTATCCCCAAAATCAGGGATAAGTGCAAGGATAAGTCATCCCATATAATATGTGGGTTAAACTAATCCTGTAATCACATTTGGGGATACGACGTCTTGGGGGGAGAGGCGCGCGGGGAGGGGGGTCCGGGGGAGAGGCGGGGGCGAACGCCGCCGGAGGGGCCGAACGCCGGGGGGGGGGGAGGCGCGCGGGGAGGGGGGTCCGGGGGCGAACGCCGCCGGAGGGGCCGAACGCCGGGCGGGAGAGGCGAGCGGGGAGGGGGGTCCCGGGGGCGAACCGCCGGAGGGGAGGAGGGGGGGCGAACCGCCGGAGGGGAGGAGGGGGCTGAACGCCCGGGGGGGGGCGCGGCGACGCGGGCGGGGCGGGGGGGGGAGGCGCGCGGGGAGGGGGGTCCGGGGGCGAACGCCGCCGGAGGGCAGAGGGGGTGTCCACGGGCGCGGGGAGCCGGCGGGGGGACTCGGCCGGTCCGGGGGCTCGTCATCCGCAGGGAGGGGGGAGGGGACGGAGCCGCCGTGGGGGGGTGGGCTCGAGCGCCGTCCGGGAGCCGCCGCGGGGGGAGGGGGAGCGCTTCCGCGGGAGGGGAGCCGGGAGCTCCGGGGAGGGGCCGAGCGCCGCCGTCCGGCGGGGAGCTGCCGCGCGGGGGGGGGGGCGGGGCTTCGCGGCCGATGCCGCCGCCGAAAAGGGGGGCGGGGTGTTTGCCGACCGCCCGCCGGGGAGTGCGCCGCGGGCCGCCGGGTGAGCGCCGCCGCGATCCGCCGGGAAGGGGGAGCACCGTGCATCTTTTATAAATTTTTTTATTAAGTCGATTTAAACGATTTGGTTTGATTTAAATCGATTTAGAGGTTTTCCAAACCGAACCAAATTGAACGGGTCCCAAACCGAACCGAATCGAATCGAACGCGGTCCGCCTGGGGGGCGGGGGGGGTCGGTCCGAGGGGGGCGGGAGCGTCGGTCCGCCGGGGGGGCTCGTCCGCCAATGGGGGGCCGGAGGGGTGGGAAGCGGCTCCGCGGGGAGCACCGTCGATCCGTCGGGGAGGGGGGCGGGGAGCGGCTCCACGGAGAGCACCGCCGGTCCGTCGGGGGGTCCGTCCGCCGGGGGCGGGGGCGGGGAGGGGAGCACCGTCGGTCCGCCGAAGAGGGGGGGCGGGGAGCGGCTCCGCAGAGAGCACCATCGGTCCGCCCGGGGGGAGGGCTCCGTCCGTCGAGGAGGGGGGTGGGGAGCACCGTCGGTCCGCCGGGGGGGTTCGTCCGGCGGGTGGAGGGGAGGGGGCGCGAGGAACACACTTGTTTCCCGTTAAAATATTCCGCCGAATAAATTACATTATTTATATTTTCAAATTTATATTTTTAAGTTTATTTTTATTTATATATTTAAATAAAATTTTAAAATTATTATATAAATATGTAAGTGGGTTAAGATGCTTATGAATATGTTATGAGCAATAAAATAAGATAATATAAATAAAGTAAAAATATAAAAATATAGGGTTATCCTCGAATTTATTGTTAACCTACCAAACATAGGATAGGGTTATCCCTAAACTTATCCTAAGTTAAACCAAACATGACGAGGATAGGATTAACCACAAAGATTGGTTTATCCCTATCCCCATCAATTTTATCCCGATACCAAACGACGCCTTAGGGCTTGTTTGGCATCATAAAATTTTAGGGATAAACCTGGGTTATCCCCAAAATTTTGGGGATAACTCTTGTTTATCCCAGGTTATCTTTAAGTTATCCCTATACCAAACAGCACCTTGAGATAAGATTGTCATTCTTTCAAATATGTTTAACTTTTATCCACTTTTAGATGACTATGTATATATATAAATATAAATTCTGACAGAAAATAAAGCGGGGGATGATGAAATGGATTGGAAGTTGAAAATTTTCCATGCGTGGACTGTGAGTTAAATATAAGAGTACAAATTAAATTAGTTTTATTGAATACTTAAATAATTACTTACAATAATATGAAAATAAAAGCGAAGATGGTTAAAGTTTATAAACTTATCCTGTGTTTGGTGAGATGGGATGGCATAAAGATCGAAGACCAATTATAGTCGAAAAGTGGGGAACCACACAAAGAAAATTAATATCAGCTGTTTTTTATTCTAGAATATTTTTTTATAAAAATGTGGTTTAATAATGATTACGTACCATGCAAGCAACATTATAGCAAGTTGTTACAAAAATAAAGATATCATATAATTAAACAATCTATCAGAAATTTAGTCTGAAGTCACCCCTCATTTTATTCTGTTTATCTAAATCAACTCTCGAATTCAATGCAACGCAAGAAACTAGCTACTCCAGATATAAACTTTTATGCCATGTTTGGTAACACTATTAGACACCTCTATAACCATTAATTTTAAAATTGATATTGTTGGTAATCACCTTGAAGTGTTTGGCTAATAGTATCAATTTTAAAATTTATATTGTAAACAACATATGTTATGTAATACAAGTGTCAACTTGTATCAATTTTGATATTGATACTTCATCTTCTAGAAATATCAATATCAATACAATATAGTATCATTTTTTATATTCTAATCAAACAAGCCATTAGTCAGAGGAATCACAAGCAACAGTATGAGCTTATGCCCTGTTTGGTAACACTATTAGACATCTCTATCACTATTAATTTTAAAATTGATATTGTTGGTAATCACCTTGAGGTGTGTTTGGCTCATAATATCAATTTTAAAATTTGTAATGCAAACAACACATGTTATGTAATACAAGTGTCAACTTGTATCAATTTTGATATCGATACTCCATCTTCTAGAAATATCAATATCAATACTAATATAATATCATTTTTGATACTCTAACCAAACAGGCTATTAATTAGCAGTACCCTTGCGTCCCTAGTTGTTAACCACTGTAGTTAATTACTGTCTGTAAATTAAGTTAAAAAATAAAAAAAACATACTCAATTAACAGTATAATCTCGAAATGTGAATGAATGCTCTTTCTAAAACAACTCTCGGCAAAACCTAACAAAATTAACATAATGATCAAGGATAATTTTAACTTGGATTATCCGCTAAAAAGTAGAGACATATATCTGGAAGTTTGGGACTCATGTAAAATCTACATAAATTGGTTACCTTAAACTTGTCCCCATGGTGTGCTGTCCCCATGGTGTGCCGGGTCGGGTTGGCTTACTCGGCCGATTTTTGGGCTGACCGACTCCGACCTAGTCCCACGACCATGACCCAGTTGATATATTTAAATATTTTTTTTATCTTTTTTGACCCCGACCCGACCAGGATCGCGACCTCAACCGACTCAGATCAATTTTTGATCCGACTGACGCGATCTCGTCCCCTGACCCCGCATTCTTTTGCTTGTCACAGGTAAGGGTCTCACATTTTGTGTACGCTAAAGCGTCATCCTCTAAATGGATATTACGGAAGACAAGATTTTCTCTAATTTACTTAAATTAAACGTACATAAATGTGATACCAGTTTGTGTCCCTCGAGCACTTGGACGGAGGGAGCATCCTCCGTCTTCGTATACAAAAAAATGAAATTCACCATGATGTAACTTTTGAAACTTACTATTATCACGTGGATTTTACTTTTTTTTTTCTGTGAGAGAAAGTGAAAAATGTTTCCTCCGTCGAACTCGTGCGATACCCGTCTTTTTCATGAAGGCCATTTAGACGACTACGTACACTGCTGAAGCTACCAACTTACCTTGACAATATTATATGTATGTATATAAATAAATAAATATAAATATGTCGGTGTGTATGTATGGCTTCTGTTGCACCCACAGGAAGAAGGGGAAGAAGAAGAGCAGACTTACGATTTTTCAGGCGGCAGGTCGGGCGGCGGAGGTCGCCGCTCTCCCCCCTGCCATCTGCTCGATATTAAACTAAGCACAGCTGCACAGGACAGCAAGACGCCCATCTGCGCGTCACATGCCATGGCGGCATCCGGCGGAGGCCCGTCCAGGGCCGGCGCTCCTCCCGGCCGCCCCCCCATAAACACAACACCCACCTCCCCCCAGATCTGGTACGATGATCTCCATGGAGTACGGGCGCAGAACGACCTGCAGGTGGATCAGCGGCATCGCCTGCCTGGCCGTCGCCGCCGTCCTCGTCTGGCTGGTGGTCTGGCTGGTCGACCGCCGCAGGCACTGCAACATCAGGGTCGCCGCGGAGGCCGCCTCCCTCGCGCGCTTCCACCTCGACGCCGCCGCCGCCACTCTGCACTACAATCTCACCGTCCGCATGAGCGTCCAGAACGGCAACGGCGCCGCCGTCCGCTACGACGGCGTCGGGGCGACGGCGTTCTTCGGCGGCCAGCCGCTGGGCGCGGCGGACGCGATCCCCGCCTTCTCCCAGCCGCGGGGGAGCACCGCCGCCGTCTGCCCGGGGTTCCACGGGGAGGCGAGGGTGACGGACGACGCGGTGGCGGCCAGGTTTCTCAGGGCGGAGAGGGAGGGGTACTACGACATCGACGTCGCGCTCGCCGCCGGCGCGTCCATCGGAGAAACCGCCGCCGCCGAGGGACGGCAAGCCATGGAGGTGAACTGCATGCTCAAGGTTCCTCCGGCGTCCGGCGGCGGAAGCTCGTCGCCGAGGTTCAGGAGAACAGTCTGCGACGTGAAGTTGTAGCTCCGCCGATCGAACTGCAACATCAGAGATCAAGCAGCTCCTCGCCCGAAAAATATAACATAGATATTTATGTATATTGATTTGGGTTTTATTCGTTGTAGTTCGATGATATTTTGACTTTATATATATATATATATAAATCACTGGACTCGTGCATCAATTTCGTTCCAGTGATTTATTGTGTTGATAAGTTCTATATAATATGCATTTAGGTTGGAGAGAATATTACTCTAACCTAACGAGAACCTGATTTTATCTTGTCCAGGAAATTAAATTTAACTTAATTAATAGATCATGATGTTGCAGTAGGGGAGAGACTAGTTATGATTTCATATCATCTAGAGATCATGAAGAGTACTTGTCAATGCAATAAATATATTAGTATTGAATATTATGCATATATATATATACGAGTTAGAGATTTGTGTATGGGTTAAAAGATATTTTAACCACCAGGATTAATCTCTATGTGCAGTGTTCCACCAATCACTTCCGGTTTTAAAATCAAATCAAGTCAATAGTTTGATTCGGCTCGGGTCGAAAAAATGCCTCTTGATTTGATTTGGTTTGATTTTCAAAATTGTTCGAAACAAACTAATTAATTCGAATGACTTGAATTAGTTTGAATACTTATTTTAATTAGGCATATTAATAATAGTTGATTATATATATTCCTCATGAAAGAATAAGTAATTTAAGAGCTTTGTATAAAATTAATCACATATATAAATATACACTATATCTTAATAAATCATAATTTAAAACATACAGAATGAAACTAGATGTAGGCAGATATATTATATTTTAAAAAAATATTACATGAGCAATTAAATCATGAACAGTGCTCCCAATAAATGGGGTGGTTTGGTTGGGGAGGTATCTCTGATCTGAAAAGAAATTCCCAAAAGCCAAACCAAACTAAATCATGAACAGTGCTCCCAAGAATCTACTTAATTGGAACATGTCATGTGGTGAGATTCCTTCAATATCAGGTATCTAGCTAGCTAGGGACATGTAACCATATAATAATCCATTAATGTATGAAGAGACCACATGTGCATATAGCTTCCAGACATGCATGTAGAAAAAAAAATAAAAGGAGGACACAAAAAGTAGGTGTATGAGTTCATGTCATGTGTGTCCACAATTTGAAAGGACTACTTTGTCTTTACAAGTCAGTCACATTTGACTCAAAATGGTATTTACAACTATTAAAAAGTCTAATAGTATATGTTATAAACACTGTCTATGTTTGACCTAATTTATATCTCTGTGACTATCTTTTTATCTTACTGATCCATATTTTTATTTTACCAATTTCATATTTTACTAACCTAATGTGTACTTAACTGTGCTCATAACAAGTTTTAAAGTAATATGTAAATTGTAATGGGGTGTTTGGTTGTATCATAATTTTTTGTTCACTTTCGTGATAAAAAAATTATATTAAAATAAAAGGTGAACCAACTCATGACAAAAAATTATCATGTTTGGAGGGATGTGATAACAAAAAAGAGTAACTATCATTCATGATCAAACAAAGTGAGAGATCACAAGAAAAAAAAGAAAGAGGTGACTCTTTTTTCGTTTAAGAAGAAAATCACTTTCAAAATATAAAATTGTCAAGATCGTCAAACACCTCTTTTAACAAGTTTTCTTACCATTTTTAAAAATTAAAATAAAAATCTCCATTATGGTATAACCAAACATCCCATGATATTTTTGGGATAAACACGAAATCTTGTCAATTTTTGGGTTGACACGATTCTCAAGCTTACGTTATTAAAAATTGAAAATATTACTGTTGCTCTATGTATCTTCATGCAGCGTAAGTTAACTAGAGAGATGTTCATAAAAGAATAACAGTTAAATATAGTTAAGAGGTGTTCGGTTGTGATATATATATTTTTTACATTTTTACGATTAATCTAGGAGGACTAAAAAATAAATTTGCCCCGTACTTTCTGAAAATCTTACAAAGTTAGGAACATGTATGATAAAAATAACCGGGAGAACGAGGTCGTGATATGGTAAAAAGTTAATTTTTTTCCTTTATTTTACCTAAAATTATTTCCGCGATCGACGTCGTCATCCTGCGGACCCGCCTCGCCGGAGGGGCCAACGAGTCGCCGGAATACGGCCACGTCTCGCCGGAGGACTTCTCCGCTTCTCCTCACCAAGACGGCAGGAACCTTCTCCTCTCCCTCACTTCTGTTGATTCATGCTTCAACCCTCCCCAGCGGTTTCCGTCTTCCGTTCAGGCCGAAATCTCCTGCAGCATCTGCGGCAGGCTTTCGTTAGTAGTTCTGTTCGCCCCACAGCTGAAGCTTGAGGGGTTTGGCTCTTGGAATCTCCGACTTTCTCGCCACTTTTCGATGTTTTTTCTCTCTTTCTTAATGCTTTTTTTTAGGTCAAGGAGATCGGAAGATTTGGTTGGCAAATGGACGGGGCGGGAAAGCAGCAGATGAAGGATGGGGAGATTTCTGGAAACATCATCCCTCGTCTTCTCAATCTGTGAGTTCTTTTGCACCGACAGTAATCCCTTTCTAATCTCCAGGAAAGTCGTAAATATGACTGGAAATGAGGCCAAGAAACGAGACAAGATGATGGTGTTTGCCTTACCTTATTTTCGTTTCTGAATCAGGTACAACTCGACAGCAACGGCGAAGGACTTTGAGATCTATGCTCCTAATGCGACATTTGAAGATCCTCTTATGCGTGCGCATGGGTAATGTCGGCAGTACCTCGGCCAGTTCTTGCTGCTTTACCTTCCTCTATTGGTAGCTTAACCCTACTATCTTGTTTATTGCAGTGTGAAACAGATTAAGTCGGCGTTCTATTCTATTCCGAAGGTATGTGCTTGCTTCTCATGTTGCCCCTTTTGTGTTCCCAAGGAGTTTTTCAAGGTGTTATCGGAAATGCTCATGTCTTGGCTATTTTAAGCGCCCAAGGCTTTCAATAAAAGACGTTCTTGTGTGCTGTAAGCTGTAAACTGGTATCCTGAGCATTAATGTGCTTGCCTTTTTTCCTCATATTGATGACTACCAAGAAAAGTTTGATGAAAATTTTGGGCTCCACTGAGGCGATTGAAAATCATTCTCACACGCTAGAGGCGCCTGGATTGTCGAGCCCTTTGATTTCTTCTATTTGTTTCTCACCAAGTCTGTAGATTTCTGGTTCCCAATCTTCTTGAGTTCCTGTAGGCCCTTCGTCGTCAGCTCATGCAGGGGACGGTAAAGAAAAAAAAAACTCAAAGGATACAAGCAAGAATGTTGGACTTGGCATGATTCTAGGAAGACGTAAAACCTGTCCAAGAAATTGATTAATTATGCCTGATTTGAAATGCTTGTGTAACCTTTTGCTAGATTGCCACTAGTTGAAACCATTGAAAATCGTTAACTTTATGAGGATGCCGTGTATGCATTCAGATGTATACACTACTAATTTTTGTACAGGCAAATACTCTAGAGGTCCTGGATGCTGATAAAGTGATGCAGACAACATTAGGCTATATACCACCTCCTAGTCTAAAATGATCATACTGAACACCAAGTTACCAATTGCTTCTAGATGCCCTTTAACCGTGCATAAGTACTTAAGCTATTCTTCGTTATTTCTACATCATGCAAAAATAAACTTATGCAGATGAGCACCTGGGAAAGTTTATGCTAGGGTACAACCATTCAATCTGTGATGTCCAGCATTCACTCCTTTCTTGTTGGAAAGGAAAAGGCAAAGATGAGATAGAGGATGCCCTGCAGTAGAACTGTAGAACACTCAGGAAAGGACATCAAGTTGTTTATCTGAAATTAACAATTCTACTTTTTGATACCATATGCACAATGCCATACCGATAACAAACCAATGAGCTGTTAGGGCAACATGTGTTTTTCAACACTGGATTAACATCTTCTGTTCTTGATCAATCAGCTGAACAACGATTCTCCATGGTGCTTTCTCATACTATAATTACAGGAATCACTAATTTTATAAGTTTTTAAAGGTTTCCGGCGTTCTCAGATGCCTATTTAAGGGAACTGATACTATGCTTTTCACTGCTTACTCATTACTGGATTTTGCCTTTCTAAATATTACAGGTTTTCAGCGAATCAAAGATTGTGGAATATAGTATTAAAGAAAATGTTACTGGACCTGGAAGTGGTGAAGTATAAATTTTTGGACTCTGAATGGTATGAAGGGTTCTTTATGGGATACACATCGCATCTTATGAATCCCTGCGTCCGATGCAGATATTGATTGACAACAAGCAGTATTATAAGTTCCTGGGGAGAGACATTGTTCTGGAGACACTTATCAAGCTAAGTGTTAGAGATGGGAAGGTTATCCACCATGAGGACTGGTAAACGTTCTATGAATCTCGAATGCAGTAACTCTTTATTCCTCCTTCAACTGCTTCAGCAATATTAGCAGTGCTTTAGGTCTAAATGAGCTTGCCTGATTTACTTGGGTGGCGTTTGTTTACATTGGGCTATACCTATACACGATCTTAAAAGGAGCTAAATTATAATTGTTGTTTTTCTTTTAAAAAATCACTGTGCCCATCAAAATGTCATTTGTTTACTCTTCTATGTATCAAATTTTTTGATGGTTATTTAGCTGTGTATCCTCAATCCTCATCCATTGCAAGCACAATTTTGGAAGGATATTAAAAATAATCTATTGTCATTTTCAACATTCTCCACCTATTCTACACGTTTTTGGACAGCTGGAAGATGGGTGTCTTGAATAGATATCCACCATAAGCCTTCGTTGAACTTGGCCGTCAGTGTTCTAAGGATTTTGCCAGCATCCCTAATAACAAAACATACTATTGAATCTTAAAACTTGGATGTTACGATGTTTTTTTTTTTTAACACCAAGAAAAGGGGCAAGATTTCATTCATTTGTGCTTGCAAGTCTTCCGTGTTTGTGAACTTCTTTTCTGTCTAATCTCAAATCTGAAATCACCCTTTTTTCGGAACTTGCTCTTACTGCAACTGCTTTTAAGCTGTTTTGTTTCTCTCGTATGCGTTGCTAGCTTGAACTACTAACCCAAACCTGAATGATAGATGAGTACAACATGCCACGAAGAAATCAATAAAAGAAAAGGCTGATAAGATTCACATGTGGATATATATATATATATACTGACAACATATGTGGACCTGTTGGATTAAGGCAGCAACTGGTAGATCACCTGCAAGCCAAAATGTGCCTAATTATCTGTATCAACTTTCACGTTGGATTCTATGCATCCTTTTCTTGGATTGTATGTTGTATCAGAAACAAGCATTGTCGTTCTCGCTCCAGTTCCAAATTGCTCTTCTAATTGGGATTCGGTGCCATTAATCCTACATGTCCGGAAGCTAAATAACATGTCTCCTAGGCATAAATTAGGTTTTATCATCGCCAAACACATCGAGAAATCGGACGGCCCTGCTCTCTATTCTTTGCTGTTGATTCTACCTCTTGGGTATTGCAGGTGGGACAAGAAGCCCCTGAAGAACAGGGAGACGGTAGGGCTGCCACTGGTCGGTCGCCTGGTCGAGGTCGCTCGGCGGGCTTCCATGCTGGTGACTCACGCTGCGATGGGCTTCGGCAAGGATCCCCGTCCAACCGGCGACTGAACGCTGCCGGGGCAGCCGCTTCCTTCGTTCCGATGTCTCTACTAAAATATTAAAACTTAATAATACATTAACTGATGTATTAATTAAACAAGCTTTAAAATTACTTATTTGGATAATTGAAAACCCCATCTGCAACATTGATGCGAGTTGGTATTATAATTTTATATTTTAATTTTGAGTCCTGATTTAAAAAATAGTTTTTAAAATTTATAATATATATTTACTTTTATTTAAAATTAAATTAATAATTATAAATAATTAATAAATTTCGATATAATTTCAAAAAATTACATTTATAATTTATCGATTTACACACTATATTTTATAATTTATTTGTTGATAAACAGTTTGATTAGGTTACGTGATGCAAAAACAAATTTCAAATTGATTGATCTCAAGAACTTGGATCTTCTGTTATATTCGGAGGAGAAAATTTTTGTATGATCACAGAGGTGAGGAGAAGATTAGATAGTTGATCATAAGTACTGTCGGTTTCTCGTAAGTATTGTCATATCCTCGTAAATATTAACAAGTTACTGAGACATGATATATGGTTATCGAGAAGGACGTATTGTTAATAAGATGAGGATATAATTATTAAGAGAGACATATAGTTACTGAAACGAGAATATAGTAGTTATTAAGAGGGATATATAGTTACTTATGGGGTGTTTGGTTGCATGATAATTGAGGTTTTTATTTTAATTTTTAAAAATTGTAAGAAAACTTGTTAAAAGAGGTGTTTGACAACCATGACAATTTTATATTTTGAAAGTGATTTTCTTCTTAAACAAAAAAAGAGGGTCTCACCTCTCTTTTTTTTTCTTGTGGTCCCCCCCTTTATTTGGTCATGTGCGGTGGTTACTCTTTTTTGTAATCACATCCCTCCAAACATGATAATTTTATGTCATGAGTTGGTTCACTTTTTATTTTAATACAATTTTTTATCATGAAAGTGTACAAAAAATTATCATGCAACCAAACACCCCATTAGAATATATAGTTACTGCAGGGGATATATGGTTACTAAAAGGCGTGTATAATTAACGAGAGTATGTGGTTACTAAGGGGTTAATGAGGTATGTCATTGGCGACATATAGTTATAAAGAGACATATAACTACTGTTGAGGCGGGATATATATTTTACGAAGCAAAGGTATAATTACCCGAGAGTATATAGTTACCGAGGGGTTATGTATAGTTGCAAAAAGATTTCAAAGAATAAAAATTTTTAATAAGTCAAACTTGGATCATGTTCTTATTTCTTGCTCTAGAAGTAGAGCGGTCTGGTTTGGTTCCCAACTGGGCTTCGATGACCAATGGTTGAGATCGGGTTTTCAGTTTCTGCTAAATTTTTTGCTCAACTGCTTATTTCAGAAAGATCACCCCAAGACTTACTTGGGCGTTCTTGGCATTTCTATCCTGTGGCATATTTGGAAAAATAGATGTGAAACATCTATCGAATGCGTCAAAAAGCAGCCGAGTTGGATTTTAGCTTCTGCTAAGAGCGACGCATCTTATTTCTTGTCTCAGGCAAATTTAATCCCAAACACACCGGTGGATAGATGGCGCCCTCCTCGGCCTTCTCTTGTTAAGTTGAATGTCGATGCCGCTACAGATTCTAATCTAGGAGCTATTGGTATATTAATCAGAGATTACCAAGGCAGGCTGATTGCTTGGAAGGCACGCACCTCTCTTTTCACAGACCCATCGATTCTTGAGGCTGAAGCTATCCTCGACGCCTGCTACTGGGAGCACTTCTGCCTGGGTTCATCCATTATTGAAAGTGACGCCCTCTCTGTCGTCAACGCTGTGAATGGCGACGGCCCTATGGTTTGGAAGGCGAGCACCTTCATCCTCAGCTGTCGCGAACGCCTCCGGACCTCCGGCTCCTCGCTCATCTTCAGCCCTAGACTCTCCAACGCGGCGGCTCATCGTCTGGCCAGATGGGCTTTACGAAGCGGCGGCTCCGCCTCCTGGTCTTCCAACTTTACTCTTTTGCCGGATGATCTTACGGCTCAGATCATTGCGGACTCTTGTAATGTCTGTGACTTTTCGCCCTCCTGTTTTTAATATAAGTTTTCCTATCCCGTGAACAAAAAAAAAAACTAAATACATCGGTTTAAGTTTAGGAGAGATAAAAAAAGACAAAAAAAAAATCTATCGAACACGTTAACCTGGTACGCTGAATAAAATGATTTTAAAATAAACAATGTTTTTATTCTCAGATTAATAAATAAAGGTAAAATAAATATCCCATCAACAATTTCGCGCATGTTGACGTGTTAAGTAAAATCTAGCACTCCCGAAGAGGGTGGTGTCGAAAAGAAGAAGAAGATGTGAGATAAATTTCCGTGGAATCTCCGGAAGAATTGCTACCAAACGCTCCTAGATTTCAGCGAAAGATCAACCCTCTTTTGAACAAATGCTGCGGAAAAAATGATTAATGCGAGGTGGTAATCATCCCATTTTCTTTTTTTTGGGGGGGGGGTAAAAATCATCCCATTTTCTTGAAAATAATAAAATTTAAAGAAATGTACGACGGCAGCCGGTCACGTCTCCAATGGGATGCATGCTTGTCTCCGAGGCGACGCCACCATCATGGCTCCCCTCCTCCTCGGCGAGGGGAACCGCCGGGGAAGTTCTCTGCCCCGAGCCCCGCCCCGCCGTCGCCGTCGCCGCCGGTTCCTGTTCTGCTGGGACCGAAGCGGTCCGCCTTCCCCCGTCCCGCTCCCGCTCCCTTCTCGCCGCCTCGTAGCGCCGTCCGAAGGGTTTACATAAAGAGGCGGAGGGAAGAGGATCAGTGTCGGACCAACAGATCAAAAGAAAAAGAAGGGTCCGGTGGGTACGTACTGCCGGTGGGGGGGTTGTCGGCGGAGGAGACGCTCGCAGGGTCGGCCGGCCGGCCGGCGACTGGCAGCGGGGCGCGAGAGATGGGTTTGCCGTCGTTCGTCAGATGGCTCGTCGAGAAATACCCCAACATCGTCATGGCCGCCCGGGGGGAGGTCGCCGGGGACTCCAGCCTGCCGAACCCCAACGGGATGGAGTTCGATAATCTGTATCTCGACATGAACGCGATCATCCATCCCTGTTTTTACCCGGGCGACGACGACGAGGAGGTTCTGTTCTTCCGTCTTCGCGTCTTGCCAGCTGCTTAATTCTTCCAAGTCTGCTGTATCGACGCTCCGGCTTGATTTCTCTAATTTGATGACCGGCGCGCGGCCGGGTCGTCGCTCACCTTCTTCCGTCTGGTATGCAGCTCGTTCAGCCGGCGTCGTATGATGAAGTCTTCGCGTCTATCTTCGACTACATAGACAGGATCTTCCGCATCGTGCGGCCAAGGAAGCTTCTGTACATGGCTGTCGGTGAGTTCGTTTTCGGTGGCTTTTAATTGTATGAATGCGATACTCTATGTATTACATACATATATATATGTATGTATTAACCGCCTTTTACTGATATGTAAGATGACATATTATCTTGTTATTTCCTACCTTGATCTCGTTTTCTTGCTGATAGACGGCGTGGCTCCTCGGGCAAAGATGAACCAGCAGAGAGCGCGGCGCTACAGAGCTGCTAAAGACGCAGAAATCGCCGTATGATCTTACAAGCTTGTTTGGTTGCGTTTGGATGGGATTGTTGTTGGAAGGATTTTTTTTTTAAATCCCTGCCGTGGCATTTTTTTCGGGTCTTTTAAGGATTTAATGCAGGCAACATCTACATTGCATTTGGGACGTTGATATCTGGAGTTGGATTTCAGCATGATTTCTGTTTTTTTTTTTTGCTCTTTTTGCTTTTGCAACGTGAGAGAGATAGAGAATAAAAATGGAGGTGAATGGATAAGGTGAAAGTTTAAAAAAGATAAAAGTGGAAGAATAAATCTGCGAAGTAAACAAAAAAAATGCCTCCAAGTATTGAGCCTTTTTTTATTTTTAATTATTATATATATATTTTAACTTATTGTGAATTTTAAATGATTGAAATCCCTTTACTTACCAAGCGCCCCTATAATTAGCCACTTAACTTACCTGATCATCTGCAGGAATGTACTCTATGATCTTCCATCTGTTATTGAGCTGATTAGCGTTGTTTAATCGCCCGTCATTGATCATCATCTAGGAAGCTGAGGAGGAAAAGCTGCGGGAGCAATTCCTGGCAGAGGGTAGAGAAGTGCTTCCACAGCAGGAAAGTGAAGCATTAGATTATAACCTCATCACGCCCGGAACCGCCTTTATGGAGAAGCTCTCTAGAGCTTTGGAATACTACATCCGCCTCAAACTGAACAGAGACCCTGGCTGGAAGAAGCTCAAGGTAAACTATGTATAGTTATTGTTTACGTCACACTGTTCTGAACAATTGTGATGTGTTTTAAGTTTATCGTATCGTTCTTTTTTTTTTTCTTCAAGTTTTGGGTAAAAGTTGTGTACCACAACTATGGATTGGATTTCATGGAACACGTTGTTTGAAGCTCTCTCTCTTTTACCATGGGCTGTTGCTGTGTTGCTTGTCTGATTCAAACTCCTTATAGTTTTTAGCTGAACTGAAAATGTTTAAACTCTGATTGGGTAAGAGGTTAGACGTTTCATTCTATCTGGTAAAAGTCTGAAAATCTGAACTAATGTCTGAATGCAGCAACAAACTCATACAACTTCACTTAAGTTTAAGTGATGTATTGTAGTTTTTATTTTCAAAAGTGGATTGTTTAGATCTTATGTTTACAAGGTTAGAGATTGGAGATGAAGTTAAGAATTTATATAAGTAACTAAACACAAATATAACATCAACCATAAGTCACTGGATTTTCTTTCTTTTGAAGGTTATCCTTTCCGATGCTAGTGTTCCTGGAGAAGGGGAACATAAGATCATGTCTTTTATACGGCTGCAACGAGGGCTGCCATGTTATAATCCTAATACCGTGCATTGCTTATATGGCCTGGTAAGGCAAAATTTTCTGCTTCTGTGGGTCTTTTCTACTTCACCTTTCATATCATATCTGCAAACTTATCTTTGAACGTAATGTAGGATGCTGATCTTATAATGCTTGCTTTAGCAAGCCATGAGATACACTTTACCATATTAAGAGAGGTTAGTATATGTATATATATATATTCTTTACTTTGATCCAAGCCTCCTGATGGTTGAGACAGGATAAGCATGCTTGTATTGATAATGTTCTAGTACTAGGGTTATTACCTTGATGCTATTTTCTGATTGCCTGATCATAATGATGACCAGGATGTTTTTAGAGGGCAACAAGCTGCAGTAATATCTTCAACATTTGAGAAAAAGATTACAGAATTCTCTTTTCAAGACAGAAGATTGAATAGAGGTCGTCCATGCAAACCATACCAGGTGTGTTAGTTTTCTGTTTTCTGGATTATGATTTGTATACATGGACTTTATGCTGTCCACTAACAATTTGACTTCTACAACGTCATAGTTTCTAAAAATCTGGACATTGAGGAAATATTTGGAGCTGGATATGCAGATACCTGACCCGCCTTTTGAGATAGACTTAGAGAGGCTGATTGATGACTTCATTTTCATATGCTTCTTCCTCGGCAATGACTTTTTGCCCAACATCCCTTCTATTGAGATTAGAGAGGTTTCGGAATATGCATTTCAATTCCTCTTTAACTTGTTTAAATTGTGAGAGAATTTCATTTAATGAGTTTTTATGATAATAGCTTATTTATTTGCAGAGAGGAGTAGATCTGCTTATATCGGTTTACAAATCAGAATTTAAGAAGATTGGCGGATATTTAGTTGATGCAAATCGGGTAGTTTATCTAAAAAGAACACATTAGGAGATTTCATTCATGTTGAATCTTATGATAACTTGCTGTGCTGGTAGATGAAAGATAAAAAAGCTGCATACATTGAGGCAAAGCGTGTGGAGAGGTTCATTTGTGCTGTTGCTTCTTTTGAAGAACAGATCTTTATAAAAAGGCAAAATATATGGGAGGTTTGCATCTATTCTGCATTCCTTTGTTATGCGTCTGCTGGAACTTATTGTTATCTTTCTGTGCTGTAGATTTTGATTTTTTAAACTTCTTACTTTTAAAGTAACTGGATATCATATGTTTTTTTTTCAGCATAAAGTCCGAAAGATGATGTGTATTAGTTTAGAAGCCATGGGGATCGACCCTGAGGATTCATTGTCTGAAATTTATGAAAATTCAATAGATATGCACAACAATGTACAGCATTTCTACAGAAAATTTGTTCTTGAATGTGTATTTTTATCTTATGTAATTGTCTGCACCGCAAGATGTTTATATAAGTTATTATTACTTCACAGTTATGTTAAGTTTTGCCCCCAACTTATGGCTGCTCTTTTCAGATTATTGAAAACACGAGGGCACTTAAACAAACTGTGAAGAGTATCCTTAAAGATAAGGCTGATCTTTTCAAGCAAGGCCAATTTGTTGACAAGGTGTACTTTTTGTATTATGCAAAATTGAGTCTGTAAGTTTTTTAAACAATGTGTTGTTGCATGCTGCTTATATTGTTTGTGTAAAAATTTATAGGTTCGGTTGGGAAGTCCTGGCTGGAGAGAACGATACTACATGGAACAACTCTCTGCGACATGTAGAGAAGACATTGAAAGCTGTTGCAAAGAAGTGGTGAGCTCAGCATCCGCTCAGCTTGTGTTTCATAAATGTCGCAAGGTCTTGTAGTGTTGTCAAGTTTGTCTAAATAAGATCATGTTGTTTATGATATTTTATCGTAGTGGGATACTTTAACATCTATGTTATTGACTCCCATGCCCCTCTGAAGCACACATTTTTAAGGTTTGTAAGAAATCACAACGTGGTTTGGTAGTTTTTTATGTTAATGTTATGTGGTATTATGGTTACTCCCACCCCTCCCCCCATGTGATGGTTTTGAATCATTTTTGTGACGACATAATGGTGTGTTTACTGATGAATTTATCCGTCGAACAGGTCAGGAAATACACTGAGGGTCTCTGCTGGGTCTTTCAGTACTACTTTGTTGGCGTCTGTTCATGGAATTGGTAGTGATCTTGCTTTTAGGATCTGTATTTCTATTTGAGCAACCATATATTATAAAGTTTTCATTCACCTCATCTTGAAGAGTTTATTTCCAGGTATTATCCTTTTCATTATGGCCCTTTAGCTTGTGATCTCAACGGACTTGTTTGGTCTTCTGTGCACTTCACATTGGGTGCCCCTTTCAAGCCTTTTGACCAGTTGATGGCTGTTTTGCCACCCAGAAGGTGATGATTTTATTTTCTAGACTGTCCACAGAACTCATCTTTTTCATCCCTTTTCTCAGTATGAATTTCCGAATCTTATGATCAGTGCCCATGTCCTTCCACCGCCATTTCGACGACTGGTTTTAGATTCGAAGGTGTTAAAGGACTTCTACCCCTCCGGTAAGTCTGTTAAAATCGAAGCTTAATGCTACTCCCCTTGTATCAGTAACATAAGCAACTTAACATGGAAGGAATATCGGTGCAGATTTCGTTGTTGATCTTGATGGCAAGCGTTTTGTATGGCAGGTTAGTCTAAAGATTCCGGCTGAGTTGAAACTTGGAGCTGTGAAAAGCTTCGATATGTCTCTTTTGACGAGTATCTTTTTCCATGTAACTGCTTACTAAACAACAACGACAATAATAATAATACAGGGGATAATTAAGCTGCCCTTCATCAAGGAAGAAATTCTTACGTCTGAAACGAGGAAGCTGGAGGGAGAACTCGACGTGGGTTTGCAGTAATATAAGCAGCCATTGCTCGCCTTGTTTGTGCCGTTCCTCAATGTCATTTCTCTCGTTGGCAGGAAGATGAGAGAAAAAGGAACCGCAGTTCTCAGGAGAAGATGTTTGTGTTGGATTCCGATGAGCTTGGGAAGGAAATCTGTCTTCTCTATCGTTCAAGCAGGCATCTCAGTGAAACAAGCACCTACGAGAAACACACCCCAGTAGTTCCTACCAAAAGGTAAAGCCACACTCCTTCCTTCTATATGCATTCACTTCGATGGTCACTTGCGGGGAGGAAACTGTGGGTCTCAGTCTGTCTCTTCTGCTTTTTGAGATGATCCATTTCTTACTTGTTTCTCACCATGCCATTCCTGTAGCTCAAAGTTTTCTTTCTGCACGCAGTGGTGGGATCAACGGATTTCTATGCCCTGCCGGTGGCACACAAGTAGAAGGATCATACTTCACCTCTCCGGTGATGGGAATGCCGGACATCATGAATGATCACGTCTTGTGAGTCGTCTCTCTCTTCTCTGATCTCCCCTTCTTGTTGTCGGCTGAGTCCCCTCTTCCTCTAATGATCCGTGTTATATATATATATATATACTCAGGCATGCCTTCTTCAAGAATCCAGCTTACCACAGCCATGTCCCGAGATTGCTGGAGGGTGCTACTGTGCCATCAGAGGTCTTCGTCTAGCTTTCAAGACCCCCCGAGCTTTCTGTTGGAACCCTACCCTCTACACAGCCTTGTTGACGGGGAGTTTCTTGTGTCGGCAGGAGGACATGAGCGATAGGGACGTTGTTCGGAGGCAGCTCTGGCACGAGCAAGTGTTCCCCAGCCGCGTCGTCCACGCCGGCGGGTCGCGGCCCGCCGTGGGAGGTGGTAGACGGGTCTCCCCCGCGACGTTCGGCGGTTGGAGCCGAAGAAGACACGCAGAAGCAAGTGGGCCAGAGAAGCGGCTTACGAGGAGGTCCGACTCCTACTACGACTAGTGTAACCATGTTCGTACGTGGTGGTTGGGGGCGCCCGCGACGCGACTGTCCGCTATACGCAGGGTACTGTTTTGTTAACGTGTGCCACTCTCCCATGCTGCTGCAGCATCCGCATCTGTTTGGAGCTCTCTGTTCCGTCTGGAATGCTTGCTTGGGGTCATCAGCCCATGATGGTGATAGAACTGTTCCTGATTACCATGATATATCTCTTGAGTGAGACTGCACGGAATTGGGGGTGTTCGGCTGCCCAACAATATTTTCTACGGTTTCATGTTGATACTTTTGTGCTGAAGCAACAATCTGACGTGTTTGGAGAGAGGTGATGACGTGAAGGGTTGAACCCTTGTATAAGCAAGCATAAAAGGTGAGAGAGAACGACGAATGTGGGTAGTTTTTTTCTAGTCTGAGAAAAGATTGATCTATATTAAAAATATATTTTTGTGATCCGACCTTTGCTATATAAATATATTTTTGTTTGTCAAAAATCTCAAAACAAATTGGAAGCTCAGCCAAATGCACTAAGGGAAAAAAAATCATGTCAACCAAGTATTACTATACTTATCAATGAGTTTTTATGAAAATCTAACAGAAATCTCATGCTAGCTGGATGCCTAGGTTTTCCATAATAATAATTTTTCTGTGGGATCAGGGTATCGCTCAACCTGAGCATTAACAGGTAGACTGTCGAGTTTGGACGGATTCTTGCCGAACAAAGTGAGCTTGGGAACAGTACTCAGTTAATTTTTAAAACAAATATTGTTAAAAAAATAGAAACTTAAGCATTGATAGTTCTATGTGTAATTTAAATGAAATTTAATTTGAATATAAACTTAGATTGAGTTTGAAATTCGCTACAAAACAAATTCCAAACTTGTTAATCTCAAGAATTCGGATCTTGAGATTACAGAGGTGAGGAGAAGAACAGGTAGTCGATCAATAGTACTGTCACCTTCTTGTAAATATTGTCACATTCTTGTAAATATCAACATGTTACTGAGACCTAGTATATGATTATTAAGAAGGACATACAGTTACTGAGGCGGCGGATATGCAGTTATTAAGAGGGACATAAATTTTTAGACGAAAACGTAGTTATTAAGAAGGACGTATAATTACTTAAAATATGTAGTTACCGAGACGTGATATATAGTATATACTTACTCGAGGAGATATACATAATTATTAAGAAGGATATATAGCTAATGAGAATATATAATTATCAAAGGTTATTGAGGTATGCCATAAAGTTAACGAGGAGACATATAGTTAGGTGAGGTGCTGCGAATAAAATGATTATTAATGCGAGGTGGTAATCATCCCATTTTCTTGAAAATAATAAGATTTAAAAGGAATATTGTACGACGGCAGCCGGTCACGTCTCCGATGGGATGCATGCTTGTCGCCTCCGAGGCAACGCCGGCATCATCGGTCTCTTCTCCTCGGCGACGGGGAACCGCCGTGGAAGGCTCCGAGCGCCGCCGCGCCGCCGCCGGCGGTTCTCGTGGAGCTGGGACCGAAGCGTCCCGCTGCCGCTGCCTTCTCGCCGCTTCGTACCGCCGCCGTGCGGCGCCGTCCGAAGGGTGGCATAAAGAGGTGGAGGGAAAAAGGAGTGTGAGAGCAAACGATCAAAAGAAAAAGGGTCCAGTGGGTGCGTAGCGTGGTGCCGGTGTGTGGGAGGTTGCCGGTGGGAGCTGGTCGGCGGAGGAGACGCTCGCAGGGTCGGCCGGCCGGCGACTGGCGGCGGTGCGCGAGAGATGGGTGTGCCGTCGTTCGTCAGATGGCTCGTCGAGAAATACCCCAACATCGTCATGGCCGCCAAGGGGGAGGTCCCCGGGGACTCCAGCCTGCCGAACCCCAACGGGATGGAGTTCGATAACCTGTATCTCGACATGAACGGGATCATCCATCCCTGTTTTCACCCGGACGTCGACGACGGCGACCAGGTTCTGTTCTTCCGTCTTCGCGTCTTGCCAGCTGCTTATTTCTTCCAAGTCTGCTGTATCGACGCTCCGGCTTGATTTCTCTAATTTGACGACCGGCGCGCGGCCGGGTCGTGGCTCACCTTCTTCCGTCTGGTATGCGCAGCTCTTTCAGCGGGCGTCGTATGATGAAGTCTTCGCGTCTATCTTCGACTACATAGACAGGATCTTCCGCATCGTGCGGCCAAGGAAGCTTCTGTACATGGCTGTCGGTGAGTTCGTTTTCGGTGGCTTTTAATTGTCTGAACGCGATACTCTATGTATTACTATTGCATACACACACATATATGTATGTATTAATCGCCTTTTACTGATATGTAAGATGATATATTATCTTGTTTTTACCTACCTTGATCTCGTTTTCTTGCTGATAGACGGCGTGGCTCCTCGGGCAAAGATGAACCAGCAGAGAGCGCGGCGCTACAGAGCTGCTAAAGACGCAGAAATCGCCGTATGATCTGACAAGCTTGTTTGGTTGCGTTTGGATGGGATTGTTGTTGGAAGGATTTTTTTTTTTAAATCACTGGCGTGCCTTTTTTTTCGGGTCTTTTAAGGATTTAATGCAGGCAACATCTACATTGCATTTGGGACGTTGATATCTGGAGTTGGATTTCAGCATGATTTTTGTTTTTTTTTTTTGCTCTTTTTGCTTTTGCAACGTGAGAGAGATAGAGAATAAAAATGGAGGTGAATATTATTTAAGGTGTGAGTGTAAAAAGGATAGAAGTGGAAGAATAAAATTGTGAAGTAAAAAAAAAAGGAAAGATGCTCCAAGTCTTGAGCCTTTTTTAGACCTTTAATTATTATGTATCTTTCTTAACTCATTGTGAATTTCAAATGATTGAAATCCCTTTAGTTACCAAACGCCCCTATAATTAACCACTTAACCCACCTGATGATTCGATGATCTGTGGGAATGTTCTCTACGATCTTCCATTTCTTATTGAGTTAATTAGTGTTGTTTTGATGACATCATCTAGGAAGCTGAGGAGGAAAAGCTGCGGGAGCAATTCCTGGTAGAGGGTAGAGAAGTGCTTCCACCACAGGAGAGTGAAGTGTCAGATTCTAACGTCATCACGCCCGGAACCGTCTTTATGGAGAAGCTCTCCAGTGCTTTGGAATACTACATCCGCCTCAAGCTGAACAACGACCCCGTCTGGAAGAAGCTTAAGGTAAAATATGTGCAGTCATAATATACATCACACTGTCTTGAACAACTGTGATGTATTTTATCTTATCGTTCTTTTTTATCCTTCAAGTTTTGGGTAAAAGTTGTGTACCACAACTATGGATTGAATTTCATGGAACATGTTGTTGGAAGTTCTCTCTCTTTTACCATGGGCTGTTGCTGTGTTGTTTGTCTGATTCAAACTCATCATAGTTTTGAGCTGAGCTATTTCAGACTATTAGGTAAAATGTCTAAACTCTGGATTGGTAAGAGGTTGAACATCTAAACCTTTCTGGTAATAGTCTGAAGACTCTGGTACTAATGTCTGAATGCAACAACAAACTCGTAAAAATCCGATTAAGTGATGTATTGTAGCTTGTATTTTCAAAAGTGGAATGTTAAGATTTTATGTCTCACAAGATTAGAGATTGGAGATGAAATTAAGATTTATTTATGTAACTAAACACAAATATAACATCAGCCATAAGTCACTGGATTTTCTTTCTTTTGAAGGTTATCCTTTCTGATGCTAGTGTTCCTGGAGAAGGGGAACATAAGATCATGTCTTTTATACGGCTGCAACGAGGGCTGCCATGTTATAATCCTAATACCGTGCATTGCTTATATGGCCTGGTATGACAACATTTCCTGCTTCTGTCGGGCTTTTCTACTTCACCTTTCATATCAAATCTGCAAACTTATCTTTGAACGTTTTGTAGGATGCTGATCTTATAATGCTTGCTTTAGCAAGCCATGAGATACACTTTACCTTATTAAGAGAGGTTAGTATATATATATTCTTTTCTTTGATCCAAGCCGCTTGGTGGTTGAGACATGTTAAGGATACTTGTATTGATACTGTTCTAGTACTAGCGTTATTGCCTTGCTATTTCCTGACTGACGAATTATAATGATTACCAGGATGTTTTTGGAGCGCAACAAGCTGCAGTAATATCTTCAACATTTGAGAAAAATATTACAGAACTCTCATCTCAAGCCAGAAGATTGTATAGGGGTCGTTTATGCAAACCATACCAGGTGTGCTAGTTTTCTATTTTCTGGATTATGATTTATATACATGGACTTTATGCTGTCCATTAACAATGTGACTTCTACAACATTATAGTTTATAAAAATCTGGACATTGAGGAAATATTTGGAGCTGGATATGCAGATACCTGACCCACCTTTCGAGATAGACTTAGAGAGGCTAATTGATGACTTTATTTTCATATGCTTCTTCATCGGCAATGATTTTTTGCCCAACATACCTTCTATTGAGATTCGAGAGGTTTCAGACTATGCATTACAATTCCTCTTTAACCTGTTTGAATTGTGAGAATTTCTTTTGAGGACCTTTTGTGATAACAACTTATTTATTTACAGAGGGGAGTGGATCTGCTGATAACCGTTTACAGATCAGAATTCAAGAAGATTGGCGGCTATTTAGTTGATGCAAATCGGGTAGTTTATCTACAAATAACACTTCAGGAGATTTCATACATGTTGAATCTTATGATAACTTGCTTTTCTGGTAGATGAAAGATAAAAAAGCCGCATACATTAAGGTGAAGCATGTGGAGAGATTCATTTGTGCTGTTGCTTCTTATGAAGAAAAGATCTTTATAAAAAGGCAAAGTATAAGGGAGGTTTGTATTCCCTTGTTGAACTTAATAGTTATGTTCCTGTACAACTGGATACAACTGGATATCATATGTTTTTTCAGCACAAAGTCCAAAAGATGATGCGTACTAGTTTAGAAGCTATGGGGATCGACCCTGAAGATTCATGGTCTGAAGTTTATGGAAATTCAACAGATATGCACAACAATGTACAGCGTGTATATAGAAATTTTGTTATTGAATGTCTTTTTATCTTATGTAATTGTCTGCCTCGCAAGATGTTCAGAAGTTATTACTTCACAGTGATGTTTGAGTGTTGCCCTTAAGTAATGGCTGCTCTTTTCAGATTATTGAAAACACAAAGGTACTTAAACAAACAGTGAAGAGTATCCTTAAAGATAAGGCCGATCTTTTTAAGCAAGGCCCATCTGTTGACAAGGTGTACTTTCTGTATTATGCAAAATTGAGTATGTGAGTGTTTTAAACAATGTGATGTTGCATGTTGCTTATATTGTTAGTGTATAAATTTATAGGTTAGGTTGGGAAGTCCCGGCTGGAGAGAACGACGCTACATGGAACAGTTCTCCGCGACGTCTAGAGAAGAGATTGAGAGCCGTTGCAAAGAAGTGGTTAGCTCAGTATCCGCTCAGCTTGTGTTTCATAAATGTTGCAAGGTTTTATAGTGTAGTCAAGTTTGTCTAAAGAAGAACATATTTTCCATGATATTTTATCGTAGTGGGATAGTTTAGCATCTATGTTATTGACTCCTGTGCCTCTCAGAAGCACACATATTTAAGGTTTGTTATGCTAATGTTATGTAATATTATGGTTACTCCCCCCCTTGTGATGGATTTGAATGATTTTTTTGACGATATAATGGTGCATTTACTGATATGAATTTATCCTTCTAACAGGTCAGGAAATACACAGAGGGTCTGTGCTGGGTCTTTCAGTACTACTTTGTAGGCGTTTGTTCATGGAATTGGTAGCGATCTTGCTTTTAGGATCTGTATTCCTATATTAACAACCATATATTATAAAATTCCCTCGTTCATCTCATCTTGAAGAGTTTATTTACAGGTATTATCCTTTTCATTATGGCCCCTTCGCTTCGGATCTCAAGGGACTTGCTTGTTCTTCTGTGCACTTCACATTGGGTACCCCTTTCAAGCCTTTTGACCAGTTGATGGCTGTTTTGCCCCCCAGAAGGTGATAATTTTATTTTTCAGACAGTCCACAAAATTCTTCTTTTTTATCTCTTTTCTCAGTATGAATTTCTGAATCTTATGATCAGTGCCCATGCCCTTCCACCGCCGTTTCGACGACTGGTTTTAGATTCGAAGGTGTTAAAGGACTTCTACCCCTCTGGTAAGTCTGTTAAAATCGAAGCTTAATGCTACTCCCCTTGTATCAGTAACATAAGCAACTTAACATGGAAGGAATATCGGTGCAGATTTCGTTGTTGATCTTGACGGCAAGCGTTTTGTATGGCAGGTTAGTCTAAAGATTCCGGCTGAGTTGAAACTTGGAGTTGCGAAAATTCGATGTCTCTTTTGACGAGTATCTTTTTCTATGTAACTGCTTACTAAACAACAACGACAATAATAATAATAATAATACAGGGGATAATTAAGCTGCCCTTCATCAAGGAAGAAATTCTTACGGCTGAAACCAGAAAGCTGGAGGGAGAACTCGACGTGGGTTTGCAGTAATAGAAGCAGCCATTGCTCGCCTTGTTTCTGCAGTTCCTCAATGTGGTTTGGTTTCTCTCATTGGCAGGAAGATGAGAGAAAAAGGAACCGCAGTTCTCAGGAGAAGATGTTTGTGTTGGATTCCGATGAGCTTGGGAAGGAAATCTGTCTTCTCTATCGTTCAAGCAAGCATCTCAGTGAAACAAGCACCTACGAGAAACACACCCCAGTAGATCCTACCAAAAGGTAAAAATCACACTCCTTCCTTCTATGCATTCACTTCGATGGTCACTTGCGGGGAGGAACTGTGGGTCTCAGTCTGTCTCTTCTGCGTTTTGAGACGATCCATTTCTTACTTGTTTCTCACCATGCCATTCCTGTAGCTCAAAGTTTTCTTTCTGCACGCAGTGGTGGGATCAACGGATTTCTATACCCTGCCGGTGGCAAACAAGGAGGAGGATCATACTTCACTTCTCCGGTGAGGGGAACACCAGACATCATGAATGATCACGTCGTGTGAGTCGTCTCTCTCTTCTCCGATCTCCCCGACGTCTTGTTGTCGGCTGAGTCCCCTCTTCCTCCCAATGATCCGTGTTATATATATATTCTTTCATGTTTACTCAGGCATGCGTTCTACAAGAATCCAGCTTACCACAGCCACGTTCCGAGATTGCTGGAGGGTGCTACCGTGCCATCAGAGGTCTTCGTCTAGCTTTTAAGCCCCCGCCCCGCGCTTTCTGTTGGAGCCCTACCCTCTCTACACTGCCGCGCGCCCGCCTCGTTAACGGGGAGTTTACTGTGTCGGCAGGAGGACATCAGCGATAAAGACATTGTTCAGAGGCAGCTCTGGCACGAGCAAGTGTTCCCCAGCCGCGTCGTCCACGCCGGCGGGTCGCGCCCCGCCGTGGGAGGCGGTAGATGGGTCTCCCCGGCGACGTCCGGCGGCCGCGGCGGTGCGCGGAATAGGGACTCATGGATGAGCCGAGGAAGACACGAAATAAGTGGGGGGCCAGGAAGGCAGTTTACCAGGAGGTCCGACTACTGCTACGACGGCTAGTAAGTAGTAACGTTCGTGGTCCCGGCGCCCGCGATGCGACTGTCCGCTGTGCGTAGGGTACTGTTTTGTTAACGTGTGTGCCACCCTCCCTTGCTGCAGCACAGCATCTGCATCTGTTTGGGGTTTTGTTCTGTCTGGAATGCTTGCTTGGGTCGACCCATGATAGTAAATAGAACTCTTCGGCTGCACAACAATATTTTGTTTGGTCTCATGATAATATTTTGTGCTAAGGCAAGAATCTGATGTGTTTGGTGACATAGGATGACGTGAAGGGTTGAAGCCGTGTATAATTTATACAAAGGTGAGAGACTGACTACACTGAATGAGGGGAGTTTTTTTTTTCCCTTTGTCCGAGAAAAATGAAGAGCGTTCTATGATGAGCATATGCTTTTGCAATGGTTGTTAAAGATTTTTTTTGTCAATTTTTGTTATAAAAAAATATAATTTTGTAACAAAGACTGAGTTTAACGGGAACCAAACACCCCATCCGAATTCGGGGACAGCGCGTCGAATGATTCACCGGCGGAATACCAGTTTTCTGGGCACTATCCACATCGATCAGTGCACTATATCTTTGTTTGTCAAAAATCTCAAACAAATTAGAAGCTCATGCAAATGCATTAAGGAAGAAAAATCGTGTCAACCAAATATTTCCATACTTACCAATGAGCTTTTAGAAAATCTAACAGAAATCTCATGCTAACTGGATGCCTAGGTTTATAATAATTTTTCTGTGGGATCGGGGTATCGCATAACCTGAGCATTAACAGGTAGACATTTATTAGATTGCATGTCCTGTTGAGTTTGGACGGATCCTTGCTGAACTCCGTGAGTTTTTGGAGCAGTACTCAATTAATTTTTAAATCAAATATTGTTAAAAAATAAAAACTTTAACATTGATAGTTCTATATATAACTTAAATAAAATTTAATTTGAATTTAAAACTTAGATTGAGTTTCGTAAAGAAGATCAAATTTAAGTTTCATATACGATCTAAGATCGAGCTCAAAATTTATAACCAAGTTTATAATGAACTGGAACTTCACCCAAGAAAAAGGTATTGTACTTGAACACAAGTTTCAGCTAAACTTGAGTTGGTCAGCTAGAACTCAGCACCATCGGATAATCAGCCAGACTAGAACAAGTGTTGAGCTTGCTTATAGGAGCTCAAGCACATTCTTGAGTTCGAGTACGGATATATACATGTTGAATTCGAACATTTACTTGGGTCGATTCGGCCTGTTTGTGCGCTTATTTGTTTGCGCAGGAATGCAGCTTATTTTGAAGAGTAGTTCTTAACAAGTATAGCATATTTATGTTATTAATGATTTAATATAATATCACTAAAAACTGTTTACCTGCTTAATTTTTAACAGACCACAAGGAATGAAGAAACACATACTCAGGATGTACACATTCTTTTAACTATGTTCGCCATAGATGAAAATTAAATAAGATTAAATTAAAGTTATATACAATATTTAAAGTTTATATGTTAAAGGATCCCACAGTACTGTTTACCGTTTCATTTCATAAAATGCCCCTTTCTCATTTGAGGTGAAGTTCCAAGAGCAAAAGGATAATAGTCTTTCTTGCCTTGGATAAAATTTTGCTCGTTAAACCATGTTCTTATATAGATTTACCGAATAGAGAAGTAAAGACACATAATTATACAATTCAGTAGCAGTATCAACATAGAATTGAACTACATCAAGTAAGCACGATCACATGTTTGCCTGTTTATTCATGTTATATACACAATAAGCAAAAGCTGCAAAGACTTCGTTCATAAGAAGGCAAGATCCACAACGACAACACAGTTAAAGTGAAGTATTGAATAGTTTGAAAAAAAGAACAAGATGTGTCGGAGGAGTACCGAGTTTCAATTTGAGAAGAAGGGGAAAGACAGTACTCCCCATAATTCACTTGTCATCCTTCACCTTCTTCCCGATCCAGCTAGCCACAATGGGGGTGAGAGCTACAGTAGGAGGAAATCTGATTGGAGATGCAGCCTTGTGAGCAGCATATGCCAGAGCAAAGGTCCCAACCTTCTCCCCTGTTTCATTAGTTGAAATGCCCACCTATACAAGAAAAAGATTAAAAAATATAACCTATATGTTCAAAAGTAATCACTGATCATGTACCAAGCTTCTAACAGAGACAAGTGCACACAGCATGTTGTGAATGATAGAAAATACCATACCTTTATGCGTTCTATTTTTTGAAGGGTTATGACTTAGGTAGCTTGATCTTAGTTTTGGGGGTTTTCAATTTTCAGTCCCAAAAAGGGTCTCGATTTATTTTTAGATCCCACCTTTCAAAATATTTTTAGTCCCAAAATAGTCTATTTTAAAATATTTAGCCGTTTCTGTCTGTCTGTCTCTCTCTTCTTCTTCTTTTTTTTTGATAATGGTCAGCAGACCAGAATTCTATAGATAAATGTTGAATAATACACTGAAAGAAACAAGTCAAGAACGAAAAAACAGCAAAATGAAGAAAGGAGGCCAGAACAGTATTTAACTACCGAGAATCGAGATGGTAGAAAAATGTCAAAATTACAAGAAAAATATTTGAAAGCCCAAAAATTGTCCCTGAACAAAGACCCTTTCACGTTGCTCCCAGTGTAGGCCAACAATCAATCTTTGACATAACTAGACATAATGTGAAGAATCAAGTTACGATTATCAAACCGATCTTTAATAACTATACATATAGTCCTTTCTGTCTCTACCAAAAATTTCTTCCTAGTTTATCCTCATCACCTCTCCTGACCATGTCGTCACCTCCCCAGCCCTCTTCTCGAATCCTGATCATCTTTTGCCCAAGACACTCCATTCGATGAAGTAAAAGGCAGACGAAGTGGCTGCATCCAAGGACCAGACGGCAGAGCATGCCTTCACCGACCTGAGCACCTCTTCAGTTGCCTTTTCCTTAATCCCGGCCCCATTCAGCCCTAAACACCCTTTCCACTGAGAAGAAGGTGGACCAGGTGGCAGCAGCCAAGGAGCAGAGGGTGGAGGAAGCCTTCATCTACATGAGCACCTCTTCGGCCTGTCTCTTCTTCCAGAATCCTGACCCGATTCAGCCTTAGACACCCTTTCGGCGGAGAAACCAAGGACCAGGTGGCGGAGGCAAAGGAGCATACAGTGGAGCACCACCTCTTCAGCCGTCTTCCTGTCACCTCTTCAGCCCACATCCCATTCTCTGGTAGCATCCTTCTCAACCTCATGTTTGGTAGCGAGAGCCACAAGGCTTTTGGGCTCTCACTTGACAAGTACTTTGTCACTGTCTAGGATAGGGACTAGTGCTGGAGAATCTTCCTCCCGGAAGGCGCTGACAATGACCACTCAGCCTGCAAGCCCCTCAGACCCAACAGTGCCTACCTCAAGGGTGTCCCCTTCCCCAAGAGCTTCCTTGTTGTTGCTGGCCTGGGCCTCATCAGCGATTGACAGCTTGCCTATGCCAACAACCTGAAAGCCGGACAAGCCGTGGAGCTCATGTATCTCAAGCAGGTGACAATCGGCTTCTTCCGGACCACGGACGAGATCAAGAACTTCGTTGACTCTGATGGCTGATACCACTTCTACTTCAGTATTTTAGATTATACCCTGGTTCTATGCTGCTGTGTGGAAGAACATCCCAGTGCTTCCGTTGTCTGCTCTGTAGGTGGATTAGAGTTGTTTAAACTGAAAACTGCATAGATGTAAGGCAGAAACTCAATAGATATAGTGTTTGATCAGAACATATGGTTGACCGAGTCTGCTGAAGATTGATGAAGTTTTTGTTTGGTTCCTGACTGACTGTCCTCCACACTCTGGTCTCTGGAGTTTGTATTATATACTAGATTAAAGAAATATATGTTCCTTTTTCCATTTATCTTATATCATGTTGGCCATTTTTTGGGTATTTTTATTCCTATTCAACATAAAAAGAGAAGTACAGATATTCTCTGGGGTGCTTGGTTTCATCATACATTTTTATTTAAATGTGCGTTCTCTAAAGATCAACCTAGTGCCATCTGAATCTGAGAAGAACACCATTCACACATTGGGGGGGGGGGTATTGGAACTAGAACATGGAATCTGTTACGGATAATGGTGTTAAGGAAAAATAGAAGTGGGAGTTTAAAAAGATTAAATTTTGGGACTAAAAAGATCAAGTGGTGATGCATGGAATTAAGAAATAAATATGACACATAATACAGGGGTGGAAATTGATTTCTCCAAGGTTTTACTAAATTCCACGTTTTCCAATCAATGGTTTATGAGGCAGATTCGATGTGGATGCACCATAAGTAGGCTTTTGAAGTGAACATGGGAAGATTCAATAAGATATGAACAGGGGCATATGCATATGCATTCAAAAAGCTCATGTTGATTTCACATCAAAATACTCATAAAAACAAAGACTGATATATTAGGTCCTATTTGTATAGTATCATACATATATGTATATATATTGAGGCTAACATTTGTGTCAGTTTTAGTGCTAGTGTATGATGCCAGTATCAAAAGTGATATCATACCAAATTTGACATCGTAAAAAGACAGGCTCTAAGGAAAGAAAGGTAAAAGGCATCTCAAAAGTCTTAAAAAAGTAAAAGTTTTATAACCTGCGTAAACATGAATTAGAAAAGAGAAAACATTGCGCCAAGCGCAAACACACGCACGTAAACACATATCATGTCTCTCATTATCAACATTTTATATACTTAGATGAACATAAAGAAGTAAAATTAAATCTATAATTAATTAAATATAAATCCAATATTCTATAAACTTATATATAGGAGGAAATTGACTTACGATTTTTCAGCTAAATAGATATTTGAAACGAAGAACGGAATTAAGATGATATGTAATAAATTCTTCCAAGACTTTCGGTATACACATTCGCTAAAGCTTACACAATAGGGCTTAATCCATGGCTGGCTTAGCCCCTCCAGGCAACTAAGGCAACAAAGACTTGTGATGCCATAGCTCACCTTCTGAAGCAGCGACTGGACGTCGATCCCGGCATTGACAAGGACATAGCAGAGGGAGAATGAGATGATGGAGAGTGTGATAGATGTGGCCAAGTAGGCACCTCCGTACTTGGCCAGTAGTTCCTTGGCCTGATCTGTCTTGGACTTTCCGTCTCCCTCCTTCGATCTAAATACCTGCACAAACCAAAAGCAACCCGTCAATCCACGAAACAGTAACAAAATCCGAATAAAGTAAGAGGCTAACCCGAAAAATAAATCAAGACGACTTCCAAGAGACTACCCAGAGTTGGGCGAGATTCGGCATACCTTCCAGAGACCAAATTCAAGGCCATACTTCTCGGTCGCCTTCTCCGCTGAGGAAGACGGAGACGGCGATGGCGAGTCGGAGGAGGAAGAAGAGGAGGAGGAACGGTGGTCTCTCTCTGTCTCAGCCTGCTGCGTTTCCTGGACGGCGCGGGCGGTGAGGCCGCCCGGGCGGCCGCGTCGGGAGCGGTTGAGGGGAGCAGAGAGCCGAAGGGAGAGCGAGAGAGCGGCAGCACCGCGGAGGAGATCGCCGTGGATGCGGGCGCATCGGGCCAAGGGGACGGCGGAGGAGAGCAGCGCTCCCGCCATATCTCCTCCCCCCTTCGAGCGCCGAGACCGAGAGGGAGGGCAGGGCAGATGAAAGGATAACGGTAGACGGCGGTAACGGAGATGCATCGCATTTATCTGAAATAGATTTGGCGCATTACGCCCGTCCACTTATCAATAGACACGTGTAACTCTGAGGTGGACGAAGGGTGCGGTGGTGCGGAGGACGCGTGGCGATCGAGAGGATCACACGAGCGGAGAGCAGAAATTTTTTTTCCCGTATATTCATTCTTATTCATATTTTAAAAAAACACTTAATTTAATTATTAATCTGTCCATTAAATTTACTATTTTCGTTAATTATTTAATTGTATATCTCTTCTGTCAGCTTTCGTTGCATCGTCATTTGCTTTTAGTGATATTCCGAAATCAGGGGGGAGAAAAATTCTGAAATTTCTATTTGATTTCGATAAAAATAATGAGTTTAAAACTTTTTTTTGCATCTTATAACTACTTTAATTTAATATTTCGATAACTTATCAGAATTAGAATCAATCGATTCCATTTGATATAGGTAAGTGATAAAATTAATTAGAATCAATTATAAAATATTATGTACAAAGCGATACAACAATAAAAACAAAAATTTTAAAAGATTATTTTAAAATTTAGTAATTATACGTAAATTATTAACTTATTTTTAGATCAAAATAATATATATTATATACTTCGAAAATTATCGAACATGATTTTGATACCGACAATGAAATCACAATCCACTCCGAATCAAAACACAGTGATTTTGAAATTATCAAAATTAAAATAATAATATTTTAACACTTATCATAATGGGAAAGAGATACAGGTGACTCCCTATGGAATTCAACTGTTCCCACCCTATTCATTGCTCAGAAATTTATAAGCCGAAAACATGGCTCCTGGTCCCTCTGACTGCACAATATGAAGAATATTGTGGCACCCTGGCAACAAAATTTCATGTTATGGGCCTTACAAAATGCATAAAATGGGCTTGTAAGACCCATTTAGATGGTATTAACTTTAATATCCGGCAACAAAATTTCATGTTATTTACATGGTAACAAGGGTACAAACGAACTAATACACCTGACAAGTAATTAAAAACTCGACTCAACAAACACTGACATAGACTTGTTTATTTTGTTGATCGAGAAGACTCTTACGCGACTTGATCAGACTCCCGCTTGACTCGATAAATTGATGAGTAACTCAATTCAATATTTATTCTAAAAAGAAATGTCACGAGTAACATGAGTTATATGTTGACACTTAAATACATAAAACAAAATATAATAAAATCGATTTGAATTTAATTTTAGATCAAATTTCATAAATGAACTAAAGTACAGTTTCACAAATTATTTTAATTGATGTTCAATTCTATAAACAACTTCATATCGGATCTAAACTCAAATTGAACCAAATTTGAGTTGACCTACTATTCGGATTCGAGCTCTAGCTAAACTCAATTAAGTAACGGACTAAACTTGAGCAACAGTTTATCATACTCGTAAAACTTCGAGCTCAAACTTAAACTCGTGTAAAAAAATTTGATTCGAAGTTTGAACATTGTACCAACGGTTCGGCTCTACTCGACTCATTTACAATCCTACGTGGCAATGAGATCTTGCACGGTGGATTGTGCTGTTATCCTCTAAGGTTTTTTTTTTTTTGGTAAGAACTGTTATCCTCTAAGCTGCTACTACTGTTCCTTTCTTTTATGTTCTTTACCATATATGGGATTTGGGGGGCGGTGACAACGTCAGCACTTCGTCAGCAGCTTGCCACGTTGACCCGCCGTCAAGCTGCCATAAATAATAACACTCTCGAATTTAAAATATTATCATCGCCACCTAATATATGTTGCGTCGCCTAGACTAGGATGCTATATAACGGATCCCCCCCTACGGACTCCAATCATAAATAAGATATATTTAAATAGGTTCCTATTATTTTTTTCTGAGGAAATTTTAAGCTACCCGAGACAAATTAAAATCCGTAAACGTCACTTCAAATCAATATATTAGAATATTCAAACCTGCGAAAAGGATTTTTTTAAGCCCATTTTCCGGACGTTCTCCGCCGATTCAATTTTATATTTCTATTTAAAAAATAATCAATTTTCCGACCTGGCAACCCGGCCCCCGACTTCCTCTCTCCTCCGCGCCGTCGTCCGGGCTTCTTCTCCGCACACCTCCGCCGGTCCCTGTCACCCCTCCTCTCTTCCGCCGCCGCCGCCGCCGCTCCATCCGCCCTCCGGTCCTCCTGTTCCTATCCTATCTACCGCCATGATCGGGAGCTCACTCCCCGGAAACGGTCGCGAGGAGACGAAGCAGCCCGGCGGCATCCGCCGCGCCCGGACTCTCCCCTCGGCGCTGGACATCGCCGCGGACATCGGTGATGGCAGCCTCCTTGCGGGCGGCGGCCTCCGCCAGAGCAACAGCGACGAGGTCCGGTACAGGCCCCGCGACCGCCTCCCGGATGGAGCCGCCGCCGCCGCCACCGGTGGATCGTACACCAGCCTCCGGGACCTGCTACCCTCCCCATCCTCCCCCTCCCCCACCGGCAGCGCTGGGTGGCCGCACGAGGGCGAGATTTCGATCCGGAACCGCCTGGTGAAGCAGGCGGCCTACGCGTACCTCCAGCCGATGGCGCCGCCGCCGCCCCCTCGGACGGGGCGGGGAACAGGGTGGTTCCGGCGGTCTTGCTACGGCAACGACGACGGCGAAGGTTGCGCGGGATTCATAGGCGAGAGGCTCATCCCCGCCGTGCGGGCAGCGCTCCGCCGCCTGTGGGCGCGGTTGCGGGGGGAGGAGCAGAGGCGGGACCGGTGACGGCGGCGGCGGCGCCGCCGGGGGGGCGGACGTAACCGGCGGTCGAAGATTCTGCGTATACAGTTTGTCGGACACGTTTCTAATGCCGGTCTTTTTCGTTTAATATTTTTGGCTTTTCCGCCTGCCATTTTTTTATTTGTGTAAATACATACCGGGTTGGAAGGATCGGCCCGACAATAAATTGTTGCAAATTTGAAGGAGAAAATTGGAAATGTTGTCTGGACTGGAAATTAAAAAGGAGGGTGTAGCATCCCGTTTGACAGTATGTTAAGAGATTAAATTAATAAATTATAAATATTTTTCTAAAATTGAGTCAAAATTTTGAAATTATATACAACAATGAGTTAAGATTTTGAGAAGACTACCAATGAGTATACTTACAATTAGTTGATTCGGTCATTAATTGTTGGCCGCGCGTGGCGCGGTTGGCACGACGCCACCCCCGCGGGGGGGGGGGGGGGGGGCGAGGGTTCGAGCCCGGCTGTGATCAGCCGGGACCACCTCCCCATGGGGGGGAGGTGGTATCCAGTGGGGATCGAGCGCTCGATCCCTCGCCGGCGCTGTGCTGTGCCCCTTGGTTGGCCATCCGGCCATGGTGTCCAAAAAAAAAAGATCCAGTCATTAATTAGGTATCAATGTTATAACTCAAAAACAAATGTTACGGCTTGTTCCATGATATATAATGTGCATGGTCTTGAAAGAAAGATTAGTGTAATATTTGAGTTCGACAATATGTTAAGATTTTAAATTACCCATAATTACGATTAACTATTTTTTCTGAGGTTAAGCTGAAAATAATAAAAAAATTAAACATATTTTTGTTGAGAATAAATTTAGAATGCATAGTTTTTTTTTTGAAAAGGCTACTAACTGACATAAATTTTAAGCCAATTAATTAATTTAATCATTACATAAAGACAAATGCATACTGATATATGACCTTCCAAAAAAATTAGTTTTGTTTATATGCTATAAAAAGGATATCTATCTATCTATCTATCTTTAGTCTTGGTGTTGAGAGGAAGAAGGCTTTATAGGTCATTTTGTCAACACCAATTCAAGGCAGGACCATAGGAGGAAAGTAGTGTTCGAGCTGCACTTAAACCATTTAGAGAGAGCTATACAAGAAAATGTTTTCAATATACTCCCATTTTTAGGGAAAACTTCACACACACGGCACATTCATTTAAAACCAGCTGTTTGGTAGGTGTTTGGATATCAATATGAATTTCAAATTTTAATACAAACAAAAAATTATTTGTGATACCTAAAAAATTTATACAAGATTAGTTAGGGGATTAATCTATTTCTTCCTAAAAAAATTTTAGGATAGCTTAGATTTATCTTCAAATTTAATTTGTGTCAAACAAAACTGTATCCACTTGTATCGAATTTGTTATTGTTAATTGTTTCAAAAAAAGTATTATTGTTATTCTAACCTCCATAATTTTAATATTAAAAATTGGTACATTATCGTTCTTAATATTGTAACCAAATAAGGCATTAGCATTTCGATGAGAATATATATATATATATTACTTAAGAGGCTGTTTGGGTACAATATTAATCATCAATAACCCATTACTTATAATATTTTATATAAAAGTTTTGATGCCGATGTGTCCAACCAACATCGATATGGTATTAGTTTTAATATTGTAGCAAAACAGGCTGAAAATAAGAGAAAAAAAATATAGGGAGGCACATTAGTCAAATATACGATCATTTTTTGCTGTAGTTTATCAAATAATTTGATTATTTAAAATAAACATATTCATTATATCTCGGCAAGAATATGCTATTCGTTGGGTAGAGAGAGAGAGAGAGAGAGAGAGAGAGAGAGAGAGAGAGAGAGAGAGCATATATCGATTTTTATACTGATATTTATAGAGATTAGAGTGCCAATGTCAAAATGGGTACATTAACCAAAGTTTCAATATTGATATTGATTGCCAAACAACATCAATATTTTAAAATTAATATTGATCAATAAAATTACCAATATGACCTTAAACATTAGCCCGTACAAATATCTACATATTCAAATATTTCAACACAAAAATTTAAGATTTAAAAAAAACCTAAATTCTCTTTCATCCAAAAGTGGATCCTCACCGTCTAAAAATTACCCAAAATGTTGTTAGATAATTTTTTTATTTTTATTAGACAAAATTCCTTTCTGATATAATCTTTGATTAAAATCCCTAATTTTCTCTCCTTTCTCTCACCCACCCAAGCACTAAATATTAGTTAACGAACCTACAAAAAAAATTTACATAATTAACTTTATTCTCACCTCTTCCCCCTTTCTCTCCCCCATTAATATATATATGGATCAACCTGTGTATGAATGTAAAAATGAATAAAATCTACGAGTGAATAAGAAATTGCAAGAACATAGAGAAGCCGGATGTACAAACTGAATATTTCTAATTCTCAGGGCACGTTTGGTGTTTGGAAGAAAATTGATTGCAGTTTAGAGAGAGAGGTTCTCAGATAAACAGAAGTAATAATACCTGGTTTATATGCCCTTTGTTATCAATTGTGGGACGTGGACGTCAAACAAGAACATCTGGGGATCCTCCTAATCACGTGTTCATGGATCAGCTGAACGGGAGATCACGCATTGATCTTGCATCTTGTAGAAGATCCCAGAGAAAAGCCATATATTTTTTGCACGAAAGTATGACCAAATAGATACACAGGCAAGAACCGGCCAGACGTAGATTTAGATGAAAGGGGAGTTGCAGCATTCAAGACGGGATAAGCAATCTGCATTAGCAGCTTCCCTTGAAAATTTTTGGAGCTGTGTACAAATGTTCTAATCCTCCGGAGCCTGATACTGCCTCCTAATCTCACTGGCGTTAGTCACAAAAGTAGTTCCACTGACATTTAGCGGTTTGTTGGCAACTTGACATTGCAGTAATTGTTGCTGAAGGCTCTTGACAAGAATTTCGAGCTGTTGAATCTTCTTTTCTTGTGATAAGATTATCTAGGGGTAAATGAAAGAATTACTTGGTAATTTGGTAATCACAAGACCGAAGAGAATAACCTTTGGATAGCAAGAATCAAAGAGTTGAATTTTGAAACAACGGCCGCATTAAAGATACCACGAAAATATATTGTAAACAAGCAAAATAAACTAAGAGCACTCAGAATCCATCGGGTGATCAGTTGATTCAGTTCAACAATGGGCAGACAAGAGGATGGGGAGATGATTGAATTAAGATTAGTTAGATTGAACTAAAGCATGAAAATCCTAGGTTCAGTGACACATGGTTTTCTTTGCATAGAAATGGGCAGAAGAAGTCCATGTGGTTAGACATGATTAAAGAAGGCAATGTGGCGAGATAAAAAATTTATTGCTTTTCCTTTTACTCATTTATGTGTTTTCATTAGCTCAGCCTGAAATTTGCAGAGCTTCAGGGTCAGGTTTAATCCGAACAAATTCGACAGAGAAGAGCGCTATGGTTTGCACATACCACATGGCTGGCACCAGAGGAGCAGGCTTTGACAGAAAGCATTAGTATAATATCCATGCGACAACAAGAACAACATGCATTACCAAGTAGTGACTCTACAGTATGGTAGCCAGGTAACAGATAGGACAGGCATTTCTTGTGTAGAAACATGTAAAAAAATAGATGTCCAGTAAAAAGTTGAAAGTGAGATTAGTATTTGATAAGATTAGAAATCCCATATGATGAGCAAAAACAATTGACATGTTTCTCCCTAGGGTCCAATGCAAATTTACAAAGGATAAAGAGATTACCAAGATCAAAAGAACCAAACATAGAGAAGATGAGAAAGACAACACTAGAGAAGCTGACGAACACTACATAGAATAAATGCAGGTGAATTTTCTTAGTACTTGAGCACTGGAAATAGAAAACACATTTCCTTAAAGAGACCCTAGAACCAAATAATCACTCATCACAAAAAGAATCCTACTTGAGCACTGGAAATTTCCTCATACATTTTTATACATATATTTTCCTTCCTTTAGCTTGGTTTTGAACATGTACGAAAACTTAATTGTTACTAGATCATCTTTATAAAGTCATGCCATTACCATGAAAAATCAGCCTTGTGTTACACAAGAAAATGACATTGGATGATTTTAGCTTGCCACTTGTCATAGTTTAATTCCTTGTTTGGTTAGAGTATTAAAATTGATACTACATCAATTTTGATATTGAAATTTCTAGAGGATAGAGTATCAATATCAAAACTAATTTTCTTATTGATACTCTATCATCTAAAAATATCGATAGCAAAACTGAAACATGAGAACATGTATTTCAAGTAGTGCCTTTTTTGAACTTCAAATTTCAAAATTGATAAATAACAGTCAAACACCTTGTAATAGTCTATATTAATATCAATTTATAAATTAATAGTGATAGAGGTGTTTAATACTGTTACTAAATGAGCCATAAGGTCATAGCTGTCTGAAATAAAAAGTGCTGACAATGGTTATCCTCCACTGATCCAAAATACTACAAGCCATCAAAAGCAATGAAGTTTGGGATCAAGAGACTCACTTTTTCTTTAATAGCTTCTTTGTTGACAATATGCTGCTTCTTTTCCAAGATACCTTGTCTAGGATCAAGGTCATTTGCCAATTGCATCTTCCACTCAAACTGGGATGTAATTATGAGCACTAGCAGGAGACAAGCAAGCGCTATTGGCCTTGGCATCTTTATATACAGTCTTCAAAGAACCTGAGAAAGGAGCTTTACTGTCATAAAGAACGATGATACGGTAAAAACTCAGCGATAGAGAGTCTGTTACTCGAAAAGCATTGAAACGAAACGGACCAGCTTCAAAGTTAGCTGGTTCGGCCAATGGGATCGAAATTCAGGCTCATGTTCACAAAATTGACAGCGACAATGTGAAGTTATTTTGAAACAAGCGGATGAGGAGATGATACCTAATGTCCTGTTTGGTTAGAGTTTCATTTTTGGTATTATATCAATATTGATATTAATATTTTCAAATGTTGGAGTATCAATATCAAAAGTAATACAAGTTGACACTTATATTACATAATATGTTTTGTTTGTACTATAAATTTTAAAATTGATACACTTAGCCAAACACCTCTTAATGATTCCTATCAATATCAATTTTAAAATTGATAGTGATAGAGGTACTTAATAGTGTTACCAAACAGGGTGTAAGCCATCATGCATTTGACTAAACTTAACTCTACTGTCCGAACAGTTAAACCAAAATTTGAAAAAAGAAAAGAAAAGAAAAGAGCGTTAAAGGACGAGAGAAAGCAAACTTTCTACACAACAAGAGGCTTCCACCTCCCTAAGAGGCTTACCCAAGCATGTCAATTTCGTATACTGTTAATGCTAATCGCAGTTTCTTCTACGAGATTAGCAAAGAATAAAATACAAAACAGATAAAACAAAGTATCCAACTATGTAAACTTGAAACCGTGGACGCAGAGACATCATTGTCATCGAAAGAAACAAAGGATCGGGGCAACTCACGCGGTATCCCATCGACCTGCCGCAGCTGCTGCCGGATCCGCGCAGCCCTTATCAAATCGACCACTTTCAATGGAAAATATCAGTTCCTTGTCTCCTATTCTCTCCAAAAGAAGACTTCTAGGGCTCGGGAAGGAGGGCCGAGCGCCCTTTTGCCCGCTATCCGTTTGGAGTGTCACAGGAGACGCTGTCATCGGCTTTTACTGGCTCCCTGGTTCAAATCGCCGGCGCCGGCGGCGGTCGCCTGAGTCACCGTGAAAAGAAAACAACCGTATACACGTAGCGCGTTTACTGTTACCGGGTGGGTATATCTGTTTATTATTTTTTTAATGATCAGATAGTTAATAGAAACTATTTTATATTATCTGTTAAGAAAAAGTTTAATAATCAGTTAAATAATAATTACTGAATATAAAAAACACTACATATAATAATTTAATATTTTAAAAGTAAAATTATTTTAAGTTACAATATTAAAATATAAAAAAGAATATGTATTATAAATGTCAAAAAATAAGTAATTTTAAATTGCATTGCCTGATATAAAATTATATCATCAATTAAAAAATGTATGGATCTTTTTATCTTTGAAACAAATAAGCCGTTACATTTTGATTAACCGATACAGTTATCAAATAGAGATTCAGTTTAAGATATTAACAGCTATCTATCAGTGATAATGTTAAGTTATGAAAGATATCAGGTTATTCTAAAATTATTTGTTCACTTAACGGTTGAATAATCGAATAATCAGATATTGTAAGATCCCTATCAATGAGCCGGATTAACCAGAAACCAGCTCCTAATAGGGTGTTTGGTTGCATGATAATTTTTTGTACATTTTCATGATAAAAAATTATATTAAAATAAAAAGTGAACTAACTCATGACATAAAATGATCATGTTTGGAGAGATGTGATAATAAAAAAGTGTAACTACCATACATGACCAAACAAAGTGGGGGACCACAAGAAAAAAGAAAGAGATGAGACTCTTTTTTTGTTTAAGAAAAAAATCACTTTCAAAATATAAAATTATCATGGTTATCAAACACCTCTTTTAACAAATTTTCTTACAATTTTTAAAAATTAAAATAAAAACACTCATTGTCCTGCAACCAAACACCCCATTAGTTCTTACTCAAAGCAGATAATGAAAACGCATACAAGCTTGATGAGTTTAGATTGACATTGGATAAAGTGTTTATGTTTTGTAGTAGTAAAATACATAAGTCCCTTATACTTTGAGACTTTTCACATGCCACTCTTCATAGTCCTTTGTATTTCTACATACATCTGCAGAAAAATTAAAAGTCGAAAAATTCCTTGATCCCTTGGTTTTGATAAGTAAGTGCCTCCATCAAAGATGTCTTTAGTTAAGCATTGTTTGAATTATATGACGAGATTAAGAAGGTACACAGAGAAAGAGAGAGAGATTGATTTTTAATTAACAAACACAAACGGTTAGGCTGATTCGATTCATTTGATCAAACGACTGAGCTCAGTTTGGATCTGTCAAGTATGCCTCCTATAATACGAAAAGGATGTTCTATGCACTTAAATCAATTTATTTCAGATTTCCTTGTGTATAGTATGGGGAATGGATGTGGGTTATTCACTAATTTGACTGAATCAATCTATTCTATCCCATCCAGCAAAGTGCATTTCGGATTTCATCCAAACCAGATATCAGACAGTTATCTGTTAAAAAAAACAAACCGGATCTGTAGGATCATACAAAGGCATTCCACCACCCATGCCATGGTCCCTGTTTGACGGCTAATTCATACCAATGATACTCATATTCAGAAATTAGAATACTAATCCAAATATAAATTTGTTAGTAAATGACAAGCAATCCTATTTCAAACAAAAAAAAACAGCACTAGCTGAAAAGCCACATGCAGCAAACAAGACACCATGAACACCATGTGCCTTGCAATAAACCGTAACAAATTATCACCAAAAATCTATCAGTTTTTATCATGTTCTTGATTCCACAGTTTACAAATGGCTACATTAGATGCCAGAGAATCCGTTGGAACGCAACAGAAATACGCAACAGAAATACCAGTCATATAACGCCAGGGAAGGCTGATCCAGGATCAATCAAGATCAGCTCTTACAGAAACAGAAAAAAAATACACTAAGGGTCCGTTTGGCAATTTCAAAGAAGTGATTCAATTAAAAGTGCCTTCCGAGAGAAGATACTTCCCGCTGAAGAACTTCTATGCTGCAAAAGTGAAAGCGGTTTGGCATTTTTTTAGCGATGGCGCAGCGGGTTGGGGTACAGGCGATGTCGCTTAATTGTTGAAAGTTGAAACTTCTTCCTCTTGCCGATTTGAGGTTCCAGCAGCTGGCACTCGGACTCCAGCAGGACCTGGACACTTCCGGTTCCATCTCCTTCACGAGGTGGCTTGTCGCCATAGCCAGCTCCACCAGGGAGCAACGGGTCTGAAGCGGGGCTGTCCTGCACGATGAAGGTGACCCACCCCCGGCGATGGCCATAGAATGTGCCGGTGACCCTTTTCCTGCCAACGCCCATCCCCATCGACAGTACGATTAGGTGCTGGCACTTGGGCAAGAGCATCCTAGAGAGGGGGCGGAGGGGGGCTGCCACCTTGATGGAGGGTGACATCCGGGAGGTGGGTCGGTGCACGATGGGAAACTCGTGGCATCGGGTAGGCAACTAGGCTGCGCTAGACCAGCAGATCCAGGTTCTAGTCGGTGATGCCGTGGTAGTAGTCCTCGTCGGAAAACGAAGCAGGGTAGTTGTCAGTCGCCGTGGGGGAGGCTCCGCAAGGAGCAGGTTCACAGGAGGGGTGCTATCCGTAGGGGTCTCGCCGATGGGGGAGGGTACTCATGGACAGTGCTCGTCGGAGGGGACTCGTCTGCTGCAGGGGGGCTCGCCGAAGGGGACTCGTCGGTGGGGCACTCGTCTGCTGCAGGGCGTGCTCGTCAGCAGTGGGCGGGCTCGCGGAGGGGGAGTCACGGAGGGGAGGGGGCTTGCGAACGAGGCAGGGGGTGGGGGAGGGGGCTTTGCGAGGAAAAAGGTCAGGGTGGCACGGGAGCACTTTTCGGTTATGAGAAGGAGAAAATTTTGACTCCGAGCTTCTGCCTTCAACGAGGAGAAGTAAAAATAAGAGTGTAACCAAACGGTATTATAAAAATGAGAAGCACTTCAACGAAGAGGAAAAGTGAAAAAAAAGTCCTCCTGAATAGTTCCCAAACGGACCCTAAGAAAAGTAGAAAGGATGAAACATCAGCCCATTCCAATCAGATACAACCATGAACAGCACCGAAGGACAACAGCAGGATCATGTCACGTCCAGGATATCAAGCACCTCAGGCCCGATGAAGAAATATCCAAACTAGGATCAAGGGATATTGAGTCCACCGTATCCTATAGATGCAGGGTAGCACCCTGAGCAGTCACTTCAGCAGGATCACCCAATGGGGGGTGTCCATTGGTCTATGCTGAACCCGTGGGCGATCCATATATAGTCCCCTCTTTCAGATCTCTACAATGGACTGTCTCCATTGGTAAATGGCTTCAAAGCCACGAGAAAAAATAACCTTCTTGATCACTAACACAATCCTATGACACCTGCCATGATCAAAGGTGAAGAACATGGGCAGATTCTAAACAAATTGGCCAAGAAACCTGTAAGAATCAGATTGTAGTTATAGTGATATGATCGAATGTATCCCAACCAATATATACCAGGAGGTTAATAAGTAATAATGATCAACATTAGTCTGTCCAGGACCATTTTGAGCATGTTTTAAAACATCAATCAGGAACTTGTTCCCCAAACATAGCATGTGCAAAGCATACATACACCTCTCTCTCTACCAGATCAAGTAATCAAAGGCAGTCATAGACTCATAGTGACTGACCAGGCGATGAAGTGAGACAGGCCCTTGCTGCTTCAACTCGGCCCAAACCACACCTCCGCACACCTTCTCCATTCTATTCTGGTGGGGAAGAAGAACCCTATGAATCCGATTTTAGACCCCACATGCCCAGCAGACAGCCACAACTTATAGCAGGCCATGTGGCACTGAACTACCCCGGTCTGACCAACAGTTCAACACCCATGAGACCACTTTAAGTTGAAGATCCACCAATGTTGGGCCCAAAGAATCTGGAATCGGACACATGGACTCTGCCTCCTCCGCACGAACATGGTGTTGGGAAGACACAGGATCTTTCTCCCCGGAATGTGTCCCCCGCTCTTGTCAGAGTCACTTCCATAGTCAGATGCAATGGTGCAAGGAGAATGGGTAAGGCAAGGGGTCCCTTGCATAAACTAACTCTCACTTGCGTCTGCATGGCAACCGACACAGTTAAGATTCGAAGAATGTAGGGTTATTGGATCACCCAACACAAAACTTCAGGTGATTAGTGGAGAGAACATTCACATCACATTCTCAACAATATTCTTAGTCCCCCAAATGAGCATCTATTCTAAAAGGGGTTTTCAATTTTTAGTCCTAAAAAAATTACCAATTTATTTTTTAATCCCAACGTTAGTCCTCTTTATTTATTAGTCCCAATGTTAACTTGTTTCCTTTTTTATCCTGTCTGTCACTATTTTTGTTTGATTCCTAAAATACCCTCCACTTTTATTATCTTATCGCTCAACATCTCAACCCTTCCTGTTATCCTGTATTCACCATGTTGGTTTCTTTTTATGCTTTTTTTTCTAAAACTCAAATTGTTGTATTTTGGTGTTGATTTTTTTTCAAACTCATGTTAACTATCTATTTGGCTATTAATATATTTGGTTATCAATCTATATATATAGGTGAATTGTCTACATCATCTATGGTTTGGTTTATGTTTAAATTGAACATTATTTTGTCAAATATAACGTCATTTTAATGTAATATAGAGCTGAGTGAATGAAGATATATACAGACTCCATTCAAGTGAATAAAAATATATACAAATTAATTTTTAAGATTTTTTAATTTTTAATTCTAAAAATACCATCAAAAATATTTAAATTGTCAAGACATTCATAAATAAATATTAGAAATATTCATGTGTGGGATGCCATTTACCTATGATGAGATATATGTTGCGTATGTGGAGCAAAATGATAAGTAAATATTAGAAAGACCTTGATGAAATAAAGCAAATATAAAAAGTTTGCTGGAATTGAAAGAGAAGAAAGCAAAATTGGAAATAAAATTAATAAATAGGTAGACTTAACGGTTTTAACCTTGAATAGGGGCGGGAGTTAACAAGTAAATTATTTTGGGATTGACAAATAAGTAAATAGGTTAATGGGACAAAAAAATAAATAGGAGTATAAAAGTAGGAGCGGGAGTTGATTTGGCCATTCTAAAATAATAAGCTCCAAATATTCATAACTTGCTAGCTTCATTCATACAAGTGATCTATCCAGCCGGCAGCAAAAAAGAGCACTGACCTTGGAGAACAAAACAGACAAATTCTTGATTTCTTGTGTGAAAATTGAACAAAACTACGAATACAAGAAACCAAAGTCAGTAAGAACGAAACATCAATCACAGAATGTGGAAACAAGAAATGCTACGTATCCCTTATGTATAAAGGGTTTCTATGAAATCAAATCTGGACCAGAAGAGGCAATGATCCTCCATGAAATTCAGTTTTTTATGTTCATTGATCATATTATCAAAATTAAGAACAAATACAAAAAAATTCTAAAGACCTTATCCGCATGAAGTGAATTAAGACTCTGCGGGAGAAAGTTGGCAACTAGAACTGAGTTAAGAAGATAGATCTTGTAAGTGGAACTCAGACCAGGTTACATCTCTTTTGAGGTATTGAATTCTGAATCAAGATCAGATATTGTTCTCAAGTAGCTGGAAACTAGAAACATACATACACTTTTAGACCAAAATTGTAGGTGTGTACAAGAAGCCGTACCCTAACAAGTGGATTCACAAGGAGCACAACGAAAGAACAAACAAAACGGAAATAATAATAATAATAATGGCTCGAACATTTTCTACGTCGATAGCTACCATCAGCAGTTTAAATGATAGTGCACCTAACAAGATGAACAATTCGAATGTAGAAATCTGAACATAAAGATGTCTTTTTTTCCCTGAGGAACAGCTTCAGAGTTCGAATAGAACAAGTAGGAAAGGCTGTAGCAAGCAAAACAAAGGAGTCGAAACATGAACCAATAACAAAAATACATCTTTCCATAGAACAAAACAACAGCTAGCCTCGACGGAATCACATGGCAGTTCACCACCAGTACCTCTAGTACCTGCCGCGGCCGCCGCCGCCACCGCCGCCGCGGCCATAACCCCCCATAGGTGCCGACGCCGGCTCCGCCTGCTTGACGACGCCCGGGAGATCGGCCATCCCCAGCGCCGTGAGCATGTCAATTGTCTCCTGGTCGACCTCAATACCTTCGGTCTTGATAGCGGATACTTCGGGAACGAAGTCCATGCGCCTCTCGCGTTCCTCCTCCTGGAGCTTCAGCGAGATGCCTCGCACGGACCCGCGCTGGATGCGCTTCATCAAGTGGGTAGAGAAGCCGGCGATCTTGTTGCGGAGGCGCTTCGACGGGATGATGGCCACCTCCTCGAGGATCTTCTTGTTGGTGTGGAAGTCGAGGGTCATACGCGAGTAATACTTCTCGATTACCTGGCGAGAAGACTTCTTCACCGTCTTCGTGCGAACGCGCCCCATTCTCTCCTACTACGGCTGGCCGCCCCCGCTGCTTCGACGGCGTCCTCCTACGTCTGGGTTTCTGGATCCGCCTCCGCTCCACCTCCTCCGGCGCGCGGAGCAGAGCGGTTTATATAGTTTGGAGAGTTAGGGCATACGCAAACCAAGCCGGTAATGGGCGGGTAGACGCCCCCCTTAATGGGCTTGGGCCTAGCGTTGTTTGCTTTTTATATTTTTGATAACAGTATTAAACAACCCTACAACTAATATGATTTTTTAAAAAGAAAAATAATATGAATTACTAAATAAATTTAACTATTAATAAAATTCCTGCTACATATAAGCCATGAATTTTTATACGAATGTCTAAATGCAGCTAGTCCCAGTTAAAACCATTCCATAAAAATTAATATTCTGTACCCAATTTTACATTATAGAATATATATTAATCAGATCATATATTGTTAAAATTTTTATCATATGAGAACAAATTGAGTTCCTTCGTGTAGAATGAATTTGAAATAAAAAATTGATTAAAATCTTTCGTTTAAGAGATATGAAGGCTATGTTTGATAATAATATTAAATTTTTTATTACTATCGATTTTAAAATTGATATTAATTTTAATTATTAAAAAATATTTGACTAATAGTGTCAATTTTGAAATTTATAAGGTAAGTTAAGAAAGTTATGTGACAAAAAGTGTCAACATATATAATTTTAATATTTATTTTTTAACATCTAAAATATTAATATAATGTTATTTTTAATACTCTAATTAAACCGGTCATAAAATATTATCGGTGACCAAACTAACAAGTTGAGGGTGTTCTCAGCCAAGAAATATTGAGTCGACTCGGCCCGAGGTTGGTCAGCCTCAAAATTGACCTAGTCGGACGGAGTCGGATGGAATTATTTTTTATTTATTTTATTATAAAAATATTAAAATTTATATAAATTTATATAAAATAAAAAATAAAAGCAATATTTTTATATCATATATTTATTTATACATAAAAATATATAAATAAATATAATTATATTTTTATATTATAATTGAATACGAGAGTTTATCTATGCATACAAATAAATGTGAATTTTTTTTGATTACGTTGTATTAGTATATGTTGGGAAAGAGTCAATCTCAAGTGAGAAAGTAAAGATAGTCAAAAAATAATTTTATAAAATTTAAGATGTATCGTATATTTATAATCATAAATTTTAACCATACGTAATAATATAAATGATAGTAAAATATTATTATACTATCAATAAATAAAACACTCAAAAGATAGTTATTGTTGATAAACTTGATGTGTGTGTGAAAGAGAAGAGAGGTAAAATAGATCTTTATAAAATTAAAGTATATAACACGTATTTATAACTATAAATATTATATATGTGTGATACTATAAATTATAGTAGAATATTGTTATATTATTATTAAATACAGTGCAGAGTAGTCACGGATTGACCTAAGATATAAAGAAAAATTTTTAAGTATGTAATAATAATATAAAGAAAAAAAATTAACTTAGGCCAAGTTGTCCCGGGCTCAGACCGGGTCAGGCAACTTGACCTCCCGAGTCGCCGGATCACCCGACCCCTAGTCAGGCCGTGTGACCTCAAGTCAAGCCAACTTGGAGTCGACTCAATAGGGTCGTTTACAAGCCAGTTGGCCTAGAAATTGGCCGGGTCGGCCGACCAAACCTTCCTTGGTCTCAACAGTTGCGGTTGGGTTGTCTCGGCCCAAACGAACTCAACTACTCAAGGGTTTGAAATTTGAAAATTTTAAAAACAAACAAATAAAATCGATTCTTTATGACTTATTTGGTTAGAGTATCGAAAATGATGCTTTATTAATGTTAATATCAATATTTTTTCTAGAAAATAATGTATCAAAATCAAAATTCATATATGTTGACACTTGTATTATATAACATGTCTTGTTTACCTTACAAATGTCAAAATTGCTATTATTAATGAAACATCACTAGATAATCACCATCAATGTCAATTTTAAAATTAACGGTGACAGAGTTATCAAACAGTGTTACCAAAGAGGATATTAAACATCATTCTACGTTAATGGTGTTAACGTAGTAGGTACACCAGTACATAATACTTCTCAAAGTCACCAAACATAAATAATCAGTACATCTATTACGTTCAACAAAAACACACGGCAACTCTCAAAGCATGGTAAATAATCGAGCTCTCCGAAATCGTACGTAAGCATATAATATACTACAATAAAATACGATCCGCATGAAAGAGGAAGAGGTTTATTTTTGTTTTTGTTTCGTTCGATTTAGTCCCACATCGCCGATAAGAAAGAGATACGCATACCGGGTGTTCATCTTAATACGCCCGGTGCCGTCGACCAAGAGCCACGCAGCCGCGTGGTGAGCACAGAGCGAACTATTCTTTCGCCTTTTACTAAAGAATACCGTGCGCTCGCCACTCTCAAGCGGCATACGCTAATTTTTGTGGGGCTCGCCGTCTGACGACAGCGGCCCAACATGTCCAACTCCCAAACTCTTTCGGCCTGTTCATGTGGGCTTTTATTATTTGGGCCGTCGTCGTGGCTTTTATTTGGGCTCGTCGTTTCGGCTTTTTTTTGGGCCCTAGGAGATGAACGTATGGTTATTTTTCTTCGAGAACAGTATTTTCATGAAAAAGTGGTTATTTTCCCCCCGAAGGGAAAACGCGAAGTACTGCTTTGAATTATGTCATGGCAACTTTGATGTCGATGTAGAAGATGATGTATCAATGCTAAAATTAATATAAATATACACACGTTATATTTAATGTTTTGTGATTTCATTATCAATGTTGATAGTCGAACATCTTTGTATCCTTGCCTACTTCAAAATTGGTAGTCACGCTTGACACTCGATAACAGATATAGGAGGCGTTCCTGCTGCTAAATATGGTCATAGTTTGGTACACACTTAAAAATGAGTTTAACCAAGATCAAGTTAATCCAGATTATCCCCAAAATTAAAGATAAGTGTGGGGATAAATCATCTCACTTAATACTTGGGTTAAATTGATCATGAAGTCACATTGGGGGATACGACGTCGGGGGGGGACTCCCGCCGGGGACAGGCCGAACGTCCGCGGGGGGAGGGGGGGCGAACACCGGCCGCGGGGGGTTTAAATTATATTTTAAATTTATTATATAATATGTAAATAGATTAAGATAGTTATGAATATGTTACGAGTAATAAAATAAGATAATAAAAAAATAAAGATAAAAATTTAAAAATTTAAAATTATCCTCAAATTTATCGTTAACATACCAAATGTAGGATAAGATTATCCTTAAACTTATCATAAGTTATTTGTAGAGGTAGGAGATAATCGATGAGCTCTCCATTGGGCAAAAATATGTTTAAAGGGGTGTTTCAAGTTTGGTTTCAAAAACATGATCTTCTATCAGTGCATGACCCATATCAAAGATATGGTGTGATTTGTCTAAGTATGTGATGTGTTGTGTGATCTACGTCAAATTTTTAAGAAATAGTAAATTGTAATATTTCGATTTGTGAATATGTTAAGAGACTAAATCAGTAGATTACCAACGACACTAATTAACTATTAGTAATTAGTTAAATTCTAAACTTTAAACATTGAACTCTGAATCATAAATCTTTAACCTTAAACTCTGGTTAGATCAACTCTTTGCGAGAGAGAGAGAGTTGAGTCCTCTCTTTGCGAGAGAGAGAGTTGAGAGGACTCAACTCGAGAGCCCTCTCCCTCCCGAGATGAACTGTCCTCTCTCCCGACCTGTATCTCGCTGCACGGCCGGGGGACCCTCCGAGATGATCAGCTCCGGTTTGGCAAGCAGAAACTGGGCCGACGGATCTCTCTGCATCGCTGATATCATGACATGAGCAGCCGGTCGCGTCCTCTCCCCATCATCGACCCCGTGCAAGACCCGCCGGAAACAACTCTCGCCATGGCTACCGCGAGCGTGGGGGCATGCAGCCGGCCTCCCCATCGATCAAATACACTTTGATGGGAATCGGCTGCATGCTGTGCACCAGGGGGGCCGGCGCATTGCTGTACGTAAGGCTCTCCCGCGGCCGGAGTGCCCACCTGAGGGGATCCCCTCAGCCCCTCTCACAAGGGGCTGAGGTGACAGTGATCTGACGTCTGTCAGATCACTGTCATGTCCCGGTCATGTCACCCTCTTTTTGAGGGGGCTGAGGGGATCCTCTCAGGTGGGCACCTGAGGGGATCCGCTCTCGAGTGGAAGAGTACAAGCAGAGAGAGAGAGAGACATAGACAGGGGTACGTGGTGGCTGCCTGCGTTGTAACGCCGGCGTCGGTCGATGTGGTCTTTATGCAGCCTCTCAGTTTGAAGATATTAAGAAGAGACCGGATCCCCTCAGGTGGGCATCCGAGGGGTTCCGGTCAGCCCCTCTCACATTGGAGCTGATAAGACAATGACAAGATGATGATTTGAATCTGTCAAATCACCATCTTGTCAGCCCCCATGTGAGAGGGGCTGACCGGACCCCTCAGGTGCCCACCTGAGGGGATCCGGCCTCTATTAAGAAGGATCATGCAGTTTATGAATATATTTTCAGATAAAGTGACCGATCGATTACCCACGCCTTTTTACTTAGGTTTTATTTGTTTGGGTTGGTTTGACATCTAACCTCTGAGTTGATTAGAGGTTATGCATTCACACAGTACTTCTTGATAAAATGTCTAATCTATGATTTGATCGGAAGTTCGGTCAAAGGATAGACATCAAGACTGTTCGGTAAAATATCTGGACTAATTAAGGTCTGAATATAATAGGAACCTCGTAAAAATCACTTGATTTTAAGCGATTCAGCACGGTAGTATAGACGTTGAGTCCGCTTGTTATGTTCTACGAGATATAAGGTTAGTGATAAAATCAAAAATTTTAATTTGTAAGTTAAATAAAAAAATGCCACCTTAATCACTTTAAAAAAATTGAATTACAAAAGTTTTGACGTTAACCTTATTTTGTCTAGCGTGTACCTTTGTGAATATATCAAGAGATCGAATAAATGGATTATCAACGACTCCGACTAGTAGATTAAGTCAAAAAAAAAAACTTGGAAGTTAAATGTGGTCGAAAGTACGTAGTTCCAGGATAAGTGACTTCATGGGAAAATATTAGACACTTAAAAGAGACATTACCAACCGCTATGGCTATTAATTTTTAGGAGACTGACCAGAAAGAACCTACGAATTGAACATACTTGTAGGGAATAAATATCCAAAGAAATAAACAATTTCTTAAAGAAAAAAGAGATCGTTAATTAATCAGGAAGATTAATGTAGGCATAGCGATCGAGAGGAGCTGGAGTAGACCAGCCAGGCGGAGGGATGATCCTTAGCCAGCCATCCAGCCAGCTAGCTAGTCAGATTGATCAGATACCTGTATCTCACCACCAATAATACATACCTACATATATATATATATATGAATGCTGCCGCCACGTGAGAAAATTGACTAGCCAGCCCCGCTCTGTTCCCTCCTGCCCGGAGATCATGCAGAGTTGAAAAGGTCATCTCGTCTCGTCGACCTAGCTCTCTACGGATCGTTCAGCACACACACAGGATAATATATATATGTATATATATGGATCGATAAACATATATATATACACATATAATTAATCAGCTGCCAGAAAAGAATCATATCCTGAGATCGATCATCCTCGGGTTGATCGACAAGCGTCACGTTCGTCCGTCTGACGAGCTGCCGCGAAGAACGCCGCCGTTGATTACGAAGCAGCGGGAACAGCGAGCTCACGTTCGCCCCCTTTATATCTATTCTTTTATACTAGAGAAGATCGAACATATATATATATACATACATGAGTACTTAAAAAATTTTCTTTCACTTAAAAAAAAAAGTCTGGATGAATTTATAATTTATCGTGATACGACCTGTCCGTCCGATGAAACTCGGACTCACTCTCTCTATATAAATAGATATGTGATCGGGAGAACGTGATGGCCGGCTCGGCATTTCGTCGAACATGTGACAAGCGCTCGCGTATTACTTCGCAAGGTGGTGCGGTCAGGTCGATCGGACACTGATTACCATGCACGCGGTCATGCATGCATGCGTGCGTGCATGTGCCGACGGGCGCCGGCCATCTCCGGTGTCCGAACCGACGGGCTTGTCTCCTTGCGACGACGCGCCTCCTCGTAAACAGCTGGCTCGCCCCCGACGCCCAGCTGCCGCCGCCGCCACGAGTCGCGACCCGGATCAGGAGGTAACGCCCGGCGCGGTCAACCACGAGTCGCGACCCGATTCGGGGGCGCAAGGGGACAGGAGATCCGAGAGGGAATAGGGGCATCCGGACACGAGTCCGCTGGCACCGACGGCTGCGATTCCGACACGTACCACCCCTTCTTATCACCTGAATATATATATAATATATACGTATGTATAATACTGGTAAGTCGGGCATAGGTTGTGTTTTTTAACCCCCTCCCCCCCCCACCTTCTCTATTTATACGTATACACGTACATGTAGAAAGCTCGCGTTGGCATTTTGTCGAACGCACGGCGGTGGTCATTATCTGAGGGCAGATGGGCAATATATATACGGCGCCGCGGCTGCAAGCTTCCCAAGGAGCGGCGGCGGCGGAACCCTGGACATCTCCGGACTCACCGCTCTTCTCTCGGGCGGCAGTCGCGTGCTGAGATTTCCCCCGAGGCGCGCGCCGCTCCCCGGTCATGTCCCCGAACAACCTGTCCTTGGAGCCGGCGCTGGCCTGGCCGTGGCAGCGGCGCACGGAGCTGCAGGTTCAGATCGCCGACAGGCTCTTCCTCCGGCGGCAGCAGCAGCAGCAGCAGCCGTACTACTGCTACCACCACCTGCAGCAGCACCGGCGGGCGGGGGGCAGCGGCGAGAGGGAGCACCTGTTCGAGAAGCCGCTGACGCCCAGCGACGTGGGGAAGCTGAACCGGCTGGTGATCCCGAAGCAGCACGCGGAGCGGCACTTCCCGCTGGACGGCGACTCCGTGGAGAAGGGGCTGCTCCTGAGCTTCGAGGACGAGGCGGGGAAGCCCTGGCGCTTCCGCTACTCCTACTGGACGAGCAGCCAGAGCTACGTGCTCACCAAGGGATGGAGCCGCTTCGTCAAGGAGAAGCACCTCGACGCCGGCGACGTCGTGCTCTTCGAGAGGCGGCGGGGCTCCCGCGACCGCCTCTTCATCGGGTGGAAGCGCCGCGCCGGGCCCGCGCAGGGCGGCGGCTCCGGCCCGACCGCCATCCACGCTGCGGCGGCTCCACCGCCGCCGCCGCCGCCGAACCCTGCCGCGTACTACTCGACCCCTGCAACGGAGCCCCGAGACTCCCCCCATGATTCAGGTAACTAAAATAATCCATAATTTAGTTGCTTGATCTGTTCAGTGTCACAAAGGGGGATAAGATAAGGGCTATCTGGTGCGTCGAGAACAGGGGAGCCGGGCGACGAGCCTACTCGGCAGCCGTCGAGGGCACTGCCGGCGCTGGCGGCGAGCAGCTCGAGGCGGCTGAGACTGTTCGGCGTGAACCTGGACTGCGGGCCCGAGAGGGAGACGGCGGACCCGCGGCAGCTACCCGGCGGCGGCGGCGGCTCGTGCACGGACGGTCGAGACCTCCGCCGCCGGCAGTTCGTCACGCATGCCGGCGGGGCCTTCTACCCGCGGCCGTGACTCGATTATTATTCTCTCTCGCCGGCGGGCGCCGGCGAAGGAAGCTACCTACCCCTCTGCTCTTCTGTACATCTCTCAAGTCCAGTCGAGAGATCGGTATGATCGATCGAATTCCCCCCCGACAATGTGATCCCCAAAGTTCGCCGACGATCGAAGTCGACCGCCTTATCTTTTGTTTCCTCGGGTCTCCGGATTTCCCGCAAGATATGGCGGCGGAAGCTACGAAGGAGAGAAGCTACACAGTCAGTCGATCAATCAGTCAAGAGAGAGAGAGAGAGAGAGATTTTCTGTTGTCTCCGTTTTCTCCTTACCGGCGCACGCCTTCCTGTCTATTGACTTTGAGCGCAGCAGGGAGAGAAAGAGATCCCCAGATTTCCGGCGATCCCCGGCACCTGGTCTTACAGTGGGCAGAACTCTTCCGAAGAAAGTAAGTCCCCCAAGTTAATGAGGTGGCCTCGTACACATCGACGTCCGATCACCGAGTGGAAGGAATAATTTCAGTGTTTAATTATAAACTGTGTGTCACAATTTCAATCGTTTAAGTGACAGGTAACAAATTAGTATAAAGTCGGTAACGGTTCAACCCTGTCAACAGTAGGGAGAGAAGGAGATCCCTGAATTTCCGGCAATCCTCGGCGACTGCCCCCCCTCCGGCAGTCCACGTTCGACGTGTCTGCGGCGGGGAAGAAAGCCTCTTAGGGTGGACAGAACTCTTTCCATATCCTCCCAAGGAAAGTAAGTCCCTCACATTAATGAGGCGGCCTCGTACGCATCGACTTCCCATCACCTCATTCTCCGAGTGGAAAGATTAGTTTCGGTGTTCAATCAAAAACGATTTCGGTCATTTAAGCGATGGGTAACGAGTCAGTAAGAAGTCGGTAACGGTTCGACCATGTCGATAATAAGTTAATTAATGAGTCGGTAAATTATTACTAAACCACTATCGACGTCTTGTTAACTCACTATCGAACATGATATAACTCGTTATCGACGGGTAACGAGTTATTAAAATGTCGGTGACGATTCAACCATTTTCGGTAATAGTTCATTGAACTTTTTATTTAAATCGTCACTTAAGTGTCTTGGGTCGTGATCGTTTTTGATCGGTGACTGATGCTACTCTCTTCCACATGAGAACTAGATGATTCGAACACATCACATCAATGCGAGAGTTACTTAATACGGTGTATGAGATCTATTTGAGTGAGACTGGGATTAAAGAACTCCCCGCGAGCACCTGCGGATCAGGACTCGTAGATATATATATACACACACACCAACGAGATGATCTGCTTGGGGATATATGCAAATGGGAAAAAGGAAACGAGATTTTGATATTCTGATTTGATTTTTGATAAAAGTTAACAGATCCGGAAACACTTTGTATGCCTTATATATAATCTACGAGAGTCTTGGTAGTAAATTATCGGAGCCAAAATTGAGAAGAATCATCTCTCTGTTTCAGTTTTTAATTTTGATGGAAAGTACGCAATATTTTAATAAATATGATGTAAGTAGATTACTAGAAATATGATGTATAAATAATTAAAAAGGGTACGACCGACTAGAAGTTTTAGCGGTATAGAATATGGCATTGATTTGTTCATTTTCGATAAAAATTGATACATAATATAAATTTTGCATATTATTTAATTTGATTGTTTCGAGAATATATATGATCCACATCAAGATAATTTAACTTTTGTCCAGGAGAGAGAGAGAGAGAGAGAGAGAGAGAGAGAGAGAGAGAGAGAGAGAGAGAGTGTTGTCGGAAGCGACGACGTAACTACTATTCACGTCCATGTTTGGTCATTCAAATATGACTGTTGATCATCTTCAACAAATATTGAGGCCCGCATACATAATTTTTAATAGATTATCTTTGATATCATCTGAATCTCACTTTCTATGCGTATCTATATATGTCTTAGAGGTGATCGATCGGCACTGACCTTCAAATATTTATTTCAAAAATCTTCCAACATAATTAAGCCGAGCACAAATTTTCAGCTACGTGCTGCTTACGTCCGTGCACTGAATAAATTACATTTGGTCATCCAAACATGAGTGCTGAACGTCTTCAACAAAGGTTAAGATCTGTGTGCATAAATTTTAATATATTATAGACTCATTATAATTTGAATCTTATTTTTGCATTAGAGATGATAGAGGGGCAAGATAAATCCTATGGGGGGTACCCCAAACAAAGAGTGTCCCGATCACCTTAGTTAAGAGGAGTAAAACTTCCTCCTCCTCTAATATGTGACGGCCATGCTTCTCATCTCACGTGAGCAACCACCCTAGGAGGAGGAAGATGTTGCAGAAAATCGACGATTAGATCACTCATGAAGCAAGATGTGCACACCACGAAGACGACGAGATTTCGGAGAAGTCGAACCCTACTAAACCGTAAACGCACCTCTCCCCCGATGGCTTCCTCGGCACTCAACGTCCCGAATGAATCATGGGCCTGGACTATTTATGAGAAGAACAACTCGAAAAACACATCTCGACTAGAACTCTCATAATCCTTATCCAGAGCCCCGATAGACTTAGGATAATACGATATTTATCCGATTAACAACTAACCCACGTACGTAATAACAACTTTCTCCTCCCTCTCTCACCACGGTGATCTAAACTCTAAACATGATCAAATCTCTAGTTCCGCTCCAACCAAATCTTAATCGTGAGTCCGAGTCTTATCTGTGTGTGCCGGTACAAGATCAGAACGGATGTAATGGGATGTGGTATTTTTTTTTGATTTTTACATGTATTAATAATTCTTTAAATATATCACAAAAAATAGTTGATAATAAATGTAAGAAAATATTAATAAATAAAATAAAATAAATAAATTTACACGGTCGCGTGTTGTCCAATCCATCGACCAGATGACTCGATCAGGATTTGGGAGTTTCGAAACGGTTCGCCTTCCTTCTTTCTCGCCAGGGCCCGACGGCTGTCGCACTCAGCTCGCTGAAGAAGAAGCTGGCCAATATCTCTTCTGATTGAGTACTACAGGTGATCGATATCTCAGCGGGTAGTACGTAGTAGTGGGGAGAAGAAGAAAGGGTCCTCCTTCCAGAAGAGACCACCAGTACCAGCTTTTTTTATAAAAGTACGTTTGACCCAAGAACGATTTATTTATCATTTTTAAGAAAGTTCTACGGCGTGTTTTATTGATACTATATATCTTGTATTGTATCAACACTCTTTTTTTATACCTTACATATTTATTCATCTTTTCTGTTTTCATCCAACATGTTTATATTTTACTTGTTCTTTACACGCTCATCAGTTTATCTCGCGAAGTTGGCCCCCTTTCGGATCTTTTCTCCACCAACTGCCGTACTCCGTTCGGCTCGGGCGGTACGATGATAGATCGAGCGCACCGCGGAGGAGAGATCAGTCGGTCGGTGCCCCCGACATCTCGAATCAGAATCTCTCTCGAGCCGACGTACGAGCGTACGCGACGCGACGCGACGCGACGTCCGTGTTCCTTCGCGCGCCGCTGTTATTCAAGGGTATCTGTTTATATATAAATATATATTCTGTGTCATATCTCTTCTGCCGTGACTTCATTCAACGTATCGTCTCGTTAACGTATGCATAACATGCTTCGAAGCTACCGTTTTTTTTTTTTGTTCTCAACCGTATGCCGAGTTTTCGGCTCGATCTTTCGGAGGCGGCCCATGGAGGAGGAGGCAGATTCTGCCACGTAACCGAAGCTATTCTTGAACTGGATCCTGCGATTTACCTTGAATCTAAACGTATTTCCAAGTTGTCGGTGCCTATTAAAATGTAGGAAGACTTCGATAAAAAAAGTTCGACGTTAATGGTGATGTTTGGTTGCACGACAAATTAAATTTTTGTTATAAGCTTTATGAATTTGTAATAACATTGGTTAATAATAAGGTATTCGGCGATGATTACAATTATATATATATTTTTTAAAAAAATATTCTTCAAAAAAAAGAGATAAAACACATTTTATCTTTTATTGATCCATCGTCTCTTCTAGTCATACATAGCTCTCACTTTTTCTTCAACCCATCTCTCCAACATGACAACTTTATGTCATTGGCAAACTTACACTATATTTTAAAACAACTTTTTATCATGAAGTTTTATAAAAAAAATTATTGTGCAACCAAGCACCCGATAAAAATACTTGCCCAGCTGCTTCTTCTTCTTGCAACCAAGCACCCGATAAAAATACTTGCCCAGCTTCGAGATACTACGAATTGCAGGCCCAGGCACGCTCTCAAATCGGACGGAGAGCTGTGGATTTAATGCCAAGTCACGTAGAGCAACTGAATTTTGGCGTTCTTGAAGAATGATACAACAAAATACAAAATTTCATGCTTATGCATACTACTACTAAGTGGGACAGGGATGTAATACCAGTTCAGGTTCCGCGACCGGAAAGCAATAAAAGATCCCCGTCCCGTGCCATTTCTAAAGTTCGTATACAGAAATGATCCATTCCTATGGGGTTTATGAAGATCATCTCTTCCTCCAGTGCTGCCATGACCTTCTTCGGGCGAGAGCCCTGTCGTCGTTGATTGATGGCTGATTTTTCAGCGCATCAAATGATCGAACAAATCTGTGTGCTACAACTTCTCGAAGAATAATTTGTTGTCAGCATGTGAGGTGAGTAGAAGATCCTGGAGATGCATCCCCTACACGTATCATATCAATTCCGGAATCGCTGTGGCAGATGTTGTAAGGATCACAATCAGGACTGTCGGCGACCAGGATTTCAGCCCAAAAATTTGGCCTCCACATTTTCATCAGGGGTTCCTTCAACGGTCCTCATCTCCTTCACCTTCTCGAGTTGCCTCAGGAGATCTAACCTCTCAGGCGCATATGTGGATGGAATCTGCTTGTGATCCACATATACAATCAGAAATCATACGGAGATTGCTCGGCGAAAATAAGCCCAACAAAGTGCTGGAACATACCAAACCAGGTGCATATCTTTGAATGGCGGCCAATATCGCCGCATGCCCAACTGCGGTAACCTGCGGCCACAGAAGTATTTAAATGTTAGCCTCCGAAAGCAGGCATGTCAAAACTGACAAGGGTAGTTGGAGGGTCCCCCGCTTATACTTTTCTGTTCCATTGTTCCCATTTTCTAGCCATAAGAAGCCAGAAAAAGGTAAGGAGACCACTTACCATCAATATCTAAAAACATCACCCCTGCTAATCTACATCTACTTCTGACATTGTAGGCAGAATCCAAAAGAAAAGACAACATATCATTGGCCTAATTTTCTCTGCACAGCCTCACCGGAAGAAGCATGAGAAACCCAATGGGAAGAATTGATGCCAAATCAGTTAAAGTCCTTCGAAGAGCTTTCTTTTCCTTCTCTGAAAGTTCGTCACCGCTAAGACCGCGTGTTAATAGCACCGTTGCAGCTGCCACATCAATGGCTAAGAGCTGTGTTCCTTGCCAGACATCCTAATAAACAGAAAACAGATGAGTTAAACAAGAAGTTCAAGCATATAAATAAAGAACATCCATATATGATCTGATTTGGCTGATGATGCCATAGAATATAAGAAGACCTAGGTTCTATACCAAAAGGAAACAAAGCAGACGGCAATTTTCAGTCTTCCATGCGATTTGGTTATCTCCTGGGATGGTTATTACAGCTTGGAAAATCACAGAAAGCAAACATCCATGAATCAACCCCCCTCATATTTTGAGCCAAGGACTGCTTCAGGTGAGCTAATACTGGATGGCATTAAGGTTTTTGCCAAACTATTTAACGGATCAACAAGAACCTAAACGTGTCAAACATTATTTCAGAAAGACAAAGAATGAGGTTAATCGTCTTTTCCAGCAGCTCCCAGTGTCATGTTAGTTGACATCTCATCATGAAGACTTGTGTCAACATTCGATAATAACCAGATAAGCATGAAGCTGGTTTGTAACAGAAACATTGTAGATATGCAGAAAAATTATAAAAAAACATATTTCCCAACGGATGTGCCTACTTTGTACAGGTTTGCCTTAGATCCATGTGATAGACATAAGCAGGAAGATGAGAACAAGACCCGAGCACAGGTACACTCACTGGCCTCAACCAATGTTCTATTTATAGCCATCGCTTGAGTTATAAAAAAAACCAAATCAAGACAAAAATACCCCTGCACCCGTTTGAACAAGTTTCCTGTGGATCATTTAAATAACTGAACAGATGGTTCAGTATAGCAGGTCAGAATCCATCATTTACGGTTAATGGGTCTGGACCCATTACTTACTGTTTCCAAACCCTTAATACATAGAAGCCTCCACTACTAAGGCTGCATCATGCCAACATGTAGGGTAAGTCAATTGCTCCTTGATATCGCCATAATTGTAGCCCTAAAATCTCTGCATAACAGCAGAAATATAGCTTTCAAATGCATGGTAATTTAACTTAATTTTGAGTAATTGAGAAAGTAAAATCTTCAAGAAAGAAAAATTTTGGCAAAAATTAAGTAAAAAATATTAATACCGTGCTAGTTTTTTTAAGTTTGCCAATTGATTTCTCAAGAACATTTTCTTTCTTCTGCGCTAGCACCACTGTGTCTTCTCCATTTTGAATCATTAGTTTCTCTCTCTCCTCCAGAATATCGAGCTCCTGAAAAGTAGAGTTAAAACGTGGCATCAGGTAATTAAATCTTCATTTGTTATAAATGATGACAGATTGCACATGATTCTGGGTGGAGAAAAATAACTAAATGGACACATCCTTTAGTGACTACACACTGGCCACATCATATCATGTACACCTATATCATGTACACCAAAATATATAGCTGCTTTCCTTTTTTACCACATCAGGTATTAATGGTGTCCTGGTATAACGAATGACTTGTATGCTAGGATTAGCTTCCGGATGGAAGCTTGAAACATAGTCAGGACATGGTCCAAAGGCAATAGCAAATTGTCTTTCAACCATCCTATACAACATATTTGGGACGTAAGAGCAACAATTGAAGTTTGCATCTTGCGTAAAACAATTTTGAATGTTTAAAGGCACTAGTTCTTATGGCTGTCTTGCTGCTATCTTTGATTCTCTTGATTCTCATACATACAATTATGTTCACGCTTTATACAAAAGGAGATTCGTGACATAACAATACATGCATAAAAATGAGAAAAAAAAACATATTGTAGAATGTTTGAAGTCTAAATATCAGTATCAATCAACAGCCAAATTTCTGACAGAAAATATTTGATTATCAATAATTTATGAAAGTATTCACCATTGAAGTTGTCCTCAGAAACTTGCATGAAGGAGAACTAATGAGCACAAACCAGTTATGATTCTGAAAGCAACAGGAACAGCAGTTGACACCAAAAACTATTGTTTGCTGGATCAGCTAATCCAGATAGGATCCATGGGCCTGTGTCCTATCTGCTTTCGGGGGTAAACTCAAAAAATTACAAACTAACGGGAAATCAGCCAAGATGGGCGGTGTAGACAGCTAGGATTGCAAATGCCAATCCTAGTTGAAGCAGCTGATCAGATGAAACATAATAATAATAAAGAGCCAGAACAATGATGGCTTGCTCTAAGTAGGGCTAATTCATCAAATCGGGATCAACTGACCTAAGCCAATTCCATTCAATTCCAACAGTAGGAATAGACTCGTCATATTTTTCTACAGGTGCCGGGGATTGGCTGACACAGGCACCAGGCTGAGCCAGGCTGATTGGCTGATCAGTTGACTCGGGCAATCCAAATCAGGCCCTGGCCAGTCCAGGGAGGTCTATCCTATCATGCGATCTTGGAAACAAACTAGGCTACTAAACCAACTCAAAATCACCAAGATTACTAAATGGGCTCAAAAGGCAAAGAATAAAATAAAAGACCAGCTTTGCGTTCCTTGACAATGCATACAAGAAAGAAGTGAACACTTGGATGGTGTTTGAAAAGATGACATGAAAAAATGCAAATTGATGAAAGAGGAAATGACTAATATTGAAGTAGCCTCAAAATTACCTCATTATTCTGAGTTTCACTGGTACTCCTCTGTACTCGTTTTTCAAGTTCAATCAGCTCCTGCCTCAAAAGCTCAAAGCGCCTAATCTCATTCATTTCAACACTCTGTTCGTTTGTACTGCAGCTAGAAATATCTTCAGCAGGATCCATCTCCTGAACAGGAATCTCATAAATCTTAGAATGGGACTAACCAGTAAAGGATTCCACAAGATATAGCAACCATTAGCAGCTAGCATAAAGAGAGCAAGAAATATATAAGAAGCAAGTTAAAAATAGAATGTGCATAGGACCTCGCAAAACTAGCTCATTCAGAACAGTATACACACTGGAGAATTCTGTTGGGGAAATCTGGAAGTTCCCATGCAGCACAACATTGAAGAAGCTATTCTGGATCAGGATTGGACCCAGGATTGAGCCAGGCCAAAGTTGATAACTGTGTGAACCTCTTTTTTCTGCGTCTGTTCTTTAGAAAGAAAGACATCTCCGGACTTTTCTAGGAAATTAGATGATACCTAAAATATTAGGTAATCCGGTGATAGTTTTAAAAATATTAGAACCGAGGTTCGGGTTCTTTGAAAATTTCATTTTTTGACCCTTCTCCGCCGGATGGTGCGAGTATCCGGCGTTAACTTACATCGAGCAACGGCTCGAATGCCTTTGATTAACCGTCGCGGCAACCTGTTTTTGGAGACATGCACATCCACAAAAAGTAAAGAACTCAAAAGGGCAGCGGCTTTTTGGGTCCGATCAGATGCAAACCAATTTGTTCGGGTTTGTTTTATTTGTTTGTTGGGTCGACTTGAAAGTCGGTTTTGTTGATTTCTAAGTTTGTTTGATTTAATTTTTTTGATTTGGTTTGACCAGTTTGGGTTGTTTTGAACCTGTTTTGATTTTTGATTTTGATGTGCTTAAAGTGTTTTAAGCAATTTTGGTATTTTGTTGCTTGATTGGTTTGTTGAATTTTCAGATTCTGGATTTTTTCAGATTTCTGGATTGTTTGTTTTGAGTTGGTTTTTTGCTCCATTTTTGAATGTTTGAAATGTTATTTGTTTGGTTTCTTAAAAAAAAAGGTTGATCTTTGTCATTTATTTGAGCAAGGTTTGGTGTCTTTTTGAATGAATTTTTCAGATTGCGCAGAATCAAATTGCCAAAAAAATCAGATTTTGGAGCTGGCCGGAATCTGTTTTAGGTAGATTGCTTAAATCTGATTTTTGTTTTGGCAGATTTTATTGAAATCTGGTTTCCTTGTGTTTTCGGTTTAGTAAAAATCTGATTTTTACTTAAGGACTGATTTGGGATTTCACCGAGCCACCAAGGGGCTAGAGTGTGATTGCCAAAGAGGGCAAGGAAGCTGGCCACAAAGGGGGCTTGCTTGAGGGAGTTTGGACGGGATGAAAACAGACCTGACTAGGCTATTCTCCCAGACCCAAGATAGAATCCCATCTCGGGCTGAAATGGGCCGGTTCAGGCCTGCACAAGGTACATTCCAACCGGGACAGATTGCATCATTTTTTGAGACCAGCAGAGGGCTGTGCTGAATGGGGCCGCAGAGGGGCTACTTGCTGCAGGTTTTAGGGGCAGGTTATTGGGTCTGCTTAGTGGGCCTGCAAGTGGGCTGGAATTGGGTCTCAAAGGGACCTGTTTGTGGGCTTGGATGAAGACCAGGAAATGGGCCTGTTTGTGGGCCTGGTTTAGGACTACTCCTGGGCCGGTTGTGGGCCTGAACAGGGGGGCCGGTTATGGGCACCTGCAGGTGGGCTGCAGGTGGCTGAAAATGGGCCTGGATGTGGGCTGAACATGGGCCGGTTGTAGGATGTCTACAGCTGAACCGAGCAAGCCTGAATTGAAGGGGGAAGGGACCTACGTGAAGGTCTGCAAATGTGGCAGGGGAATCCCATTTCAGAACCTGATTTGCTTTGTCTATTTCCAGATTGTTTGAAAAACCGGTTTGCTTATTTCGATTCTGATTTTTTTTTGTTTTCCGTTGAACTTTCAGATTGATTTTCTGTTTTAATTTTCTGTTTGAATTTGAATTGGTTTTAATTTAGTTTTGGCGGTTTGCATCGCCTCCAACCCATCGGGTCACCATCGGATGCCCGGTTTCATGCATTTCAAATTGACATAGAAGGTCACTTTCATTTCATATGGTGAAGTACAATGATGTACAAATGTGATTGATCCTTCCCCCAATGTAGGTTTATCTTCACTACTTCGGAAAAATTTCGGCATTACGACGGCATGCCGGCTATTTTTCCAACTTAGTGAAAATTTACCCATCCAAAATAGTCAGCCTTAGCTTAGCCATATTGGGGGAAGGAACCGCTGGCTACGGGAGCAGGCCCGCGCCACCGTCCGGATCGACATTCCGGGGCGGACCCGGGGGGAGTCGTCCAAGGTTGGAGTCCCCGCGAAGGGTGGATCTCCTTAATTTAATATTGCTTTCGCATTCTGAATTTTTATTTGTTCATTTTTGGAACAAGGCCATGGAGGCCGGTTCAATTTCATCGGCGTTCCGAGCCGGCCTTCAATCTTCATAGGCCCACCGGGCCTGTCTTGGACTGTTTTGGGCCGGAAGGGCCCGTTGGAAAGCTGCTGTACTGCCGGAACTGCTTGGCTGGACCGACTTGGAAGGCCACCCGGCTATGCCCTTGGCCCGTCAGACGGTTTCCAAGGGATGCCGGGCCGTCACCTTCAAGCCGGCCCACCTTCTGACTGCTGTCCTCCTGTTTGGAGCTCCCTGGACTGCTGGAACTGCTTGGCTGGACCGACTTGGAAGGCCACCCGGCTATGCCCTTGGCCCGTCGGACGGTTTCCAAGGGGTGCCGGGCCGTCACCTTCAAGTCGGCCCACTTTCTGGCTGCTGTCCTCCTGTTTGGAGCTCCCTGGACTGCTGTCCTCTCAGTAGGCCACAATGGGGGCTGTTTTGGTTTGGTTTTGGGTGGGCCGAAATGGGCCTGCACAAAGGGCATTTCAGGCTCTGACTTGGGACCTGATTGGTGGGCTAAACAGACCTGCACAAAGGGCAATGTGGCCAAACCTGGGTCTGATTTTTGAAGACCGATCAGGGGGGCTGTGAGGGGTCTGCTTAATGGGCCGCTAGGAGGACCAGGACAGCAGGCTGAAAGAAGGCCGATTGGGGACCTGTTTTGGGCCTGGATTGGGGTGTGCAGAGAGCTAGGAAATAACCTGCTAAAAGGGGGTGCTCAATGGGCTAAATCAGGTGCAGTTCGGAGTTTTTTTGAGTGGGCTGCAAAGGGGGCCTGATTATGGGCTATTGGGCCGACTATGGACCTGAATAGGGGTCAGGTTATGGGCCTGCAATAGGGAGTTTTCTCCTGCTATGGGTCGGAGTGTTCGGCTGGGCCAAGTGGACCTGCAGGTGGGCCTGCTAAATGGGCCGCAGGAGGGTTGATTGGCAGACCATGTTGGGGCCGGACTTGGGCCAGGATTGGGGTGTTCGGTTGGACTGAAAGAGGCCTGCGCAGAGGGGCTTTTAGGGGCCTGGTTTGGGTCCGAACATAGGCTGTAGAAGATGATTTTTGCAAACCGACCAGGGGATGGAGATGGACCCTAGAACAGGTAGAAAAGAAGGCCCTTTGAAGGGCTACATGGGCGCACCAACTAGCCTTTACCTTTTCTTCTTCTCTTCTTCTTCTTCCTTCTCCTGGCGGCAGGTGGCAGCAGCAGCAGCAGGAGCAGGGCGCAAGGCAGCAAGGGGTAGGGTGCAGTCCAGCAGCCTGGCGGCGTCTCCAGCCTCTCCCTCTGGCTGCTGCGCCCCTCTTCCTTTTATAGAGAGTGAAGGGGGCAGATGAAGAGCCAGCAGTTGCATGCGCTGGTGACTTTTGGCCTCCCCCATGTAGGTTACACCATTTACTCCAATTGATTGGCTGGCTGTCTCTTCACCTTCCCCCTCCTTCAACTGACGGTTGAGAGGCTGAGGTGGCAGGTGTGTGCGCACAAGGCTGCTGAGGTGGCAGGTGGGTGCGCATGAGCCTTGTTCACACTGCTGTTGAAGTGGGCCTGGCCCAATTGGGCCTGGTTTCTGGGCCAGCAGGCTGAGAGGAGGCCCAAGCCCTCTTATGGGCTGCGCACAAGGCTGAACTTGGCCCAATTGTGCCAATTATGGGCCAGGTGAATCCGGCCCTTGCTGGGGTGCCCAATTGGGCCTGATTTAACTCAATTATGGGCCCTCCACCCTATGCTTAAGTCCATTTCTTCCTTGGCCCAATTGTCTGTTTTTTTTTTGAAAAATCATGACGCCAACAATAACGAACAGAATCAGATTGGCAAATCAACCAAGCTGCCCCCTGAAGCCCAGAATTGGCCAAGAGTCAGGCAAACCTTGCTCAACAGGGTCCCACTCGGTCAAGACTCTGTCCGATTCAGCTCAAGTCAGGCTGGAATCAGCTGATTCCAAGCTAGAATCAGCCAATCCATGCCAAACTCAGCCCAGCCAAGCTAGTTCTACAGGATCTGACCCAGAATCAATAACTTACAAGTTTGCATTCCATATTCCATAACTCTAGGCAAAAACGTGAGCAAAACATCATATCCAGCGTCACCAGAATCATCTATGCTAATTTCTAGCATAAAGTAGGTGACAGCTGAAACCCCCTCAATGAACACTAGATATTTGACTAGTATACCAGTTTAATGTACTCAAAGATACTTCAATGTGCAGCCATGTCCAATACTCTTTTAGAATGCAAATAAGAATAAAAACAAGAATGATAGAATGTCATCATTTGGTATCTTAATCAATAAGATATTATTCTTTAAAACAAGACTACCACAATTTTGCGAGTAAAAAGGTTTGAAGCAATAGCAATGTGTGTGTTTATGAATCCATTGGACAAATGAGTACAAACTCTGTAAATTGCACTTGCTAAAAGCCCATCAAGCTGTCTCCTGCTGTGTAGTGCACAAAATATTAAATATAAGAGAATGGAAAATTATGCAGTTGAACTGTTCAATTGCCGGTCTTAGTCAGACCTGAATGGTTTTCAATATAATCGCTCACATGATTAAAATGCATATGAAACGTTATTCATACATTGTCACTTGTTGTTCTTGGTTGACCACCATTTGCTCTGGCTGAATGATGCACTAAGAAGCTCCATAAGCCATGAGGCTTTGTTTCCATCCTGATAACGAACTTACCATCAATAATGTCTAAGAAGTTAAAGAAGAAATTTACAGTTTGATTAACAATTTATCACTGACTAAGGAATATATGCACAAAGCTCAAAAGTAGATAAACCAGAAAATTACCCTTCTTTAGGAGTCCCATCAGATTCAGACTCACTATAAAGTTTTCTGTGCATTCTTCTTGTATGGTGCCCCTGGTTTCTAGGAGATGGAGCACCTTCCTGAACCTCCTTTTGAACAAGCATCGGCATGAAGTAAAAGAAAAAGATTATGAAACACAATGTTTCAATCTTAGATCATAAAGCACGCATTCCAGTGAGGTAAGAGATTGCATCCAAGATATTAATAAAATAGAGTTTTATTTTAGTGCCTCAGATATCTTGGACTTGATATGACTACCTTCCCTCATGTAGCATGGCACCCGTGCAGTGCCGGTTTGACCCAAAAGGGTCGAATCGGGACCAGAATTACATGTAGAAATGAATTCATCTGCCATAATTTTTACTTTTTTATATTTTTTTGAAAAATTGATTCGGGCCAATTCGGGATTGATTCTCCTTGAATCAGCAGATCAATCAGATCAAAATCGGCACTAGCCGATCTAGTCTCCAATTTCAATCATGCCTTTCTTGGCTGATCATGATAATATGGTACAACCTAGAATAGGAGCAGCTTATTACCAGACCCAGACCCAACTACTCAATATGGTCACGACAGACCATTTTAATCTTGATTTTCTCCTAGTGGCTTCCACAGTCTTGAAGTGCAGTGGATATCCTAAGAGAAAACTAGTTGAATCAACTGGACCAAAAGAAAGAAACCAGGTGTAGTGGCTACAATTGGACAGTTTGAAAGAGGCTTCACTGCAGAAAGAAACCTGCTTAAACAACAACAAAAAAATTCAATTCATACTTCATAGGCTGCAAGAAGCCATCCATGACCATTATTTACCAGTTACCACTCAAATGTATCCTCCACTTCGGTAGCATAGCATAGTGCCATATTGGGCATAGGTCAATACCAACCAAGGGTACTTCCGGACCCAAGTCAAACAAGATTTTTGTATTTCTTCCTAGGTCAAAAAACAAGAATATGCCTTTAAACTATGTAAGAAAAAGAAAGATACCTCCAATGATGCAGCCTTAGCTCGGAATGATGCCTCCAGAAATTCAGCCTCCTTCTTAAGCTTCCTTATCCTCTCCAGATCGGAACATGCAGCCTTAAGATGCTCCTTTCCGTGATTGGAATTTGAGAGATGAAGCTCTTGCAACAATTCTTCTAATCTATTCAATGCTTCCTCCACGCCTTCCAATGCCTATAATCATATAAATGCTATGTTGGCCAGCTTAAACATTTGACAAAGAATAGCAACAGAAAAAATGCAATTTTTTTAAAATAGCAGACGTTTGGACAAAAATAATTGGCATTCAACCAAAAGCTAGTCCTAGAAACCCAACTATTTAGAAATCACAGAAACAGAGAAGATTAACATTAGAAGGTAGAAAACGTAGTGGGTGTTTGCTCAAGAAAACATCCAATGTGCAAGTGGATACAATCCATTGACGAGGTCTCTGCCCACTAATTATATTAAATGCAAAGATACATATGCCCTATAAGATTCTAGCATGTAGCAAGTCCATTGTTTGTTGTGTTTTTTGGAATTAGGGGAAAGACCAGTAATTCAAAGATATACTTGCTGATCAAAGATTAGAATTGCATCCAAATATTCCGTTAAAGTTTGCATTTTCCTGTCAAAAAATATTCAAGAGGAGACCTTGTTGCTCACATGAGATATTATCCCCACTCTCCACCCAAAAAGATAAAGATACAAGAATCACTTACAATTCATCAGTGAAAGGCATGGAAAAGTCTAGCATGAATGTCTTTCGTGAATCATGCTCAACTAACATTATTTCAGGAACACAGACCTGATTCCACTTGATACTATAGATAAGATACACCTTAAAAATGGATATAAATATGAGACAAATACGGCTAACATTTGCAATTAGCAATTGTTAGAGCACATTAACATTTCCAATTAGGAATTATCAGACGACATTACTTTCATGGACAGTACAAATGAGAAGAGCAAATAAGAGCAATGATACATGAATGTAATCCGGAGGACTGTCTTGACCAATCAGGATACCACCACAGCTACAGTGTAATTCTGGCAGCCAAATAAAGCAAAACTTAGGAAAAGCACAGAATAGGTCCTCTTATTAATGTATTTGCCGAACAGTGAGCCTATTTCTTTAGGTGTGAAAGTGCATTTAATTTATTTGCCGTACAGAAGGGTATGCGGTGAACATTGGTTTTGAAATAAATTCTCAGAATTAGGGGCGATAGATTTTGCATTAATTGTCATAGATTCCGTAACACCTTATATAAGAATATACTAAAAAATTTAATTCACTAGATTACCAACACCTCTGGGTAGTCGATGACTCCCGTGACTCTTGACTTGCCCGTGCACCTGTGCCAGGGTGCAGGGACCCTATTGGATCGTATAGATGGAACATCTTCCTTTATACAGAAAGAAAGTATGCTATTTAACAGAAACTATGAATTAGACGAGCAGAGAAATCAGGCATCTTCAAAATGGCATGCAACAGGAGCTGACAGTTGAATGAGTAATTGCTCTAGGCTGCTCATCTTTACAGATGCCAGACAGCATAGGAGGACTAAGAGAGTGGCAGCTTTAGGCTCTTTGCAGAAATTCAATGTGGAGGAGGGAGGGTGGAGGCAGATGATCAGCAATCAGCATTGCTGGACATTGGCAAAAGACTGAGGGTGCTGTGGTTTCCAGGTAAAGGGAGATCATGAGGGAGAAGATGCAACGGGTAGAGTGAGGATGGTACTAGGGGAAAACAGTGATGCCACTTGAAGAAGGGGGAAGATAATGCTGGATGACGAAAGGCAGATCAGACTGAGAAATGCAGGGAAATTACCATTTACCCGGGTGGAAAGACTAAGAGGGTTTCAAATAAGGAACTGTTGCTGTTACACCTAAAAAATCCAGCAAAAAGAGAGAATAGTGACAGAGGAACACCAAGACCAAAAGAACCATCAAGGGTAAAAAAGGGGAAGGCAGCAGAGGGACCTTCCATTCAAGCAAGGATTTCCAGGTTGGGATCGACCCCTTCTTCTGGATCAGTGCGGCATTGGTCCATCTAGGCCAATCCAGCCTTGTTTATGACATCATGATCCTGAATCCAGGCAGAAGGAAGCTCCGAGATCATGCTCCCCCTCCCATGATCGGGTCAGCAGGTGCCAATTGCAATCCTGCAAACCATGCTACCCGGCTCCCTGCCCCATTTCCTGTGAACAACTTGAAAAGAACAATTACCATCCATCTATCTACGAAGGAAGTCATGAAAGGAGCAAAAACACAAAACATGGGATTATAGTAAAAATGGTGTGCATATAACATTAGCACAGCATAAAATACCTATAACATTAGCACAACACAAAATATGAAAACAAATGTTATTAAATTCTTACAATGCCCAGCAACTTAGAATATAACAAAATATTTCTCCAAATTTCACCTGTATGAACTACATTTTCAAACGAAGTATTTATAAAATGAAATCAATTACGCCGACATGTCAAAACCAAAAAAAATGTAAGCAAAGTTAAAAGCACCTTATCAAAGGAATCTAGTTCGCTTTCTCCAGGCAGGAAACTTTCAGATCTACCCCAGTCACTGCTATACAAATCATTTTCCTTCACTTCATTTCTGTGAACAACTTCAAAATTGAAACAATTACTATCCAGTACTATTGCCTCGATGCAGCATGTAAAGGATAAAAAAAAGAAGCAACAATTTGATGAAAAAGACCTACTTTCTTATTCCGAGCTCCTGTCTACATTCTTCTAGTTTGTTGTGCCTGAATTATAGGAAAGAAAGGTCATTATACATTTCAAATCTATAATGTGAAGCAGTATTAAGAAATTACCCTCTGGAAAGAAATCTTGCTGCTTTTATGTTGGATGGATTTTCTAACCATGTACTGTACTTAATAAAGCTTTTCATCCAGTGCGAGCACACATCTAATACTTTGGAGACTAGCACTTCACTGGGAAGTCCTTTCCCTTGACCCTTATTTTCATGGGAATGATTATGATTGGCAGCCTTGATTTGATAGAAAGGCAACCACTCAAGTTCTTCACAAACAACCTAACAGAAGAGGAGAAAGATCATTACATGATAGAAATACAGAGTCTGTCGCATGATATAGTAGCCTATTTTCTGACCTCAACATAGAGCTGATACGAGCTAATAGATGATAGTTGTGGATAATACAAAGCACTCCCCCCAATGAGATAACTGAAACCATTTATGCAAGTTAGGATTCCATCAGTATAATTGCATAGACACAGACAAAACTGAAAGACTCCAAATGCTTCCATGTAAGAGCTTGTCTAAGGTAGTAAGGTAGGTCCTTCCGTGGAGTGCACCTGATAAAGCTTTCAATTGGAGCTACCGTGCCATCAAGACCATTTGCAGACAAAAAGGACTGTGTACTTCTTCCCAGGGCAATAAAAAATCCAAAAATTGCCAAATCTTTTTCCAATACCTACAATAAGAGGCCTTCTTTATAGCCAGTAAAAACATTGACAATCTTCGGAACGAATATGTGTGGTGGATTAAATCACTAAATAACAAAAAGGGTAAACTAAAAGTTAACATATAAAGAAATATATGAATGAAGATTGGTATGAGCTAACGATCTATCAAAACAAAAAAGCATTTCCCAAGACACCACATCCCTGAGCCCAACAAACTTGAAGAGAACTCTCCATCATACAAATCATCCTATGTTATTAAAGAAGATTTTCTTGCTCAGCTAGCCAGGTTAGGTGAGTGAAATGGAGATTTAAAAAAAAACTCATGCTGCCTGATATTGACTGATTCAGATTGGACAACGGCCAATGCCAGACCCAATGTGTAATACAGTCAGCTGAATCCGGCAGAAATCAAGGATCCACCAATCAGGCTGAACCAGTTCGGGCAACTAATCTGAGCAAGATTAGATGGTCCCAGCTTGGACTTGGATGGTTCCGTTGAGTCAAACCCAGTGAAAAGTTGGACTGAGTCAACAGATTCAACTGGCTATAAATTTTGACCAGGTTGGGAGGATCCCGAACCTGACATCCTTGGTGCTACCTCATGCTCACCTTATTCGGACTGATTGAAAGATGGCATAGGTGCAGACCGATGGATGAGGCAAATGAGAGTGCAGCAGTTTGTGCTACATTGCTCTGGTAAAACAAAAAAAAAAACTGGCCTCCGAAAACAATATCACTGCTTCCTGTTTTCTTCACAATCAGTTTATTCCATTATATAGGTTTTAGATGGCTACTAGAAAAAAGAACAGAATTGCTAAGTCTCAGAAAAACTGCATCTTTTGCAGGCAAAGTCTCTCCTCAAACAGCTGCGGAGAGCCCAAACAAAAACATTTTGATAGCCATGAAGCTCAATTAGCAAAGATGAGCTTTCAAAACCCTAATCATTCTGAAGCAGCGAACTCAAGGAAAAGTAGTGAACAAGAATGAAAGGAGATTGAAAAGCATGAAAAAAAGAACTACTGAAATAAAAATTTGAGCTAGAATTCAGCTGCTCGGCACAAACCTCAATACTTTCACATGTAGTCAATCTTGACCAGATCTTTTCCCTATCTATGGCTCGTTGCAGCTGTCTCTGTACAAGTTCAACCCAGAAAGATATCTCTTCAACGCTCTGGTTTTTGTAAACCTCATATGAAGCAGCCCGAGGACCAAAATGTAGCAGAAATTCTCTACGTAAGCCAACATCTATCACTGAATGATAAGCTTTCCATATAGGATAAGAATCAACCAGCGTGTCCATCAATCTACCAGTTACATCTGATATTATGGAAAAGAACTGAGTGCAGGAAATCTTTGCAGGCCCAAGCTTTGCAACTGCAGCTATGCAGCTTAATGCAAGCATAAGCAACGAAAGGTCATGTTCCTTGCTTGAAGCTGAAGAAGCCCCTTTCCAGCATCTAATCAAAGTAAAAAAGAAACTATATTGTTCTTCTCAATATCAAAAATACCATCTAGAACAAAAATAATATTTAATAAATATACATCTCCATAGCAGCACTGAATCGTGGATCCCTCTCAAGAAGGTTCACAAAAGTAGTCACCACCGATGGATGTTGTTGAGTCCAAAACCATTCGTAAGCAGAAGGCTGCTTTGTGAATAATTCATCCCTGATCATAGTCTCCAGCGGTACAGATTGTCTTGTTAAGCTGCATATTGTGTGAAACCACATAATGAGTAAAAAGTAGCAGAATGTAAGAACTTATGGTAAATTTCAATTGAGACTAAAAGAACAAAATTTGGAGTGGATAAGGGCAATACAAGTAAATATCGCGGTTATAAAACGTATGTGAGCTTGATAAATTCTGAATAATTTGGGTTGCAATAACTAGAATTATAAGAAACAAGACAATTAAGAAAGCTTTAATAGAATCAAGAATTTTGGAAGTTTTAAATATCAAGATCTGCTTGAGTAAATGAGATATCAATGAATGCAATGACAACCAACATACTGAACAAAATATCCAGGGTGATGTCGGTTGTCTGGCACTCTATATCCACCATGTAAAGAAAAAGAAAATAGCGTGCTGAATCTGGAGCCATTCAAAATTTGTCTTGAATCCCTAAATAACAAGACATATCATGTTAAGGATCACTCCAGGACAAGTTGTCCCTAGGTCAGTCCAAATTGAGTAGGACCAATACATCTGGACTACACAAACTCCATCCTAACTAGACCACATTTCATTTCAAAAGGAAAAATTAGATAATAAACAAAAGCTAGAATTGAGCAGGAATTAAAAAATGGACTTAGGTGATCAGGGACGGTTCTGAGATCAGGTCAATGTCAATCTCTAGCTTCCCAAAATGATGTATCAGAAACGAGGTACCCAGAGCCAGGATTTGTCCCGGGATTGACAAAGGCTAACTCCAACCAGATAGTGATAAGCTCATTGCTGATATGCTGGTGTTGGCTACCAGGACCTGCTAAGGCCTAACGAATCCCATTTCCACCTAAAATGAAGCAATGGAAGAGGTACGGGACTGATGTAACCTCAAAAATCTCTCAAAATTTAAAGATTTTGGTTTTGGAAATTCGTTTTCCTTTTGAATTTGAATTAGATTTGATTAGACCTTAGTATTGACTTTGTAAGAAAATAAATGATATTTCATAAAAGTACTAACTAGGGTCAAAATTATATGTTGAGGTTGTTAGGTTCTTTGAAAATTTATTTTGACCTCTCCCCGTCGGATGGTGCGAAGATCCGACGTTAATTACATCGAGATTACTCGAAAACCCTTGATTAATCGTCATAGCAATCCTTGGAAATAGAAAACATACATCCACAATAAACATTCATACAAACACATAGGATAAAACAACCCTATGAGCTTGATGGAAGGCAAGCATTTGTTTTTGAGTTTTGGTTTGAATTGCATTTTTTATTTAAGTTGAATTGGATTGATTTGAATTTTGGTTTGAATTTGTTTGAGTTGGAGTTGAATTCGATTTGTTTAATTGCTTTGGCTTGGGTTGGAGTTTGATCTGTTCATTTTTATTGAATTAATTTATTTGAGTTGCTTATTTATTTAAGTTTGATTCAATTTGAATTTGTTTGTTGATTTAAATTTGGTTTGAGTTTGATTGATTTGAATTTGATTTTGGGAAAATTGATTCAAGTTGATTTAATTTGACATGAGTTAAATTTGCTTAAGCTTGCTTGAAAAATTGATTTGATTTTTTAATTTAACAATGGGATTTGAATCTTGATTGACATTTCCAAATTCTCTTTGAAATTCCAGATTTGCGGATGTCTGACTCATGATTTAGAGTTGATTTATTTTAAGTTCTCATTGAAATTTGGCTTCAAATATGCTGTTTGGATTTGGTTCAGATTCTGCTTATGGGTTTAATTGAGTTTATAATTGGTTTAAGGGTGTTTTGATTGATTGTATGAAGATGCAGGTTCCAGATTTTGGGTTTTGATATCGGTTTGGGATTTGTTGATCTTTCCGGTTTGAGAGTTGGCATTTTCAGGTTTTTTTCTTAGAAAACTTTCAGATTGCTGGTTTGCTTGGTCAAACTGTTTTTTTTGTTCTGGTTGACTTAATTCAGATTGATGTATGATGGATGGATTCCACTTGTGAATTTGGGTAAGCTTACAATTTGTGGGAGGATATTTGGTTGTGAGCTTGATGCCTTAAGTATGTCTTTTAAGAATTCAGATCCCGTCAGATTTGAGATGTTGGGAACTCATTCTGGATCCAATTAATCTTATGATTTAATCTTTTGGCCTGCCTTTGAATTAAGATGCCTTTGATAAAAGCAAGGAACTCAAACATTAACTTGGGTCTCCAAATTAGCAGACTTCGTGTTGATTAAGATCTGATGATCCTATATGAATTCTGATCAGTGAATCCTTTGCTGCATTTTGAATCTGAGGACATTATCATATCCAGTCCCGTTTTCACAATTTAGTCTCTCTTTTCTTTTTGATCAAATTCCACTGTCCTTAATATGTTGACTTGAATTCCTTCTCATTCATGTTCTCCTCTGGATCTTAGTTACTTTTATTTTCTGAGTTTTTCAGATCCCAATTGATTCCAGCTTTATGGTTTATGATACTTCAGGCTTTCTGATCTCTCTTTTTTTTTGATCACAACATGTTTTGAAGCTTTCGAGCTACACTTTGAATCTAATGAGATTGATGTCCGATGTCATTCCAGTCAAGAAAATTTCAGACTCGACCCAGATTCCAACCTGATTGGCTCCCCTCTAACCTTTCTCAGATTTTTTTGTGAATGTAAAGTTCAGATTTTCTGCAGATTTTGTACATTCCAATTTTTTTTAGATTTTTGAATCTCCAGATTCGGCCCTCTGGCGGAGTTTTTACAACTTCGGATCTTCATATTCAGGCTTCAGATTTTTTTTGTTTTATTTCAGATTTGGGGTTTTCAGATTTTTTAAATGGGTTCTGTACGTAAATTCAGATTTCAGATTTTTTCAGATTTTATACCTTCTCATTTCCAGACTTGGCATTTTTTCAGATTCCTCTTCTCTTCCTTAGATGATAGATCCCGGATTTTTTTCATTTGCAGATTTCAGAACTTTCAATTTCCAGATTCCAGGCTTTTAATGACAGATCCAAATTGAGATTGAAATTACAGACCTATATGCTTCAGGTTCAGATTTTTTATCTCGGTTTCACAGTTTAAGTCAGATTTTTTTACAATTTCCAGATTTCAGGCATTGGACTTCAGCTTTTAAACGACAGATTTTCCTTAGTTCAGTTCTCCTGCAAATTCAGATTTGGAATTTTCAAATCTTTGTTGCAGATTTTATAGATGAACTTTATCAACTTTTCAGAGTTTACAGTTTCTGGATTTATGCACATTGCAGATTTTATGTGTTTTAAGTTCAGATATTTTTATTTCAATTTCACAGGTTCGGCTTTTCAGATTTTACAGTTTTTTCAAATTTTCTTGTTGTCTTGCCTTCCAGAGTGTCATGTGATCATCCTCTCCTTGTAGCATAAATTTAGTACATCGAACATGAATTCTTCCACTTGTCCTCTCAACATGAGACAGTTTACAACTTGACTGAAAATCCAATCCCTTGAGTCCTTAATGAACTTGTCAATCCATGGGTGGCATGTACCCGGTCTTGATAGACTTATGGGCATCCCCCACTGTTTTGATGATTCCATTAGCATATAATCGGCTTAGTGGCATGTTGACCATGCACGGCCTCATATAGCTAAAAAAATGGTAAGACATTGAGGTCTTTTATAGACATTTGTATGTCTACCTTAAGGACGTAGGGGTGGATGGTTAGTTGACCCCCCAACTAGTCCGAATTTTGAATTCTTTTAAGTTAAGCCGAGACGTAGGGGCGGATGGTTAGTCGACTCTCCAACTAGTCCGGTTTATTGAATTAAATATAGATTTTCATTTATTTTCCACTTGATTGTTTATTTTAAAAAATCTTTTTTTTTCTGTTGAAGGGCCTGCGTGCGCAGGGCTCTGCTTCAGCCGAGATGGGGCCCGGTCCACTGTTTGGACCGGGCCGGTTCTTCTTCTTGGACCGGCGGATGCGCCTGCGGGGGCCGGCGGACACTCAGGGCCGGTCGGCTTCGCCCGGTCGCGCCCCTTTTCTTCTTCTTTTTTGCGTTTTCTTCTCCAAGCGGGCCCCACCATTTTCCATGCTGGACTATGGTTTGGGAGACATATTTCTCCCGCGGCTACAGTGTCCGCTCGACACCTCCGGCACCTGACGGCAGCTCGGGCATCGTTTGCGGCAGCTTCTGGGTCTGTTCGACGACGACGGCGCCGGCAGAGGCAGGAGAAGGGGTCGTCGGCCCTAGGGGAGGAGGAGGAGGCTCTCACCGGTGCCGACGGGAGGGGCTTCTGGCTTCTACGGCGCCCGCTGCGGCTTGTTGCGGAGGCTGCAGTGTCCGGCGGTAGAAGAAGCCAATGAAAGAAGAAGGAGAGGGACTGCGCTGCCTCAACCAAGCTCTAGGAAGATCGGTACTCCCTAATTCTTCTCTCTAGTTCCCGTTTTCTGCCTTGCGATGCTCTCTCTCTGGTTTTTTTTTCTGGCCTTCTGTTTCCTTCATCCCCCTTTTTTAACTCCTTTTTATTTAAACAGCCGATTTCCTGCCTTGTTTAGAGAAAAAAATCTCTTCTTTATTTTCTGCCGGGTCCATCTTTGAGCAGACCTGTGGGCTGGTTCGTTTGAAAGAGTGCTTGGCCCATTTCTGACCACCGACCCCTTCAAACAGGTCCTCTATCGTGCCAACTCCACCTCCACGTTGGTTTATTCCTACATTGCTATCCCTTCAGCCCTATTATACTGGTCATGCCAATTCCCTTCTTTCCTTTCTTCTTTTCCTAAAATCGGCCTCATTTTATTCATATACATCTTTTCCTTTTGCAAATTTAGGTGTCAACAGAGACCTTCCATCCCCACTGTCCCCTACAACCCATAGTTTGCATAATCAACCAATCCGGATCGGGATCGGCACCTGTCAATTCGACTTCAGCCTGGAGAGCCAATTCCCGAAGGAAACAGCTTGGATCAGCTGATTCCAAAGAATCAGATCGGGAATCAGCCGATCCAGCCAATTCCGCAGGACCTGGAAAGTGGACCGATCCCGATTTGATTGGGGGGAAACCAAGCAATCCCCTTCATCCCCCCCAACTCCCCTTCCCGATCCTAGGGCTCAGCAGGTCCCCTCCAGCAACAGCAGCCCCCCCTCCAGCGAGCTCTTCCCACCCATCCTCTCCCCCCCATTCTCCCCCATCCCTCATCCTCCCCCCTACCGGACAAAGGGGCTGGCCCCCTTGCTCCCTCTTCCCTATCCCGATCCCCTTACAATAGCAGCACTGCAACAAGCAACTGGGAAGGGGGGGTTCCCCCCAACTCTTAACCCCGCTTGTCCTCCCCCCACCCCCACCCCCCCGGTATGGGACCGATGGGTGAAAGTGAAATCTTCCTCTCTCCTTACATTTTTAAAGATTTACTTGACATGAGTACCATTTTTGTGTTCTATATACAAGAAAAATGTTGGACGGTGAGCATTGTGCCCTTGTATATCGTGATGTTGGATGACAACATGGATATTTGCTAGATGTTGACAAAAAAAAAGTAAAATGTAAGTGGTGCGAAAAGAAATGGATGGAAGTGTTTACCACCCCAAACAACACAGGTGGGAACAATGAGAATGCCAAAAAATATGACAAGGTACCGATAGAGTTGTAATAAACAAAAAGAAGATATTTAACCAGGAGAATATCATAAAGAGAGATACGTATTAAACAGAGAGCCGATTTATATGAGTTGCTTGGACGAAAAGACGCAAATCTCATATAAGTCATAAAAAGGGTAAAGGAAAGACTCAAGTTGAACTTGATGGATCAAGTTCAGAGGATGAAGATGAGACACAAATCAGGAAAGTAATGCAAAAACGTAAGGCTTAAACCCCTGAAGATAAGGAGAGAAGAAGGGGGCCAAGAGGATCCACTGTTAGATGTTCAAATGTGGAAAGCACTCGCCTTACACCTTAGTCAAGCCGAGATCGCGAGTTTCATCGATCACAATCAATTCGATTGATGGACACATCTATGTATAGGTAACAAGACAAAAGTTAAAAGATGATGAAACATGTCTTCAAAGGAGTTAAGAATATAGCAAGGGTAAGGGCCGCAAAGAATACAATCAAACAGATTTGGAAATAATTTTACATAGAAAAATCAAAGCATTAACTTTTTTTATATTTGTCTTAAATGTTTTTGTAACAAACATTAACATTTATATCTTATTTTACCTTGAAGTCCATGCATCAGTCCATATTTTCATATCATGATTGATATTATTGATGAGGCTGGATAGAGATTAAAAGTCCCAACGTCCAAATATATTTATGAGGATGGGTTGAATGCAGAAGTTGATGAGTTATCCTCATAGATATATGGATTCAAGGTGATGCTTAAGAAAGGGGGTTGCACTGTAATGTGCGATGAACAAACATGAATTACAAAGAGATATACAATAAACTTTCTCATTTACAGTTTTTATAAATAATGTTGTAGATGAAAAAGGTGAGAACAACATTGTTCAGTTTGTGATTGACAATGAAGCATCTTATAAAGCTGCAATAAGAAACTGATAGAGGTTAGAGAAAACTTATTTTGGGTTTCTTATACGGTACACTATAGATCTAATGTTATAGAATATTGGAAATGATTTATCTGTGAGCTCCTTAGTGAGTTAAGGTCAATTGATCATTTTTTATACATGGCCATCCTACATTACTGCGCATCATAAGAGAGCATATGAATGAATGTGATCTAGTGCAACCTAGTCCCATCATATTTGTCACATATTTTATTGCATCAAAGCGCTTGAATAGACATCAACATAAATTAAAAAGATTTAGTCATGATGACAAATACATCTTGTACATGACTGACCTACACGGTAGAATGAACCAATTTGAGATCCTAACTAAGATGGAGCATCTTATTAAAAATAATAGGTGATAGGAGAGAGTGCAATACTATTTTTCTATGATTGAACCCCCAAGACAAGTCTTGAGATTGATGGATTCCCATGACTAAAATCAAATAGAGTACTTGTATGATGTGATGTACAAAGTAAGGCTGAATATGAAAAAGAAGTATCCAAAGAATTATTAGAAATAATAAAAGATTATAAATAACATATGGGATACAACAATTCACCATGATGTTAATGCAATAGATATTTTTCTATATGTTATATTTCAGTTAAGTATTGTAGTAATATGTTGATGGTTGGATTCTATTTTGACAGGATATTACTTGAATCCAAAAGTGCAATACGGCAGACAAGTATGCAATGATGCGGAGGTATACGCGATACGTTGTTAGAGATACAACATCTAACTTGGAGTCCACAAGATAGAACCAAAGCGGATCTTGAAGTAAAAAATAGTAGAAATACATGCAATTGAGTTGTTAGAACCAATTAATTTTGTTTTTATTGACTTATTTATATTTCATAGCACATTTCAAAAGCAATCATATCAAATGAGAATTGTAGTGTATAGAGATACATATCAACGATATTCACATAACAATGTTTCCCCTAGTATGTGATATCACATTTAGCACATGTTAAATATTTAAATAACAAGGCTGCAATACTTGGTATTGTCTTATTCCAGTTGAGTAGTGGATTCAAATTAACAACAGAAGTGAATGAAATATAATTGTTGCTATTGTAGTTCGGATATTGAGTTAGAGCACGAGTTTATTGCATTGTGAGAGAAAATGAAACACTTTCAACCTTGTAAACAAAGAGAAAGAATATGTTGAAAAGTGACAGATTAGAGAAACTTGTATTCTACCACTATAATATACGATTGAGAATAAAGAGCATCAAGAAACGTCAAAAAATTTATAAAGAAAGATTTGCCTGATTTGCAGATGGCCTCTATGAGCAAGGAGCTGAAGCAGGTGATAAGACTTATCACAAAATGACGTTGACTTAAAATACCTTTTCGAAAACATCCACTTGCAATATGAATGAAGGACAAAAATGATGAACCAACTCCAAAATTCAACCAAAATGTTCGTGCATGGACCAAAAGTGAGCTTGACAGTGTACAAGGTGAGGATGAAGAAATACAAGAAAAAACATACCCAACATCAATTCCAACTCCAGCTCCAACTTCCCATGCAACTTCAGATGTGGGCCCTACTCAAAAAAGTTCACAAAAGAAAAAAAGATTTGCAAGATTCAAATCGTTGAAGAAGCTCTAGCAACATAATATTGGAGGAGGTACACAAGAAAAAGAAGTGAAGAAGAAGGGGAGGAAGATAATTGTTCAGCAAAGACACGTGAGTCTCATGGATAGTACACAAGTACTTTCCTCAGATGACGAGGAGGAGAAAGAATTCATTCCGCCTACACAACAGCAACATGTAAAAGGCTCAAGTGGAGATGGAGGTGAAGGTGGAGATAGAGGATCAGATACAAGTGCACGTACCAATAGAGTGGGAGATGATGATTTGAGCCAAAGACAACATTCAAGTGGCAGAAATCAGTATTAAAATCAAATAACGTTTTTTTATGAGTACATGGCGGCCAATTATCTTGAACCCTCTGAAGCCTTTCAGCCATATATTCCACCCACAATTCTAGCACAGGACATTGTGTATAATTTTAGTTAGATGGCTAAATAATTATTTTCGTATGAATATAGTTTAATCATGAGTGATAATTCTCAATAGAACATTCGGGATAATTCAGAAAATGAGGACTATGAAAGTAGTTCGATAGATATTGATGATAGAAAGATTATTTTGTATTGCATATCATTTGTATTACGTTGTTTCTTTATTGTAATGGTCGTTGAAGTTAATTTATATCCACTCGTCTTAAAACCTCTCATAATGACATGAAAGTGTTAAATGTTACATTTGCATTTGTATTTTTAACACTTTTTAAACATTTTCCTGATTTTTTATAATTTTTAGTGCTTTTATGAATTTTTTAAAAGTCCCGATCCAGACCGATTATGGATCCTATCATAATTCCTCCCGGAAGATCGATCGAAATTGTCAATCTGATCTTGATCTAGATCATTTCGAGATCCGCCGATCCAGAACCCAATTCTAATCTGGCGATCCTTGCTACAGCCACCAATAGCCTTTGGAGACCCCCCCCCCTTCTCTCCCTTCTCTAGAGCTTGGGAGGTGAATTTGTCCAAGGTGAGGAAGACCTTTTCTCACCTAAGACATCCATTGCCTCTAACAATATAGGTTGGGGATTCATTTAATTATACCATGTTGCCTTAGTAAACTAAGGTCAAGTTAAAAGAAACAAGCCATGATAATAGCATTAATCATAAAATTGTTGTCTATGGAGACATACAAAATAATACATTATTTAAAGAGACAAAGGTGCAAAAATCAACAAGTTTAAGAGCATTTAAGTTACTTACTTTTTAAGTGGAAAAGCTTTAAGCCAACCCCACTCAACTTAACTCAAGAAATCAAGCTTTAATCTCGAATTAAATGGGGTCAACTATAAAGATTTTCTTTCTCCATACACATCCTTTTTTAGTTATTTCTTCATAGATTTTTAACTCATCCAAATTATATTGACCTGCCATCCTCTGTGATAACTGGGGCCTACCACATCCTTTTTTGTTTCAATTATTTTAATTTTTTTTGCTATTCTAGGTAAAGCTTCCTTAGTATACATGGAATATGTCCAAACCAGCTCAATATCCTTCCTTTCAATTGACTACAAGTGCCGTTACTCTCACATTTTCTTTAATATATTCATTAAATATTATATCTAACTTAGTATGAGCACACATCCATCTTAACATTCTCATTTTAGTAATACTCATTTAGAAGCATATTTTTCCTTTATTATCCAACATTCAGTATCATACAACATTGTATGTCTTATAGTTGTACGATAAATGAATAAGTTTAAACATGTGAAGTATAAAAACTGACATCTCACTTATAAACAACACTACTTTTTATGAACAAAAACAACAACAGGAAAAAGATGCCCATTGTCTTATAAAGACAATACCAATTCCAGAAAAAGACCAGAGAATGTAAATTATGCATATTAAGGTCAGTACATTTTCAAGAGGAAAGAGAAAGTATGTAAACAAAGTAACCTTCGTTGTACAAGCACATTAACATCTCTGTCCCTTCCGACCCCCCTTGATGAAATTTCAACAGCTGCTTGCAGCAAGGAATATGTTGCGGCCTGCAGATCTCAGATTTTCAGATAACCTTGTAAAAAAACGAACCAAGTAATGCCTACCAAACAAATATATGATTCTAAAGCAACAATGGATGAACTCAAAAGATCAGGTTCCACCATCAGCTCCTGTTTAGAGTAGCACAAATTATTTTGGAACAAAATCTTTTCAAGAAATTCTTTATACCATTCTACTGCCAAGTAAAGTGATCTTAATGTGCTCTATTTGTTGCTTCTGTCAATAACATACTAACGGCAGTAATATAGGTAACTGACTAATAATTTTTTTTTAAAAAAAATAACAAAATTTTCATGCAAGATGGATGGACAAGGCACCACTACTAAGCACAAAAAGATCAAGTCAATAGAAATATATGTAAAAAAAATGTCAGTATCTTCGAACATAAACAAAAAAACCTTGAGAAAGTGCTGTTTCTTAAGTCATTGCCGAGGAAATATACATTAAAACAAAGCTGAAGAATTCCAAGTGTATACATTTGCACAAAAAGTACACAAGCATGCAGATGCTGCATGACCAGCCCATTAAGGATTTGCGCTGGTTACTTCACCCTTCTGCATGACCTTACAAAACATCTGGTTGACCACATTCCAAATGGCAGGCTTAGAATATGATGCTGCTAATCCTAAACATGGTGTTTACAGGCGATGTATTATCCATTTGCTGAGCAGTATCTTTGGACAACAGATAATGCAAGCTTCTTGTGAATGGTAAAAGGATAAAACAGAATGAAGGGAGATGTTACCAAGTTTTCAAATACTGTAACTATAAGGCAATTAATTAATCATAATATGTTTGATTTCACTTAGATCATTTTCCTAGTCCTTAATTTCTGTTTAATGTCCATTATATACAGTACAATTTCATGTCTCTTCATCTTTGCCCCGTTCACTTTTGTACATTGCCAAGAGTTTCTACCATAGATTTGATGTCATTTACCCATTGAACAGCTTAAAGATGAAAACATGTGTAGAACTTTATGGCTTCAAATCACTGGTAGAAACCAGTCAGCCAAGCCATAAATTATTCCAATACTTCTTATAACCTTTATAATATTTTTCAAAATGCCAATATAATTATTTGTCATAAACATGCCCATGGCCGTTGCCATAACATAACCAGAGATATAGCTTTATGTCACATGCGCTGCATTTCATGAAATAATTTTGTTAATCTTGGTTCGAAAGATTGATCAAAGACGTTTTAGAATGTCTATCTGTGCAAAAAGTTTGCAAAGTCCAGGAACAAAGTTAACCTGATATGATAAGGTCTTTATCCACGCATTTTTGTCCACACCAATCCATGCCTGTGAGAACCAAGATGATTTAGCTGAAGAGTTATGTTCTATAATGGCCAATTCAATAGCTCTGGCCACATCGTGCAGAGACTGTACAAGTCTGCTGCTAGTGTCCTCACCCTCCAAAGACTGCTCAAACTTTAACCCAATTTCTTCCAATTGTCCTCCGGATGTTGCTTGCGAATCAACACCGTTGACTGTCGTACTGTCACCTAAAGAATCCTTGAAACTTGAAAGCAATGCCCATTTACTTCTCCAATGCCGTGACTGGCTCCGATTAAACCTTTGCACCTCGTCGCTAGCATCGCCCTTATGACATTCCAGCAACCCAAACCTCCACCTGCACCTATACTTAGAAATTCCCCGACACCTCAGCAGCCGATTTAAATCGGCAGGATCATGGTACGTGAAGTGGATACTCAGCGGCTTGCTCGACATGTATACGCTCCCTCTGCTGAAAACGAAAAACACAAGAAACAATTCAAAACCCTTGTTCCTCGATAATTTGATACGATTCATCAACTTAGCAACAAACAACGCACCGGAACTCCTCGGACTCCAACTAATACAGCAAGCACACAACCGGTGGAAATAGCATCAGCAGCAGAAGAATAAGAATAAGAAGAACTCCCTAGCGTTGCGAAATCTCTTGACGGTTCAGTCCGAACTGGACGAAAACAACCAAAACTACACAGCAAACTCGGAAAATCGAAAGCAATGGGGGAACAACGGGAGATCGAACCTTGAGGATGGGAAAGTCTGGTACTGCGGCCTCAGAGCCATCGACGGCGACCGATGTGCAGAAAGAAAACGGATCAACGAGGAAGCGCGATAGGCATCGACGTCTTCGATGCTTTGCAGGAGGAGGAGACGAGAGGACGTGAACGTCCGCGAGGGAAGGGAGGAGGGAGCGGGGGCGCCAGAGGCAGGTGATGGCTGGCGTTATCCGGCGACGTGGAGAGGCAATCGACCATGGGATCGAGGGACCACCGTGGTCCCTGGACGGCGGCCCCTGCTACCATCTCTCGCGGCACGAGCCGTGAGGCGGCCAGCAACGTGGCGCCGCCTGCGTCTGCTGGGAAACTTTTTTGCCGCCCGCGACGCGACGGCGACGAGGCGAGCCCGCGAACGCTTCGGCCGGCGTTTATTGACGAGAGGCGGCGATGGGGGCCAGAGTGGTTGGCCGGTCGTTGTGGCCCGTTGTATCGTAGTCGGGCGGAGTGCAGTCAGATGTAGCTCCTGTACATAATATTCAGACAATAAAAAAAGATAAGTATAGATCCTGAATTTTTTGTACAAGAGTGCGACTTCTCGTGCTTGTCTGAGGAGAGTTTCTCAATTTCTCTCGTAGAAATGTTGAGAGAACAGTAATTTGATATCTCTCACCGATATTTTTAGAACAAACATGTATATCTTCTAAACATAACAATTTAAAAAATAGAGTTTCAAGCGGAGAAAGTTGAGGAGCCACCTTAAAAACTTGGCTGCAATGTTCAATCGGATGTGCGGTTAGATGACAAATTGAATATCTGTTTGAATAATATATTTGTGCGATAAAACCTGTCAAAGAGAATGCTCGGTGATCATTGAAAAATATATTTATATACAAACTGTTTTTTGGACAAAAGAAATGTGACCACCTCACCTTCTCTTTCTTGTGGTTACCAACCTTGTATTGTGATACGTTGTCTTCACTCTTTTTTTTAACATACCTAACCAAGCATGACAAGTTCAACACTTCAGTTATGTTGGAATTTATTTTAATACTAACGTTTATCTTGGAATCATATAAACATTGCTGTGGACCAAACACTCTATGATAGGGTTTTTGGTTTCGGTATAATCAGCTTTTCTATATACACATTTTTTTTAAAATGAAACATTTTGCGTTCTGAAAAAAAAAAGAAACATTGAGACTATTGAGTAGAGCATAGAAGGAAGCAAAAAAAAGAGTTTTTAAAATGGATTAAAGCACGTAAAACTCGCTGGTTCAATGGGGTGTTTGGTTGCATGATAAATAGGGGCATTGTTATAATTTTATGTTTTTAACAAAAACTTGTTAAATTTGGCAACATTACAATTATAAGTTTTTAAAGAGTTGTCATTATTAAACAGAAAAGAGTGTCACACTTTTTCTTATCTTGTGGGCCCCCACCTTGTTTGATCTTATATGGTATTCACTCTTTTTTATTATCATATCTTCCGGAACATGATAAATTTATGTAATTGATTAACTTGTATTTTATTTTAATATAATTTTTTATCATGAAAAAATATAAAAATTTATTGTGTCACCGAACACTGTATAAGCTTCTTTTAATTGGCCTTAACCAACTTATGTTCTCTAATTGGGTAAAAATTTTGATGCATTTAGAGTGTTCGATGTAATGTCTGAATTAACTTCCAAACTCACCACTTATATCTTAGTAAACCTCTTGAAAATAAGTTGCGAAGTTTAAATTCTTTTAGCTTTTAGGCATACTCTTTACGGACAATAAAAGTAACATATATAATATAACTTAAATAATATTAAATTGATTATCATCTTAATCGAATCAAGTAGTACAACAAAGAAATTAAGAAGTCAGACATGAAATTAAGAATTCAAAATTTTAGATTTAGCTAGTGTTTGTTTTGTCTTAATCTAAAAATATTAAACATTTAATTTAGACGGTTAATCTCTCAACTTATGGGGAAAAAAGTGCTGAATTTAATTATGATACAAGAGAACAACCTTGTTCGATAAAATATCTAAATTAAGATACGGAGTGAATATCAAGTATATGCATTGTAATACAAGTTAACGGAGCACATTATGAACATATTACATAGATCATACCAAATATAAAATGCCGACATGCATACTATTCTTATTAAATACTAGTATGTATAAAAATATCATAAATAGATTGTAAAATCAAACATTTTAAAACTATTTTAAATAAAAAGATGATATGAAAATAAGATAATCTGACTTCGCAGAGAGAGGGGGGGGGGACTTGTAGGCAACATGACAAGGAATAATTAAATCATCGTGATTGTTCGATGTGTATCCAAGATTTGAACCAAACAAAGAGAGATTTCACGTCTGATCCAGCGAACATTTATCTCACATGTAATATCAAACAATTTCAATCATCCCGGCCGGGTTCGCCTCCCGGTGGCAGCAGGCCGGGCGCCCCATGGGGGGAAGCGACTTGTGGAGATTGAGAGGCCTCGATCCCTCGCCACCTACGTAAGCCGCGGGTCCTTGGCCGCTGGGCCACCAGTGTTCAAAAAAAAAAGTCTGAGTCAGACATAATGTTATCAAAAGGATCTTTAAGTCAAAACAAAGGCCATCTTAGTCGAACTGAATTGTTACGAAACATTGCTTGATTGGGCTATCCTTATATTTTTATTATATGGTCTTTGATTGCGTGATAAAATTTTATATTAAAATAAAACGTTAAATTATCATGTTTTGTCAGGTACAATAAAAAATAGCAGGGATCGTGATACATATCTAAAAAAAAACGTGGGACCGTAGACAAAAAGAAGGCGCCACCTTCCCTGTCAAAGAAAAAATAATCTAAAAACATTTTTTTGTAATAATTGCCAGACATATTTTCAATAAATTATTTTTTTTTAAAAAAATAAGTTACAATGCAATCAAACATCTCATTAGATTTCACTTTTTAGTTGTAGATATCAGTTACGAAAATACACCACGAAATGGGAAAAAAAATACCGATGCCTGACTGCTAAAACAACATAATATATGTCATCGTGCGGGGAGAGCAATTTCAAAATAACTATTATTCCATTACACATGTTCTATGCAGCCGCAATGAAGTGGTTTTTTGTTTTTTTTTGTTGCTGTTATTTTTTTTTTTTTGAGGAGATCTATAGTTGTCAACGGGTTGGATCAGATCAATCGGACCAAGTCCAATATAAAATATACCGGCCGAACCTGACTCGTAAAAAATGTTAACTTCGACCCACCCCACTCACTCTAAGATTTTATCCTTTTAAATGTACATCGTACATGATAAATTTAATTACTTAGTACGATATCACAAGAGTGATGTCACTATTATTTAAATACTTTTAATTAAGTCCAGATAGTATTTTCAATTAAAGTGCGATACAAAAATTGGAACATGTTTAACCTGTTTCTTGACTCGTTTTGACCCATACATGAACCTGCGGCCCGACACATGATGCAGACTTCCAGCGGATTCCGTCGTTCTACGTAGGGGTGCAAACGGGTCGAGCTGAGTCAAGTAGTATGGTGTTCAAGTTCGACTCATTTATTTTACACGAGTTCGAGTTCGAGCTCGAGTTTTAGCGAGAACGTGGAACCCTTGTTCAAGTTTGGTTTGTTTATTAATCGAGACGAATCGAGCTCGAACTCGAGTAATAGTTAGACTAAAATTCAATTCATATTCAAATTTAAGCTATATACAAACTCTTTTATAAATCCAAAATCAATGAAAAGTCATATGTGAAATTTTAGATTTAACTCATTTATGAAACTCAATTTAAGTTTAAACTCAAAATTTAAATTATTTAATAAATTTAAGTGACAATATATAAATATAAATATTTAAAATTTAATTTTTAAAAAATAAATATATAATGTAATATTTAATCGAATTGTTCGCGAGTTTATTGAGCTGAACAGAAATCTGTTCAAACTCGACTCATTTAATGAGTCGAGCTTTATTTTTTATTTAAACTTATTCATTTAACATAATAAACGAGCCAAACCGAGTTTTTATCGAGCCGAGCTTTGGTTCGTTTGCACCCGCCGCCGAAAGACGAGGGAATAACGACGCGGAACACGGCGACGGGAATCCAGCGAGTGGAGCAGTTGCTTTGCTGGCGATCCTCTCAGTACCGTTCACACGGGCCGATCTCTTCATCACCGACTGCATGGACTAACCGACGCAAAAAAAGTCTTTTAAAATAACACATTTTATCTGTAAAATTATACAACCGACTCGATAATTTTTTAAAATAATAACACGTTTTATTTGTTAGAGTCAGATCAGACAAAGGTTAGATTTTTTTCTTTTAAAAAAGGCGGTATACTAGTTGAAGTTGGACATGTGACGTCGTGTCACGCCCCGGATTTCCTAACCGGCGCAGCGGAATAAATCCGGGTACGAGACCGGGGAATTAACCCCTAAACTACGTCGGTTTGGGGAAAAAAAGATGAATCACAGGTCCCATTTCATTAAAATAAATAACTGAATCCCAAAAATAAATCATACCTGGATTTCAATATAAACAAATCATAAACCAAAACTCTAATCCTCTTCTGCACTAATCCTGATCCACTACGCTTCGCCGCGCTACTCGATTTCTGAAAAATGTTAAAAGATTGGGATGAGTCACACGGACTCGCAGGACTTATACCCAACTTTCCTAATATATTAACCAATCTAACTGCCTATTTATAAGCATAAACCAGATCCATCAATTGCTATAGTATCATATAGGCTATTTATCATGTTCATTTATTTAAATGGGATTTCTTTCACTAAATTACCGATTTAAACATGCGTGTAGATGGCGTTAGCTGCCAACTAGACTAAACTATATGTTTATGCCATCTGGACCTGCGTGAGCCAACTGTGCATGCTTCCATACCATTTCCATTCCATAAGTCTGAGTAAATCATATGCCATACTTGACTTCTCAACTCCAAATTTCTAAATATATATAAGAAGAATATAGTAAGTTTCGTATCCTTAGTACACCTAAAAGTGCGTACTTGTGATAAACCGCGTATCCGGATCGAAGGATGCACCATTAACTACGTCATCCGCCGCCCAGACCACTAATGTAGGTGGAGGACCTCAACAAGTAAAAGCCATATATTTACTCGTACAAAACCAATTCAATCAACAAGAAATGCCAATTATCAAGTCACGCACAACCATTTCATTATATCAACAATTCATGCAATAGACCAATCGTAATGTAATATGCAATATCATTCACATAATTCAATTTCACACCAATTTATGCAATTGACCCAATCGAAAGCAACATAATGAGGCATATTAACTTCAATTAAACACAATTTTGTATCAATTTATCAAATAATGCACTTTACAAGATCAGGTCACTATTAATATTAATTAACCACATTCCATAATTATCATGCCATCAATTTCCATTCCAATATAAGTATTAATGATTTCAAAACATTCCACACATGAATCGATACAATTATAATCATAAAAGATCTCAAATCATTTCCATATAACAATTCATGTCATTCATAACATAAATCGGGTATAAATATAATCATAACAGTCATATATCAAATTTTATGAATTAATACAACCAATCTAATTAATCACCACAATATATCTAATTTAATCATTTTCTAAACCACATTAATTAAAAATTGCATCTAACTAATGCAAATCATGAAATTATACATGAATGACATGATAATCATCTAACTAATCACATGCATACAATTAAATACATAATCATCATTTATTCATCATTTTCTAACTAATAATCTAATAATCATATTTTAACACATTAATTATAATATCATGTGCTAAGGATAAGTTGGGATGCCTACCTCGAAGAGATCGGTAAATTCCCACGTCCAAGAACCCAAGCCATTAGTCACGAGGCGGCCGAGGCATTGGTGATACCCAATTGTCCTCCAATCCTAAAAACATTAAAAATGATAACTAGATTAATTACAATACTCAAATTGATTAATAAAATAATTTAGAGAGAGAGACACAGGAGAGAGAGGAAGAGAGAGAGAGCAAGGGAGAGCGCTAACGAGGTGGAGAGAGAGAGAGAGAGAGTAGTGCGGGAGAGAGAGAGTGCGCAGGAGGAGGAGAGAGAGGAGGGGGAGAGAGAGAACGCGTGGGGGGGGAGAGAGGAGACGGACGGCGCATGCGCCGTCCTCCCGGCCGGCGCAAGGCGCCGCGGCGGGGAGGCGCGCATCACCCGCGCGCGAGGCTCGCGCGGGGGAAGCCCGGCCGGGCGGGGAGAAAAGAGCGGGAGGGGGGAAAGAGAGAGAAGGGAGAGAGGGAGCCCGCGCTCGCGGGGCGGCGGGGAGAAGAGAGAGAGCGGAAGAGGGCGCGCGGCGGAGGAGGCAAGGGGCGACGGCCGGCCGCGGCGGCCGAAGGGGGAAACGCGGGAGAGGGAGAGAGAGCGCGGCGGTGTCGGCCCGCGACCACGGTGGGAGGGAGAGCCGAGAGAGAGGAGCGTGGCGGCGGAGGGGGAAGTGCGGCGGCGGCGGCGGTCGACGGCAGCCCTCGGCGACAACGCGACGGCGGAAGAAGAAGAAGAAGAAGAAGAAGAAGAAGAAGAGGAGGAGGAGTGACGGGGGAAGGTGCGAGCGAGACGCGGCTCCAGGTCACGACGGCGGCAACGATCGAAGAGGAAGAAGAAGGAGAAGGAGAGGAGGAGAGGTGGTTGCGGCGGCGACCGCAACGGAGGGGGAAGGAGAAGCAAGGGGGGGGGGAGCGGCGGCGGCGTCGAGAAGGGGGGGGGCTGGCTCGGGAAGACGGTGACGGCGAGGCGGTGTCGACGACGGCGGATCGAGGCGGTGAGGCGGCAAGGCGGCGTCCGGGAGAAGAAAATGGGACGGAGAGGCGGTGGAGGAGAGAAGGTTCGAGAGTGTTTTTGTTTTTTTTTTCAATTTTTTTTAAAAAAAACCGTATATTACATTCTTCCCTCCTCAGAAAAATTTCGTCCTCGAAATTTCAAAATATCATTTTCAAAATACTGATATTCCTCGTCCACCGATATCATCCCTTTCTGCAACCTTTTTTTTTTTTAACAATAACTTCTTCGATTCAGATTAATCATCCAATCATGACACATTAATAAGATTTAATTTCATATCATTCATGATCTGAGAAAATCTTTCATATCGTATAAACAACTTTTTAGAATCACATATATCACCAGATTCCATTATTCTCACGTAAGCTAGACGAACTACTCTAATTATTCTCATATATGTCATAAAACCTTTCCAAAATTCGACGATAGCTTATCTTTCTATCCACATATCTTGACAATCCAACTTACTTATAAATCATTTTTACCATACAAACATATAATCTCATGAGATGGTAAGTAATCCAAATTACTGACATTCTATATCTAAATATTTAGTAGATCAATGCAATATAGATCCATTATCCTCTTCAATGGCATTTAATAATCCTAAAGTCTCCACATAGATCAAATCTAATAATCTCGTCTAAAGTTGACAACTCGATCTTTATTTATCAAAAAAATTTCAAATATATTAGATCGAAAGATTCAACTCCATAACATACCTATCTAATGCTATCAACACACAATCTAATTATCTAACTACTAATCTAATAACTATGATCCAATATCAATAATTCAATTTTCCAATCAATATCTTATATATAGATTGATATACCCAATCACCATTACTCTAAGTAACGGGATCCACTACATTTGAAGACATTTCTTTATAAGATCATAAACGATGATTATCTAATCCACAATAAAAGGATAAAAAATTTCTTAACTATTCCTCCTTCATTCTCTTATCCGAAAATCATTTCTAATAAAATGCGTCTTACCAATTTGTCTACTATAACTAATTATAATCTGAAAATCAATTGATTTTTACTCAAGTCTAAATCTGAGAATTTCAAGTCTACTTCTAGCTAAGTTTGTAAATCAAGATTCGAAGTGAAGAATTCTTAAATAGAGCAAGTCATACTCAAATTATGATAGATAGATCACATTCTAAATCAGATTTGCCAACGTTTTAAAACTAATTATGACCATGTCTAGATAATTGTCTATCCTTTAACATCTGATATATTCTCATCCTTGATATCAAAAGATTGACAATTCTACGATCATGTCTATAATTTTATAATCTATTCCAAAATTCATATGGATAATTTATTCTCTAAATCTGATATGTTCTCGTTCCTTCCTTAAAACAATCTTATATTTTAAATTCCATTCGCTTCCACACAACTAGCAAAACAAATCTCGACTATCATAATATCATCTATTAATTTGAGAGATCATCACTCATAGGCTAAGGTTTAAATATCACATAAGATCAACTTATGCTTAGACACAACATATAGCTACAATCATCTAATGTCGTGATTTGGCTAAATTACGTAGACAAGAGACAAATGAGTTCAAAATCTAGATAACGAAGGTAAACGATCATGATCGGGAAACTATAAGTATAATTCCAAACTAGTTGCTTATACCCTAATGCACATAACTATCATCATACTCAAACCATCTCTAATTTTTACAATAAATCAACTAAATATCTCATCTTCAAATCTTGCATCATAATCCATACTTTGAAATCTCATATTAATAATCTCATTCTCATATCCAGCTCTTTTCCATTAAACTATAGAATCAAGTAATTAATAGTACAATTATCATTTCACTTTATGTCCAAGGTACATCCAATACCAAATTCTGATTAACAAATGTTACCTTATCCTCTTATCACATAGATTTCTCTTCAAATAACAAATAATGATAAATTGGATTCCTTCCAAATAACATATAATGATATATCAGATTCAATCTCATATACACAAAATGATTCACTCTAATTATTTCACATAAGCTATCCAATTAGATTTTCCAAAAATTCATCAATTAATCCATCTTTCTAATCCTATGATATCATCATAATTCTATTTGTACTTATTAAACTCACCAACCACTTAAAATACTAAACATGATAAATTTGAAAATTCATCATCAAGCATACACCGATCTAATAATATTCAACCATCACGTATCAAATATTTCATAATCCGATATATATCTAATTCAAGAATCTCATCTCAAAATTAGTAAAAGTAATTCTTCATCAAGTTAAACCAAAAGGTCGGTCAATTCTAAGAATTGGTTATCACATATTAATTATTCAATTTGAGTATCTAATGATCCGACTACCATCTAATGTTTGAAATCAAATGAATCCAAATTGATAATCTTATTTTATAAACAATAATCTAAACTTCAAGAACAATAATTAGATCATCATAAATGATATTATTAATTCTTCAATGTAATCCTCCAATAATCTAAAATCAAATCTCAATACCATCTCATATTCTTAATCTTGTAGAGAATCTCAATTATTTCCATATATGTCGTCAAAAGAAATACCTCAAAATTTTTCTTGTGTCGAAATCTTGATTTATCCCTCTTCCCTCTATTTATCCAATCATCAATTCTCTATGCACATATAACTATTTATCTTCTCTCTCATATTTATCATACTTCCAGTATTTATCTAGTTACTAACCTCATAAATTAACTCACCTACCATCTATCTATCCATCCACATCAAATTTATTTATCATAATCACATATTCTCTTAACAGAATCATATCTCTTAACTCAAATCAACTCAATACATTATCCTTAATCCGGATCACTAGATATCATCTAAATCCAAAAATCATTGATCCTCCTACAAAATCCAAACTGATGTGGGATCGATCAAGATCTAATCGTCTAATATCAGTATCCCAGGCAATTTTAAAAAAAATTCAACCTCAACATATAATTCCAACCCTTATTCATATTTAGGATCATCAATTTCCAAAGGACCGATTTTGATTCATCCAAACCGATATCCTATACCCAGGCAGGTCAAAAATAGACCTTCCGGCTGGGTTATTGCTCTGATACCAACCTGTCACGCCCCGGATTTCCTAACCGGCGCAGCGGAATAAATCCGGGTACGAGACCGGGGAATTAACCCCTAAACTACGTCGGTTTGGGGAAAAAAAGATGAATCACAGGTCCCATTTCATTAAAATAAATAACTGAATCCCAAAAATAAATCATACCTGGCTTCCAATATAAACAAATCATAACCCAAAACTCTAATCCTCTCCTGCACTAATCCTGATCCACTACGCTTCTGCTGTGCTACTCTGATTTCCTGAAAAATGTTAAAAGATTTGGGATGAGTCACACGGGCTCAGGAGGACTTAGACCCAACTTTCCTAATCAATTTACCAATCTAACTGCTATTTATAAGCATAAACCGTATCCATCAATCGCTATAGTATCATATAGGCTATTTACCATGTCTATTTATTTAAATGGGATATCTTTCACTAAATTACCCATTTAAACATGCCTCTACATGGACTTAGCTACCAACTAGACTAAACTATATGTTTACGCCATCCGGACTCGCGTACGAGCCAACTCGTGCATGCTTCCATACCATTTCCATTCCATAAGTCCGAGTAAATCATATGCCATACTTGGACTTCTCAACCTCATCTAAATATATATAAGAAGTACCATATAGTAAGCTAGATCCTTAGTACACCTAGAAGTGTATGCGTCTTAGATAAACCGCGTATCCAGGATCGAAGGATGCACCGGATTAACTACGTCATCTGCTGCCCCAGGACCACTAATGTAGGCTGGAGGACCTCAACAAGTAAAAGCCATATATTTACTCAGACAAAACCAATTCAATCAACAAGAAATGCCAATTATCAAGTCATGCACAACCATTTCATTATATCAACAATTCATGCAATAGACCAATCGCAATGTAATATGCAATATCATTCACATAATTCAATTTCACACCAATTTATGCACCGAACCCAATCGAAAGGAATATGCAACATAATGAGGCATATTAACTTCAATTAAACACAATTTTGTATCAATTTATCAAATAATGCACTTTACAAGATCAGTCACTATTAATATTAATTAACCACATTCCATAATTATCATGCCATCAATTTCCATTCCAATATAAGTATTAATGATTTCAAAACATTCCACACATGAATCAGATACAATTATAATCATAAAAGATCTCAAATCATTTCCATATAACAATTCATGTCATTCATAACATAAATCGGGTATAAATATAATCATAACATGTCATATATCAAATTTTATGAATTAATACAACCAATCTAATTAATCACCACAATATATCAAATTTAATCATTTTATAAACCACATTAATTAAAAATTGCATCTAACTAATGCAAATCATGAAATTATACATGAATGACATGATAATCATCTAACTAATCACATGCAGACAATTAAATACATAATCATCATTTATTCATCATTTTCTAACTAATAATCTAATAATCATATTTTAACACATTAATTATAATATCATGTGCTAAGGATAAGTTGGGATGCCTACCTCGAAGAGATCGGTAAATTCCCACGTCCAAGAACCCAAGCCAGATTAGTCACGAGGCGACCGAGGCAATGGTGATACCCAATTGTCCTCCAATCCTAAAAACATTAAAAATGATAACTAGATTAATTACAATACTCAAATTGATTAATAAAATAATTTAGAGAGAGAGACACAGGAGAGAGAGGAAGAGAGAGAGAGCAAGGGAGAGCGCTAACGAGGTGGAGAGAGAGAGAGAGAGTAGTGCGGGAGAGAGAGAGTGCGCAGGAGGAGGAGAGAGAGGAGGGGGAGAGAGGAGACGCGCCGTCCTCCCAGCGGCGCAAGGCGCCGCGGCAGGGAGGCGCGGCATCACCCGCGCGCAGGCTCGCGCGGGGAAGCCCGCTGGGCGGGGAGAAAAGAGCGGGAGGGGGGAAAGAGAGAGAAGGGAGAGAGGGAGCCCGCGCTCGCGGCGGCAGGGGAGAAGAGAGAGAGCGGAAGAGGGCGCGCGGCGGAGGAGGCAAGGGCGACGCTGGCCGCGGCGGCCGAAGGGGGAAACGCGGGAGAGGGAGAGAGAGCGCGGCGGTGTCAGCCGCGACCACGGTGGGAGGGAGAGCCAGAGAGAGGAGCGTGGCAGCGGAGGGGGAAGTGCGGCGGCGGCGGCGGTCGACGGCAGCCCTCGGCGACAACGCGACGGCGGAAGAAGAAGAAGAAGAAGAAGAAGAAGAAGAAGAGGAGGAGGAGTGACGGGGGGAAGGTGCGAGCGAGACGCGGCTCCAGTCACGACGGCGGCAACGATCGAAGAGGAAGAAGAAGGAGAAGGAGAGGAGGAGAGGTGGTTGCGGCGGCGACCTCAACTGAGGGGGAAGGAGAAGCAAAGAGGGGGAGAGCGGCGACGGCGTCGAGAAGGGGGGGGCTGGCTCGGGAAGACGGTGACGGCGAGGCGGTGTCGACGACGGCGGACCGAGGCGGTGAGGCGGCAAGGCGGCGTCCGGGAGAAGAAAATAGGACGGAGAGGCGGTGGAGGAGAGAAGGTTCGAGAGTGTTTTTGTTTTTTTTTTTCAATTTTTTTTAAAAAAACCGTATATTACACGTCGGACTTTAAATTTCTCTCGCCAAAAAGATAACACAGATTGTTGTTCTTAAAAAATATTACCGTATTAGTTAAATAATGTAATAAATAAATTGTGTTATTTTAAAAAAAACACGTAGACGCAACTCGGCCCGTCCGTCGCCGGCGGAACAGGCGGCCGGCCAGCCGGATCCCGGCGATGTAGCGGCATCCGGGCGTCAGCAAGGAACAGAACAGATGCTCCGCCCGCAGTCGGCGAAACCTCTCTCCTATCTCGAACATTCCAGCCCGGCTCAGCCTTCTCCCTCTACAAGGGGGGGGGGGGGGGGCACATCCCTCTCTCATCGTCTTCCCGCAGGTCCCTCCCTTCGGCGCGAAGGAAGAGCTGCTTCTCCTCTCTCATCTTCTCGCCGACCGATCGAGACGGGACAGGAGGTTCCGTTGGCCGCCGATCTCCCGCTGCCGTCGTCTCTCCATCGATCCGCCGCGGCACGATGAATCCAAAGGCTGGCTACGCGTACCCCTATCCCGCCCAAGGTCGGAGGAGCGTTCTGTTTTGATCTGGCGTTCTATTCCGATCTTTACCATCTAGTACAGGCGAGAAATAGAACCTGTGCGATGCGGTCTTCTCTTTTCTTCCGACTGGTTGCGTGATAGGGACGCGCCGCGGGCGCGAACGCCGGGCCTGCTTCCGTTTCCCTTTCCATTTCAGAATCTCGTTCGTGGATATATGCATGATAATCTGGCGGTTTTGATCGAATTATGTATTCGGGTGAACCATCTAAATCCGACGAGATTCATGTATATATGGTTTAGTAACAAGTGCGATGCGGTTTCAATTCTGTGCTTGACAGGGTACTACCAGGGGCCGCCGGTGATGGCGCCGCCGCAGTACGCCGCTCCACCGCCACGGCGGTCATCCGGCTTCCTCGAGGGCTGGTAAGTGTAGACTGAGAGCTCGATCACTATATATGTCTCCTCCATCTGCTTCGGAAGCTCGCTTACATGTTAATCTCCGACAACAGCTTGGCCGCTCTCTGCTGCTGCTTCCTCGTCGACGAGTGTTGCTGTGATCCCTCCGTCGTCTGCGTATGGTGATCGGGCATCGCATTCACGTCTTCTGTGTATCCAAGGGGATCGTGCATAGACAAAATCACGAGTTATTAATGATGAAATATTGACAAATTAATCCGTGCGCGTGCATACGAATAACTAGAAATCAATGATGTGTATTCCTACTACGTAGTTCATAGTCGACCGAGCACTCGTCTGGACTGCTTTGCCATCTCCTTCGTGTATCCCTGCTTATGGAAGGAAGCATCAGGCGACATCACTGATTCACTGTTTTGTCTACACTATTTTAGCATCGTTGTATAGTTGGATTACAATTCTCAGTCATTGCTTTGAGGGTGTCTGTGCATCGTGCATTTTATTCTTTGTTGTTGATCTCGTCTATTTTTCTATCAAACGCAACATATATATATATATACTTCGTTGTTGGAAAATCTTTTGATATGGCTGATCAAGCAAGACTTGCTTGACTGCATTTAGAGAGACATGTGATTGGAACTCTTATATTTATATTTTGCAATAAACATAATTTACGAGGTCATACAAAGCTGTGTTGATGAGTTGTACGAAGGATCGTATATATATATTTAATCATTGGCATCTCAAAAGTCAATGCATAGTCGTTTATTTTGTTTTCAAGTATGTATATATACGTATTAAACACATATTAATTTACCATGAGTTAACTGACAATCTTTCTCATTGTCTGAAGGACGATTGACCATTCTGGTTTAGCTTGGTCTTGGGTGTGTTTGGCTGAGATTAAAGAAGAACATTCAATTATTAAAATTTCTAACCGCACATAGTCCTGCCCTTTTTTACTTTTAGATTACAATTATTGAGTTGACTTTTTAGAACAAAAGAATGAATACTACAAGAATCATCATTTGTTGCGAAAGTTACAGCTTATTGAAAAGTGAATAAAGGTAAAAGATGACTTCACATCCCCCCTCCCCTCTTCACAGAGTGCAGATCGCCTGAGGAGGGTTCCTGAGAGAGCCCCCTCAGGCCACACACATCTTCACATTAAATGTGGGTCACATCAAGTTCTGAAGATGGATTAAATAGCCGATGTGACCCACATTTAATGTGAAGATGTGTGTGGCCTGAGGGGGCTCCCTCAGGAGCCCTCCTCAGGCGATCTGCACACTCCTCTTCACATGACTCCAACCAAACACGCCGAGAATATGAATCGATTTTACTTGTTCACTACTTGGACTGGGGGTGCAGACGAACCAAAACATTTTGACAAGTACGTAGCTTGAAACAGGATTATGTAAAAACTCGACTCTAGTCATTTATCATGGTAGACAAACAATGCCCAAACCAGAAAGAAGAAGAAGAAGCTCAGTTCTTTGATGAACTGACCTTGAAAATACTTCTACTTGACCAGATAAGGTCTATGTTCGATTAAATGTTTCATTAACTATTTGATCAATTAAATACTCCATTAACTATTTGATGGAGTATTTCTTTAAAAATTAAAATATACTTGTTAATAACTACTTCACGCCACTGATATATATAAAGCAAACCAAAGTATGATTTAAATTGAGCTCAAATTTAAGTATCAGGAATGAATTCGATTTGAACTTTGAATACTTCTCAACAATTTTATATTGAGTTTTTATTCGAGTTTGAATATGTAATGATGAGATTGAGTTAACGTTTGAACTTGAGCTCCACTCGGTTTGGTGACGACCCAAACTTAAATAAAGTCGAGTCTGTTCATAGGAGTAGAACTTGATTTCGGAAATAAAAGAGTTGAGCTTGAAGAGACCTGATCTGAATAAAACACATTTATTGCTTATTTTTATCTTGTCGGTAAATGTGAACTTGTCGTGATGCACTTGGAAATCCCAATGCTCATACTCCCAAATCCAAAGAAACTAGTACAGCTGGGTGCGCTTCATTTAGTTTCTATTACTTCTTGGTATGAACTACCCATTTTTTTTTTCGTCACTCTTCTTATAAATAGTCTTAATCGTAGAAGAAGAAAAGATCTTTAATTCCCATCTATTTTGTAATATTATTTCATTATTAACTCAATGTTATATATCCTATTCCCAAACCGATATCTTTTAATTAATTGAGCCATGATTTTTTCTTAGTTACATCATCGCACTTATTCCGTGACATATATGTTTGGTCTGGGATGCGACAAAATGGTAACAGGGCACTAACTGAGCTGGAATATCTATTTTAACCTACTAGGGTATTACGGGAATTAGTAAACATTCATATCTAAAATTTAAAACAGATGGTAAAAAATATCATGAAAACTGAAGAAGGTGCCTCGAAACTTGCATTTTTTGGTCACGGAGAAACAACAACTAATATAATAAAATATTACACAGTATCGTGGGCTACTGATAGTCAATGACATCTTTCATGATAACACTTATTTTACACACACTATCGTAAATACGCCACTGCACATTCTCAAATTGCTTCGATAGGCTTGCAATTGTTATCTTCAAAAGTTTTCTGGGCTCCGTTTGATCGGAGTATTCGAAATAAAAAATGTGTTAATTAATTTTGATATTGATGTTTATAGATGATATATAATATCTATTAAAATTTTGATATACGTAGGCACCTATGTTATAATTCACGATTTACCAGCAACACAAAATCTAAAATTGATTTTAATGACTAGACATGTTGTGGCAATCTAAAATTGATGTTATTTTCCAAAATTAATAGTGATTGTGGTGTTTAATACTGCCGCCGAGCACGATCTAAACTTGCATTACAAATAAATAATTTTTTAAATATTATTTCTCCTTGCCATTTATATTTATGAACATATTCTCGTCATAATATTTGAAAATCTTAATAAGTCTCTAAAATATTTTTGTGGCTACCGCTAGGAATCTCTTAAAATATTACTCCTCGTGATTAAATATTTTTATACTGTGTGGCGAAAAATCTCTTCTTATCACTTCTATGAAAGAAGATGTATTCTTTTCTGAATATTAAAACAATAACCATGACTTTTTTGCAATGTTTTAGAAGAAGATATTTGTTTTCAAAATACAATATTTAATGACTTTTTAAAAATATTTTATAGGAAATTACGAATGTAAATAATTATCGCACCGGAAAAATATTTAAATGCAAGAACACCTTCTGGTGAACAAGCAGGCCACTCTAAATTGATGCACCACAGTTTGACTAGATAATTGTCATAAAATAAATGGAGAAAAAAGCTACCACGTTTTACTAGGTTTGTAAATAATATTTAATCCGAGTATAAATTATAATTTTCATCTCGAGCACTCATATATTTTGATACCTTATTATAAAATTCAGGTGGTTTTATTTAAATCCAGATAATTTTATCGTGAACCGACCAGATGTATATTGACGCAATGTTTCATATACGAACAGTGAATGCAACACTACAGGACACCTAAAATATTAAAAAAATATCATTTTAATGTTGCTGGTTTATATGCCATGACCAGTAAAAATGAATTTCATTTACCCTCAATTTAATGCTCTGACCAAAACAGAACATTAGCATGAAATTTTGATTATTGAAATAATCATAAAAAGTGATGTTCTCTTATAAGCCCCCTATCAAACTCATCAGATCATGTAGGAGATCATCGTTACTTGATGATGATCTAATCTGCTCCCCAAGGATCATGTGTTCCGCGGAACACTTAAGTTATCGTGATCCAATGAGTTAAAACTCGACTGTCAGACGAGCCCCTCTACGAAGCGGTTTTCTCTTTTCTAAGAAGTTCCGTCGGCGCAGCACAACGGATCTTTGTCCTCGAACGGAGCAGGAGCCGGGGTGCCTGCACGCACCGGGGGGGGGGGGGGGTGTCTTCGCTCTTCCTGCCGCCTGCTGGCTGCTGCTTCAGCTTCACCGCGAGTACGGCCTCTCGGCGAACGCGAAAGCAGCACAGCACCCCCGGCAAGATCCATCGCCTTCTCCAGTTTTCTGGTTCTTCTGTTCTCCTATTTATCTAGCCGTGAGCTCCCGCGATGGGGAGGCGGAGGGGCGGAGGGGCCGGCGACGTGATGGAGTCGATCTGCTCGGTGCTGGCCCTAGTCCTCATCTTAGTCGCCTGCGTCGAGCTCTGCGGTGCCGCCACCGTCGTCGACGTCTATCGCTTGATTCAATACGACCTTGCTGGCGCTCCCTTCGGATCCCGCGCCGCCGGTCTCAGCCACCACGCTGGTGCTCCCCCTTTCGCCCCGGACGCTGATTTATCCCGCACTGTCGCCATGATTCCCGTTCGGGAGCTTAATTTGAGCTTCCTTCAAGGTTTAGTGTATAGCTACTATTATTGTCCGTAATTAAATCATTTTCGTTCTTTCGGACCAAAGTTGTTGAGTCACAATTTTGTTTGTTTGTTTTTTTGCTACTATTTTGACCTTTTAATCTGTTTTTCTTGTTGGAGGATTCCTTGCCTAACAGCGGCCTTAAATATTTCAGATTACATTGCAAGTAGGAATCCGCTTGGCGGACTGTTGCTTTTGCTTCCCCACAAGCTTAGCGAGAAGAAAGAAAGTGGAGATAAAGAGGATCCCTTGAGAAGCAAATTGGCCAGTTTGGAACGGTTACTTATTAATTCTAATGTTCCAGTAAGTGTCAAGCGGTATAAATAGAACAGTCAATAATGATTGTTTTCGTATATGTACTTTTGTTGTATACTCTGTGACTTTGTCTTACATCCACGATATCATTTTTTCATGTATGCATTTTTTGGTGGTATAAGTACATCTCATTTAGGAATAAAGAGAAACGTAAGCATACTATTCTTGCCTAACTTCTCAGAACCTTTATACTCTGCATTCAGATTAGTGTCATCACAAGGTGGCAGTAGAGAAATGAAAACGAGCTTTACATTCTTCAATAGACAGGATGCAGATCAATACAATAACTCGGAAGCAAGTTGCTGTCCTTGGGTTTTCATTCGCGTAGTACCAATGCAGTCTCAAGGCTTGTGGTTCTTATAATGTCATTAATCTGAAGCCTTCCTCCGCAAAGTTACTCACAACATTGTTTTAAGACTTTGTTGTTAACTGTTCACTGTTATCCTTTATCTCTTTTTTTTAAAAGATGAAAAGAAAACCATATTCATTATGCTATCCTTTTTATCCTTCCCAACAATTGATATGTGATTGCACAAGGTTCAAGATGATAGTATCTCTAAGCTCTCTAGAAGGGCAAAAGACATATTTATTCTCGCTGTTCTCTTTTTTTAGTTAGAATCATGTTATGTATGTTTCAACAACACTTGCATGTAGCTTTGTAGTTCAGTAGTTCTTTAGAAAGCTTTCATAAGAATTGTCAGAGTGGCTATTTTAGGGAGTGCCCACAGAAAATAAACATGTGACTTCTCACTGGAGGAAGAGCTTGAGGGATGTCTGAAATTTCTCTTCCTTAGATGGTGAGATCTTAAATAATTTTTAGCTTTCAATAAAGTTTTATGTAGTTAATAGAAACGGAAATATTTTCTTGAAACCTTTGAAAATTTCAGTGCAGGAAATAACATTCTTTATGTCGGTAAGATCTGTTCAATTTTAGATACAATCCTACATGCCCAATCACATGTCTGTGATCTGTAATTTCTAGCAGTGGTTATAGTATTTCAAAGATAGTGGCATATAATCAACCTCTCTCTCTCTCTCTCTCTCTCTCTCCCCCCCCTTCCGTCCCTCCCTCTCTCCCCAGTTGGTTTGCCTAAGCACCTTGCAATGTCACATATTTTGTGGAATTTAAATGGACACAATTGGATACTAAGCGAAGAACTTACTTTGCTTGTTACATAAATGATGTTATACTTACATCCATATACCTTTTGTCCTTCACCTTAAAAAGATATGCCTCACATATAAAAGACACCAGAATTCCTGTTCTGTTGAATGGTAGTCTAGTTGGGTACTTTGCTAGTACATGGGGCCTTAGACAAGGTGGTCCCTTGTCCTTTATTTATCATGATTGGGTAATTTTTAGTTCAATGCAGGGGAAAGCAGCTGAGAATGCTTTAGTTAAAGAAACTTGAGTAGTTAAGGGGGGAAATGTTATGACTTATCCTCAGCATGCGCATGATACACTATTATCTTTTACTGCAACAGTGGAGGAAGGTGCTAATTTGAAGGCTTTGATATTGCTATATTTAGCCACCCAAAGAACATGTTCATTGTTATGACAAAAAGCAGAAATTACAAACAATTCCAACAATGTTCTTGAGCCTGTAAAAAAGCCCAAAGTAAGCTCCCAAAAGGGCATATGGGACAATTGGACCAAGATGGGAGAAAGATACCGAGACCAAAAGCATTAGGGGGGAGGGGGACACCTGAACTACCAGAAGGTCTTGATATTGGTGATCCAAGCCTACATTGCACTCAAAGTTTACTTTTTTATAGGGTTAATGTTTCTCAGGCTGAGTGGAGTTTTCAATGAGACTTTCTTTTTGTTGTAGATTTGTACTATAGGTAGTGAGCTCAAGTGTTGGGTGACATCTGGCTAAACATGGGCGGATTACATTGTGGTTAAATCATGGTTTGCAAGATCTGCCGGTCCAGATTGGGGTTGGCAGATCCAATCTGATCCTTGGGGAATTCTAGGGTGGATTTCTGCCGGGATCGGGCTAAGTTGGTTGAATCGGCACCTGAATCAGTCCAGACCATTTTTTCTACTTTTTTGTTTTTGCTTTTTTTAAGCTTTAGAAGATCCCAATCCAGGCCAATCCAGGGTCAGTTTTTTTTTCCCTCATAACAATTGAGCCAGCCAATATAGGGGCTAATCCCAGCCGAGAAAGCTTTGGGTTGAGGAATTATGTGGCTTTTCTCTTGTAATTGACGTAATCTTGGGTTTTGTCTTTTCCCTTTTTGGCTTCTTGCCTTTATCTGGTTTTGTCATTTTGTGGTCGGGGATCTATCTTATTGTCGGATTCATCTTTCATTTGCTGCTTCTTTATGCCTCTGTCCTTTAATTTTTGTTACCAATGAAACACACCCTCTCAGGGTTTGTTAAAATGATTCAACTCGCTGCATATGTCAAGTTGTCTAACATATACTTGTCTTCATAGAAAATGGTGAATACAAGGGAAAGTGCATCCTTGAAGTTCTACAATTCACCTCCATTTACTTTCTGTTTTCTATATTGTGGTGGCAAGGAATGCTAGATTTTATTGTTTTTACTAGTGTTGCATAAGGCAGTTTTAGCTTGAGCTGACATACTTGTAATTGTTTATTCCCTTTTTATGTTTTCAATTATGGAATTCATGGTATTATCTACTCCAAAGAAAGAAAATACCTTCTTCTCCTCAAGTGAGTGGTAAGAAGTGAAGTGAAATAAAACAACATTTTTTATTTTGTTGCAGTATCCTGTGTATTTTGCCTTTGAGGACAAGAAGGTTGAAACTGTATTAACGGATGTGAAGAAGAGTGATGTGACAAGTCAGCCTGCCTCAGCAACAACAGGCGGGTTAGTTGCCAAAAGATAGACGCCATGTGGTTCTGTATTCTCAGTCTTTACCATTTTTGTTTTTTATGTGCATACAATGAGCAATTTAAGATCTAGTAGAGTCCATATCAGATCCATATTGGCTAGATTGGCCATACTGACCAATTTGGATCAATCAAGAGTGGACCAATCTGCTCCCGATCTACAATCCTTCCTTGCTTTAATTTATTATACATACATCCATTTTTGTTAAGCTATTCTGGAACGTGCATTTATAATCATTAGAACATTTAACTGAAGCCTCTTCTCACTTCTCCGTGTACTGTTTCAGGTACAAGCTTGTTGTCTCTTCTCCAGAGCCTAAGAAGATACAATCTCCGATGCTTACCAATATTCAGGTTTATTTGCTTTCCAGACTTAGTTGTCTAAAGCGTAAGACAAATTAGAAGATGTTCTCTTATACTTTTAGGTCCTATTAAAATATCAACATTTGAAGTTAAATGAAAATATATGAATTGGTGCTTAGAAGTTGTGACATTTGGGACCTTTCTCTGCCAGCATCCATGTAGTCTATTCAGAATGCTAGAAGAAACAGGGTTTTGACAGCTTTAATTTTTCACAGGATATATTTAGATGTCTTTTATTCCTGACTAGTCCTTTAGTAGTCTTTTCTTTACAATGGCTTTTGTTTTTGATTGGGTAATTAAAAATAAAATTTGTTGTATTCTAAACTTATTTTGTTTTTATCTGGATTTTTATCTTCTGTTTGCAGTTTTTGCTCAATCTTCCTTCTTACTTGTAAGGACTTGTATTTTTAGAGGTGTTTAACAATGCTCTGTTTTCAAAATGCCTTTGGAGATTGGAGAGAGGAGATAAAGGGATTTGGGGTCCAATCCAATACCACTTCATAGGGGAGGATGGCTTGTCTAATGGCAACTGGGTTCAGTAAAAAGTATCTATATCTTGGAAGGAATGATTAATAATTTGAACGACTTCAATTTTTTATTTTGTTTCCATGAGAATAGGTTAGATTATTATTAACCCCAAAATTATTATTATTTATTTTTTAATGCCGTTGGGCTGGCCTCACCGGAGAAAATCCAATTCCAGGCAATGATTGCAGAATTGGAATCGGCCACTGAATTGGCTAGTGCATTTCCGATTCCAATCTGGATCGGATTGTAGAATTGGCTGATTCTACGGGTGAAAAACTGATATAGAATTGGTTCTTCAAAACCCCCAAAAAACGAAAAAGATGTAAAAGTAACTTTATAAGAAGCAATGATATTCTGGTCCTATCCAACTCTTTTGGGGCTGGAAGAAGGGTCATAAGTTGGCTAAGCCCCAGTTAGGGATAATACTGCATAAGTGAAGAAAAGATGTAAATGATGGCCCATTATGAAGTTGCCCAATTCGGGTGACATCCCTAATGGGAAAAGAAGGCTGGTCTGTTTGAACACCTGTGATGATGAATGAAGCACAAAGCTTTGATGTCTATTCCAACCCAGCTCAACTGGATCCAAGCAAAGGCCGTCAATCAGGTCTGAAGATATTAAGATACAAAGAAAATCTTCATTGCCTCCAAAAAATATTGTATATAAGGAAAAGAGCCAAAAGGGCAAAAGGGTGTCATGCACACTCATTTTGTTACTCAAAGAAATTAAATACACGTTATCTTATACCTTCAAGTTTTGTCTCATAATTACATTATCGTGACCTTTAATCAAGGGTTGTCAACTCACCACCTGGCATAATTAACATCACATTTGCTCAAGGATTGGTGGAGCGAGGTTCGAGAATAATTCAAAGAACTCACACGCATGACTTCACTATTCACATCATATATGCACGTATATCTTCCAAAACAAAACAAATAAAGACCAACATATTCAAATTTTAAATTTGTGAGTGTCTAACAATTATCAACCTTTTTCTACTTTAATTCCAATTGTTCATGATGTTAGTTGCTGCAAGGAAGGAAGGCAGTAGAACTTTGTGATGCCTCTGGTCTTTCTCCAGGATGGAACATCTTGTTTAGAAGGAATTTAAATGATCTTAAAATGCTAGAATTTTCTTTCTTTTACTAAACTCCCTGACAATTTTAAGTGTTTGTTCACATGACAAGATCTGATCCAGTGGAATATGGATATTAATAATGGTTTTTCAGTAAAATCTGCTTGTTATAGGCTACAATACAGAGGTAGGGTGGTAAGTTGGGAGAGAAGTGTGGATTCCAATGCTCTCTATCAAGACAAGAATTTTCTTGTGGGAAACTACATTGTAATAGGCTCCCTACCTCTCAAGATATTCAGGTCAGGATCAAGATCGGTCAGGATCGATATGCCAGAAGCAAAATCAATCCTGGTTCAGTCTGAACAGTCTTCCAAAATCTTAAAAAAAAACAGAAAAAATAGAGAGAAAGGAAGTCCCTTATCTATTTTAAGGTGGAGGGGCAGCTGATCCAAGAGGTCAGATCAGCCTGTTTGACAACCAGGGGGGGGATTCCTCTGCTGCCGAACAGGCTCGAATCTCGATCCTACCCCATATTCGTTGAGCCTGAACCTGACAGAAGCATCATCCAAGATGAAGCTCCCCCTCGGATTGGATTGGCAGGTGCTGATCTTGATCTGAGTTGGTCAATCTTGCAAACCGTGCTACCTCTGTTTACTTCCATAAGCTAATGATTGTATCATTGGCTAAAGTGTACTTTTGCATCACCTTTGATGAAGACATTGACCATCTTTCTTCACATCATGGCATTATCAATTTTATATGGGAGTGTTCTTGGGGTGTACAGGTTTGGATTTGGAGTGTCACAGTATCAACCAGTTTTGTGAGGCTTGGCATCAGCTGAACCCTGGTGGACAAATAAGTATTTATGGCAATTGGCCCTTCCTGCTATTCTGTGGTCTGGTTGGAAACAGCATGATTAACACATCTTCTAAAATCATTTTGGAAGTACCAAGGCTTTCTCCATTGTACTGCCTTTTATGCCAAAAGTTGGTGTTTTGCTTGTTTTGGTTTTTACCGTGCGATCCTGTATTATCTTCCAGATCTATAACTGGAAGACCTTCCTAGATAATTATCGTCTGCCCTACTGCCTTAGTAGGATGCTCTTTCACTTCAGCTTTAATTTGTCTTTACTTTGGTTTCCTTTATTGCATTCTTAGATTTTGTACTATTAGCCCTGATATTAATGAATTTATGGCTTTGTGCCACCTTAAAAAAAGACTTGTAAGGCTACTTCATTTTCTTTCATAATCATGACATGATGTGTCAGGTTGCCTAGAACATATGGTATCAGTTGATGGGTTCCAGTTAATTGCTTGTTTAGCCAAAAAGAAGTTAAACTGCTAAGAAAATCATTCACAGTTTAATGCTTCTAGTAATCAGTGAATTGTATCAGTAAGCTTCTTTTGCTGTGTGTTGGTTAAGATTTAAACTCTGTGCCCTTCATTATCATAGCTGCCCAAACTTTTGTTTTTGTTCTTTCAACTGGGCTTTGCCATTTTATTACGGCTGCAAATTGGGGATGTACATTGATGCAAGAAAGGTTCTCGTGGGAATATATACATACAAACTCGATACGGTCTTCCTAATATCACATTGAAGTACATAGTTTGAAGTACATAGTCCAGAATCCAGATATATATTTTTTCTGTATAGAGTACAGACCACAAAAAATTGATACTCGTGGAACCATAGCATACTGGTTGAAAAAGTAGAACATCTGTCGTTGACCAACTGTTTTAGGAATATGAGTATTTGTTTCTTAAATCTGAGCACTTTTCTGGCAACTGCTCTTTTTACTACCTACTGCATTTGGATTTTTGTCAATTTGTTTATTGGTTCCTGCAATATTTCAGGGATGGTTACCAGGGTTAAAAGGAGATGGAGATGCTAGTCAGCTGCCTACAATAGCTATTGTTGCTTCATACGACACCTTTGGTGCTGCTCCGGTAAAGGCATTCTTTCTGTTATAAACTGTATTTGCTGTTGTTTATGACAAAATGGCCACTGTTCACTATTAAGTGAATTAAATTACAGGAAAGAAAATATATATTTGAAACTAATACAGGTTGAAGCTGCCTGTTGCATTTGAAAATTCCAACAAAAGGGTCTCTCTCCATCCTCCTCAGCCAAGCAGTAGGGCAATCTTCCATTGGAAACCCCATTGCTGGCCTTGAAAACTCAGCATAAATGGCCGTGAACAGCCATGAACATGATTTGCATTATTGTCTGATCCAGATTGGGATCGGCCAATTCCATATCGTGATCAGCCAATCTGATCCAAGGGAGGATGTCCAATCCACCCAAGTTTCCCTCTAGATTGGGTCAAGTCAGCCTGAATTGGCTAATCTGGGGCCGATCCTGGCAATCCCGCCAGAAACAACCTCAAGGGGAGGTGGCCACCCTAATGGGTGGGGAAGAGAGTTGTATTGGGTCTATTTGGATACGACAAGACAGAAGTGACCGAATCTGTGATATCTGGTCCATTGGACCAGATATGGTAAGATCTGATGGAAGAGGCACCATGGCAGAGGGGGCACACCGCTGCCCCGACTGGACTTTTCTAGTGATTGGACTAGAATTGGCTCATCTTTCATCATTTATGATTTGTTTACATTTTTTGTTTCTGTTTTTGCAAGAACCGATAACTCCGCTATGGCTGGTCCCAAATCTGAATGAGAAAGGAGGAGGGTTATGGTAAGTGACAACTAGCGTAAAACAAAGTCACATTTCAATATGGATTCAAATGGTATAAATGTTGAGGCATACTCACCTAACGACATGTCACACTGGAGACCGAGCATGACAAAAAATACAACAAGGGTGAGAGTGTTCCCCACATGCGAAACACTACATAAGCTCCCTAATGTGGTGTTAAATAGGGAAGGATTCCCATATCAAGGATGAGTGTGAGCAAAGAAGTTAGGTCATAATGAATAACAAGATATAAGTTCTAGAACAAACTCGAGCAAATAGACATTATTATAGAAAGAAGCCTAAGAAAGAAAAGATTTAAAGAAGGATAAGAATAGAGTGTGTCCAAAAATACAGTAGGGGTGAGGATGACATTCCCCGCATATGACGCGCCACATAAGCGCCATAATATGGTGTTAAATAAGTAAGGGTTCTCACGTGAAGGATGGATGTGGGTAAAGAAGTTAGTTTATAACGAAGAGCAAGATAAAAGTTCTAGAACAAACTCTAGAGCAAATAGATATTATTATAGAAACAAATATAAGAAAGAAAATATTGAAAGAATGATAAGAATAGGTAATTGAAATATTGAATCTCTTACATGAAAACTTATGGAACTTGTTTATAGTATGGAGAGGAGAAATATTAATATTGTGTGTATCTAAGAAACCAAGTGGATACAAGAGAAATGTAAAGAAGTAAGAAATATAGGTTATAAACTATGGTATATAGAAAAAAGAGAAATAAACAGGGGGTATGTATCATTGTTGATAAAATATTAAAAGATACAATAGTTTCAATAAAAGAGTAAGAGATGGGATATTTATGGTAAAAATGATTATAGAAAGAGAGATAATTAATATAGTTAGTGCGTATGCTCCACAAATTGGATCAAGTAACAAAATTAAAGAAAATTTTGAGAGGATATTGATGACCTTATGTTAAGTATACCAAATGAAGAAATATATATATATTTTCAAGAGATTTCAAATTAGGTTTTATGGTGGGTGTTGGAATGAAAAATGTTGCCTGCTACATATACATTTGATAAAAGATATGTACAATGAAGCAACCACTAGCATATGCACAATTGGAGTAGAAACAAGAGATTTCCTATTTCAATTGGCTTATATCAAATGTTTGCAACAAGTCTTTATCTTTTTACATTATTTATGGATAAATTAACGAAAACTGTACAAGACAACTTACCTTGGTATATGATATTTGCGGACGATATCATGTTGAAAGATGAGAGTGAGACACAAAGAGGAGTGAATAGAAACTTAGAATTGTGGAAAAATACTTAAGAGATTAAGAACTCTAAGATAAGTAGAACTAAAGCAAAATATATGCATTATAAATTTAATGAAAATCAAAGAGAAGTATGTGATGGTGTTAGTTTGTATGTGGTAATATTATCTTAAAGAATCCAATTCAAGTATCTTGGATCAATTATTCAAAAAGATAGAGAATGTGAGGAAGGTGTTAATCTTGGGATAAAAACAAGTTAGATGAAATGGAGATTGGCTACATAGGTTCTGTGATCGTAAGATTCCATAAAGTTGAAAGAAAAATTTTATTATACAAGTTTACTTACTTGTAATGTCATATGGTAGTGAATGTTGGACAATAAAAGAAAAACATTCTGATAATATGTGTTGCTGAAATAAGAATGTTATGATGGGTGAGTGATCATACTAAATTACATAGAATAATAAATGAATATATTAAAAAATATAGGAGGAACAACAATTGTAAACAAATTGAAAGGAGAGAGATTGAGATAATTTGAGGATATTAAACGTTAACCTAAACAGGATATAGTAGAAAAGTAGAAAATATTAAAATAACTTTACTGGATCCATCCAAAACGTAGTCCTTTTTTGTTTATGTTATTTTCGTATTTTCTATTTTTTAACTAGAGTCTCTTTATGTCTACGTTTAATATGTTAAAACCATCTCAATCTCTTTCTTTTCAAATTGTCTACGATTGTTGTTACTCTTACATTTTTTTTAATGTATTCATTTTTTATTGTATCTAATATAGTATGGCCATTCATTCATCTTAATATTCTCATTTTAGCAACACTTATTTTAGAAATGTGTTTTCATTTTATTATCTAACATTCATTATCATACACCATTGTAGGTCTTATACTTGTACGATAAATTTTTCTTTCAACTTTAGTGAAATTTTACGATCACAATACCGATGTAGTCAATATTTACTCCGGAGTATGCTTTAATCATATGATTGACATATTCATCACATTCTCCATCTTTTTGAATAATTGATTTGATCCAAAATACTTGAACTAGATTCGTTGAAATTATTTTACGTCATCTAAACTAATGCCATCACCAACTTCTCTTTGATTTTCACTAAATTTACAATATATATTATGTTTTAGTTCTACTTATTTTAAAACTTATAGTCTTTTAAGTATTTTTTTCTGTTTAAACTTTCTATTCATTTCTTTGTGTCTCATCTATCAATATGTTATCGTTTGCAAATATCGTATACCAAGATATATCATTTTGTATAGTTTTCATTAATTCATCCATAACTAATGTAAACAAATAAAGACTTATTGCAGATCTTTAATGCAAGCTCATTGAAATAGAAAAAATCTCTTGTTTCTTCTTTAATTGTGCATATGCTAGTGGTTGTTTCATTATACTCATCTTTTATGGTTTGTATATATGTAACATGCATCATCTTTTATTCCAACACTCATCATAAAACTTCTCTTGAAATTCTATCATAAGCCTTTTCTAAGTCAATGAATATTATTTATAAATTTGTTTTTATATCTCAATATTTCTCTATTAAATTTCTAGTAAGAAAAATAGTTTTAATTATAGATCAATTAGACATAATTTCAAATTAATTAGTTGAAATATTTGTACAATTTCATAATCACTGTTTAATAATTATTTCTTATATTTTTATTATATAATTTATGAGTTTGATTCCTTTATAATTTGCACAACTTTATAGATCTCATTTTTTTAAAACAAGTATAATAATGTTCTTTTTATATTTATTCTGCAATTTTTCAATATTAAGATTTTGTTAAAAAGTTGAGTTAACTATTCCACTTCTAAATCTTTCAAACATTTTTACATTTCAATAGGAATATATTATTTGAACCACATCTGTAATTAAAATAAATAAATGACAAAAACCATTTAAAATCAGACGAGTTAAATTTTTTTAAAACCTTAATTGCATAATCAAAATGTGATAAATAAAACCAAATAACCAATAATTGGACAAAGGAATAAATAAATCATATAGAATAGTTAAATCATGGGCCATGGGAAATAAAATTTATATTCATCTCATTGTGCATAATGCGAATTAATTGCTTTATATGATGCATTCTTACGATGGATCATCAAGGGTGGTCAAGTCATTACTCGATGTGATTAACACCATATCAATGAGTTCATGCTATGTTGTTAGAGGAATAAGAGGCTTGAGGTGAGGAAGGGTTCACCTCCTCTTAGGTGCTCCAGGAATCAGAGGTGAATGGAGGGTGAGAAAGGTTTTCCAGGGGCATATGCATGCCAGGAAGGCTAGAGGAGGGTCACTGGAGATATATGGTTGGAGATATATGTTTGATAGAGGAGGGTTACTGGAGGTGGAAATGACGCAGGATGTACTCGGCTGCTGCCGTCTTGCAAGCGAAGCCGGCTGCAAATCAGGTTGGGAAGACACCTCTAACCGGGTCTTGTGGAACTAGCAAACCGGGCAGGGAAGACACCTCAACCAATGAACCTGACAGCGATGAAGGGGATTGCCTAGGTGACCTTGCCAAATTGAAGCAGAGAGGGGCTGTATCGCCTCACCTTGTCATCTAGGCAGTCATCTCATGTGCCTTAGATAACATAAGTGGGAAGAGGTCTAACTTTAAATTTAAGAACCCATTTAATAACTTCTCATATTCTACAAATAAAATAGTAAATCTTTTTCAAATGGGTATTGGCCCTGCCATAAAATAAAATCAGACGACAAGTTTTTATAGTTTTGATATTCGAGGTTTCCACACCATCATTTGAAGTTTTCATCTGGTAAAGAGCTACATCATCTTGGCGATATCTGCCTTCAATAGAAGCAGACCAGTCACAATCAATCACAGCTTGTCAAGGATTCCTTTACGCAGTTAGCCAAGATTTTGTTGAAAACCTTGTATGCGGTTGACTAACATTTTAGAATAGGAACCCCCTGTGTAAACCGTTTGGATACCCCTTGGACTAACCTGCAATTGTTTGAAAGCAGCTGCCATTTCACCCTTCAATCAGTTCCCAGAACAGCTGATAAAAACAGATGGAGAAGCACTGGCCTGTGGTTCTTTGTTTACGTCTCTTCCTTATCTTCAGAAAATTCAACTGTTGAACTTACAACTTTGTAAGCGGATAATGATAGGAGGTGTCTATACTCTTTTTTAAGCAACTCATAAAATTTGGCAACTTAAGTTTTATACATCTCCAAAATTCTGGAACATTTGCAAAGGAATGGAATTATTTTTTCTCTTAATGCAGCCTCAACATGAAGGTTTGAGTTTCTATTTGTCACCTTAAGCCAACTTTATATTTCTTTGAATCTCTCTCTATTTAATATCTTCTGTTTAAAGTCATTCGTTGTATTGTTTTTTTTTTCAAATCAAGTCCGTTTACTGTCCATTAATTGTTTACTTGTTTTGTATGCTCTAAGCCTGTCAACTTGTTACCAATTTACAGGCATTATCTGTTGGCACTGACAGTAATGGAAGTGGGGTTGTGGCTCTCTTAGAGATAGCAAGGTTGTTCTCCCGCATATATTCAACTCCGAAAACAAGGGGAAGGTATAATCTACTCTTTGGATTAACGTCTGGTGGACCTTACAATTACAATGGAACTCTGAAGGTTAGTTTGAATCAGGGTGTCCAAACCAACATCTACAAGTTCGCATGCTTTAGTTATATCCTGTCTTTTATTTGCTTCCGTAAGTTCACTTGTTTTTTATTTCTTCTCTTATTAGTGGCTGAGGGGTTTCGATCAGCGTCTACGTGAAAGTATTGACTATGCTATTTGTTTGAATACCATTGGTTCCTGGGATAATGAGTTATGGATGCATGTGTCAAAGCCCCCAGAAAATACTTACATAAAACAAGTGTTTGAAGTAAGTTCTTGGATGCAATCACACAAGAAGGTTCTTTCTCTAGTGAAAGGGGCAGTAAACACGTTACTTATACCTTGTTTGCAGTCTTTTTCTGATGTAGCCAGAGAGCTTGGAGTTGAAGTTGGCATCAAGCACAAAAAGATAAACATTTCAAATCCCCGGGTAGATACATAATTATGCTTATAAGTTCCTTATATCTATTGCCTGATTGCTTGGATCATTTTCACGTCCACTTCTAATTTAAAGAAAGTTTTTGGGTGTAAACATATTTGTATTATTCATGAGATTGTTGTAAGAAAGGCTTTGAAACACAATCAAGTTTCATAATTGTTTATTTGTATTTTGTTACATGATATATGAGAAACTTGGAACTAAAAAAGACGAAAAACATTTTATAGATTAACAAAGACGAGAGAAAGAGAGAGAGAGAGAGAGAGAGAGAGAGAGAGAGAGAGAGAATATCTCAATATCTTAACCAAGTTAGATGTATCAAGGCTAATGAAGGGAAGATTTTGGTCAAAGATGATGATATTAAAGTACGATGTAGAAGTTATTTTGATACTTGTTTTAGTGACCGATTTGTCAAAAACATAGAATACGTAGGGGGTGAAAATAGTATAATATCATGGTTGTCAAGGAGACAAAGTGACCAATGGTTCTGATGTAACCTCAAAGATCTACAAAAGAAGATTTCTTTTGTTTTGAAAATTCATTTTCCTTTTGAATTTGGATTAGATTTGATTAGACCTTAGCATTGACTTTGTAAGAAAATAGATGATATTTCATAAAAGTACTAACTAGGGTCAAAATTATATGTTGAGGTTGTTAGGTTCTTTGAAAATTTGTTTTGACCTCTCCCCGTCGGATGGTGCGAAGATCCGACGTTAATTACATCGAGATAACTCGAATACCCTTGATTAAGCGTCATAGCAATCCATGAAAATAGAAAACGTGCATCCACAATAAACATTCACACATATGGACATAGGAGAAAATAATCCCATAAACTTGATGGAATGTAAGCACTCAATTTTAGTTTGAATTTGATTTGGGTTGAATTGGTTGAATTAAATTTGTTGGTTTGAATTTTGATTGAGTTGAATTTAGTTTGAGTTGAATTTAATTGGTTGAATTGCTTTTAGTTTGGGTTGAAATTTGATTTGTTCATTTTAATTGAATTTATTTAAGTTTGATTCAATTTGGATTTGTTTGTTGATTTAAGTTTGGTTCAAGTTTGATTTTAGAAAATTGATGTGTTTAATTAATTTGAGTTTATTTATTATTTGATTTTGAATGGGATTTGGGCTTAGTTTATGGGGTATGGTTTGCTTGAATGGGTTTGGCTTTGGGATGCTGGAATGGGTTTGTGATGGGGATCCGATCCGGTCCATTTTGGGGTCTATTTGTATTTACGTCCATTTGGACTTGTTTGTAAATATTTGAAGTTTGTTTTAGTTCTTTTCCTTTAATTTGGGTCCTTACGAGGACATGTATGTAATTAGTTATTTACGATGTCTTGTTTGTAATAGGCTCCTCTATTTAAGAGGGCCACTTGTTGAAATGAGAGAGAGAAGTTAGTGTTGAATTTTTGGAACCCTAGGGGGCTGCCCTTTCGTCTTTGGGCGCTGCCCCTTCCTTTCACCCTCCACGATGGAGGTCGTCCGACTCCACCTCCGGTGTGCACCGGTCTCTTCGCGACCCTCCGCCGTGGGTGCCTTCTCCTTCTCCCCCGTCCAGCGGCCTCCGAGCCATTCCTTCCCCTTCCCCCCTTCACCGGTTCGAGTTGAAGCCCTATCGACACCGTTCACCCCCGTTTACGTCCGTTTCGACACCTCCGACCGCGTCGATCCCCACCCCTCCGTCCACCCCCGCCTCCGGCGATCCCCGCGGGGCTCCCCTTCCCCCCCCCCCCGGCCGTTGGCACCACCCGCACCTCCTTCCAGACGGAGAAGAAAGGGGAGGGAAGAGGTGCAGCCGCGCCCGCGGCTCTGCCCGCGCGCGCAGCCGCTAGGGCTCCAACGGCCTCCGGTCTCCTCCTCCCGCAACGGCGGCTCCACCGAACACGTCCGGTGGCGACAACGAACCTCCCGGCCACCCTCTTCCCCTCCGGCGACGGCGGCGGCGGCGTCCGGCGCCGATCGCGGCGTCTCCTCCTCCCGCAAGCGGTGCCACCGCGGCCGCGGCCGCATCCGCGAGGGTGAAACCCTCGCGCGCTCGCGAGGTCGACGACGGCATCCTCCCGAGGGGTACGCGGCGGCCGGCGGAGCCGGCCGCGCCTCCCGCCCCCGCGGCCAACCGCGCGGGGCCACGTCCCCCCCCCCGCTTGTCGCGGGCGAACCGGTGCCCCGGCTCGCCCCGCTCGCCCGGCCGGCGAGCCGTTCACTCGAACCGGTGCCCGGTTCGTCCCTGCGACCGGGTCGAGCCGCCGGTTCACCCCGGTTCAAAGCCGGTCCGGCCCGGCTCGACGGTCCAGGCCGGTTCAAGCCCTAAACCGGCCGGTTCGAGCCATTTCGGGCCGGTTCACGCCGGTTCAAGCCATTCTGGGGCCGGTTCATGCCCGTTTTGAGGGTTTCGGGCACGGTTCGACGCATTTTGGGCCCGTTTTGACCGGTTTAAATCCGGTTGTGCTTTATTTCATGCATTTTAGGTATTTTGCGCCTCCCGAGGGCCCGCTGCAGCGCCGCGCCGCCGGTCCGTCCCGCCTCGTCCCGCATCAAATGGTATCAGAGCCTGGGATCGGCCCATTCTCATGAGCCGACTCCTGGGATGCTTCCGATGAAGTGCGGCGCTTGGTGGAACGTGACGGCAACACTTGAAGACATCAAAACTCGAGGACGAGTTTTCTCCCGGGGTGAGGAGAATGATGGGGATCCGATCCGGTCCATTTTGGGGGTCTATTTGTATTTACGTCCATTCGGACTTGTTTGTAAATATTTGAAGTTTGTTTTAGTCTTTTCCTTTAATTTGGGTCCTTACGAGGACATGTATGTAATTAGTTATTTACGATGTCTTGTTTGTAATAGGCTCCTTCATTTAAGAGGGCCACTTGTTGAAATGAGAGAGAGAAGTTAGTGTTGAATTTTCGGAACCCTAGGGGCTGCCCCGCGTGCGGGCGCCGCCCCTTCCCTTTCACCCCTCCACGACGGAGGTCGTCCGACTCCACCTCCGGTGCGGCACCGGTCTCTTCGCGACCCTCCGGCGTGGGTGCCTTCTCCTTCTCCTCCGTCGCCCGCCGGCCTCCGAGCCATTCCTTCCCCTTCCCCCTTCACCGGTTCGAGCCGTTCAAGCCCTATCGACACCGTTCACCCCCGTTTACGTCCGTTTCGACACCTCCGACCGCGTCGATCCCCACCCCTCCGTCCACCCCGCCTCCGGCGATCCCCGAGTACTCCCATTCCCCCCCCCGGCTGTTTGGCACCACCCCAGACCTCCTTCCAGACGGAGAAGAAAGAGGACGGAAGAGGAGCAGCCGCGTCCGCGGCTCTGTCCGCGCGCGCAGCCGCTAGGGCTCCAACGGCCTCCGGTCTCCTCCTCTCACAACGGCGGCTCCACCGAACACATCCGGTGGCGACAACGAACCTCCCGGCCACCCTCTTCCCCTCCGGCGACGGCGGCGGCGGCGTCCGGCGCCGATCGCGGCGTCTCCTCCTCCCGCAAGCGGTGCCACCGCGGCCGCGGCCGCATCCGCGGTGAAACCTCGCGCGCTCGCGAGGTCGACGACGGCATCCTCCCGAGGGGTACGCGGCGGCCGGCGAGCCGGCCGCGTCTCCCGCCCCCGCGGCCAACCGCGCGCTCACGTCCCCCCCCCCCCCCCCGCTTTGGTCGCGGGCGAACCGGTGCCCGGTTCGCCCCGCTCGCCCGGCCGGCGAGCCGTTCACTCGAACCGGTGCCCGGTTCGTCCCCAGACCGGGTCAGGCCGCCGGTTCAGCCCGGTTCAAAGCCGGTCCGGCCCGGTTCGACGGTCCAGGGGCCGGTTCAAGCCCTAAACCGGCCGGTTCAGGCCATTTCGGGCCGGTTCACGCCGGTTCAAGCCATTCTGGGGCCGGTTCATGCCCGTTTTGAGGGTTTCGGGCACGGTTCGACGCATTTTGGGCCCGTTTTGACCGGTTTAAATCCGGTTGTGCTTGTTTACTGCATTTTTAGGTCTTTTGCGCCTCCCGAGGGCCCGCTGCAGCGCCGCGCCGCCGGTCCGTCCCGCCTCGTCCCGCATCAGTTTGGCTTTGGGAAATTTGGGTTATGTTGGATTTGGTTTGATTTGAGTTTGTTTCATTGAATTATCAAGTTTGGTTTAGTTAAGGTTGATTCACATTCTGTTTTGAGATTTATTGAATTTGTGATTTGTTTTATGACTCAGTTCAGATTCTGTTTTTTATTTTACTTGAGTTTGCGTTTTGCTTGAGTGTGTTTTTATTAACCTAGAATTTGGGTTGCAGATTTTAGGTGATTATTTAAATCTGACAGGTGATCGTTGTGGGTTGGATTAAATTACAGATTTCTTGAAATGTGTTGATTTTTTTATGGGTTCACAGATTAAATTTAATTCAGGTGATTTAATCTTCCGGTTGAATTCTGTTTGATTGGAATTAGCAATTAGCTTAAGTTTGAGAAAAATTTGATTGAATGCTTTCCAATTTCGGATTTTTACAGTTTCAGATTTGCTTGAGTTTGGATTACTTAGAGAAATTTGATTTGATTTAATTAGAGTTGAGCTTGATTTGAGTTCAATTTTGATTGGTTTAGATTTCAGTTAATTCTGCAGATTTTGTATTTCATGAATTTGACAGTTTCTGGATTCTCTCTTATGCAATTTTCAGATTTTATGTGAAATGATTTGGGACGACTTTGAATTTGAATTTTCTTATGGGTTTGAATGGTTTGGGACCACCTATTTGCGGATCAGCTTCTGACTTGTACTAGTTTCAATTTTTGAAATTCATATTTGAAACCTCAGATTTCAGAATTTTAGTTCGGATCTCCTGCAGACTCAGGCTTCTTACAAATTCTGTACATTGCACGTCTTCTGATTTTTGGCTGCAGGTTTATGGGCCTTAAACTTCCAGATTTTTTTTTTATTCACAAACCTCAGATTGCTGATTTCAGATTTCAGATTTCGGATTTTACATTCTGCACATTTTGCAAAGCTCAGATTTCAAACTCCAGACTCCAGATTTCTGCATTTTCAGATTTGCAGGTTGTTTTTTAAACAGATTTTTGCACCAATTCAAATTTCAGATTTTCAGATTGTTAATTTCAGATTTTTGATTCTGTATCTTATAGCTTTCGGCTTCTTGTTTTAAATGCAAAGTTCAGGTTTTGATCTTTTCAAATTTCAAACTCCAGAATTCTTGCAGATTCTGCATTTCAGATTGCAGGTTTTTTATTCCAGATTTCTAGATTTCAGATTTCTGAAATGGGTTCTGGCTTCTGGCACCCAGGCTCTAATTTCTGATTTTTGGTTTGTTTCAGATTTGGGTCACAGATCTAAGTCTGGCCTTAAAGATTTGAAAACTTCAGATTTGTTCAGATGGTGATTTTGTGTACGGATTCAGATTTCAGATTCTGCACTACTCCAAATTTCAGATTTTGGATCCCTCTCCAAATTTTCTAGCTTCCAGACTTCAGATTACAGATTCTGCAGTAATCCGGATTTCAAATATCCAGCTGCGGCTTGAATTCCAGATTTCCAGATTTTTGTTTCTCTTCCAATTTTCTGCATGCTTCAAATCTCAGAATTTCAAATCAGATCGTTTACGGAATGTGATTTGTGGGGGCTAAATTTCTGTTTGAGGGTCCGAACCGGATTGGACAGAATTTGATTCCAGGTTCAATTACAGATTTGTGTTCTGTTTTCTTTCTTTTCTTCTTTTTTTTAAGTGCTTGGCATCCCATCGGATCAATGAGATCATTGACTCCTCTCAATGATATAATCAAAAGGTACAGCTTTCTGAATGTCTGTCTTGGACGTTCATGGTCCAGAAAGTACAACTTTTCAACTTTGACATGTTTTGAGAACATCCTTGCTCAACTCTTGATGAGTATGGTGTCTGTCAATCCTTTGAAAGGAATGCACCCGGTCTGACATAGACTTATGGGTATTTCCCTCTGCTTGTTCATGAGACAATTTGTAACCTGACTGGAAATTCAGTCTCTTGAGTCCTTGATGAATTTATCGATCCATGGGCGGCATGTACCCGGTCTTGATAGACTTATGGGCATCCCCCACTATTATTTTGATGATTTCACTAGCATATGACCGGCATGACAACATATTGATTATGCTTGAGCCTTGCATAGCTTGGTGAACTTGGTAAGACATTGGGGTCTTTTATAGACCTTTGTATGTCTACCTTAAGGACGTAGGGGCGGATGGTTAGTCGACCCCCCAACTAGTCCAAATTTTGAATTCTTTTAAGTTAAGCCGAGACGTAGGGGCGGATGGTTAGTCGACCCCCAACTAGTCCGGTTTGTTGGATTAACTGTATTTTTTTTTCATTTAATTTTCACTGTTTTTGTTTGTTTTAAAATCCTCTTTTTTTGTTGAAAAAAGGCCCCTGCGCTTGTGCGCAAAGGGTACTGTGTGCGGGCACTGTGCTTCAGCCGGCGAGGGGGGGGGCTTCGGCACTGTTTGGACCGGCGGTCCACCTCCGCAGGGCGGCCGGCTTCGCCCGGTCACCCTCCCTTTTTTTTGCGATTTCCTCTCTCGGTGGACCCCACCATTATCCACACTGGACCATGGTTGGGGGAGACATTATTCCCCCCCCCCCCGCTACAGTCCCGATCGGCCTTGCTCGACGTCTTCGGCACCCGGCGGCATCGCGGCGGTATCCGACGGCGCTCTCGGCCTTGCTCGACGGCAGCAGCATCGGAGGAAGAAGGAAGGAGCCCTCACCGGCGGCGATAGGAGGAAGTTCTTGGCTCTACGGTTTGCCGCGGCGGCTTGCGGAAGGTCTGCGGCGTCCGGAAGAAGAAGAAGAAGAAGAAGAAGAGGAGCATCGTGCGGCTTCAATAGGACTCCAGGGGATCGGTATACTTCTCCTTCCTCTCCTCTCTCTGCTACTCCGCCCTCTACGGCCTCTCCTCTTCCTCTTCCCTCCGCGGCGACTCCGGCAGGCTTATTATAAGCCTCGGGCAAGCTCCGTCTTCCGCTAGGAGAGTGGTTCCGGGTCCGAGAGGGACTCGGAACCTGCCATAGACTTAGCCCCGTATCCTGGAAGGAAATCGGAATCTTTTCAAACGGGGATAGCCTCCATCGACCGTTGCCTTAGTCCTATCCGAGTATGATTCGGAACTTCCATGGATTTGGATACCGACCGGGACTCAGTGGCTTGTTGATATCACGAGACAGATTTCTTCTTTCTTCCGACTTCTTGCCTTGTTCAACAAAATCCTCCTCCTTTTTCTCTGTCGAGCCCACCTTTGAGCAGACCCGCGGGCTGCTTCCTTGTCTTACTTAGAAGACTGTCCGGCCCCTTTTTGAGCAGGCCCGTGGGCCTTGGAGATGGCTTGCAAAGGGACTCTCCAGCCAGCTGAATTGGGCCAATCGGAGTCCCATTATGGGTTTTGTCGATGGGCATTGCAGGTGGACTGAATTGGGCTGATCAGGGTCCTGTTATGGGGTCTGTATAGCAGGCCAATATGGAACCGGCTATGGGCCTGGACAGGGACCCATTCGGTGTACAGAACCGGGCCTGTTTGTTTTTGTTTTTGGGCCTGTTTAGGAGTCGGTTATGGACCCTCAGATGGACCGCTTCACAGACCAGATTTTGGGGAGACCGGTCATGTCATTTTTTCTTTCTTTCTTTCTTTCTTCTTTTCTTCTTCTTTTTTTTTCCAGACATCGACTTCATTTTGTTCATGTTCTTTTCTTCCACAAATTTGGGTGTCAACAGGTTCTTTTACTACTCAAGTGACAAAGTGTCCGCTTAAGCGGTAGCCAGTAAGACTACTTGGGGTGAGTGGCATGTCCACCAAATATAACCAAAAAATTCAAGCAATGATTAGAAAATGACTTACAAAATTTTTTGGCATCTTTCTTTAATGAAATATGTAGACCATTTATCTGCAACATACAACATGCAATCCATTTTTCTCAATTTTAAAAATATAGCAAGCAAAAAACAATGATAAAAAACATATTCAATAATATATAGAAAAATAAAAAGCAGTTCTAATACAAAATAACTAAACAACTCTAACAAAATAGACCTAATAAGAATATTGGGATCTGCCTTACACGGATCCAGTTAACTTAAGCGGCCCAAAGCGGGCAATCTGAGCCGCTTTACTGCTTAAGCAGCCTGGAGCTCCCGCTTTATTGCATTAGAGAAAAGCGGCTGGGAGCTTTAGCTTGCTGCTTTACTTCATAATATGTTTTGCATTATGGAGATGCTATTCTCGTAAGTTGAAGAGATATTGAAGAGAATGAAAGCATGAAAACATGTGGCCCAGATAGAATTTCTATTACATTATGGAAATGCTTGGAGGATGTAAGGGTGGAATGGTTAATTCATCTTGTTGATAAAGTCTTGACTTCTAAAAAGTGTCCAATGAATGGAGAAAGAGCATTCTCATGTCTAATTTTGAAAATTAAAGAGATAAAAATTTACTCAAATTATAGAGGCATTAAACTCACAAGTCATACTATGAAATTATGAGAGAGTTATATAACATTACTTATGGGATGTAATAACTATTTCAGCTTTCTAGTTTGGCTTTATGTTAGGTCAGTCTACAATAGAACCTATTTTCATATTAAAAGGTTGGAGACATATCAAAATATCCATAAAATGTTCATCTACTTGAAAAAGTCCTGTGATAGAATTCCAAGATATGCTTTTTGGTGGGTGTTGGAATGAAATATGGCGGCTATTAGGAATACATAAAAGCATGCATGACAGAGCAATCACTTTTATTTGCACAATCAAAGGGAAAACAAGCAATTTTCTTTTAATCGGCTTACATCAAGAACCTGCAATAACTCCTTGCCTTTTTGCATTAGTCGTGGATGAATTCACTTAAGACATACAATATGATATACTGAATCTTAGAGTTTCAAGTTAAGTAGAACTAAGATAGTACACAAATGTATTGTAATTTAGTGAATGTCAAAGGAAAAAAGAACATGATGTAATTTTGGTTTAATTATTTAAAAAGTTGGAGAATGTGATGTGATGAGGATGTTACCAATAAGATTAAAATATGATGGATGAAGTGGAGATTGGTCGCATGGGTCTTTTATGATCCTATGATTCTACTTTATCATACAATAATAAGATAAAATATTTTATTATGATAGTGCATGTTGTGCAATGATAGAAAAACATGCTTCCAAAGCAAGTATTACGGAAAAGAGAATGTCAAGATGGATATGTGGGCATATTATAGTAGATAAGAGGTATAATAAACATATATAAAAAGTGGGACTAGTGACATTCGTAGATAAATTAAAATAATGGAGATTATGATGGATAACGAAACTCTAGTTAGAAAAGTGAAAAACATAAGATAGAGAAAGAAAAGGGATGCTATGACTTTGATGATTTCAGTTTTCAACATTTGTGAAGAAGTGACTCACAATTGACATGAGTGGAGAATGAGAATCTATATGACTGGTTTAGAATAATTTGGGATAAAGTCTATAGCTGAGTTACATTTGCAGTGTTTAAAATAAGTGATGTGAAATCTGATTGCTAGTCGGTGATAAATAACATGCCCTTTTAGCCTGCATACTAGAGTTTGTCCTTTTATAGGTTGCCTGGGAGCATGAACAATTTTCAAGATTCAGAATCACTGCCGTCAGTCTCTCTGAGCTTCCTCAGGCACCAGAATTATTAGAAAGCAGTGGAAGTCTGTATGACACTAGGTAAGAACCATTCATTTTGTGTTAAATACGCTATGTTGCTTACTCTATTTTGGTTCTTACCTACAGGAGTGCTGTTGGTGAAGCAGCTATGGTCAGAAGTGTCAAACTAGTAGCTGAGAGTCTAGCTGTAAGATATTTATTTTTACTTGTTCTCATCATGTACTTGCTAGTTTCTATTCTTTTACCAGTATGTTACTTGCTTTGTGGGTAAAAGTACATATATTTAATTCTAGGGGTTCTTTAATCTGTTGTGTTATGCATTAAAATTCTCTTCTTGAGGAGAATTATTTGTTCGCTCTGTGGTAAAAGGCTATCTTACTTCAGGGACTATCATCTGTCAGTGCTTGAAGAATTCCAATGTTATCTTTCCACGGGCTCTGCTGTTTATCTATTTGAAAGGTTAAACAATAAATTTTAGTAGCATTAATGGTACTACTACTTGTCAAATTAAATGCAGCAAAGCATCCTTTCCTACTTGAGGGGGTAGAATATGTGGAATCAATTCTCTAAGAATTTCAGTTTACTTTTAAATGCTGCACTCAGTTGTGAAGGTGGCATTCTTTAAGCACTTATCCCATGTCACAGGTTGCAAAATCATCCAATCTGGATCGGGATTGACACTTGTTGACCCATTTTGGGGGTTGGGGTGGTCCAGATGGAACTTCGATCGGTCTGATCTGGCCCGATCAAGGTCAAATTGGTGCTGGGAGACAGTGAAGGATCACCACCATCGAATATTCCATGATCTAACACTTATGGATGGGGGATATGCAGGGATGGCAGCGCCACTGCCCTTCTGGTGTCTCTCAACTTGGGGTCGGATTGAACAGGAATTGGCCACCAGTCCACCTTGGGTGTATTATATATATATATATATATATATATATTGGAAAAACTGGTCCAGACTGATCCCAGATTGGTCTTTCTTCTCGTGGATTGGTTGAGACAACTGATCTGATTCCGATCCAGATCAGAATCTGCCATGGCCAATCCCAATTCAGAATTCCTTGTCTGATGTTTGAGCAGTTCACCTTCTTCCATTTTAAAATGACTTCACTAAGTGAAGATGGTTGGTCTTTTCATGTTTTATCGTGGAAACATGTAACCATTTATGATGATTGAAGTAGTTGCATTAGTGGCGGGTGGATCATTGGTGAAGGGATACTCATCGTGAAGAAACATATGTGTGGGTCACATATTTTGTTAAATATGACCAAGTTCATGGAACTTCAACATATGTGAGGGAAGCTATGACAATGGACTTATTTCTGTAAAAGCATGCTGATGCAATTAGGGGGAGGTATTAATGGTACAAGACATCATTTGTACCAATTAATTTCAAATTATATTTCTTTTTGCTAGCAAATCTTCATGGCAGTTACATTACACCTCGAGGAGGGGGCAACAATAGGCAGTTGATACAAGGTGTTATGGTTGGTATGAGTGGGCCAAGTTTTTTGTGTAACCTTCTGTTTGGTCCTTCGCTGTCACACTTAGGTGAAAATGTATATGTATGTACTTTCAATATCTGTACATTTGTTTGGTAAGTCTTTACCTTTTCCTGGTTGTCTGCAACTACTTTCTTTTCCATATAATGAAGTGCGACCTGTTTCTGTTTCCCGGGATTGCTTTCAGTTTCAGGAAAAGAAATCTAAATTCTAATGAACAGTTGCCGCCTCTGATATCTTCACACTAAGCTTTAGTAAGATTACTTGTTGAATGATGCTGGCCGGCTGTAATTGCGTCTTGTACTCCATTAAGAACTTAGATATATCATATCTAACCTTGTCCTGTTTTCTCCAGAGGCATATTTATGGTCATCAGGGAAGGAACATTCAGATTTTTGCTGATAACAGTAGCCTGGCTGTGAACCCTTCGTATATAAAGGCATGGTTGGATCTTTTGTCACGGACACCACGAGTGGCACCTTTTCTTTCCAAGTCGGATCCCCTAATATTGGCACTGAAAAAGGTCTGTACATTCTTCATATAATTTCCCTTTTGTCTGAGGATGGTGTCAAAGTCGTCTATCTTATCTTTTGCCTTGCACCTTAGATCCTCTAATGATTGACTCTCTGGGTTGTCCTGTTATTGTTGCATTGCAATTTTAAATATTTTATTGGTAAAAAAATATTTGTGTTGTCTATTTCTATAATGAGAAGGGGAGAATTTTTTTTTGTAAAGATGTGGTAAGTATGGGAGTATTTAGGTGTTCCGGTTCTCAGCAGCCTAAATAATTCTCTTTTGGATTCAATGATATATTACTGATACTTGAGCTAATTGCTTCCTTCTTTGTCTAATCCTCCTTATTAAGTTTATGGGTTTGTATCTTGCATTTGTTTTTGCAATTCCCAGATGTTCCTCTGATATCTTTTAACATGGTTAACTATTGAACGTGCAGGAATTGTCAGAACACACCGTGGATGTGAGCTTGCAGCATGATGTGCTTGATGGGATGTTCACCTTCTATGATTCTTCAAGAGCTAGCCTCAGCATATATCAGGTAGGCTGTATGTGGGAAGTTAGGGGTATAGGGGTTTGTTATATAGAAGGTTTTAGTAGGAAACCCCTTAAAAATAAGCTTCCCTGCCATTGCCTCTCGGGAGATAATCTTTTGTGCTCATTTTGATAAGCGACCTTTTTCTTAGATTACAAAACATCAATAAAGCTTCATGATGTCTTTGTTTAGTTGAACTTGTTGTCGGTTTTGGTGTTACGATCACAACCAAGGTAGGCGGGGTCGAGGGTCAAGACTGGGTTGGTTGGGTCTAAAATCAACCCAAGTCAATTGGGGTCGCAACCCAGGTCGGGACGAGGTCGGCTTGGGGGTCGGAATAAAATAATAATAATTTAATTTAAAAACAACCACCAGGTCAGGGTCGCGGGGTCGGGACTAGGTCGGTCAGCCAAAAAACCGACCGGGTCGGCCAACCCAGTCCGACGTGGTGGCAGCCCAACCAACCATGATCTTGACAAACATGAATTCTTATTGACTCTGATGGTGTCACAGGTTGCAAGTGTGACATTTGATCTTCTACTTCTACTTGCTGTCGGATCTTACTTAATTCTTCTTTTCAGTCTTCTGGTTATCGCGACAAGAGTAAGCATTTTTCCCACTTTACTTTCTCAAATTTCGAGTAGGAGTGTTTCTTTGCTAAATAGACATCCCTAATTGATTTCTGGTTCCTTGATTTTCTCTGCAGGGGCTCGACGATCTCCTTAGTATATTTAGACGACCTCCCCCTAGGAAAGCAAAGATGGCCTAAACTGATACTTTTCACTTTTCACTTGTGATCTGTGCATCAAGAGCGCCATTCCAGTTATTTAGATTGTAGATGGCTAATCTGTTGCCAAATAGCAGTGAACAGAAATTGTGCGATTAGAAATTTTTGACTTCGATTCATCTCGAGTAGCTTTCTATTTGTTTTCTTGCCTCACATCAACTGATTTTCTGCCTTTGCGGATGTTACCGGTTAGCTCCCATTTGTACCATTATCCTTTCTCATGCGCATTTGTTGTATTTTCAAGATCATTTTAGATAATTGCTGCTATTTAATCATTGAAGGAACTTGTCAAATTACAGAACAAGTTGTTGTTTGTTCCTCTTTATTCCTGTGTTTTACATATCCTTAAAAGTGTGGTTATATTTTTTTATTGAATTTTAATGTGTGATTATAAGTATTTCAGGCAGGTGATTAAACTTGAATGATTGGATCGGCTTAATACGTTCTTTACGTTTCAGTTCCTTATGCACTTCTTGTTTCGCTAGAGTACTAAAAATGATACTATAACAATTTTGATTCCAAAGGGTAGAGTGTTGATAAGGAAATTGATAGAGATTGACATATGTATTATAATTCAGGTTTAGTTTAAAACTTAAAATAATATTAATGGTCAAGCACCGTTTTTTATATCATCAATAATTTCAAAATTAATAATGATAAAGGTGTTTAACAATTACGTTGAAGAAACATGTTTTCTAACGCCGAAGTCCAGAATGGCGGTGGTGCCCGGGGGGGGATAGCTTAATTCCCGGATTCAAGCAGTTTTATATGTGTGTATATGTATATGTTATTCTGATCGGGCGAGAAACTGATCAAGCGGGTACTCGCGGCGCAACCCCTCGCTGCAGAAGCAATTCCGGCTGCCGTTGGCTGCGGCTCTCTTCCGGTGGTATTCTCGCGGTAGAGTTCTCCCTTTGACAGTAATCTCTCCCCGTGGTTTCCCTCCTAGCGGCAGCATCCCCTCGTGCAACTTCCGTTGGTCTGCTTGCGACGGCAACCTCGCGGTTTCCTCGACGGCTCCTCTACAGTCAACGTAACCTCCTATAGTGCCATCTCCTGTGGTTGCGGGCTTAGGTGGAGTTTTGCGCGGTAAAGTTGCCATACATTCAATCGGTGAAAGACCCTACGTTCTTGTTCTTAACATCACCGTTTTGAGGTTGGTTTAATTCTGAGAGGGAGGGATGTTTCTCCCTCCCAAGTTCTCTTTTTCAGTACTTTGCCTGAAATTTTTTTTTTGACATTTTGTATTTTTTTGTCGTGTTGGAACTGTGGAACTCATATTATTTAAGTATGTCTTGTTTTTTTTTCTATTTCGTCGATATTTGTAATCCAGTGGCCGAGTTACGACTGTAGCTCTGTTTTCATTTGCATTTTAGACGTTAATGCTCTATCGAGACCGTTAGTATAGACTTTATTCACTCTCGTTTAGAGTGATATTCTGATCTTAATATAATTGTCAAATTCTTACGAAGGAGTTTCTACTTCTATCCGATCATGTTTGCATGTGTGCGCTGGTCAACTCATGGTAGCATATTCACCTCTTGAAAATTTATCTTTTCAAGATAACTCTCTTATTAACTCGGTCAAATTTACAAATTATGTATCATTCTAAATTTTGTATGAATAAATATGGTTCTATCGTTCGTCAAAGAAAGAGAGAGAAACTGTTCAATGCCTGATGAACTATATATATATATATATATGTGTGTGTGCACTATGAGAAAGAACCATATATATATATAAAGGAGAAGGAGCTGGAGACGAAGGTGCAAGCGTTGCGATCGGGAGAATTATGTGGAGCAGTTTGGGAAGTGGAGCACCGCGGGGAGGAAGTTGCTGCAGCTGAACTTGCTCCATGAATTATATATGCATATATATAAGTTTATATATTGCTCATCCGTCTGTAAACACACAGATCTATATATCATTCCGGACGACTTCCTAATGACTTAGCAAATCCAGAAGGCGCGCGGCCCTAAACGAAGGAAAGATGCGTCAAAGCTCGTAGACTTTACTCAAAAAAAAAAAAAACGTGCCGATCGACTTGAAGGGGCGAATCGAATCTTGCGGAGGTTAATCAGCCACACCGAAGTGAAGACATCCAAAAGGAGCTGCGATTTTTGTTTTTATTTTCCGTGCAAACTCTGCAGTGCACACGACAGCCTGAGAGACGAATTGAATTAGCTAACGCCAGCTTAATACCAGCTACGTTGAGTGATCGTAGATTAACTCTCTCGACCTCCATTTATTAATTAAAAGGGTGTGACCATGCAAGTAAAAAAAAAACTCTGGGAAGGTGATCCAAATTCCACACGTGAGAGTGTAATTGACCAACGGCGGGGATAGTCCTGCAATATTGATGACTACCTATGAGCCAACGTCCAAGTTCAACGTCATAGACACAACCCCATATTATGGGTATAATATTAGCACGTCAAGTGTCCTTCATTTTAATACCATAGTTTGGGGGGTTTGAAAGATGGTGTGCGCACCTACCTCAATGAGACATAAGAAGGTTCGATACCTGTATATATTGGGTCACTCAACCTTAACGTCATGGTATTATATAAGATTGAAAGATGGTATACCAAATCAGACAAAATTTCATATTATGGACATAGTTTCACATAAAAGACTGACTCTTCACTTTAATGTTATGGTTTTAAAATTTATAAGATTTCTCGATAGAGTTTGTTAATATTAAAAGAGATATTAAATGTTGATGGATCAAACCATGTGTATGAGAAGATGAAAAAAAAAATCTTCTATATCTCCCTCCATGAGTGAGTGACACTCGACTTGCCATTTTCGTTGGATGGTCACCGTTTTTGTGGAGGCGAGAGTAACTAGAAAAGAATCCTAATTTTAGGATTTTGAATTGAAGAACACCACCCGCTGAGAGCCTAAGACGATCCACGTACCCATGAGAGACGATGACGAGACTACGTCAACAGATTCAACATAGTACCGGTCAAGCACGGATCGATGAAAGGTTAGATGAGTCCGACTTTTCTCAGGTGTCCACCTGAGAGAAGTCGCTCAGCCCCCTCACAAGGAGATTGAGGTGACCTAAACAAGACAGTGATTTGACAAGCGTCAAATCACTATCATATCAACCTCTTAGAAGAGGGACCGAAGAACCACACTAGGGGAGCTGGACTAAAGGTTAGATTTATCACTCGAGGTTGAGAGAGGTAGCGCATCGTTGCTATTTGTACACACAAGATTTCATTATAAGATGCCTCAGCTTTTAACATTCATACCACCTTCGTCGAACATATCAAATATTTTTGCAACACACAGACAATCATCATAATACGTAAACCATCGGTGCAGCATCTATATATTATTAATTATGATAATACCATCACAACATGTATGTGATGCCTCCTGTCACATCAACGCGAGTGTTGTAATTTTAACGTCACAAAAGAATTCTATATATTTCTACAAAAAGTATTTGTTATAATAATTGCTCAAATTTATATAACTACAAAGTTATTCATGTCATTTACAACTATTAAAATATAAAAAATGCCCTACATTTATGTAACAGCGGGTCACATATATCGTCACGCGAGAAGTTGCATACAACATCATATTACTTATAATGTTAAAGTATAATAAAATGGAAGACTAACGTATCAACTAGAAATATCAAAATTAACACCATCTTAGATTCATTACCCTAACTAAACGGGCCCAGGATGACTCTTGCTACACTTCAAAACTGTATCACATGGATTTCAACTTCGGAAATTGTAATACCCATCTTGTAGAGCAGCGACCAGCATTGTCGTAACTCATTACCAACAAACTTATAATTATCATTTTCCAACAAAAACAGAATATATGAATGCTAATGGGTCAGACAAAAGCCCAAAGAAGATCAACATCAATGTCATAAATGCGACCGAGAAAAAAAAAATTCATGATAATGATTTCCGCATGACCCTGCCCTACATACAGGCCAAACTGGCATCTACAGTGTATACCCCCCAGAAGATCATGAGGCATCATTATTCGATGAGTTTGACAGCAAAGGAAACAGAAAAAGGCAATGCTTTTCTTTCTTAGCTCTCCTTGGGCATCCAAACAGAAGGGCAGCAATCGAGCATACGAGACGCAGAAAGGATTCTGAGCCGCAGGAGCTACAGTAATACACATTCCTCAAGTTTACATGACGCTGTACTGCCATTTTATCTCACAGCTCACAGCATTCACTTGCATGTACAGATGAAGAGAGAGAGAGAGAGAGAGAGTGCGTATAAAATCAAGTGTGACTGTGAACTGAATGAATCCTTGTGTGGAATGTAAATCGAGTGGGGAAGAAACTTCAATAGTATTACCCCTATGGCCGCAGAGTCCACCCTCTAGCTGCTAGTGCCTCGCGAACTCTGGAAGCTGCGAGGGCAGCATCGTTGAGTGGCGGATAGCACCAGGTCTCCGATATCTGAAAATGAGAAAGGAAGAGAGAAATCAGAGAACTAATGTCCTTCGCAAAGTTCAGTCCAGGCTGAGTTTGCATAAGCGCGAGTTACAACATACGTCTTCTTTTCCTGTGAATGGCCTAACAATGCCTCGTTCACGCAGTTGCCGGTGGAAATCGGTAAACTTCCACTTGCAGCGTTCTGCCCCAATCACATACACGGGTTTCCTGCAGGTGCAGATTCACAGTTCTGAGCAACGAGAATGAGGAAACATCATTACGGATTCAGGTGCGCATATGGTAACTACTCAATCTACACATACCCGGTGCTGCAAGCTTCGCTTATCATGCTAATTGAGTCAGCGGTTATGACAAATGCATCGGCCCATGCTAGATGTCCCATATGTGGGTTCAGATCTGAACAATAAGTTAAACTATAGCTAAGACCAGCAAGTTGAAACAATGGTTCTTAAAATAGATAGTCAGCATTTAGTCGAAAGCAAAAAAGGAAATTACCTTTACCATCCCAAATATAGACCCTCGGGTGACCACTAAACTGCCGCAATATAATGCTTGATATCTATAAAATTTGGAAAGGAAGCAGGTCATCGGTCAGATATTCAGACTGATGTCAACTCAATAAATCAATCACAAAAGGTTTCATTGTAGGGAAATCAGCATTGGTATCTGCACCCATTGGATTGAAGAGACTAACAGAAAACTTTTTCAAGAAAACAGCACTACCTTTTCGGGTGTTCTTCTGGAAAACGAGATTCTCACACTACCACAACTTGTAAGGACATTTTGCAGTCCATCTACCAACTCTTTGGCCAGGTCTGCACCATATCGACAGTGGCCTACATAAATGTTGGCCCTGGATTAGAAAAATATAAGATATTTAAATTTTTTTATCAAAAGGACATAAAATAACTTCCGTGCAATGGGGCACATCTTAAAAAAAAACCACTATACCCAAATTGAAACAATAAGCTTCAGACAAAGATAAATCATCACGTCATCAATAGGTCAGTACACATAGAAAAAGAGAATATATTTCTCATTTTCTTGGCGTTGTCTGAAGAGGGTATTAGTTCTAATATCAACTATACCTTAATGTCAATTGTTCCTAGAGTGACCAGAAATTATTTCCGAATTTAACACTTGGAAAATCGATAGGCCAACAGTGAAGTTCCTACACTAAATACGAAGTGTTTAGGTCACTGCACGACTTCATTTAGGTGAAGTCATGGATTTTCCTTTTTTTTCCAGAAACGGGTAATGCCACATTTCATTGATGGGAAAAGAGATTAAGTACAGTCCAAGAAATAAAAATGTCCTGTAGAAATGTTGTCAATCTCCACAATGCAAGTATACATCAGATCGCTCCTCCAGAAGTTCAACAAGAGGAGTCTATCAAGGGCCCTGACAAAAGAGAAGATGCCTAACTGCCTTACATCTAACAGAGGTACAAATAAGAAGCAAACAACTCTGCAAGTCTAGCCTCCAGTGGAAAAGCCTTCTCTTGGATTGCAAATCACCCGATACTGTAACATATAAAATCAGGCATGATATTTTGTGCTCTCTTTATATACCTGAAAGCCTCCTTGCTTTCCAAACCATAAACAGATCCTTTGCATTCCTGAAACAAAAACACCCAGGATACAATGACCATGGAGAAAATGGACCTTCCCTTCCCCACAGGAAAAAGAGCAGCCCCACAAAGAGGCAATTCAAAGTCTTGGCTGCATCACGCATGCAGCAGCTGCTCTTCAGGCCCCAGAATGAGCTAAATCTATCCCTACCATGGGCTATTCTTCAAATCAACCATTTCACCTTACGGTGTAAATTCAGTTTCCACAGTTGAACATAAAAGTCATTATGCCAACATTAATTGCCACGTAAACTAACTTTCAGATAAAATAGAACTTTTACTGTCCGCTTTCGCATCCAATAATCTGTGCCATCAGACAGATTCAATAGAAGCATCAGTAGTTTTCCATGTCAGAAATTTCATCTTCACAAATATCCTTTCTAAAATGGGTGCCAAACGGCCATTACTTGCTGTAACATGTAAACTAATATTGTCTAACAGTTTTTAAGGCAAACAAAGTGAAAAAAATCAGCACACGACCATTTGCCACATCAAGCAACCAGCCAGAATAAGATTATCAGTCCCACTAACACTTCGGTCCTGAAAACATCCCTAGCCTGCAGCATTCCTTCGAGATACAATATACTTTGTATGGAGAACAGAAACGATACCCATATCCTGCTTCTCTTATCAGGTTGATAACCCCTACTCACAAAATCCTCATGCTGCAAGCCCAATACCAAACCCATTTAGCCAATAAAGCAATGCTGAACTGCCAGAGACCTTTAATGCCTAGTCCAATTTGCTCCTTGATTTTACAAATTCTACTCAACCGATGTCATCATTGTCATGCCAGAACCTATTATCTGCTTCAAAATTGCACCACAGAAAATTGCATCGATGGAATCTAAGAAAATGAGCCAGAAAAATTAGAATGCCATCGAACTGCCCAAAACCGCAGAGCAGAGCAAAATTGTCCACAGATAAGCAAGGTTCTGCAGATAAATAGTAGCACTTCAAATCCAACAATTAGATTGCGTCAAACGTCAGACCATAAAGAACTTAACAAATATAACCCTAAGACATCACAAAGGAGCTAATCGGACAAACCAAGATCATTCAAGACACAACACAACTCAGCCTCGCTCAAATTGATGAGCAGAACTTTGTTTTTATCAAAATTAAATTTAGGCCCACTGACTTAGTGCGAAATCTTAATCATCAGCACAATCATACAGACGATCACCATTCCCATCCACAAACAAAATGGTGTCATTCATATTCTACAAATAAAACACAAGACAACCACCATCATCAGCTGCAGAACCTCTAATTAGTCACTGATGCTCAATTTTCTTTAATATAGTGCTCATAGAAGGTAAACACAGAGATGGTGAGGTAACAAGAGAACCCATTGTCTCAATCCTCTTCCATTAATAAGATCAGATTAAACATTGATAAGCAGCATAAGCAAGCAAGTTATCATCCACCTAATACAGTGTCCCCAAAGTTCATTTCTCTCATCACAGAGAAAACCATGTCATAAGCCTTTCCAAAATCCAACTTAATCACTACTCCCTGATTGTGATTTACCTTTAGCAGATGTCACAAGTCTTTTCATAATCAAAGTTCATTTCCATTCCCTGCTTGGGATCTGCTTTCAAAAAATGGATGCACTCAGCAACAGCCAAAACATTCCTTTGTATCCATCATAAAATTCGATTAAGCAGGCACCCACTCTACAATCACATAGCTTTTCACCCTTTTCAATCCTTTGAATGAAGATAAAAGAAGTCTCATTTCACCGAATGGACCAACTTCAATCTGGATTGGAGTCAGCATGAGCCAACCCATTTTTTTTTAATTTTTTGTTTGGGTGAAGGGGGCTCCAATCCACACCCGGATTCCAGCCATATCAGCTGATTTAAAGTAGATTCCAGCAACTCTTGCTAGAATTGGCCAATTCTGGCGACTCTCACTGGAATCGACCGCCAAGGTGACAATCCTATTGGGTCTGAGTCGTCTGACAGACCCGATAAGGTCAGGATCAGTTGACTTTTGATATTGGGTCTCCTGGAACCAATATCGATTATCCGGTTATCATCAGATAATCTATGTCGGGTCCAAGAGACCCAATATCGAATGCTTGTCCTAGCGGGTCCAATGGACACGAGAGTGGGCAGGACACAGCAGTGGTGGGGCACTGATTTGAATCATTTGATCCCCAAAGGGTTCGGATCAGACCAGAATCTCATGAAGAATCCATCTGCTAGATATTTTGTTTTGTTTTTTTCGGATTTTTGAAGAACTGATTCAAGCCAATTGTAGATCAATTTTCTCCCCTAGAATAAGCTGATTCTGCCAATCCAGTCTCCAATTTCAATTGCGCAATCCTTGCCTTGCCCTCCTGATCAAATGAGTCTTCATCTATGACGGATGCCGTTGATCAGGCTTCGAGAAGCTGATAATAAAGATCCCAGGAATGTTGAAAAGATCCTTCAAGAAGTACAGGTTTGAACGATGCTACAAAGAGCTGATGCAAAATTCCCCCCTCCTGTAGAATGCCACACCATGAAAGTATGATCTACTTTTGTCCCCTTCGAGGATCCATCTCTCAACCTTCATTTTTAAGAAATCTCTTCATTAACCAAGTCGCCAAGCAGTGAGGCAGGAAAGACTTGCCAAGATCCCCACTGCCACCACCACTGCCAAGGCAACCATTTTAGGCACCATAGATACCTCCTAGGAAGTTAGAGGAGGGTCCCCAGAGGCCAACGAGAGTGTCATAAGGCTGGAAAACACACCAGAGAGGTGCTCCCATTAGTTCTGATTCAACCTTAACAAATTGTTAACAGGCAAGGGAACGGATCTTGAGAGTTGAGAACCATGATGCAAACCCGACTCCTTCACCCAAAGGGGCCACAGTGAAAGCAGGCCTCCGGGCTGGGTTCTGGCCCAAGATCCAAAACTCCTACCAAAATTAACAACTTCCACATCTGTTCTGCTCCATCTTCCAATAAAATTTCATCCAATTCTTTCGGTTATACACCTAGACCCTTAACACTACAAAAGGGGAATTGAGACTCCCATCTAGAAAACCCTAAAGTTGCGCATCCACAGTTTGTGCAACCACTCAGAATCTCTCCAAACTCCCCCCACCTTGCTGACCAAGCCCTCCACCACAAGGGAACCCAACTACTTGAGCCTTTCAACCACCATTACTGATGGGCATACCACCAGAAACAATCCTGAAACAACATGAAATTCTCTCCATCATCATACTTGAATATAGCTGATAGATGACCCAGCAAGAACTGATAATCTATCCTCCTAACACATAATCCACTCTCATCCCATGTGTTTGGGCCAGAAAAGTCACTGTGTCAATCATGAGCTGAGTCAGCACGGAATTAGTCGAACTAACCGGATGGCAGGCAGTGAATGCAATCTGGATCAGAAAACTATTATGAATACCATGCACACATCTGCTCCAAGCAACCACCTCTCCAATACTCATAAGACAAGGTAGTTCAGTATATTACCTTGTACAATTGACACCTCACACCTGGATGAGTCTTACCAGCTACCTTCCCTCTCGACTGCAAATAACCTTTGGGCATCCTATTTTCTGGCAACCTCCTGCTGAACACCCTTCATCTGTGACTGTTACCACCAAAAAAGAAGACAGGTACAAAGTCTTCAGAAAGAGCATTCCACATGTTATTCCTAGAGAACCAAAAACAACGATAATGCACTGCTACTCCAAACCTCCTGACCAAACCAAAACCAGTTGGACAGAGAAGAATGCATGATACAGAGTGGATCATCTCTCCGCTGCCTCACAATAGATTTTTTTTTTAAATGCCAGACTAGTGAAGGTTTTGAAGTCTTAACAAAGTGGGAGTTAAGCAAGCCTTAAAGATAATGCCACCATTCATTAATAAAGTTCGTGCATACTGCACACGCATCTCCCTTTCATCAGAAACAGAAGAACAATTACTCAATACGAAAATTCTAAGAAGGAAAAAAGATAGCAGGAAGAATGGAAGAACATCAGTACTTGCCAAACTTGTGAAATATGATAGAATTCCTGTATTAGCCCAAAAAAGTAAATTAGAAAATTTTCACACGAAGATAAATCAAGAAAAGATTACATGTAGGGCCCCCAATGTTAATTACAAGCAAAGGCTTTGGAAGTGGTGCTAGCTCATTATGCCACGTGAGAGCAGCAACTCGAAGTGCAGCAGAGTCTACTTGATGCAATGCTCCAACTGTAAGAACCTGATATTCCAGAAGTTCCAGAACATTAAGAAGATAATATAAACTAAAATAATTACAAAGGAAAAGAAACATTTAAGAACCTACCACATTACTACCAGGAGGTTCACGTGGAGTTATCCACTGTCGTAGAAATTTAGGGATTTGTTTCTGTCCATTTGGTGTCAAAGGATAATAGTCATGCTGTGGAGTGATAACAAGATCAAACCGGTCTAAATGTGTCCTTGGATGTTGTATCTGAGAAAAATGGATGAGGTATCAGAGACCTTCACAATAAAAGGTCTTAAGGTCAACCTTTGATAATCAGTGAGCAAATTATATGAATCAACAATCACAACCTGGACAACAAAAACATTTTCAGGTGCCAAATGCCTTATTGAACTTGATGTCGAGATGGTGTCCCAGCCTGAAGCAACTACCAAAAGTGGACCTTCCCTGGAGAAATAATGCCAGGGCATTAGACTGCAATCTAAAAAATAAATAGCATGTGGATCAAAAAAGTATTATCTAGGGGCTTTAGATTCAGCAAACATGAAATAGTGTTGCATACTGGAAGGATCTAAAAGAATTTACAGAGGTTTATGAAATAGCAGATGCATCAAGTAAAAGGGCAACGTACAAACAGTAAGCCTACCACTGACATCACAAGACAACAAAATAAAGTTTATTCTTCCCTTTGATTCCTGTTGTACTAAGAAAAATGAACTTTCCCACCCCATTCAATCCAAAGGGATAAAAAGAAAACAGATGCATCAAAATAAGAAGAGTTTAAAAAAATTGAGAACCAAAGTAATTGGTTTGAAATTAACATACTTATCAAAAGTCTCACGGGCCATTGCTGCGATCTGCTTCCCATCAGCTTCTAAAATGGATGCAAGACCAATGTTCTGGCCATTCTGATATGGCACTGGCATCACTTTCTTCCCTTGAAGCAGCATCATGAATTGTGAATTACTAAAAATCCTTCTCAGGGCGTAATCTAATCTCTTATGGAATAACACTGGAAGCCAACGAAGCCATTCATTAATTCCTCCTCTTGGTCTTGTAACCCGCTGCATGTACCATTCACATGGAGAAAAAAATGTAACAAAAAGCATCAGGATATTACATACAAACACTGGGAGATTGCAGAACAGTGAGTAAGGAGAATCAGAAGGGTGGATCAACAGCTTTGATCAAAGATGGTCTAAAGTCACCATACAGGAACTCTGCAAATGGTATTATTGCTACCGCAACGTAAGTACACCATATTATTGGCCCAAAACTTTGACAAATTACAGACAAAGCCATTAGTATGATCTAAGGTTGTGGTAACAGATGTATGTATCCAACTAAAAGTGGCCAGATTTATCCAACACTTACTGGTTGATCATTTACACCAAAGAAAAAGTGGCAGCCAAAGCAGGAAGGCATCCTCCCCCTCCCATAAAAAAAGAAAAAAAACTGCTCAATGGAATGACAACAAAAGAACTAAGCTGTATAAAACAGGTCAATGGTTCATTATTAGCTAATGCTAATAAATTATATAACAGTCCTCAAGTTGTAAAGAAAAGATATGCATGCACATATATATATTATATCGTATAATATATAGTATTAGATATTAGATGGATCTATATGACATAGGACTAGGTCTCAGTACATCGTGACAACAAGACCACTCTACCACTAACAATGCCCTATGACATATAAGGATTCATCCCACCATTTGATCAAAATAATACTTTACTACACCCACGACACAAGCCCATGGGAGCTGCAAAGACTCCTACTAAAGAATGGTGCTTTGACAGCAAGACAATGTGGAATTGCCAGCTGAGATTCTAACTTAAAGACATTCAATCATACTCCAGTGCACGGTAACTTCACGTCATTGGTTTTTTCAACCAAGTGCGGTGAAAAATTGTGTGGTTCAACAGTTTTTTCTCTTACTAAGTTGAATTACTATCGTAAGACAGTCATAACATATTACTGTAGTCATCAACATGATTTTAATATATTACATAATATAATAAATAAATAGGATAAATTAAACTTTAAAGTGGTGTTTCTTCCATTTTATATTTGGTTCCTTCATATTTCTGTATGTCCTGCATGTATTCTTTTGATGTGCATATTTTGTTTTTAGTATATGGAAGTTTGTGTTTCCAATATCCAAGTTCCTAACATTCAACCAGAGGCTCTCTATTCTTTTGAAGATAATTTAGTGGCTATAGTTATGAAAGACAGAAGAGCTTATATTTCTCGTACAGAAGTGATACCAGATGACTTACATTTCTTTAAAAGAGAACACTTCTACTGGAAGTAGCTTCTATCTGAAGTTCCTTCAAAAAAAGTACTTCCACCAAGTTCCCAAATTAACCCATAGTAAGGCACCATAAGATAAATTTATTCCCTTATGGCACTTAGAAGGGCTGAAGTTTAGCGCCAATTGCCAAAGAGCGGTAGTATGTTGCTAGAAGTCTAGCACAGATACAACACAAATCCTCAAAACTTACAGTAGCTGAAATGTTGTAATCTACTTTCTAGTAATGAGCCAAACATAAGTAACGCGGCAAGGGATCACTACTTCTAGTTCTAGAAGACAAAGAATGTCAAAAGATAGAGTATGATCGAAGAAAGAAGTTACCACCGCCTCTAAGAAATATGATAAAGATGAATTAAACTAGTTCAGCTCAGACAATTTAGTTATTTTTTAAACCTTCATTCTCCATAAAGTAAGATACCAGAAATGATGCTCAACACTTGAACTGGCATAATTATATATCTTTAAAACTGGCGAGATTGCCAAACGCCTGAGAGAGGGAAAAATAGCATACCTAAAATGTTCTCATTCATCCAGTCCAAATGAATAAAAAATGTGCTAAATAGTTAGATGCTTAGTCCCTCCTCCTCCTCCTCCTCCTCCTCCTCCTCCTCCTCCTACTTGAGACTAATGATTCCTCAATATGATATTATATAGAGCCCAACTGCCAAATATGTCGATGCCTAGTCCCTCCTCCTCGTCCTCTTCCTACTTGAGACTAATGATTCCTCAATATTATATCATCTCGATGAAAGTTTTCCAGGCTGACACAAGTCGCACCACCCTCTGATCTAGTTTCCCAACCAATATCTTGTTAGCATCCGTATCTTCCCAAAAACACTTATCAGAAATCCAACTCCGTCCGAGAGCTTACGTATTTCGCCTCTTTAGAAGGTTAGGCATTTCGCTAAAATCAACACAATCGTAACACAAAGGCGGGGAGATTCGACGAAGAACAGGCAAGAACAAGGAACGTACATATAGCGTGTGGTTACCAGCAAGCCCCAGCGCGCGGATCAACCCGATGCTCTGACTTTCTGCGCCTGAGAAACCGTTCCCGATCACGACCGCGCGCCTCACCACGCTGTATGCGCCGCCTTCGAAGATCTCCGGCATTCCCGGTAAGCCGCTTGGCGGCTCCGGCAGCCTGATCTCCCTCATCCGTCCGACAATTATTACAAGAACACGGAATCACCAGAACCAGCAGCAAAACATCGGCGACAATTGATTGGAATGAAAAAAAGAAGAAAAAAAATCCGTCGCGTTTCCCTCCGAATTAGGGCCCCGAAGCGATCCAGAGCATGAGAATCAACAAGCTCCGAAAATGGAAAGCGCAAGCCAGCAGGTTGGGGTTTGAGAAGATGCAGGATGAGGAAGGTGGAGACGAAATTGTTCTCCGCTTTCGCGCGCCCGCGTGGTCAGTATGCAGGCGGCCGCGTCGGGCCTCTTGCTTGGGACGTCGGCTTTCGTCGCCCGGGGACGCTTCGCAGGTTCCAGAACCCGTAAAAATCGAAGACGTCGAGCCATGAAATGCCTCCCAATTTCGGAAGTTTTTTTCTATTTTTTATTTTCTAATAAAAAATTTATATGCAAATCTTATTTTTTATTTTCTAATGAAAAATAAAAAATAGATACAAAATTTTATTTTTATATTGATTTTGCTAAGAATTGAACGGTGACATCAGATCGATCTCTTTTTTGATGTCATATACATAATTAGCACATTCCTCTAATTAGCAACATCATCTCAAAGTCATTATCAATAATATTGTCACTATGATGATATATTCGAATAATATAAAAATATTAATTTGTTCACGAAATAAGTAATCGAGAGTAAAAAAACAGGAATGAATTTTTAGAATAAATAGATCGCGATCCACCACCGATACAATTTGCTCAGTAAAGTTTTTCTAAAATACAAAAAAGTTTATTATTGCTATTAAAATCATTAATTTTGATTTGTTCAAATAAAATGAGGTGAAGTTGATGCTATTTATCATGTAGCACGTAAGCTTATTACTTAGTAGGCTAATACAGTGTTTGGTTAAACAAAAAAAAAATATCATGCTTCGTGTCTTTTGTTAACAAAAGAAGTGGAGACCGGACATGACAAAGATTTGATGTGGATCACAATAAAAATAAAGAGATCCTATCTCTTCTTTCATCTTAGAAGAAAATATTTATAGAAAAAATATTTCATAAAGTTTGTCAAACACCTATTTAACAAATTTTGATGCGAAAGTATACACCGAGTGAACATTTATCTTATAAGGTGACCAATTAGATCAACGGGATGTAT